>CM077346.1:25852596-26533721 GCA_039655645.1 Ammopiptanthus mongolicus | reverse complement strand
AAGGGTGGTGCCAGTGAGGAGAGGAGGCTGAGAAGGGAGAAGTAAACGAGGGAAAGATTACTGGACGCGTATTAGTGATGCTTACCGACGGCAAGGCCATCGGTTTTAAATAATTTCCCTTACCGAGAGCCTAGGTCGTCGATAATAAAAAATTTCCCTTATCAAGGGCCTAGGCCGTCGGTACTAATTTTCCTTACCAAAGGCCTAAGTATTCGATACTTAAAAAAAGTGATGTTGTGTCAGTAATACCAAACGCTCTTACCGAATGCCTAGGCCGTCGGTACTGTTTAACTGCCCTTACCTACGGCTCTGCCCATCAAAAACTCAACGGGACAGGCGCCAAAATTATCGAAGGGAGTACCGACGGATTGTCCCTCGGTAATGTTTATTCTCCTTACCGATGACCTTGGCCGTCGGTAATCTGGTCAGTTAAGTTTTCGCACGATACCGACGATCTAGACCGTCGGAAATGATGAAGTTACCGACGGCCTTAAGGCCTTCGATAAAAGGCTGGCGGTGGCGCGGACGGGGTGGCATTGGTGATGGTTGGAAGATACTAGCAACGATTTGGCCATTATCGACAAATATATAGTCGTTAAAGTAAGAGACAAAGCTAATGAATAATCATTATAACATATTGTTTTTAAGTATTATGCTTGGAATTAATAATTCTTAGGCTCTGCTAAGAATTGGAAATAATATATATGAAATAGTTATTTTTCAATTATATGGAATTAGACTTTGAATATGGAATTCCAATTCTAATAGGATTTAATTGGTATACACTGTCAGTGTAAAGATTTTTTACACGGTCAACCAATCATAAATTGACATATCAGGTAAAATATTTGACTCTTATCCTAATTACCTTAAAAGTCACTCTTATCATGATTTCTGATTGATTGACGATGTAAAAATCTTTACACTGATAATGTATAACAATTAAACTCATTTTAATATGTACGCACACTAAATAAAATAAGTAGAATTGAGTGGTCGACTTCAAATTTTAAAACTCAATTCCAAGTCTAATATGATCTTAAGCGAAACTCCACCTAATTAAGTTAAGCATAAGGATATCCAATGTATGATTTTAATTAGTTAGAGAAATAATTTAGAATGTAAAAAATAGTTAATGGACAAATTTAAATATAAAAAATAAATAACAAGATAAAACAATGATTTTTACCCAATAGCGCCAATAGACCATAACTTTCCAGCTTTCATTTTGCAAGCATGATGAATTTGTTGTCTAATTGAATACAAACAAGTTCTACCTAGCTACTTGCCTACTTTCATCCTCTATACTCGACAAATTTAATGTAGTTAAAAGAAACAATAAATTGAAAGGGATCGATGAGAGGAATAAAACAAGACATAACTATTCGCTAATATTGAAAGCTGCACAAAAAGAGAGCCACCAGTGGCTTTTTTTTTTTTTTTAATATCATCTTTTTATTTTTTATTTACTGAACTACCATGATTTTTTTTTTATGTATCAATGTATCACTTTTTTTCTATGTTGAGAATTTAGTTTTTGAAAGTACGATTTCTCATGGACAACTTTTTATATTTTTCTTATATATAGTTGGGAAGTCGCCCCCACTAACAGCGACTTCCCATGGTTGTTTTTTTAATTATTTAATTAATTAATTTAATTGTTACATAATGTATTTAATTATTTTGTTTAAATAATTAATTTAAATAGTTAATTAATTAATTTAAATAAGAGTGAACATCCAAATTGATCTCTCAAAATTTTTGGGAACCCACTTTTAGTCCCTGAAAAAAATAAACTAACCATTTAGTCCCTCAAATTTACAAACGCAGAACAAATTACTCCCTAGTTTTAGTTTCGACGTCCACTTACTTGTCTACGTGTCCTATTAACTATCCTATTTGACCTGTTAGTGATCCTACATGGTCTATAACGATTTTTCACGGTGGAAAAAAAAATGAAAAGTGACAAAAGTGCGTAATTTTAAAGTGTTTTGGGTTTTAAAATCGTCCATGTTTTTCCATTTTTTATTCGTTTTTCACAAAGGAAATTCGTCATAAGCCATGCAGGACCACTAACGAATTATGTAGGATTGTTAATGGGACACGTAGGGAAGTAAATGGACGTCGAAACTAAACCTAGGGACTAATTTGTCACATGTTTGTAAATTTGAGAGACTAAATGATTAATTTATTTTTTTTAGGGACTAAAAGTGGGTTCCCGAAAATTTTGAGGGACCAATTTGGGTGTTCACTCTTTAATTAATTATGATAATTAATTAATCTTAATTATTATAATTAATTAATTAATTTAGTGAACATCATAATGATGTAAATATAGTTAATGATGTAAGTTAGTTGAACTGTTAATTAATTTTATTAATTAAGGAATTTAAGTTTAAATTACAAAATTTAATTAATTATAAAAATAATAATCATCATAATAATTAAATTATACATTGTAATTAATTAAAATAAAAAATACAACAATTGCAAGTAAATAAAAGTTAATCTCCTAAATTGTGTCCGGTCCCACACCGTGGAGGTCGTCGGTTACGGCGTGGATGACGACGATCTGATTGTTCTTCATTTGGTGCAGTCGGTTCCTTGTGTTGCTGCACAACCTCGTTGAGATTAAGATTTGCATCAGTCAGCAACGGATCATGTCTTATTTCATCGAGATACGACATTGAAGAACTAGCGGCCGTCTGGTTGGGGAATGATGAAACACTAAATGTGTACATACTGTCCATATAAGCTTGAGCTGAACGTGGCGTTCCGAAGTTTACGCCAAACAGGCTGCTAATAAAATCTTATTCACTAGATGTGAAAGAGCGTCGTTGATGGTCAAAGTGTTCAGCAGCCTGTTGTTGTGTATGGGTGAATGCAAATGAGTGACGAGGCGGTTCAAGGTCTAGTTGCGATGGAGTGAAAGCAAATGAATGGCAAAGCGGTTCGATCTCTTCATCATCCATGGCAATTGGGGGGCTTGGTTGTCGACGTCTATTACGTCGTGCATCCGGACGTGTCTACTCTAAAATTGTCACCAAGGTCATCAAGGAGGAGCGCGCAAAGTCCAACTCTCACCATGTCCACAGTTTTAACTGACGAAACCAAGCTTTCATGGTAGGGGAGTTGATCAAGCCACGAGAGGGGCGGCCTGCAGTGAAATTCAATGTAGACTTAAATGAAAAGTGGCGTGACAGTGGGAAGTTTCAGACGATACACATCTCATGTTCACATGTCATCGCTGTTTGTTCGAGTGTTGCACACGACTACGTGTACACATTGGAAAATGTCTTCAACGTTTACCGCGAAGAGTTTAGCGTGGTGCCCAACAACGTATACTGGCCAACATATACTGGAGTTGAGGTGTGCCACGATCCAAACATGCGGAGGAATCCAAAGTGTCATCCACAGTCAACCCACATTCATACAGAGATGGATATTAGGGAAAGTGGTCCCCATAAGAGATGTGGGCTGTGTCGGAATGAGGGTCATTGTAGGAAAAACTATCCTAACTATCCCGGACATTCACACGAAAGATTGGTTTCGTCAGTTAAAACTGTGGACATGGTGAGAGTTGGACTTTGCGCGCTCCTCCTCAATGGCCTTGGTGACAATTTTAGAGTAGACACGTCCGGATGCACGACGTAATACACGTCGACAACCAAGTCCCCCAATTGCCATGGATGATGAAGAGATCGAACCGCTTCGCCATTCATTTGCTTTCACTCCATCACAACTAGACCTTGAACCGCCTCGTCTCTCATTTGCATTCACTCATACACAACAACAGGCTGCTGAACACTTTGACCATCGACGACGCTCTTTCACATCTAGTGAATAAGATTTTATTAGCAACCTGTTTGGCGTAAACTTCAGAACGCCACGGTCAGTTCAAGCTTATATGGATAGTATGTACACATTTAGTGTTTCATCATTCCCCGACCAGAAGGCCGCTAGTTCTTTAATGTCGTATCTCGATGAAATAAGACATGATCCGTTGCTGACTGCTGCAAATCTTAATCTCAACGAGGTTGTACAGCAACACGAGGAACCGGTTGCATCAAATGAAGAACAATCAGATCGTCGTCGTCTACGCCGTAACCGACGACCTCCACGATGTGGGACCGGACACCATTTAGGAGATTAACTTTTATTTACTTGTAATTGTTGTATTTTTTATTTTAATTAATTACAATGTATAATTTAATTATTATGATGATTATTATTTTTATAATTAAATTTTGTAATTTAAACTTAAATTCCTTAATTAATAAAATTAATTAACAGTTCAACTAACTTACATCATTAACTATATTTACATCATTATGGTGTTAACTAAATTAATTAATTAATTAATTATAATAATTAAGTTTAATTAATTATCATAATTAATTAAAGAGTGAACACCCAAATTGGTCCCTCAAAATTTTCGGGAACCCACTTTTAGTCCCTAAAAAAATAAACTAACCATTTAGTCCCTCAAATTTACAAACGTGGGACAAATTAGTCTCAGGTTTAGTTTCGACGTCCATTTACTTGCGTACGTGTCCCATTAACCATCCTATCTAATTCGTTAGTGGTCCTGCATGGCCTATGACGAATTTCCTTTGTGAAAAACGAATAAAAAGTGAAAAAACATGGACGATTTTTAAACCCCAAAACACTTTAAAATTACGCACTTTTGTCACTTTTCATTCTTTTTCCCTTGGAAAAATCGTTATAGGCCACGTAGAATCATTAACAGGCCAAATAGAATGGTTAATAGGGCACGTAGACAAGTAAATGGACGTCGAAACTAAACCTAGGGACTAATTTGTCCCGCATTTGTAAATTTGAGAGACTAAATGGTTAGTTTATTTTTTTCAGGGACTAAAAGTGGGTCTCCGAAAATTTTGAGAGACCAATTTGGATGTTCACTTTTAATTAAATTAATTAATTAAATATTTAAATTAATTATTTAAACAAAATAATTAAATAAATTAGGTAACAATTAAATTAATTAAATAAAATAATTAAAAAAAACAACCATGGGAAGTCGCTGTTAGGGGGGCGACTTCCCAACTATATATAAGAAAAATATAAAAATTTGCCCATGAGAAGTTGTGCTTTTAAAAGCTGAATTCTCACCATAGAAAAAAAGTGATACATTGGTAGATAAAAAAAAACCATGGTAGTTCAGTAAATAAAAAATAAAATGGTGATATTAAAAAAAAAAAAAACCACCACCAGTTGCAAAAAATATGATAAAATTATTATTTGAAAAAAAAAATTTAATTGAGGATGTTAATATAAGGTACAACCAATCATCTTAAAAAGGATTAATTAGGTGACTAGAAATTATAATTTATGTAAAAATAATTTTGTACACCCAACCAATGCAAATCATAAAGAGTTTAAATATGGGGTTTTTGATGAAATTGACCTTATTTTAGAAATTATTTATCAAAATAACTTTGTTTCAAAATAATTTACCAAATTAGAGTAAAGATCCAAATTGGTCCTCAACAAAAAATCATAGTGACATTTTGGTCCTTGAGAAATGAAAAATACCAATTTGATCCTCAAGAATGTAAATGCGGACAAAAATAGTCCCTGACAGGGACTAAAATGTCCCTAAAAATTACCCTAAAAAGATTAATTTGACCCGCATTTTATATTTTTGAGGACTAAATTGGTATTTTTATTTCTCATGGACCAAAATGTCACCGTGTTTTTTTTTATCAAGGACCAATTTGGGCCTTTACTCACCAAACTAACTTAATTTTTGGCAGCATGACATTTTTTATTATTTTTTTTGCTGACGTAGATAACGCTGGTCCACGTGGTGCCTCAGCGCCTTCCCTTTTAAAAAAATGTGTGCCACGTGTCACTTTGTCATTGGGTGGCAGTTTTTTTTTTTAAAAAAAAATCTGAGTGCGCCACGTGGCGTTGCTGTCCGGTCTTCTCCAGCATTTTCATAAATCCCCCACCCACCCCCAACCCTAGGCATGACAAAAGAATCTGAACCCACGGGTACCCGTCTGAACTCGCCTCGATTTTGATGGGGAAAACCTGCTTTGACTGGGGCATGTTCGAATTCGAGGAAAACCCGCTTTACAAACTCGGGGGCGACGACGGGGATGTAGAGACCTGCCCCCGAACCCGCTTCAATTTTTAAAAATTACAAAACTACCCTTAATTATAATCTTTACTTATGGTTTACAACTCCTGATTCTTGATTTATTTATTTTTGGAGATAGCTAGAAATTATTCTCAATTTTTCTTATTGTTTCAAGTTATAGTTCTTCAAAATTTTATGTTAAAAAAAATCATAATAAAATTTTCATCATATATTCAGAAAGGATAAAAGTTTCTAAAAATACATATTGCATAGTCTAGGGCGGGGGCGGGGAAACCCGATCCCCAACGGAGGCGGGGATGAGTGCAAATTTTCCATCCCCAAAGGGGATCGGGAGTGGGGCCGGGGATTGTGTAAGGAGTCGGGGTTGGGGACGGGGAAGGAAAAGTTAACCCGCGTCGTTGCCAAGCCTACCCAACCCTCTCCCTACAAGACTCTCCCCCCACCCCTCGATCCCTTATATAATCCCCTTGCCCCCTCCCCCTAGCACACATCCATTACACTCAACTCATACTTCTACTCCCTCTACTCTTTCATTTAATTTTTTAATTAAGGTATTATTATTATTATTATTATTATTATTATTATTATTTGTAGTTATCATTAATACTAATATTATTTATGTTGTAATAATTAATATTATTAGTGTTATTATTATTAATATAATTTTAATTGTAGTTATTTAACCTGCAATTGTTTAATTACTTTGTTTTTATTATTATTATGATGATGTTTTATTATATATTTGTTAATTATGCTTATTATTATTATTATTGTTAATATCATTGTTATTTATTATTACTATTAGTGTAATTATTATTGTTATTTATTGTTGTTATTGTTATTGTTATTATTATTATTGTGGAGTGGAGTCTAGCCTATGATGAGCATAAACGTAGATATGGTCACATGACAACCAACTTGTCGGAAGGTGTAAATAAGATATCAAAAGGTGCTCGGAATTTGCCGATAACAGCTTTGGTGAAGTACTTGTATGGTAGACTTGTCGAATATTTTGTGCAAAGAAGTGCACAAGCTAGGGCTCAACTTTATTCCGGCCAATATTATCCCGACAAGATAATGAAAACGATCTTCAAAAATCAAGAGAATATAAAAATGCGTTTGGCTCATATAATTTTTCCATTTGACGATATAAAAATGATACAACTTAAATTATCAAGTCTTATAATTAATATAACAAATTTTTTACATCACAATATAACATGTTACTCACCGTGTACCATATGGAGTATCGTTTCCCTGAGAGTCACTCCGAATCTTGGGTGCAATCACTACAAGAAAACAACCTATTATTGACGGTCAAAAGTCATCGGTAATCATCAAAAGCCGTCGGTAACCGTAACTTTCCAACGGATTTCCGACGGCCAAGTATCCGTCGGAAATAGGGTCCTTGGTAATTATTACCGACAACCTTTTTGCATTGGCCGTCGGTAAGTTACCGACGGGTAAACCGTCGGTAATAACCTAGGTACTTTACCGACGGTAGACAATCTGTAATTAGGATGGGTTATTACCGATGGCTAGACCGTCAGTATATATAATTTATTTTTTTAAAATTTATATTTTAATTGATTAATTAATTATTATTTAATTATATTTTATCTTTATTAAATACTTTTATTTGTTATTAATTATTTACAAATATTAATTAAATAAACAGTGCAACATAAAATTAAAAATAACATTAAAAAATTAAAATTATATCCAAATGATAAATAACATATATTTTTACAATACATAGAAATAAAAATAAAAAAAACTAATATGAAAATCTAATAATCCCTATCAAAATGATTATAAGACTGGATAAGATCATCGAAAGAGTCATCATCGTCAACCCTGGTGCGATCGGTCGGCTGATCTGGATGGGGGGCTGCTGCATTTGTTGTATGGTTTGTAGCATCTGCTCCATCCGACGCTCACGCAGCCACGCTCATCGATCCTAGTATTAATAGTTATTACCTAATTCACATGCCTTATAATTGACGAAATTTCGGCAGCACTTCCCATTGGTCTCTAAGTATAATACTTGACCGCAATACCTCGATCAAGTTTGCACCCAGAGAACAAAATGAAATGTATTGGACCGAAATTTCGTCAAATATAAAGCATTAGAAATAAGCAATATTACTATTATATGAGTGAAGAATTTTTTTTTCCCCAAACTGTCCTCCTTGGACAATTCAATGTTCAATACAATGAGCGACACCTTTATGCGAGTACACGTCTGCTCAATAAAATTGAACTTCAAATGGGAAGCTAAGGTTTTGCTCAAGTATTAATAACTCGTGTAGAAAAATAAAACTTTAACCTCTATGAGGTAATTTTATCTTTTGTACTTAAAAGTAAAGTTCATAGGGTAAATGCAATTGTTCAAATTCCCACACTTTAGCAACATAAAGTGCATAGGGACAGATCAAAGTTGCAAACAAACCAACAAGTAACTATTCTAAAAAAATTATTCATCTAAAAAAAATGTCATACTTGAATTAAGCCTTATTAAATTTTTAAATTTTATTTATTATTTAGTTTTTTTTAG
This sequence comes from Ammopiptanthus mongolicus, assembly GCA_039655645.1. Lineage (NCBI taxonomy): Eukaryota > Viridiplantae > Streptophyta > Magnoliopsida > Fabales > Fabaceae > Ammopiptanthus > Ammopiptanthus mongolicus. The sequence continues at coordinate 26,525,037 of CM077346.1, read as the reverse complement.
CCTTAACACCTATTTTAAGTGTCAAGAAAAATTGGTATTATATTCCTTATTGCGGACTTATTTATTTTATTAACCTATTTTTTTATTTAATTATTGTTGTAATTTAATTTCAAATATTTAACCTCTTTATTCAATTATTTAAATATTATTTTTTTTACCTTATTTAATTATTTAAATTTTAAATTTTATTCATTAATTTGTCCCGCCGCATCGCACTATCCGCTGCCCAACCATTTGCAATCTGCCATGACTAAGCCATCACTGCCCGAGCATTTTTTTCCGGTCTAGGTTTCTAACTTAAGCTAATTTTATCGATAATTTATTTTTTAATTATAAGTCTTATGAGGCTTAACACAAACCCATATTTTGATATTCTATTCATTAGTATTTTATTTTAATATTTTTGATTTATTAATTATCCAATTATTTTAAAACCTACGTCTTATGGATAAGTTTATTATAATTACTTAATCAAATTATTAAAATTAGTTCTAATTATTTTTAAAGTAAAATCTTATGCACTAATTCAAGAAAGCAGGTTTGTAGTTCTAATATCAAAATTCAAATCTGATACACCCTAAACTACAATGAAACCGAGCATAATTTTTCTGATGAAATCCAGGTCGAATGCAAGCACAGTGGCAACAAAAATGTAACGAAAATACTAGTTAAGCAGGTTCAACGAATATGCAACCAAACATAATTTCTAACATAATGATAATACCAAGTTCAACATAATCAAAGAGAGTCATATAGCAGAAAGCAAACCCAATTTTAGTTTTAGTTTCACAATATATTTACATATTTACATATAATATTAAAAGGGATGATATACCTAAATCCCCAATTTCAGTTTCACAATAGCAATGGAAGAAGGTTTACTTGGAACTGGAAGAGCATGGGTGGTCACTGTTAGGGGTGGCAAAATGGGTTGGACCCGACGGGTCAACCCGTTTAACCCGCCTATTTTAGCGGGTTGGGTTGGGGTCTTCAACCCACCAACCCGTTTTGACCCGCCCCGTTTAACCCAATCCAAAACGAGTTCGTGGCGAGTCGGGCGCGGGTTGACCCGCCAACCCGCAAATTAAAATAAATTTTTGTTTGTTTAATCTTCAGTGCTTTGTTTCTTTAGTCTTTAGTCTTTACTCACTGTCTCACTGATACTTTGAATTAGGGGTGTTCGCGGATCGGTTCGGTTCGGTTTTGAGTATAAAAACCATCCGATCCAAAGAGTAAAATATCATGCGGTTCGGTTCGGTTCGGTTTGCTTCTTTAAAAAAATCCGAACCGATCCGATCCAATTAAATGCGGTTTGGATCGGTTCGGTTAGTTCGGTTTGGTAAAAATAAACATGGTCAATTAAATGTGGTTTGCCCTCTTTCCACTCTTTTAATTTATTTCATACCACAAAGGCACAAAGCCATAAATCAAGCAAACAGTGCGTCTTTTGTTGAAGACAATAATCTTACTACTTAGACAAATATTTGTACATACAAACACGTTCTATATCAAGCAATAAGTATTTCAGAAAAATTGAATTCTATATATTTGATTCTTTTGAAAATGAAAAGTTACTAAGTTACACCTAAAGAATAAAGATGGTCCAAAAAGAAATTTTTAGACTACAGTGAGTGAACAGTGATGTTCCGTGTGTGTGGGTAGTAAACGTAAAGCACAACGTTATATTACATGAATCGGTTCGGTTGCGGTTCGGTTCGGTTCGGTTTCATGAAAGCAAACCGCAAACCGAACCGAACCAATCGGTTCTCATCAAATATCATCCAAAAAAATCCAAACCGAATCGGTTTTTATCGGTTTTCGGTTAATTTGGATCGATTTGCGGTTTTGTAGCGGTTCGGTTTGGATCTGAACACCCCTACTTTGAATCTCTTATAGTCTCTTCACTCTCTTCTCTTTAAGTTTAGCAGTTTAGGCCATAGGGTTCCTCACTTTCTCTTCAACCTTTAGCCTTCACATTCACACACACACCAGCGCCGCTGCGCCGTCACGGCCAGAGGTAGAGCAGCCAGAGCTCCTCACGCATGGCTCGCCTAACACGTCCTCTCACTGTTGCCGTCTCCTCCTCCTTCGCGATTCGCTGCTGTCTCCTCCTCCTTCACAAGTTGTGGCTGTCTTCTCTGGTCATCAGTATCTCCGGCCATCTCCTTCACTGCTATTATGCTAATATATATCTCCTTCTCACCTTTCAACTCTGTTTTCTTTCTTAATCTCTGAGTTGTTTTGTTTGATTAGATTATGATTTGTTTGTTTGATTGATTGCTGTACTGAAATTCTTAAAACCTAAACCTATTTTGATTGATTATAAAGTGCAGGCATTTGAGCTGGAAAAGCAGCGGTTGAAATGGGTAAGGTTTAGTAGCAAGAAGGAGAGGGATATGGAAAGAGGCAAAATTGAAAACGAAAGGAGGAGGTCGGAAAATGAGAGAATGGTTTTGCTCATTTGCCAGAAGGAGGTTGAATTGATGAATACTCAGCACCACAAGCAACATCAACAGCAATATTCTTCTACCTAGGCAAGAAGAAATTACTGGGATGATAATTTTATTTTATGGTACCAGTAGGTGAATTGTTACATGAAATAAATAAATGAAATGAAAGTTACTTCTAATTGAAAAAGCTCGTAGAATCCTTGTGTAACTGCAAAATGGGCCAACCCGCCAACCCGCCATTAAGGGGGGTGGGTTGGGGGTCAAACCCACATAAAAAAAAACGACTGGCCCGCCCCACCCCGTTTCTGGCGGGGCGGTGCGGGTCGGCCCATTTTGCCATCCCTAGTCAGTGTGCTATCTGAGGGAATGAGACCCAAACCGGCGGTCGTGAGGGAATGAGGGAAGGGAAGCCGAAGAGCCGCCGTCGTGCGCCGCTTGTCTCACAGGAAGAGCACCACTGATTAGAGAGTGATACACCGAGACAGCAGAGAACAGAAAGTTATTGTTGAGAGAGAGAAAGAGAAGAAATGAGAGAGGGACTGCATAGAAGAAATGAGAGAGGGAAAGCATAGAGTTACCTCGCGGTGGGGAGCCACACAGTGGTTGAATGGAGCTCCGGTGGTCGATGGATGCATAGAAATGGTTGCCTTACGGTGGCAGTGGCAGAGAGAGGAAGATGGAAGGAGGAGGGGCTTGTAGAGAGAGGAAGAGGGAGAGGGTCGCAGAGAGAAATGGGAGGGAAAGGTACTGACGGCAGTATTAGTTACCTATACCAACGGGCATACGAACGGTCTAGCCGTCGGTAATAATGAATTACCCATAATAACGGCCTGACAGTCGGAAACAAGAAAAGTAACCGTTGCATTTACCGACGGCTAGGCCGTTGGTAAGTTAAAAGTACCCTTACCGACGGCACGGACCGTCAGAAACAAGAAAAGTGACCGTTGCCTCGGAGAAAATGAAACGACACTTAGGCAGTCGGTAAGTAAAAAATACCCTAACCGACGGTCAGACCGTCGGAAACAGAGCGGGAATAGTTAGGCGCTTATTTGCGCCAAAATTAGCGAAGGACGTACCGATGGCTGTTCCTTCGGTAATGTTATCGTCGGCTTAGGTTGTCAGATATTTGTTAGCTTGTTACCGACGACATTGAGCGTTGGAAATGAGGAAATTACCGACAGCCTATTGACCTCCGGTAAAAGGCCGTCGGTATAAGCGGGTTTTCTTGTAGTGAATAGATGGCATTCTTTCCCATGCCCACAGTTGAATCAATGTTGTAAAACTGCATATCTCTTTTCTTTCATAATATGTGGATTTACGTAGTTCATGATACAAATAGCTCAACACTGTTGAACCCCTATAATCCTCAGCATTGGCAAAGTCCTCTAACAACGTAAGATACCTTAACAATACATATGTGTCGGAGTGATCTGGGAGCATCACTCCGCCTATCAACCTCAGTATATATATGCTCGGGTAAATCTTACCCTCCACACCTCATCATCATCGTTCTGGTAAAAGTTGCCAAAATGTTCATCCAACCAACACATCTTTAATCGTGAGCCTCTCATATTTGCGCCGTTAGGCCTCACACTTAACATATACTCAACAAATTGTGGCCAATTGCGCATATCGGTCTGACCAATCACCGCTTTCCCATCTATGCAAAGACCTTCCAGAACTACAACGTCCTGCAAACGGTTGCACTCTCCAAATGACATATTGGAGGTATGTGTCTCATATTCCACCAACGCACTTATTAGCGAGTGATCGAGTTGGAGCTTTGGAAGTTGTGCAATCCCTAAGAAATCAGCTTGTCTACGATTTTGTATGATGAGCTCTGGGAGATGCACAGCTTCATTGTGAAACTGTTGTGCTCGTCTACAAATAATTACTCGATAAGGGTCGCCATTCCATACATGTTGCGATTCATCAGTCTGTTGCATCGTCAATAATGATGGATCTTCGTAGCCATGATCAAATTAACGTGACCCCGTAGACGAACTTGACGCCATTTTTACCCGCCTAAAATTGTTACAAAATTTAGTAAGAATAATAGCAATAAAAATCATAGTACCAATAATAAGAATAATAACAACAATAATAATGATAACAATTAAAATAATAATAACAATAGCAATAATAATCAGAGTACTAATTATAATAAGAACAATAATAATAATAGTACATTCAGTAATAACACTTACATTTGCAATAATAGCAATAATAATGATAATAATAACAATAATAATATAATCAAGGCAAAATTACATTTTTGGTCCCTTAAGTTAATTGTTTTGTTCAATTTGGTCCTTTAACCTTTTTTTGTAACAAACTGGTCCCTTATGTTTACCAACGTTAATAATATTAGCCTAAATGTTACTCTCCATTCAATATTGTTAATTGTGTCCGTTAACTCCACAACTGGACGTATTAAGTGGTTGGTGACCTAGTTGTTGGTATTGAGGGTATACGGGTTAACTTCCTCCCCCTTAAATGGTGGCCTAGAGTTCATGGTTCTCAATCTTCTTCACTACAATCATGGCTACAAAGTTTGGTTTACATCTATCTTACTCAAACATCAATCTGAAGTCGCCAAAATGACGTCGTTTTGCCAAGCCACCAAGCCAGAACCATGCCAACGCCATGTTGGATACTTAACGGACACGTAAGACCATTTAAGATGGTGTTTACTAATGTTTAGGCCAACTTTGTTAATGCTTGTAAACATAAGGGACTATTTGTCACAAAAAAAAGTTAAGGGACCAAAATGAAAAAAACAATTAAGATAAGGGACCAAAAGATTAATTTTGCCTATAAACAATTAAAAAATATGATAATAATAAAAATAATAATAATAATAACAAGGATGATGATGATGATAATACTAATAATAAAAATTAACAAAAAAGATCAAAATAATTACACTAAGTACAATTATAATACATAATAACATCAACAATAATAATTAACAAAAATGATATTAATAATTACACTAATGGTATTAATAATAAATAACAACAACAACAACACTTTAATAATAAATAAAAACAATAATAAAGATAAAAATAATAAAAATAATTATAATCATAAGCTCAACCAAAATTTAAAATAACATTTTCAATAATAATAACAACAGAAATATAAATAATAATAACAAGAATAGTAATAATAATAACCATAATTAACAAAAATTATAATAAACATCATAATAATATTAATAAAATAATAATAAAGTAACTAAACAATTACAAGTAACATAATAACAATTAAAATTGTATTAATAATAATAATAACAATAATAATATTAATTATTAAAACATAAATAATATTAGTATTAATGATAACTACAAACAACAACAACAACAACAACACAACAACAACAATAACACAATAATAATAATAATAATAATAATAATAATAATAATAATAATAATAATAATAATAAATACCTTAATTAAAAAAATAAATGAAAGAGTAAAAAGAGTAGACCTATGAGAAAGAAAGTAAGAGTTGACTGTAATGGATGTGTGTTACGAGGAGGGGGATTATATAGGGCAGTGGTGGGGGGGGACTCGCGTAGGGAGGAATTGGGGGTGGGTGGAGGATTTATGAAAATGTCGGAGGGGAGGGGACAGTAGCACCACGTGGCACACTCTGGTGGAAGACGCTACTGCCCCTTACCAATAGCGCCTTTCACTAGAGCGTGCTCTGATTTTCCTTTTCTTTTAAAAAAATCCTGCCATCCAGTGATAGAGTAACACATGACATTAAAAGGGAAGACGTAGGTCCACGTGGCATTAGATGTTAGTAAAAAATAATGAAAAATGTTATGTTGGCAAAAACTAGGTTAAATTTATAAATACTTTTGAAGTATGGTTGTTTTAATAAATAGCTTTTAAAACAAGGTCAGTTTGATCAAAAACCCTTAAATCTCATCCATTATTGTTGTAAAGTTTTTTATTTGCTGTTATTTAATAATATAACATGTTGGCATATCAGTAAAAAAAATTAGACATCATAAGTAATGATTATGAAAGTCTTTTTTTTTTTTAATAATTTGGTAATCCCCACCTATATTAAAATAATAAGGATTTAATTTGTATGTATTGTCAATATAAAGATTTTTTATACTGTCATTTACTCATAAATTGACACATCATTAAAAATGTTTGACTCTTATCTTAACTACCTTAAAAGTCACTTGTATCAAGATTTCTGATTGATTGATATTATAAAAGTTTTTACCTTACAAGTCACTCGTATCATGATTTCTGATTGATTGACATTATAAAAGTTTTTACACTGACAATAGGGATGGCAAAACGAGCCGCCCCGCCCCGCCATCAACTGAGCGGGGGCGGGCCAACCCGTTTTTGTTATGTGGGTTTGACCCCCAACCCACTCCGCTTAATCGCGGGTTGGCGAGTTGGCCCGTTTTGCAATTATACAAGGATTCTACAAGCTTTTTCAATTAGAAGTAACTTTCATTTCATTTATTTATTTCATGTAACAATTCACCTACCAGTACCATAAAATAAAATTATCATCCCAGTAATTTCTTATTGCCCAGGTAGAAGAATGTTGTTGTTGTTGTTGCTTGTGGTGCTGAGTATTCATCAATTCAACCTCCTTCTGGCGAATGAGCAAAACCATTCTCTCACTTTCCAACCTCCTCCTTTCGTTTTCAATTTTGCCTCTCTCCATATCCCTTTCCTTCTTGCTACTAAACCTTACCCATTTCAACCTCTGCTTTTCCAGCTCAAATGCCTGCACTTTATAATCAATCAAAACAGGTTTAGGTTTTAAGAATTTCAGTACAGCAATCAATCAACACAAACAAATCATAATCTAATCAAACAAAACAACTCAGAGATTAAGAAAGAAAACAAAGTTGAAAGGTGAGAAGGAGATACATATCAGCAAAATAACAGTGAAGGAGATGGCTGAAGATACTGATGATCGCGAAGGAGGAGGAGACAGCAGCGAATCGCGAAGGAGGAGGAGACAGCAGCGAATCGCGAAGGAGGAGGAGACGGCGACGGTGAGAGGACGCGTCAGGCGAGCCGTGCGCGAGGAGCTCTGGCTGCTCTACCTCTAGCCGTGACAGCGCAACGGCGCTGGTGTGTGTGTGAATGTGAAGGCTGAAGGTTGAAGAGGAACCCTAAGGCCTAAACGGCTAAACCTAAAGAGAAGAGACTGAAGAGACTATCAAAGATTCAGAGTATCAGTGAGGCAGTGAGTAAAGACTAAAGAAACAAAGCACTGAAGATTAAACAAAAAAAAATTTATTTTAAGTTGCGGGTTGGCGGGTCAATCCACGCTTGACCCACCACGGACCCGTTTTGGATTCGGTTAAACGGGACGGGTCAAAACGGGTTGGTGGGTTGAGGACCCCAACCAAACCCGCCAAAATAGGTGGGTTAAACGGGTTGATCCGTCGGGCCCAACACATTTTGCCACCCCTAACTGACAGTACATACCAATTAAACTTTTTAAATAAAATTAGTCTTCTAAATAGTGGCTTAATATTTCTTAACATTTCTTTTATTAAATTTTAAATTGAATTTGTTAAAAATTAACTATGCATATATATTTTTAAAAATTCATAGAATGTACGACATACTTGCTAATATATGATAGTATAAAAAAAATTTCTATTAATAATTGATCAAAATTAAACTTATATGCATTATAATAATAAGAGATTAAATCAAAACCGAAAAACTAATAAAAATAATTTAAACAACTTGCATGTCCTATCCAACAACAAATGGTAAAAAACAAGCAACATATAAAATTAAATATCCAAATAATAGTACTTTTGAATTCAACTTCAGAAAGGAAGATAGAGAATGGATATAGAGAAATTAAAACGATATGTCTATATCAAAGAAAATGCAGAAAATAAACCAAACAAGTAAACAAAGGGGAACAACAAACAACTTATGTTCAAGTTAGAGTAAACAAAAAATGATTATATTATTAAAAGATAACACGATTGGCTGTGGCAAGTTAGTCTGATTTCACCGATACATTTAAAGAGTTATAATCTTGTTAAAAATTAAATAAAAATTATAAGATTTTTTAGTTTAAATTAGTGCCTTTTAAATAACATGATAATATATATTTAAACAACTTATGCAGGAAATTGATTAATTTAAACACTAGCCATATGCATCCTTAGTAATTCCTCAAGTTCTTGCAACTTTTTTCTATTACAAATAGCATGCTTGGATTATCATCCGCAAACCATCATTTGACTCAACTGAAAAGTAACTTTTATTTTTCCCACTTTTACTAAAATTACTATTGGAGATCCAAAATTACTTCAAATACAACTCAGCTAAGTATGTGTTTGGAACCACGTAAAAATGAGTTGGAATCATGTTTTAAACGTGAAAGCTACTAACAATCGATTCGCACAAAACACACGTCTATCTCAAATCAACATGTATCCAAACATGCGCTAAACAACGTAAACCCTAAACCCTAACATATATTATTTGTGGGTGAAACTCAACTTCCAAACTCAGCAATGGAGTTTAAAATGTACAAATTATAATCCAAACATGCTATCAATCTTTCCATCAATCACCGATACAGCATACAGTTGTTTTACCAGAAGTATGCACTTGCTTTTACAATTAATAATGTTATATTCTCCAATCAGATTTTTTTAAAAAAATTACTTGAAATGGATTAAATTAAATTAAAAATATTTGCTATTAGCTCAAAAAAAAAAAGGTTCAATATTTTTTTAAAATAGTTATAAAATAATTAGACTGATTTAGTCATTTCGGAAAGTGCACACTAAAAGATTGATTCCTATTAATTACAGCAGCTATACAATACATGTTAAAAAACTAAAGTAATTTTCTTATTTTTTTTCTCTATCACAAATCTCATAAATTGACTACTCCTTAATTGTTTTTTTATGACAATATTTTTATTTTTAAGTTAATAAGTTTATACTTCATTATTTATATAAGTACACTACTTAGAGTAATTCCAATGAGAGTTGCTTAACTAGTTCTTAAAATTAAAGATAAGTTCTTATTGGGTTGTACCATTGAAGCAAACCACATGTAAGAATACTTACTTTTATAAGTAACTGATCCTTATATAAGAACCACCAATAAAAAAAGAGGGAAAAAATAATAGAGATATTCCTTAAAAATTGAAAAAGAAAAATAATTGTAAATAAAAATGTGTGATAATTTATGAGACTCATTTAGTGATCTTTTAATAGTTGCACCATTGGAGTGTAGAGTTACTTAACGTATAAAGTAAATGTGATGAGATGATATATTAGGCTCATAAAAGAGTTCATCAACTCCAATGGTTTTCATCATAATGCAAGAGCGTAGAAGGTTTTTTTTATTGTATTTATAATTCACATAAACTAAGGATGGACGTAAGAGAGAAAGAAAGGGATAAAAAGAAATGGATAAAACTCTTTTAAAGTGAGCTTAAATGTAAAATAAGAAAGTAAAAGTGTATCAACTCTTGATTAACTAAAATGAGTTAAGATCTTAATGATCTTTAATTAATCAAGATGGATACACTCATACTTACTCACTTTATACTCGAAATCACTTTATAGAAATCTAACCCAAAAGAAATGGAAGAATGATAAGAAAATAATATATTTAGTATTTTAAAAAATTATATACATAATTTTTCAATAAAAAAAATCATTTTTTTATGTTTTGACACTGGTTAAAGAAATATATAGAATGGATGAAATGATGTGTATAGGTTGAATTCAGATGATCTGCAGTCACCCAACAATGCAGTCAAATGAATATCTACCGTCAGATTAATCCAAGGCTGCATAATAATCCACGTCATCTATTAAAAGAAAGAAAGCAGTATTCCTGTTTGAGTGACACTGCCACTGTTGTTTGAACGTCACCGGCTTCGAACCAAATCATAGCGATTGTTGCTCGGAACAGTGGGGATGAAACCGTGTCTCTGTTGATGGTTATCCGGTGATGTTGGTCGCCGGTTCATGTGGGCGAAGGTTTATGGAGGTCGCGGGACACAGGGCCTTCCAACCGGTTCTCGTAGGGGAGAAATTAGAATAGGGGATAAAAAATTTATTATACATGTGTGCTCACTTAGGTATAATGAATTTGATGTCACCGTGAACCCATTGCAAAGGAGTCAATTTTTACTTGAAGTTGTCTTTCTGATTGAAATGTTAAATACAATTGTTTATGTTGGTAGCACACTTGGATCCTTTCTTTAGGTAAGGGTTTCCTCTCTTAGCTCTTTAATGAGTAGACATTATCGGGAAAGTATGAATACAGAGCAATGCTGAAGGAAAGGACGTGGCAACCATAAACACCCATATACACAACCTTGCTAAAGGAAAGGACTTGGGCAATGCTGATGATGAAACTATAGAGAGCCATTGGCTTCTTTTAGCATACCAAAGTTGCAGAGCACAAGCAAAGGCGCCAATTTTTTGTTTCTGTGAAATAGAAAGAACCTGGGTTCCTTTCTTTTAAGTAGATGATGACGTGGATTATTGTGGAGGCTTTGATTAATCTAAGAGTAGATACTATTTGACCGCAGATGATCTGAATCTGTATAGGTTCAGGGTTTGGCAGTATAACAAATTTTTAATGCACCATTATTAACTGGAAGTGCCAGCCACTATTTTTTAATTCTTCACACTTCCGAGTTCCCAATTCATGCAACTCGAAACTTGTAACAGTAGGGGTTTTGAACTTCTGATGCGTCAGTCAGTACTCAGTATTTGCAGTGGTTGTATCATCAATATTCATCAACGATCAAAAAATATAAAAACAAGTATGAACTTCAACCAGGAAAAAAAAAAAAAAAAACCAAGTACGTACCAAAAAATAAAATAAAATAAAAAGTAGCCATAAGCGTGGAGATTGGTGTCCCCGGATCTCTGTCTTCGTCTATGCATGCGACATTATGGAATCTGTTACATGATTGACCCTTGAAGCAGTACCCCAACAAAAAAGTCTTCCATGCCCAAAGACACATTTTCTCATGGGAACAGCAACATACCGTTAGGTAGATTTGCTGGATTGGAGGAACCTTTCAATCCAACAAAATCAATGGACTCATTGGCGGATCCACGATCGTGAGCCGGCAGGGATAATATATTTCCAAAATAATAATAATTATCATCATATAAAAGAGAATTTCATAAAATTTTGAGTAAAATCCCTAATTTTGAACATATTAAAACCTTAACCTATTAATATTTACAATTAAACCATCATCAAGAGAATTTATAGAAATAAATCTATATACAAAAATCCCAAATTTAAAGCTTTTACAAATCCTAACAATGGTGATCCTTAACAAGTAACAATGGAATGAGAAAGACTAAAAGAGGAGGGCTGGACTTGGACCTGTGCACCAGGTTTAATTGAATTTTGTGACTATTTAAGTTTTGTGAAGATAATAAATTAATTTTGTAACTATTTTAATTGATTTAATCTCATTATGTCATTATTTTATTTGTAAATCAAATTAAATGAAAAGTAGAGAAATGGAGCAATTGAGAAATTGAAGAAGAGTAGGCTTAAGTTTTATTTTAATTGGTATTGGTCAATTGATGAACAAAAAAGCAAAGGTTCATCGATGAGCCGGGACAGAACAGATATGAATGGCTAGGGGGTCATATATATATATATATATATATATATATTAATTTTATATAAAATATTCATAATTATTTACTTCAAAACGTTAAATATATTAATAATCTATCAAAACATGAAATGAAACTTCTGCATATCACGAAAATCATCTACAATTGAATTCATGCTAAACTTTTTAGTAATCTTTTTACAATGTATACTAGTAACAATCAGTAAAAAAATCATCTTTCATTCTATTGTGAACTGTAATCTTGATTAGATTCATATGATTGAAAAAGATTGTTCTCTAAGAAAGTGTAAGAATAAGAGTTATCACTTTATATATAAGATGATGTATGATTTTATACTTTTGTACCAATCAATAACATATAATTAATAATTATATATTATTATTAAAGCTTGCAAATCAAAATATGTAGGGGGACCATGGCCCCTGGAGCTACTAATGTAGGTCCGTCCCTATCAGTGACTGAATGAGAATTCAAATATCATTTGCAAGTGGATTTGCACTTCAAGAGAAAACGTAAATTGCCTTGGACAATTAGAAAAGGTTACGGGCCCACAAGCAAGAAAAGACGGGAAGAGCTTTTTCAATTAGAAAATTGAAGAATGAAAATATAATACAAAAGGAAACTGTGCCGTTTGTGAGTGTGCGCAGCAGGAGCCACACAGCGCGCACAACTCCAACTACATAAATGAAAGAAAGGAAGGAGAATATGGGAGTGGCATTGGATGCAAATATCTTACCTATAGGAGGCAAAATAGTAGAACACAAGGAATTAATAAAATAAAACTTTAAACGTCACTTGGTGCAAGTAGAAGAGAGAAAGACATATTTAATAAAATATTATATGTGTCTTTCTCTTTCTTATTGAAAAAATTCAATCACTAGAGAGGATCTTTTTCTACTCTTACCATAACGTGGGTCCACATTTATGGACTAGGCATATATTTCGATCCAATGTTACAGGCAGAAAAATAACTTTTTGGAACTAGGAATACCATGGATGGTGGTTCCATTATTATCTGATGCACATGCAAAAGTCAATAACATCTTCTATCTCCTAATTAATCATAATAGGCTTTTGCTTGATCCAAATTCCGTCAAAACACATGCATCGAATCAGCTCATATTTCATTAGTTGGTATTGTACGCCATCCAAGATTTAGCTGGTACTCTCTAGTCAAATTTACATAAAATACAAACTTTAAGGAAAATGTTAATCAGTATTTTTAGGACATTATTTAAGAAATTAAAAAAAAAAACTTATTGAAAATAAGTATATTTAATATTTTGAGAAGTTAGATTTTTGTTTTCCAACACAAATTTACTTTATATGAATTCTTTAACCAATGCCCATAGGATACTTGTTAGCAAGATCAAAACTTTAAATAGTGATGTCTTATTCAAATTTGTAGGACTACATATTAGGTTTTTTTTTAATATTTATCTCTTTTTACGAATAATGCTCCTCTAAAATAAGCAAATAAAAATGCGTTCACTTTTTATTTAATAAAATGTATAGAGATTTCAATCCAGTAAATGACCTAAAAATAAATACACTCCTACTTGTTCAATTTGAAGTCAAACCCACTGTACAAGAGTCTTTTCCTCTTTCTACATAACCTTATCATATAAAAATTTAACTTGAGAATCTATTTCAGTGAACCTACTTAAAACATGCCATCTTCTATCTTTGGCTTTCATAGTACACAGGATAAATTAAATGCACAGCGTGTTACCGCACCACAAAGTCAAACAAACGGGGGAACTATAGAATCGTTGTTTTACCCTTCGCAGTTGCTGTGTCCTGGGAGGAAACCCTGTAAGGTTATGTTTGGATAGATAGAATAGAGTTGTTAGTAAAAGAATAGAGTGGTATACCTCTTCATTTCATTATTAACGACTTCATTACTGACAATCCCACTTAAAAGTCATGAACTGCTAATATGACGAAGTTTCTCTCCCCGCCATTCTTCCTTACTGACCTAACTTTTTATTTAATAGGTAAACCTCCCATGTTAAGATGATAATAAAATTTTCCGGAGGATTCTACCATTCTAGGAATATACAAGTGTTGCACCGAGGCTCCCTTGAATTTACCTGCTGCAGTAAGATGTGACTTTTATCATCTAAGACTCCTTTAATCTTGTTTATTTCATTTTAATCCTTTACACTATTATACCATCTCAAACTTTGTCCAAAAATAGAGATTTGATTTGAGCTGAAAGAGAGAACGGCAGTGGTGTAAGGCAGAGAGAGAGACAGACTGCACACCACCGGCTGCACCGTGCAGGCCCGCGAGGTTGGCTGTTGTTCCTCCACTGTGAGCTGCTGCAATCTTGACTTCAAGGTGAGTACTGGATTGATTAGTTGATTTGAACTGATCGTTTATATTTTGCATTGGAGATGGTGATTTTGAGGTTTAGTTGGTTCCATTGGTGCTATTTTGTTTTAAGCTTGATTTTGAGCTGGATCTTCAGCAGTTAAGAAACGCCTGAAGGGAAAGTGAATGTGAGTAACATAGACAACTAAAGGGAATGAAACTACATACTGATGAAAGTAAGATCATTTAATTATCATTAATAGTATAATAATACTCACAACATAACTTAATATTTCCAAATAACCACTGTTGTTCAGAGGATCATATCAAACAACCACAGATGCACATGCACTGTATACATGACATTTCTAAACCTCACGTCCTCACCAATATATTCAGAATTCATACTATGCCATCATTCAACAAGATCAATTTTAATTTCTTCTAACTATTAAAATTAGGTTCAGAGAGTGATTGACAAGAAACAATCTAATAGGTGAAACATCTAGTGTATGTAGTCAAAAGAGCTGCATTTTTTATGGGCTGCAACAGGAGTTTCATTAAGTAAATTAATTGCTTATCTGCAATTAATTGGTTAAAAGAGCCAGCGGCGAAGGGATGTGGAAGACTAAGACAAAGTTTTGCAGAACCACAAATTGTGATTAAAGGGTTTTAAATATGCGTATTCCATCATCATTTAGTACAAGGAAAAAAATTCCTTCACTTTATGTGATTATCCCATGAGTTGTATATATTCTTCTAACATTGTACTTTTCTTTGTACTCAATCAAACCAAAGTATGGTTTCAAGAATAACTTATCCAGCAGCAGTGACCGGAACATTTATTGTCTCATTCTCAACTTGTAAAGGATTGAAGACCTTTGGACAAAATACTGTGGAGTCACAAATAACTTAACGCTTAAACATTGGTTCAGAGAACATACTATTTCCTCTTAATTTCATGAGTACAATACATGAAATTGAGATTTCTCCGGAGTTATTATCTTAGAAATGAAAAGAATATTTTGTTTTAAAGTACACGTTTTCATCAAATAATGCTTCATGTAACAAATGAGGACCAAAAGCAGTAGCAAAAACTATGAAGAAAATATTCATCATTGCAACTACTTAGTATTTATACTTTGCTAGATAAAGCTATATCTTTTGGAAACAAGAGTATGCCATTCACTTTTCTTATAGTAATAAGAACGAGGAGGCCTTAAAAAACAACCCAAAAATGCAATAAGATGCCAAACCAATCAGAACCAAAATAGACCCATTCACACTATTCAACAATATCTCCTTCTTGTCTGCTGAAGAGCCATCTCAGAACAAAATATCACCAATGGAACAAAGGAACTAACTAACTCAAAATCACCATCTCCATTACTAAAGATCAAATCAAAACAATCAGTTCAAATCAAGCCAAAACTCACTGTGAAGTTAAGATTGCAGCAGCTCGCGGTGGAGGAACATTGGCCAGCAGAGCTTCATGACACAGCAGGGGATGCACTCTTTGTCTCTCAGCCTTACACCACTGGTCAGTCTCTCAGCTAAAATCAGATCTCCCTTGAGATGGTGTAATAGTGTGTAGGACTACAATGAAATAAACAAGACTTAAAGGGGTTTGTACTTTGTAATAAAAGTCACCACTTCTTTAAAGGATCATGGTAGAATCCTCCGTTTTGAGAAGCATTACTGAAAGCACCAATTCCATCCATTCTCACTAAACATTTAATAGGAATTTTAAGGTATGCCTGATATGCAATCATTTAACAAGCCTCTCCTTGTCAAAGTACAACCACAACCAATGCTTTTAGAAATTTCTCTTAGAAGTGACCTTTTAAAAGATTGAATTCGCTAATCGGCTGTTAAAACAGTTTATAACTTAGGGCGAAAAACTTCAATTTCTATTTTTAGAAAAAGATATCATTACTCAAAGTGAATTCTACAGTTAAAAATTTTATAATTAGAATTGATAGAATGCTTTAGTGACAGAATTCAATTGCCCAAACCTAAACTGCATAAAAGTTTGGATATTCACACAATCACATTTGCCTGAACGTTGTCTACTAACTGAAAGGACAAATATCCCAATTATAAAAATCATGGGATTTTCACTCAAAATCATTAACCAGGTATCAAAATTCCAAATCTATTAAACCCCAAATTATGGCATGTACTAAGATTGGGTTACAAAATTACCTAGAAAGAGAAACACGAGGCGGTCATAACTGATCTTGGAAGAGCAGCTACAACCCTATATCAAAAGAGATTAATTTTGATACTTGAAAGATTTTACACTGTCCATTAATCACACATCATCCCATGTGTGACTTTTAAAGTGCTTATTGTAAGAGTCAAACACTACAGGATAAAGCTCTTGTCAAGTGAGTTTTAAGGTAGTTATTCACTCTTGATTAGTTAAAGTGGGTTGAAATCTCAACGCACTTTAAGAGTGGATACACCCATCGTAGCTCACTTTAGAGGAGTTTTTTCCAACACTACATAATGGTCTCTCGTTGTTATAAACAATGAGTTAGCCTACCAATCATAGAAAACTATCACAAGGCCCACAAAACTCAAACAATAATGTTATTTGAACCTCTAAAATCTGACACCTGTCGACACCTCGTTAATGATGTTCAAAATCGTGGTTAATGGTGCGTTAGAATTGGTTAATGGGTACACCATGATGGGTAACTCATTAACCATCCACCGAGTTTTATTAACCAAAATTTTGTACATCATTAACCAAGTTGTCGGTTAACGAGTTACCTATCTACTACATGTGTACCCATTAGCCAAGTTTAACATGTCATTGACCACGATTTTGAATGTCATTAACCAGGTGTCTATGGGTGTCAGATTTCAGATGTTCAAATAATATTATTGAAACAAAAACAAAAGTGTCCATTCGGGTTCGAGTACTTATAAGAGCAGGATAACAATTAATCACAAATGAAATAAACTAAACGATGCTCCACAACATTTGACATTAATTAATCCAAGCTTTAGGAAATTAGTGACTAAGCTAGTCGAAACTTAATAATAAATAAATAAATAATAAAATTTTTGATCAATATAAAAAAAATGTGGGACAGTTGTGACAAATTTCTGGCTCAACAAGGATCAATACCCTAAGCGGACTAATGTATCAGTCTAAATTTCATTTATCACAGACAGCACCATGTGATGAAGCATAACAAAGAGTTTGTGAACGTGACAACAATTCACATTATTTATTAGATTGATAAACGTTAAACAAGAACAAAACGGTACCGTTTAATGGTGTCGGGTGAAGAGAAGGCGAAGGCGAGAAGCGAAGAGGCCAGTGGAATCGACGGAAGCTTCGCGAAGCAGTGCGCGCTTGGTGCGTTTCATGCGGCGCGTGAGGGAGGTTTGCCTATTTTGGAGAGCACGTGTTTCTTCTTCGAGCTCACGGATGCGGTGCTTGTGGCCTAAACATGTTAAGCTTAAACCTAGAATTCCAGTCATGGCAAACAATTGAATGAAGCTTTCCTTTTGTTTCATCGCGTTCGCCATTAGCCCCAATGACTTCTTCTTAGGATTCATTGAGTGTGAGAGAGAGAGATTGACGAGGAGGGACAACCAACACAACACACGATGCTTTCTTTCCCGTCTCCCAACTAAATGCAACGTAAAAAGAAACGGGGCATTAATGTCTTACGTCCAGAATTTGGTAATTACACATCTCGGGTGTGTTTTTTTGGGCATTAGCTAAACAAAATACTACTCCCTCCTATTTATATATAAGCAAAAAAAACTAACTTCACACATATTAAGAAAGTTAGTTATATTAGTTTAATTATCATAATTTGTGTAAAAAAATAAGTTGTAGTTACTAAAATACCATTTCTTGGAAATATATAATATTATTGGAAGTTATGTCTTGATAGTGTATAATGCTCTTGGAAAAATAAAAAAATAATTAACCAAAGGGTATTTTTGAAACACTAACATTAAATAGGGTTGGTTTGATTGACTTTTGCTTATATTTGAGTCCAAAAATTTAGATATTTTTTTGCTTATATATAGGTTCAGAGGGAGTATATTGAAAATTTTTATGATCAACTTACACCCCCAAAAAGAGTGTAAAAAAGTTTTGCACTGTCATCCAATCATATTTCACCATATAAATGTTTGCTGAGATATTTTAGGAAGTAATATAACAAAGTGTTACAATAGTAAAATATGATTGGATGACAGTCTGTACATATCCATTAAACTCCCCCAAAAATATTACAATTATTACACTTAATCTCCACCATTGAGACTCATTAGATATTAAGGATCTCAACGGTTGAGATTGAGTGTGATAGTTGTAATATTTTTGGGATGTTAGTTGATCTCTCCTCTATATATATATATATATATATATATATATATATATATATATATATATGAAATCTTTGTTGGAGTTTTTGTTGATAAAAAAATAAATAATTAAATGGTTTTGTTTTGTTCTTTTTTTTTTTTATTAATTGTTTTGTTCTTTTCGTTCCATCATTTTAGTATAACCACAATACCCCACTTTTAAATTTCCACCTCTTTTTCTATGATATTTGTAAAATCCACAAAACATAGAATAGAATAAAACGAATAAAATCCCAATTTGGTCACTAAAATTATAAAGTATCAATTTGATCCCTAACATTATTGGAATTCCAAAAATATTCCTGAGATTGTCAAACATTAATCAATCAAGTCCTTCCATCAGGGATCATGTTGAGACGACCTTATAATTTCAGAGACTAAATTGACACAAAAATCAAATTAATACGATCTTATAATTTCATAACTAAATTAGGATGTACTCCGAATAATACTCATGCTATATTTTAGCTTATTATACTATTAGAATGTTTGGAATTGCTTTAACGGACACAGAAACTATTGTAACTTCCACTGTATAAAAGTGATTTTACTGAAATCCACCGTGTTTGTAAACACGCGTATCTACGACGGTTCTGACTTTGCATTACACTGGTTGCCTAAATCATAACAGAGGGAGACATGACAGCGTAACGATTTGTTCTTTTCTTTTTGAGCAACATTATCTAACTTGAGAGGACCATCCAATATCCAGTCCACTCTAATATGAAGAGACTTGAAACAATACAAGTAGTCAATTATTCACAATTTTTGTTTTATTTGTTGTTTGGTGATTAATGCATAACACAAATAAAATAATGGGAAATGCACTGCAATACCCTTTGGAACCATAACAACAACAATTATTGTCTTGAATGGGGACAGGATACAACTAGGCAGGATGGGGGCAGATCCATTTGGTTTTTGGTGAAATTCTAGGATCTGAGTAGAGGCTTGGTGTTTGGATGCTGGTGTACGACGGTGGGTTCAGATAAGTTTCTGGATGTGATTGGTTTGGATAGCACATTAATTTGCACCTGCCATCACCTCACAGCCAACAAGCCACCATCTGAGACTCGACCACACCACCTCCTAATCACCACCACCATCACTAATTTTGGGTGGTGGCCATGGTTTTGGAGGCCGACGGTGGAGGCAGATGGTGAATGACGAAGATCTACATTGGTTGCAGCAGTAGTTAGGAAACGGCTGAGGTGAGAGGGACCAATTTGGTCACGTGTTATTAATATCGACAATGATCATTTTTGGTCAAGAATTAACAGCTGAGATATATAGGGTGAGTAAATAGTTAACCCCACGGTATCGTAACATGAACTAAAATGGACTACATAAACATCTGCTCATCCAAATTTCTTGATAGATGATGAAACCAAAAATGAACTACATGAACCTCTGCTTAACAGTTGACCCGAAGAAAAGAAAAAGAGCCTATACTTGACCTGGCTGGATATCATTAACAAACTTCTGAAATCTCTACCAAAGTGAGCTCAAAATTTAGTTCAGGTGGTGCTTAGTACACATACTTTCAACTAAGCATCTAGTATACCGTAATACCACGAAGTTGTTTGAACTTCGGATATTCAAAACCCAACAAATATCCTCGGCTACAGCTTGGCATTCAGGAACCGTAGGTTGGGGAGCAAAAAAGAAAAAAATAGTTTCAATGCAATCAGATACAGCCATTCAAAACTGGAAACAATGAAAGCACAAGATGTACAAAACTATTTGATAAAAGCATCCACTGTCTGAAACTCTGAATTTGGCCCAAAAGATAATAGTCGAAAGAACATAAATGTATGACAGTGGAGGCTATTAAACGCCTCAAATGTTACATTTGAAACAACTGACAGGCATGTCATGCATATTAAATTTTCACACAATGATCTGGAAGTCCGTCAAAATAATTCAGACCAATTAATCGTTTAGGGCACGACACCCAAATTCATTTTCTGGAAGGACTTTCAGGAAGGGTAAGAGTTGTGACGCAAAATAGAAGCAATGAAGCAGAAAATCAATATCCACACGAGCTGGAATTAAGACTTGTCCAGCTCAGAATGTCCCTTGAACCGTTGCTTTACATCATTCCGCAACATCTCCACATATTCCTGGACAACCAAGAAAGTCAATTTGAAGAGTTCATGCACAAAACATTAAGCAAAAGCTCAAAAGAAGTGGTTTCCGAATCAACATATTAAGGCAGTTCAAGAAGCAGCTTCCAACGCACAAAGGCATAAAACATAAATGAATACTTACACTGGCAAGACTCTCATTGCTGCATAACTCATCCAGAAGATCATTAGAAGCACTTCTATTGCCAGATACATGGACAGCGTTTTCAGCTACAGCACGCAAAACATCTGTAGGTGGACTCAAGCGCTCGATTCTCTCTGCCACTGGTTGAAGGTCAAGCTGGCATATGTAGAGTATAAGGAAATAGTCATAAGAGAACGGCATTTCAGCTTAGAAAAATAATGCATAATATTGCTAGTGTTAATGGAACCCGTTAGTGTTATGCTTCATTTTGCCACATTTTCCCACAAACCACAGCAACATAAGATTTTTATCAACAGACAGCAATTATGAATGCAAGTTTTATGAAATAAAATAATCTAAAACATGCAAGAAAATGTTTTGACAGTAACCCAAATAAAAAAAAAAAAAAAAGATTATCAGAATTTATTGTTTAGGACAGTTGTAGTAAGGCAGGAGGACTTTCATGAGATATGGACATAATGAGATCAAAAAGAGGAAAAGATAGAATTTGGCCTTTCTCATTTACAGGGTCAGTGCGTGAATCATTCCACCACATGGACCCTGCAGCCAAAAATCTTTTCTGGGGGTGTTGGAAGGGATGGGTGGGCTCCAAGTAGGATTCAGAACTCCCATTCCCCCAGGCAAGTAAGCTAGACTGTAACAGTATTAGTCAACTATCAAGTATTGAAAACACATGCACAAATCATAGAAAGAATCCAACGACACAGCATAAAGTTGTCACAAACACAAAGGTGCAACATGTTAATGCTACTCAAGTATTCTCACTGTCTCTGTTAGGACAGAAAGGCAGCTAGATAGTTAGTTAGAGAAGATTAGTTAGCTAGTTAGAAGGGGATATAAATAAGGGGGAAAAGGGTAGAAACACTACAATTTGTGAGAACAGGTCTATTGCTCAGTTGTAAAAGAGAGAACCCTTTGTGAAGGGAAAACCCTTAGAAGGAGATCATTCTCCTTTTTCTGTCAAGATTCAATAATACAGTTTTCTTCATTTCCATCATGGGTTCTTAACATTACTCTAAATTGCTGACAAAGGAGATTGAAACCTCATCCCATGAATGAATATTGAAAAAATAAGCTATATATTACAGCCTCTAGTAAACCAACAAGAGCTGAAGAGGATTTTCATCCGAGCCAAAGTAGCCAAAAAATAAACCCACAGAAATCATAACAAGTGCAGTAATACAGCCAATGCCTTTCTATTAAAACACGTATACAAACCTGTAGATTTTGATTATCAGATTTTTCATCTCTGTCGAGCGCTCCTTCTATGCAGGGTGCCTGGAGCTGTGGTTCGGTAGCAGATAATAGTGGGGGAGTCCCCCCACCAAGTGCTCGAGATACAATGGGCATCATCTGTTGAAACATCCCTGACAAGTCAATACCACCACCTTGCCCTCTTTCCATTCCAGCAAACATATTTCCCATATCCTGGCTGCCAACCTGTTGGACAATTTGATTGACAGTGTTCATCATCTGTGGGTTCTGCGTGAACTGCTGCAACATACTCCTCAAGCCATCAGGTGAGTCAACTCCAGTTTGCTGTGAAACCCCAGCCAACAAACCATTAATAGCAGGGCTATGTAAAACCTGAGACATTAAACCAGCTACATCAATCTGGCTATCATCAGAGGACAAGGGCTGCTGGGATGGCACATTAGCATTTCTCAAATTCACAGCAGATCCATGACCTGCAAGAGTTTGCATTATATGTTGATCGTCTGTTCTGGTTTGCTGACTTTGATTGGTAGAAGAACCGGATGATCCATCATCGGCACCTTTTCTTACATGAGGTTGAAATTGAGTTCGCCTCTGTTTTTTGCACACATATTTTAGTAATAATTTAAGCAAACATATGAAAGATGGGAGTCAAGGATAGTAATGAAATGTGATAAAAGAACACAAGATATAGAAGTTCCAAATCAGATCAACCAAGGCCCTGGGCAAAGCACAAATGCATCTTGTTTACAATTCCACTACTGTTAATGCATCAAAAATTACACAACACACTCCATGCACTTAATATTTAATAATTTAATTTATTTTTATTGTAAACATGCTGCTGCCTCTGAATAACTTGTTCCCACATTAATATCCTCATTCCCCAACCCCGCAAGGAAAAAATTTATTAAAATAAATGTTTCCAGAAAATTAGGCATGCACTGTTGGAGAAGGGGGTTAAACGAGGAGACTTTCATTCCCATCAGGCGGATGGAGCAAGGACAAGGATGCTTTATTTTCATAGGGGGCTGGAATATTGAAGTCTCTATACCAATTCTCTTTTAAATAAAAACCCACATGCACTAAATCTGACACAGTCTTGGATGTGCATCAAAATTAGCTTCAGGTCAAAAGAATTAGTTTCAAAATTGCTACATCATATCAACTTCCAAATTATGAGAGCATATTAAATAATTTTAGTGTTACGCTGCCAGGGTGGCTCCATAAACCTCTAATGCCTACCCAACAGCTAAAGGAATGGGATTTATTCCTAATACAGACTGACACATCAAAATGAATTTTCTAATATCTAACAAGGTATCTGTTCAACCAGTGTCATAAAACAATCACACTCTAAATCTAAATGCTTCAGTTTCAAATTAGCATACAGTAAGAAACTAAGAATGTTTTCTTCATTGCCAAAACACCTGAAACCCAAACACTGTATGTCACCTGTGCTGATGTCAAAGGCTGTCTATTTTGATAAGTTTATTATCACAATACATCCTGGATAATATAATATGCTCAAATAGATAAAATATATACAGGTGTAGGGAACTGCTGCAGCACATATAATAGACTGTAAAAGCCAAAAAAGCAATATATAAATTCAAAAGGGAAGAAGAAGATTCAAACAGAAGTTTTAACACTATGCAAATACCATTTGAACATCAAAGCAAACAAATCCATTTACATAGAATGCCATATCAATTGGGAAATTCAGACTTTTTATTCACAAAAACATAACCAATAGAAGCTTACCTTACGCTCCAAACCACTCACACCCAATCCTAGTGGAGTAACTTTGGCAGGTTCAGTTACATCTCGTTTTTCACTTAGAGATGGAGCACCTTGTACTTTTTCTGATTTTGCTATTGTTTCTCCACTTGAACAGCCTTGATCAGAAACAAATTTGTCGACTGAAACATTTCTCTCATCGCTACTGCAGGTTTGGACTGCCTCGGTTTGGGGCTGGTTGTGATTAAGAAGTTAGTATTAGTCAATTAAAATCTATGCTTTTAGAGAACAGATATATCATTATCACCAACTGTGGGCAGAAGTACTACCTCCTGTACTCCACTTTCAGAAGTACATCCAACTGAGCCTGCAATGGTAGCCCTGAGTCCATTCATCTCTGTGGTATCTAGCTGTTCATTTCCTGGTGTAGGTGTTGATTCAGAACCAGCAGACAAGTCCCGGCTAGTTGATTCCATTTGATCTGATAGGATGCAAAACAATTTTGAAAATTAAATGCTATTGAGACTCTAGAATTAAGCAATAAATTAGTAACCACCTGACAGAACTGCGCCATCTCCTTGCATATTACCAACAAAGTTTCTAAGGCGAGAATTGATGTCAGCTAAAACAGATGACAATGGAGCTGAGTCAGAAGGTGGCTGTGAAGTAGAAACACCAAACCCGGTTTGTGTGCTACTAGCAACTCCAACACCAGAGCCAGGCTCACTATGGTGTTCACTTCTTGTCCCTTCACCATTATTTGGCCTAGAACCAATTGATGAAACAATTGGGGGAAGAGGGGTACCTGGTAGGAAGCAGTTATTAAAAGTTGAATAGTTCGTAGGTACAAGTACAATAAGTTTTATTTACCAGCATGTATATGAATGTTTACGTTCCTAGGAGCACTTCCAATACCAACTGGGCCAAATGTCGTAGGAGTTGAAGAAGGAACAGGACCACCAAAGAGGGAGCTTGTCTGAAGTGGAAAGGGCTGCAAATAGCACAATATCAGCCGAGCCAGAAACAATCAATGTAAAAACTACTCAAACAATCCATAATTCCAAACGGACAAGATAAATTTTAGTGAAGTGATAATCAAATATGAGGTGTTTGAAATCCAGATAACAAAAAATTGAGACCCCAACAATCAGTTACGAAGAGACAAAAGTGAGAAAGTCTATGCCTCCATTGTTATACTAGTGTTTAGCAATCTGAACTTACTCTTGGCCTCATGGCTGCGTTAAGAAGAGATAGAGTCCAGGTCCATAGTTATTTTTGGCTTGTACCAAAGAGACTAGACGGAAAAGGTGAAATAAGCAAAGGGAGTAATTGATGTCACCTGGATCATGGAAAGTGACATCATATCCGTCCTTCTACGTGCACTTTCTTTGGAGGAACAAATTGATGCCACTTTCTATGATTGAGGGAGTATGTCACCTGGATCTTTGGGGTACTAAGACAGGTCTTTACACCTTATATTTTACATATGCAGACACTTTCCTAAGCAACTCGTGAACCTCATTAGTGAACCAAACTAAGCCGTGTCCTTCACACCTATACTTGCTCTGTATACAAGATGAAAGTAAAATCTAGGTGCACCATTTCGGAACTGGAGCATTCCATTTTCCAGAACAAGTGTCTCTCAATGCTGAAAGACTGGGCAGCATTCTCGATTTTGTCAGCCTGCTTTTGAGGATATCTTACCAATATCCCTAGTTGTAATTTCACTCTTTTTCCTCATGGAAAAGTTCATTTTACATCGAAAATGAAACAGGTCTCCTTCCTAATTATGTAGCATACCACAATAACTTTGTTGTATACCAAAAATCTACAAATACAATCAGATTGATAACAATTTAGGGTCATTCTTATAACCCCTTTTTTAACATATCTGTTAAAACTACTTACATGACAGAGAGCGCAATTTACAAACTAATTCAATGGATATCAAACCATTTTTTCCTCGCATATTGCAGGAATTTAGCTTATATTGTTTCTGAAGACATGATATCTTAAGTATTCAGCGTATGATGTTAAGAGTCAAGTTCATGTATAATTTCCAGTTTCCAGTTAAACATGATATCTTAAGCATATCTGTAATTGGATATCAACAATCTATTGGTGTTAAACCAAGCAAATCATGTATAATTTCCAGTTTCCAGTTTTGCAATAATTTATTTGTGTTAATCAACTTGATCAAAAACATCAGCTAATGCTTAAATAATTGGTCTGACATCATCGATTATTAAACAAAAATAGATCAAAATAAATGACAAACCTGCACCATTATAGGATTTGGCCCTAATGGAGAAATATAAACTGATGGTCCAGCATTAACGGCAGATTCTGCCTGAAACGTGATTATGATCATGAACAATATGTTGACAAATAAAGTAAACCAAATCACTTAAGAAAAGAATGAAAACATACATAAGACTGTCCCATACGCAGTGTCAACATCGTTCGGCCAAGCTCAAGAAGAAGTGCACCTAAATGCTGCATAGCAAGTCCTATTTGCACTGACTCTGACTGAATTTGACCCCTTATACTTAGATCAGAAGAAGTTCCCTCTCGCTCCAAGCGTCCTGCAATATGCTAGAGTCGCAAATTACAAGTAAAGCATAATCAGATAAGATAAAGGATAAAGAAAGCAAGGCTATTCCACACTAACAAATCCTACATTTAAATATGTACTTCATCATGATAACAATATTTTTGTGTTAAATAGAAGTAATTTTAGACTCAGATTTTGTTAGAGATTTATAAATCATTGCATTAACAAATATGAACAGGGACAGACAGTAAGATATGAGGCAATTAGAGATTATATACAACAAGAGAGCATGCAATAAATACATCTCTCATATACTAGTTGCCTTGCAGTCCAATCTCAACTGTATTTGACCTGGTATCCAAGATATATTAACAAGGTCTAACTGGCACAAGAGAATAAGATATGTGTCTAGGTGTCCCCAAATTGATCAGTTGAAATGATGGACAACATTGCAGGTCTTATCATAGTCCATGGAATTCCAACCCCTTCTACAATTAGCAGATTTCCAGACATCTAAGTAGAGGTTTAGTTAGAACAAAAAGTTCACTGCAGATTAAGAACCTAACATATGAACTAGAAAGGCTCACAATTAGTTTCAGTTCATACAAAATAAAATTCTTCTACCATCTATCTTTATAATAAGCATAGTCAAAATGCCAGTCATTTTGATGCCATATTATTTCCTCCGAACATAAATATATCATATATGGCACATTTATTTAAATTTTTTGCCCAAAATTTGGACTTATTTAGGACTATCCTATGCAAATTCAGTCCATCCTTGTTTTTCCCCATAAATTTAAGATGCACAAGCCTACCTGCCAGTATAACTTGCGACATGACAATAAATATCCTATAATTGCAAATAGTAGAAAAATGTTTATATCATTAAGGGGGAAAAGCAGAATATTTGTAAAAGGGATATGTTAATTACAGATAGCGCAGCAACAGCGTGACCACTAAGCAACTGTTCAGCACGATGCAAGATGGTGCTCAATGCTTCAAGCGTCGGCAACCCCTGTGCATTGGAAGGCAATTCCACTCGTTGATCTCCAGGGTTAGTTGACGACAGATTTGGCCAATAACCTGCATAAGCAAATCAAAAATATTTCAAATCCACCCTAAATAAATAAATAAAATTTCAACTTCCTTTCAATTTAAAATAAAAGACAATGGTTTCAACATCAATACCATTTTGTGACAGTGTCTGTTCCATGCGATTTATAAACTCGGATAGTGTGTTCAATGAATGAGGAATTGGCTGAAACACAGAATATGAAGGGGGGAAGTTAAATGTTATCAACAATGCATCAAATTTCAAGACAAAATTAAGAGGATATGATTGAGAGACTATGTTCCTACTGCATTGAGAGAAGGAATGGGTATGGCCCCTGCAGGCATAGGAATCTGAACAACTTGAGGCATAGATTGGAATGCTTGACCAATGTGACCATGAAATGTCTGTCCAGACTGTGCTTGATTTCCTGCCAGATTTTGATTTCCAATATGTACTCCTCCAGTTTCATTCCCTGATGGAGCCTGACCAGATAGATTAGGGCGAAGTTTAGATACACACCTACTTAGTTCAAGAGGACATATATATTGCAGGATGCATGTAGCAAAACAACATTACCAACTTAAAAAGACAAGTCTGTGTTAGCACTAATTCTATTTTACATATTAAACTGTTCATAGCAGAAGAAAATAGGATTTAATCATGCTATGGCAGTATCCTAAGAAAAATAAGAAAAATTAAAGATTCCAAAATTAGACAATCAATCATTCATACGATACTTGAGATTTAAAAATATTAGGACAGCAGGTGAAGAAATTGTATGCAAAGAACCACAAGACAAGACAAGAAGGAACATAAATAACAATTACCCTGCAATGTTGAAAAGACAATCTTATAAAACAAGGAAATTAAAAGCCTAGACATCAAAATGGCTTGATTTTAAGTCACAGACACTCATGGATAAGAAAATCGAAGATGTGCATATAGGAACCCAGTAATCACACAATTACACAAATCATAGAAAATATAGCAACACATAGTAATCCTTCCAATCAGAAAGTAATACTAACTGAAGAAGTTTGTGGCGCATTAGAAACACTACTTCTGCTCTGGCCACCAATGCCAATAGAATTTAAGACTGCCCCAATAACCTGAAAACATAATACAGCAATACATAGTGTTTCTCAGGCAATACCAACACAAACCAGCCCCACCAACACCTATTTGAAAATTGAATACAATAAAAAGCATGAATATGAACTACTCAAGATAGATGCAAAGAACGCACCCCAGTAAGGTCGGGAACAACGCCTTCACCTTGTTCCCCTACATTTATTGTCCCGAGAACAACACTGTGTGAAATCTGCCCAACACGATTACGAGGAGCCCCTGGGCCAACATCATTTCCTTCCAAATAATAAAATTTACCATTAGTACAGTACAACAGGAACTTGATCTACAAAAAATGCTTAAACCCTAGAGGGGGAAAAAGAAATAACCACAGGTGCAGCCTTAAGTTATACCTCGGTTACCATTTGTACCAGCTGGCTCACCAGAACTCATACCAGAAGTCTGTGACTGATTTGGTTGCCTTTCAACTAAATGCAATGTATGCCCATTCTCGAGATCTTCAATGGTTAAGGATTATGTTATAACATAAATAGATAATCACCGCAATTTGATTTCTATTAGAATAACTCAGCCTAACTCCACCCGAAAAGCTAACTCATTGGGGGAGGGTTGCCAGGTCATTATACATGTTCTTTACTCATATACTCAACCGATGTGATAGTTTAACACTTAACACCATGGCTATCAAATGGGAACCGAATCGCGAATCGAAAAGTTTATTTTTCGAATCATGAATCGGATCCTATTGCAAATCGTAAGAAACAGAATCAATTATAAAAAAAAATATAACATTTTTCACATACAAAACTATCAAAATAAATATAGAAATAAATAAGTTTCTTATTTATTTTTTAGAAACATTAATTTCCTTATACTTTTATTTTCTTATTTCATATACACATTAGTTTCCCGGTATTGTTATTTCCTAATTTCCTATGCGCATTAATTTCCCTATATTTTTATATCCTTATTTTCTATGTAAGTTAATTGTTAAGAGTTTCTCCTTCCTCTTCTCTCTCTAATTTTTAAAACCAAGAAAAACCCTATTTTTTCACAGCCATTTACTTCTTCTATTTATCTACTCAGCCACTCTCTTCTCAGATCCATTCATTGGACTTACATTTCACCTACCACTGATGCCAGACCATCCAACCACTAGAGTCTCACCGTCGCTTTAGTAATCACGCACCCCTACACCTTGATCGCTGGTTCGCATCTGGGCAGCGCCTGACATCACGTCTGAGCTCGTTTCCAACTGTCGTCTCCACAGTCCGGCCACATCCGACCATCACTGCCTTGGTCTGTCACCCCACAATGGCTGCTTGGCTCGTTATCCATTTGAGATTTCTATTGTCAGAATTGCAACAGGATCGAGATTCATGTGATTCCGGCACAATTTCAGCGATTCACCATGCGATTCCGATCACAAAACGATACTTCAGGGGTTTGTGTTGATTGGGTGAAAAATCATATCAAATCGCGACTTAAGCAATTCCGACTACAATGCTTAACACACACCCTCACACTCAGGACTGAACATCTTCAAGTGACCCGACATCAAGATAGGTTCTAATACCATATTAAAATAAATGGGTTTAACACCACCTCAAAAGCTAGCTCATGAGAAGAGGGTTGTCCAAGTCATTATAAATGGTTCTTTACTTATATACTCAACCGATGTGGGACTTTAACACCTAACAATTTCAAACACTAACTCATTTCATCATTTACTTTGATCCATATCATTCCCTTGTGCCATGCAATCCATGTTTTTTGAAAGCCAACCTAATAAGGATGTTGAATAAAGAGAAGATACTGAATGTACATAATGCAGTTTACTTACACGATAAACAATTCACCGTAAAACTAAGAAACATCCATGCCCATTAAACATGAATCTGATGAAAAAAATATATTCTACAATTTGTAGGATACGATACTCAGAAAGAATGTGCTCATCCTTTAAGACTTTCCCTCTAAAAATCAGCCGCTGCTGACTAACTGGAACACCAACTTCATTAGCAATTTTCTCTTTGAATGATGAAACAGGCATCTGAAATAATTTTAAAGACCAGTTTTAGAGTTATACTCTAACCTACAGATATTATCACAAAAAATGACTTGAAAACACAAGAACGACAGGAAAGGAGATTATATAGCTCACATTTTTGTCCACTTGAAAACTGTAGATGCGGGAATCTAGGGTCTTGATATTGAGCTGAACAGTTGAATCTGAACACTCAGCTGAAATATTGCCAGAACTGGAGCCTTCATTGGAGCACTGATCCGCCATGGTACCTCAAAGCCTTGGACAAAGGAATCGTACAGAAGTAACCCCGCAAAGAAAGATACCAAATTAACTGCAACACAATGCATAAGTAGGGCCATAAGCATTGAAAAGATATTTCGTTCAGGCATCAAAAGATAACCTACAGGTCCATGCAGAAAAAAGCTCACAAGAAAACCCCACACTTGTATGACCATCAATATGACATATCTTATCGATAAGTATGCACACGATATACAGTAAATCGTCATTTTTCAGTCATTAAATTATAAAATCCAGTAAATTAAAAGTTATGTCACTAATGGAAATATAAAATATGATTACCATAAAGAACCTACCGTCATTATCATTACCATGCCCTCATCCTCATTCTACATATCAACTAGGTCAAACATTTCAGAACTAAATAAATCAACTAATGCATTTATCCAAACATAAAAAGATGTAGGAATCATCATAATATGTCACCTAATGGATATGCAATCAAACACGCCACTGAGGCACGGAAATGGATAGAATAGGTTTAATATCCAACAAAAACAAGGTTTAAATTTCAGTTGCGGTGACGGTTGTATTTACCGGCATTGCGGACAATTGCAGGAAAATAAGGATGCAAATGCGGTTGCACAGACTACCAAAAAGACAACATTACGGCCTCAATTGTGGTTGAGACCTCATTTGAAAATCTTGAACAAAAATATAAGCAACACAACGCAAGGCAAGGATGCAAAATTCAGTAGAAATTCGTTTACACATATAAAATGAATGCTATTTTGGTAGCTTATATGACATAATACACCAACTAAAATAAAATAAGAATTATCGGAGCAAATCTTGAAACATGAATTGTGAAACTTTGAGATAAAAAGAAAGTAGCATCTACAATTACATTACAAATGAAATAATAATTAAAACTCGTTATACGATCAGATACTTTAGCATAGGGAACTCCGATGATGTTTCCGGTGGGAACAGAAAAAAGTTGGGGTCAAGAACAAGAAGAATAGGTGCTAAGATCGTGTAGCAGCGTTTGGAAGATTCTAGAGAGTTATGAATAAAGTATAAGAGGGAAAGGCGGAAAAGAGTGTTCACCGTCACCGAAGATGCAGGCGATGATCTTTCTTCGATTACACGGCGTTCCAGAAACTCCCACAAGTATGAGAGAAATGGTGCTATCTTTTATACGGTATGCATTCACCTACTTTATTTTCTTGTCAGAGAAAATAAGTCATATACGAGTCATTGTGGGCTAAGCCTATTCAATTAACAAATCCAAATATCAAAAGCAAACCACTGGCCCAGTTCGCATGGGCTTCTCCTCTCACAGTCACAACTTATACATTTTGATTAATATCTAGAAAGCTGTAGGGTGAGTTTGGTCTTTTTGGGTAACTACTTTATTGGTACGAATATCCATCGTTGTAAACAGTGACTAATCTCCATCGGGGGACCTGGACAACATTTAAGGGTTGTCCCCTCCCAACCAGATTTTCTCCATACCCAAGAGTCAAGAATCGAAACTCTGACCACTTGCTTAAGGGGCCCAAACTCGTGATCACTCGGACCAACCAAATGTTGGTAGGGTGTGTTTGGTCTTAGAATATGTTTGTTATTTTTAATTTTTATTTCTTAAAACAACTTCTAGTTTTTGTTTTTCACTTTTTAAAAAACATTTGCTTTCTTTTGTTATTTTCAAGTTTAAGGTACTCTATTTATCAACATGCTGATCTTTAGCTCTTCACAACTTCATTTCCACCCTTTAGTGGTTAGAGTTCTCAAAGCTTATATTTGGATTGATAGAAATGGATTAAATGGAATAAAATGAAATAGAATAATACTATAGAGAAGCATCGGTGATCGTGGAAGTTGTCTGACCTAACCACTTCTGATACCGAGATTATGAATATGGGTTTGTGATTTCTGAAAGAAAGAATGTGTGTGTGTGTGTGTGTGTGAGAGAGAGAGAGAGAGAGGTACGATGTGTGAGAACGAGTATAGGTGAAGGTGGTGTGGTAGGGGGAAGGTGAGGGTGGCACGGTGGGAGGACAACGGTGGTGACCGT
Source organism: Ammopiptanthus mongolicus (assembly GCA_039655645.1). NCBI lineage: Eukaryota > Viridiplantae > Streptophyta > Magnoliopsida > Fabales > Fabaceae > Ammopiptanthus > Ammopiptanthus mongolicus. The sequence goes on along the minus strand of CM077346.1, from coordinate 26,491,916 downwards.
TGGAGGGGCATGGGTGGTGGTGTGGGTAGGAATGAAGGCGATGGGAAGAGATAGAGAATGAATGTAAATAGTTTTTAAAAATATCAATATTTATGGGTTAATTTTATAAATTTCAATAAAGCTTGTTAACAGAAAAATGTAGGGGTGTAAGCGAATCCTATCCGATCCGATAGATCCGAACCGATCCAAACTGATTTTGATGGTTTGGTTCGGTTCATCGGATCGGATTTGAAATAATGAATCCGAATGCAATCGATTTGGATATCGGACTCAAAAAATTTGAACCCATCCGATCCAAAACAAATTGATCACTTAAAAAATAATATATTATTATTTGTATTATAATAGTATTAGTTTTATTAAAAACAATTATATATTAACTAATTTTTTTTATCTTTTTATTAACAATTTACTCTTACTTGTTACTGTATTAATTTTTTTTTTATATTTTCTTAAATTTTTTACTATTTTTTCAAAATTAGAATTAAAGTAAATTAAAAATAGGATAATCCGATGATCTGATTTGAACCAACTTGACTTTAATCGGATTGGTTTGGTTCGGACTTTTTTTGTAAAATCCGATTCAATCCAATCCGATCAAATTTAATCGAATCGGATGCTAAATTACCCCAAATCCGATTCAAACCTATCCGATTATACCCCTAGAAGAATGCAAGTAAAAATCAAGGTGCATCCATGGGAGGGGGAACATCAGGTTGTCGTGGTCCCCCCAACGCTTTGAAAATATATATTTTTTATATATTAACTGTACATTTTTTTTTCTATTAACCTGGCTCAAACCAAACTCCCCCAAAGCCCATCTCCTGATCTCCCTAAATCCATTTCTATTTTCATAAGCAAATAACCACTAGTCCACTAACCAAAACAGAGATAAGAATTACGAGAACGACGGTGGCACGGTGCTTTATGGGCTTTTTCAGCTATGAAAATCATTAAAACAAAGCTTCGAAATAAGATAAAATATAATTTTCTTATTATATGATTGTTTACATTGAAAATGAGATTGCTCAAAAATTTATCACAAAAAATATGACAATTGAATTTTATTCCACGAAGTATCATCAAGCACAATTAAAGAATTGAAGATTTTAAATACTTAATTAAATTGACTAAAGATGTGTTTTTTTTTTGTGCAAACTAAATTAGATGTGTTTGAGTAAATTAAATTATATTAAGTTATTAATCATATATCAAATTTCTTTAAAATAGTTTGCTTCTATATGTCAGCTAATTTTATTATTATTAGTATTATTATTATTTCATGTTATATTTATTTGGTCTTAGCCTCCTTCTTATGAAATTTCTCGCTCCACCTTGATGGTAGACACAGCTCACCTTTCCAGCCTGATTTGCTTTTGCTTTACCTTATTCACTTCATACTTAAGGTGATTCCTAGTACATGCAGTAGATATGGTTGACTCACTTGATAATTGCTAGCTATCTTAACATGGGGTGGTAGCATGATCATAAAGTTGGAGCCATGGAGGAAGGACCTCTAATAGTTGTAGATAAATGATATAGGAGTTCTAAGGAAAAAAAGACTATATCAATATTATGTCATATGTGACGAGGCGAGCTCCTTAAAAATCCTGCAACGCCACATGGCTGAATAATGTGCGTTGTTGCTTTGTTGGACAGAAACGTTACCAAGTAATCAACCGTATCACGCCAACGGTGCATCATTCATAATTCATTCAAAGTCCGAAAGGGCGATACGCCTACACACCAGCATTATTTATTTCATATGGACCCCAAGCTTGATGAGGATCTTATTCTTAGCCAAAACAGAAAGCACGAGAAGGTCATCACAAGGACCTGTCAGTCTCACTGCAGGCAACATGATTACTAATTCTTTTCTCAAAATTAATGAGCATCAAAGTGCAGAAAATGATCTTTTTATGTGACAGGCCTCATCAACAAGTTATATTCAAGGTATTTTGTACATATTTATTTTCAAGTGATTGTGAAAAATTCATATGAAATGATCTATTTCCTGCCAAGTTGGGGCATCTCCGTTTCTATGCATGCTCTAATTAAATATGAATCGTCCATGGTTGAGTTTAATTCCCTCGAGATATTATATAGTTTAGAAATAGTCTAACGTTCTGCCTCCTCTGGGTGCATCGAACATATATATAAATACAACTAGTTGAAAGAGATTCCAATACTCTACACAAATAAAAGAGAACACATCTACACATTAAGTTCATAACTATTCAAAAAAGTAAAAGTAAAATTGTGTATTGAAGTATATGGTTTGTTGTTTGATCATAAAAAAATAATATAAAAATTTAATGTGCAAATATTATCACTCCAAATAAAATACATAAAATTCCCTTCATTTTCTTTCATTCAATACATTCGGTTTTCTAACATTTTTTCTTCAAACAACGTAACGAAAGGAAAGGAAACCTAGACAAACTTCATATATATTTAAAAGATATATACGAAGTATACATCTAGAAACACCAGCAAACAATAAAGCCATCAACAAATTAAACAAAACACACCACGAGCATCCTTATCCTTAATTGTAAACAAAACAGAGTCTCAAAGCTCATCCTGATCAATCTCAATGAGCGCCACTCTCCTTTTCTTTCTCCTTCTCTTCATCAGTCTTGGGGTGATAACCAGGAAGCTTCTCCTTGATCTTCTCTAAAATACCTTTCTTCTCCTTGGCCTCCCCTTCATGATCCACAGCACTAGTCTCAGTGTGGGCAGCACCATAGTCCGATGATGTAAGTGGCACCTCCTCTGTCTTCTTGTGACCTGGCAGCTTCTCCTTAATCTTGTCAAGGAAACCCTTCTTTTCCTGATCAGGATGTGCTGGATCAACCTCCACTTTCTCAACTGGAACCGCTGTGTCCTCGTGTTTCTTCTCTTCTTTGTCATCTACCTTTCCCTGAATCTTCTCTTTCAGCCCTTTCTTTTCCTTCTTCCTTTTCCTTTTCTCCCCATCTTCTCCTACTTCCTCCTCGTCACTAGACTGCAAACACAAATATACATATATATATCAACCCCAATAATTTATATAATAAACCTTATAAACTTAACAGTTACATGAATATGGAAAAAAAACTATTTATTCTTTTATGGATCTAAAAGAAGCCATGAACAAAAAAATACTTACAGAGCTGGAGCTGCTGTCAGATCGGTGAAGCTTCTCCAATAGGCTGTGCTTCTTCTTCTCTCCATCGTCCTCTTCTTTCTTCTCCTTCACCGCCTTGGTCTCGGGTTCATCAGAAACCTTCACCTTCTCAAACTCGGTAACGATAGCCTCCTCCTGAGGCTTCTCTTCTTCCTTTTTCTTCCCAAGAAAATCGAAAATCCCACGGTCTTTGATCTCGACGTCACTGGTGGTCTCGTAATCATGGCTCCTGTTCTGGTTCTCCTCCGCCATATTGATCACCGATAAACTCAAACAGAAAAGATTATGGAAGTCTCGCTAGGTAGCTGGCACTGCAAGTAAAGTGAGTGTGTGATTTGAAGAATCTCTAGATGATGGTTTAGCTTGTGAGAGTGGGACATCGTTTTATACTTGCCACGACGCGCATCTAACGCAATTAAGAAAATCAAAACCCAATCACAGTACAATTTTAAACCGACAGTTCGCAGAGCAAGTGAGCTTGTCATGCACGCTCTCACCCCGCGCTTGCTTTGTACTCGCCGTATCTGATTGACACCTGTTAATAAAGAGAATATTGTGGTATCTGCAACGTATAGCGTAGCGAGTGCGTGGATGGAAGGTAGTGTTCAAACTTAAAAAGGATACTAATGGGGAAAATGAGGAGAGACACAAGGTGTTTGGTCGCTGTGTAGTTGGACCAATGAGATGATGACACGTGGAAGAATAACGTGGGGAGGTGTACTATGTGGGACCTGAAAGGTCGGTGTCGATTGGATAAATATGAAAGGTCGGTGAAGGGTGGCAGATGCATGGTGGGGATTGGGGAAGTAGGGCGTTTCGAGAGCTCTGCTGGTTGATGCATCACGCTCGTCGTTTTTTATATGATTTATATTTGTCGTTTCGAATGAATACGTTACTCTCGCATTCATAAAGCCATAGATGCCTGAATTACAAACCCTTTGGGTCCCTCACGTTTTTCTTTTGAGACCCTTTAAGTTTGAAGTTCAAACAAAAACATATATTTGGAATTGGATATATATATTCCAAATATATATATATATAAAATTTAATTGATATTTATTATTAATGTAAAAAAAATTTACATTTTTAATCGTTGAGAAATTGAATATCGTAAAAAATTTATACAGTCAACCAATCAAAAAATGTTGTTACACTATTAACCAATCATAAATCATTTTATATGTGACTTTTAAGTTTTAAGGTTGTTAGATAAAAGTCAAACATTTTTAATAATGTGACAATTTATTATTGATTGATAAAATAAAAAATATTTACAATGAAAGTACATAACAATTAAGAGTGCGTTTGTTTTAGATTATTTGATCATAAAAATTATTTTTTTAAGTTAAAAATCATTTTTAGTGGTTTTAATTGTGTTTGTTTAAGATTTTTTAGGAAATGATTTTTTTAAAAAAATCATTTTTATGGCTAAAATGAGAAGCTATTCCATTTAGCTTCTTACTAAAATCTGATTCTCTAGAGGAGAGAGAAAATATGTTTGTTACCGATTATGAAAAAATGATTTTCATTTAATCTCTAAATTATTTTATATGGAAATTATTTTTTCATAATCCGTAACAAACTGACCCTAAATCCTTAAAAATATATTTTAAAAGTTAAACTATTGTGGGCAGAATGGAAGGGTTTAAGTCTTTCAACCGTGTAGTTCTAAGGTGTCATCTAACATGAACTGGGGTGCATCCATGTTCCTTGAATAAGGACCCTTGATCAGTGAGACCTTTTAATATTGGGGAACTTACAATCGGTTAAGTCAGTTTTTAAATTTTTTTTATGATATTTGCAAAGTTCCCCATGTTCTTTCTCCACTCTCATTCTTCAACCTTTTTCTCTCTCATTCGCTTGGCATTTTTGCAGAATTCAGAACGAAGAGGTTGGGTGTGGCGAGGACGCATAACGCTCAGTCATGGTGGCTTGGGTGCTTCGATTTTGAGTGATTGAATGGTTGTTCAGTGGTGGACAGTTCTTGGCAGCGATGTGGTACAAGGCACATATGGGCGGCGCTCGATGGTTTGCGAGGAGGATTAGCATGACTTTTGAGAGAATACAAGCCAACAATGTAGAACTGGGCCGACATACGGTGATTTGCGAGGAAGCCCGCCGCGGTGGTGGGCAGAACACAAGACGTGGATCTAGGCAGTCCGCGAATTGGAGGAAGGCAGCGGCAGCTCGACAACAGCGGCAACGACGACCTCAATAGCGTGCTCTGTGAATGGTTCAGGCCGAAGTTAGGTTGGGAATGGAGATGGGATTTCTATAAAAAAAAAAAAAAAAAAAAAAAAAAAGACAGTGGGATTGAAGTTAGAAATAAGAAAAGATTCTGATGATGCAATAATAGTTGTCACATTACAATGCCGTTAGATTACCTAAAAGGACTAAAAAAATTCTAGTCTTTTTTGATCGATGGAATAATAGGATCAATAAGAAAATGACAATAACAAATTAATTCAATAAAAAAAATAGAACTTCAATCTAATTCAGAGAATTAAAAGGAAAAGGGAAATCTGGGTATCAAACTACAATAGAATTTGGTGCGTGGCATGCAGGAAGTGTATGGGGCTGACGGAGCAGTTGCATTGTTAAGTAAATTAAAATTTGAAAACAATTCAATTTCCATTATCATTTGCTTTTCTTTCTTCAGTGGTTGAAAGTTACTCCTTTTATTGAAACAAAAAATTTGGTATTTGTCGGAGAATGATGGGGTGGTGTTAAGGTTCAGATGGAGAAGGAGAAGGAGAAGATGATGAATGACAATTTTGCTAGATGACCAGTAGGACTAACTTATAAATATTATTATTCAAGGACTTGTTTTTGAAAATATAAATAAACTTACTATTTCAAAGTCAAAAAGTGAGATGTATAACACTCATTATTGGTGCACCACAGAAGTCATCGTAGTTCTAAATTCAAAGATTCAAAAAAAGGGTTTTTGCTGAAACACCTGAATGTGGGGGAGGGGGGCGGTCTCATAGAATTAATGTTTTGACCCGCTATGCCAGTCCAGCCTCTTTTGTCTCGTATTTTTCTTTATTTGGCTTTTGGTTGAATTGCTCATGAAGTGTTTTTCATTATTGGCCCATTGGGTTGAACTACCAACACATTTATTGGGCTTGTGTCGTTCGAAACAACGCATACCCAAGACGAAAACAATTTAATTGGGATGTTGTTTTTTACACCACAATTTTTTCTCATACACCACAAATTTTTTAAAAACATTTGAATATCTCTAAAATACCCCTACTATTTTAATATATTTGCAATAGCTTTATTCTACAATATTGGAAATACATTTCCGGTAGCCATTTTATATAGCATACCGGAAATTAATTTTTGGTATTGTAGAATAAAGCTACCGTAAGTTTATTTACGGAATTAATGTTTAACTGTTCGAAAGCTTATTTTGTGAGTGTGGAGAAGATGACCGAGCCGAGATGAAGGGCGAGGATGTTGAGTCTCCAAATGTCTGATGTGCATTTACCTTAGTTTTGATGAGATTAAAACAGTTATTCAATGATTTAATTGAACCCGTCTGTGGTATTTAACTCGTCTACTTAGTGTGCAGATTATAACATTAAGTGTCTATATGAACTGTTCACTCGTCTGAACTTAGATAAATTCACCAGTCTGAACTAACTTAAGTTCACACATCTGAACTAACTATAAGTTCACTCGTCTGAACTGAGATAAGTTCACTCGTCTGAACCAGCTAAGGTTCACTCATCTGAACTAAGAGAAGTTCACTCGTCTAATGAAGTCTTCAACCGTCTGATCAAAGGAAGACTCACCCGTCTAAAAGACTTTGCAACTGACGTCATCTCTGTGTTAAAGAGTCAACCTGTCTAATGAAGTCACTCATCCGTCTAATGACTAACGTTAAAGAATACATTGGATGAAAGTTGTCTCGACTCTGATAAGGAACTTCAACAAAGTGTTTTTCCTGAACACAACGGCATCTTACACCAAAAGGGAAAGTCTTCCCTCTGCAAACAAAAAGCACGTATACAGACCTGCTGAGACCTAAGGTATATCAGAAGTCTGTATCACTCTGATGAGAGAGAGCAAGCGAAGTTCCCTATGCTTTAATGGCTGATCAGAACGACTCTATTGCATTTATTGAAGATCTGCAAGATGCCAAGCCTTCAGACTTTGTGTCTAACGGCTTTAAAATCTTAAAGCCTATTTAATGAAGAAGACTTCGAAGATTCAACAAAAGAGAGAGTACGATCAAAGCAATCAAGAGCAATTACTCTGTTCATTTATATCTTCATTCTTTCATTATTTATCCTTCAATCATTTAAGGTTAATACGCAGTCTTTTAGATCTTCACATTTAATACACTCGTCTGAGTGCTTGTGAAAGACTTGCAAAGTGTAATCTTTTTACAACTTCTCTCAAACAAACCCGTCTGAGCCTGAAGAGGCTAAGTGTGCAAATAATACTTGTCTGAGCCTGAAGAGGCTAAGTGTGCAAATAATACATGTCTGGAGCCTGGAGAGGCTAGGTGTGAAAATAATATTTGTCTGTCCTGTAACCTAAATCAGTTATAGTGAGAAAACTTGGTGCTGCCAAGAACTAGACGTAGCCTCATTGTTAAGGGGTGAACCAGGATAAAACCTGCTGAGTGATCTCTCTTTCCCTTAACTCTTTAGTTTGATTATTTGTCTTAACTATCATCTAACTAAAGGGGTTTATAATTGTGTTTATCAAAACTTTTCTTATCTTGCATGATTGTGTGTTTTCTGTGAAAACCTTTAGACGAGTTATCAGTCTGATTGACCTGTCTGTGTTTACTCGTCTATTATAACCCGTCTGTGCTTGCGAAAAAAGTTTCTAAATTCTGCATAAATTTGTCAAACACCATTCAACCCCCCTTCTAGTGTTTGCATCTGTCTATTTCAGTTGGTATCAAAGCTCAGCCTCTGGGTTGAGCACCTAACAATGTAGAGAAAAGATCCTGAAGAATAGACAATGTATTCTAGGGCAAGCTCAAGTGGGAACCCCCAACCTGAAGGAGGCTCTACGACCAGACCTCCCTTTTTCAATGGTTCAAATTATAACTACTGAAAAGAAAGGTTTCACTAGTTCATCTTGTCAACAAATTTTGATGTATGGGATGTCATTACTGATGGTCCTTACACTCCTCAAAATAATGATGGCTCAGACAAGCCTAAGGCTCAGTGGACACCTGCAGAAAAGACAAGATGAGATCTAAATCATAAAGCCAGATATGTTATAATCTGTGCTCTCAGTCCAGAAGAGTTTGAAAAGATATGTGCTTGTGATTCTGCTAAAGAAATATGGGACTCCTTATCTATCACACATGAAGGAACTGCAAAGGTAAAAGAATCTAAAATTTCTATTCTTGTTAGAAAATATGAATTGTTCACCATGGATGAAGGTGAATCTGTTGCTCAAATGATTGGTAGATTCCAAACTATTATTAATGGTTTGAAATCTCTTGGTAAAACATATACAAATGCTGAGAAAGTTGCTAAGATTCTCAGAAGTCTTCCAAGGCAGTGGAGACCTCTTATCATTGCTATTTCTCAAGCTAAGGATCTCACCTCCTTTACTATGGATGAACTTCTTGGCACACTCACTGTTCATGAGCAAGAGCTCAATGAAGATGTGTCAATCAAAAAGAGCAAAGCCATTGCTCTAAAAGTTGATCTAAAGGCAGCTAAAGCGTTAAAAGCTTCAAAGGCAGATGAGTCTGACTGTGACATAGACGAGTCTGATGATGAGGATTCTGATGATGATGAAGAGACTTCTCTCATGACCAGAAAGATGAAAAAGCTCTGGAGAAAGAAGAAGCTCAGAAAGGAGAAGCCTTTCAGAAAATCCCACAAAGAATCCACATCAACAGACAAGAGTCCAGTTGTCTGCTATGAGTGTAAGAAGTCTGGTGCATCGAACCTGAATGCCCTCTTTTGAAGAAAGCTTCCAAAAAGAAGTTCTTCAGAAAGAAGAAGAAAGGAATGATGGCCACATGGGAAGATCTTGAATGCTCATCTTCTGAAGGAGAAGAGACAGAAGAGGAAGCCAATCTCTGGCTGATGGCCAATATAGATTCAGAACTTGAAACTGAGGTACATTTTGAACTTGAGGAATTGCATGATGCTTATGATGAGTTGGTAGAGGAATCCAAAGGCTTATCTAAGGCCTTCAAATCCCTCAAGAGAGATTATGTTAAACTCCTTAGTGAGCATAAACAAAAATCTCAAGAGTGTGAGATGCTGACCAAAGAGAATAGCCAGCTGAGGACTGAAAAGTCTGATGAAGCTTTGATCTCAAGTGAAACATCACATTCTGAAGAAGTGGTCACACTTCAACAGAAAGTGAAGGAGCTCACTTCTGATCTTGCTATATTTGTTAATAGCAGAGATAATCTGACAAAACTGCTAGGATGTCAGAGACACTCCCTTAACAAAGAAGGCATTGGATATGATCATCACGCTGATCATAAAGTATCAACAAAATCTTCAACTGTTTATGTTAAACCCACTCCAGTTAGAATTAGACCCGTCTATAACTTCTGTGGAAAAGCTGGACATGTTATGTCTAAGTGTTTTCACAAGAAGAAGAGGAAGTCTTCACAGACTCCTAGACCTGACAGAAAAGGACCCAGAAAAATATGGGTACCTAAAGATAAAATAATTTCTGTTGCAGACATCCTTAATAGGACAAAGCAGACGCCTCTGCTGGTACCTGGACAGTGACTGCTCGCGACATATGACAGGAGAAAGGTCTATGTTCCAAGACCTCCAGTCTAAGAATGGTGGATTTGTTGCCTTTGGAGGCAATCAAAAAGGAAGAGTAACTGGTGTTGGTACAATTGGTGGTAAACCCCCTCTTCCCTCTATCTCAAATGTACTTATGGTAGAAGGACTAAGACACAATTTACTTAGCATAAGTCAATTATGTGATAGTGGATTTGATGTCTCCTTCACTAAAAATGAATACATAGTCAAAAACAAGAGTGACAAGACCCTCTTTTCAGCTAATAGACAGCAAAATCTTTATAGGCTTAATTGCACTTTTGGTCCCTCAGGTATCACGATTGTGCAATTTTGGTCCCCCGGATTTTAATTGCGCCAATTGGGTCCTCTAAATATCATGATTGTGCAATTTTGGTCCCCTAAGTTTCAATTGCGCCAATTGGGTCCCCCACGTATTATGATTATGCAATTTTGATCCCCAAGTATCACGATTGTGCAATTTTGGTCCTCCAAGTATCACGATTGTGCAACTTTTAACATCAATAGCCTACGAAGCACATGTGCGACTGATTTGACACTTAATGAGACTAGTTTGGCAGCTTACGTGTCATTCTTATGTGACATTTAATGACGTGCATTTGACCATTAAATTGTGTGATATGACAATGTTGTCTTATAAGAATGTCCGGTAAACTGTCAAGTTGACTTCACTAAGTGTCAAATTAGTCCCACGTGTCCTATGTAAGCTACTGACGTTAAAAATTGCACAATCGTGATAATTGGGGGACCCAAATTGCACAATCATGATACGTGGGGGACCTAAGTGGCGCAATTGAAACTTGGGGGGACCAAAATTACACAATTGTGATACTTGGAGGACTCAATTGGAGCAATTAAAACCCGGGGGACCAAAATTGCACAATCGTGATACCTGGGGGGCCAAAAGTGCAATTAAGCCATCTTTATAAGATTGAGCTAACTGAACTCTCAGATCAAAGTGTAACCTGTCTGATGTCTAAAGAGGATGAAAGATGGTTATGGCATAAGAAACTAGGACATGCTAGTATGAAACTTATTTCGAAATTGAAAAAGGATAACCTTGTGAGAGGATTGCCTGATATTAGTTTCAAGAAAGATGTTTTATGTGATGCACGTCAGAGAGGTAAACAAGTAAAATCAAGTTTCAAATCAAAAAACCTTGTATCAACCTCTAAACCTCTTCAGTTGTTACACATGGATATGTTTGGACCAGTTAGTATTGCCAGTTTAGCTGGAAGGAAATATGAATTTGTCATTATTGATGACTATTCTAGATTTACTTGGGTACTTTTCTTAACCCACAAGGATAAGTCTTTTAAGGCCTTCTCTGTATTCTGTAAGAAAGTACAAAATGAGCAAGGTTTCTGTATTTCTACCCTTAGAAGTGATCATGGGGGAGAATTTGAAAATAAGCAATTCAAACTGTTCTGTGAAGAGAATGGAATCTCTCACAACTTCTCTGCACCAAGAACTCCACAGCAAAATGGAGTGGTTGAGAGAAAGAACAGATCTCTGCAAGAGATGGCTAGATCAATGCTCAATGAAAATAATCTCCCTAAGTACTTCTGGGCTGAAGCAGTAAACACTGCATGTTATGTGCAAAATAGAATACTTATAAGGTCTATCCTAAAAAAGACTCCTTATGAATTGTGAAAAGGTAGAAAACCCAATATATCGTATTTCCATGCATTTGGATGTGAATGCTTCATCTTAAATACCAAGAATCAACTTGGAAAGTTTGATTCCATGGTAGACAAAGGTATCTTCATTGGATATTCTGAAGTGTCTAAAGCATATGGAGTTTTTAATTCTAGAACCTCTGTTGTTGACGAATCCATTCATGTAAAATTCAATGATAATCTAAAGACTGATAGGGAACTATCAGATCTAGAAGATGATCTTGCAGGACTTGATCTTACCCAGCAGTCGAGTCAACAGCCAGACGTATCAAAAACTGAGTCTGCTGAGGAATCTGTCAGACAAGTGGAGCAGACGAGTCATCAGTCAAATCAACATCAAAATGATGATCTCAGAAGAGACTGGAAGTTCAAAGCTCATCATCCTGAAGATCTTATCATAGGAAGTCCCTCTGAAGGTGTTAGAACCAGATCTGTCTTAAGAGAGTCAAGCAATATGGCTTTTTTATCTGAAATTGAACCAAAGCATATTGAGGAAGCTCTTGAAGATGAAAGCTGGATTCTTGCTATGCAAGAGGAACTTAATCAGTTCAAAAGGAATGATGTCTGGAAACTTGTCTCCAAACCAACAGACAAGTCTGTTATTGGAACAAGATGGGTTTTCAGAAAAAAGCTAGATGAAGATAGCAAAGTTGTCAGAAACAAAGCAAGGTTAGTAGCTCAAGGCTACAACCAACAAGAAGGTATTGACTATACTGAGACCTTTGCACCTGTAGCTAGAATAGAAGCCATTCGCATACTCATGTCATATGCTGCACAACATCAAATTACTTTATTTCAAATGGATGTAAAAAGTGCTTTTTTAAATGGAATAATTGAAGAAGAAGTTTATATTAAACAACCTTCTGGTTTTGAAGATAATGAAAAACCAGATTATGTTTTCAAACTTAAAAAGGCTTTATATGGTTTAAAACAAGCGCCTAGAGCATTGTATGATAGACTTAGTTCTTTTCTTATGAATAATGGTTTTATATGAGGAAAAGTTGATACAACATTGTTTAAGAAATACTCAAAAGATAACTTCATAGTAGTTCAAATATAGGTTGATGATATTATTTTTGGAGCTACTAATGAAAAATTGTGCAAAGAATTCTCTAAGTTGATGCAAGCAAAATTTGAAATGAGCATGATGGGAGAATTGAAGTTCTTCCTTGGACTGCAAATCAAGCAGACGTGTGATGGAATCTACATCCATCAACAAAAGTACATCAAGGAGATTCTGAAGAAGTACAAAATGGATAGCTCAAAGATCATGAAAACTCCAATGCAAACTAATGTTAATCTAAGCAAAGATGATGAAGGTAAAAAAGTAGACCAAACTGTCTACAGAGGTATGATTGGATCTCTTCTTTACTTAACATCTAGCAGACCTGATATTCAATTTAGTGTCTGTATGTGTGCTGGATTCCAATCTGATCCCAAAGAATCTCATCCTAAGGCTGTTAAAAGAATCTTTAGATATTTGCTTGGAACCACTAATCTTGGTTTAATGTATGTGAGAACACAAGATTACAGATTAGTTGGTTTTTGTGATGCTGACTTTGCTGGAGATAGAATTGAAAGGAAAAGCACCAGTGGAGGATGTCACTTCATTGGAGCAAACTTAGTCTCCTGGTCAAGCAAAAGACAGACGACTATTGCACTCTCAACTGCAGAAGCAGAATATGTCTCTGCTGCAAGTTCCTGCTCACAGCTATTATGGGTAAAACATCAACTAGAAGATTACTCTATATTTGAGCATAATATACCTGTCTGGTGTGATAATTCTAGTGCTATTTGCTTAACTAAGAATCCCATACAACATTTCTAAGGCTAAGCACATAGAAATCAAACATCACCTCATAAGAGATTATGTTCAAAAAGGTGTATTTGATATTAAGTTTGTTAAAACTGAAAATCAATGGGCTGATATCTATATAAAACCTTTAGCTGAGGATAGGTTTAAGTTTATAAGAGACAACTTGAATATACATTGCTTTGCTGAATAACCTGTCTGTTGAGTGTTTATGATACCCGTCTATGTTTAACCGTCTGACTCTTTGAATTATACTCTTTATTTCAAATATTTTCCTTTAAGTTGATGCAAGCAGAATTTGAAATGAGCATGATGAGAGAATTGAAGTTCTTCCTTGGACTGCAAATCAAGCAGACGTGTGATGGAATCTCATCCATCAACAAAAGTACATCAAGGAGATTATAAAGAAGTGCAAAATGGATAGCTCAAAGATCATGAAAACTCCAATGCAAACTAATGCTAATCTAAGCAAAGATGATGAAGGTAAAAAAGTAGACCAAACTGTCTACAGAGGTATGATTGGATCTCTTCTTTACTTAACATCTAGCAGACCTGATATTCAATTTAGTGTCTGTATGTGTGCTAGATTCCAATCTGATCCCAAAGAATCTCATCTTAAGGTTGTTAAAAGAATCTTTAGATATTTGCTTGGAACCACTAATCTTGGTTTAATGTATTTGAGAACACAAGATTACAGATTAGTTGGTTTTTGTGATGCTGACTTTGCTGGAGATAGAATTGAAAGGAAAAGCACCAGTGGAGGATGTCACTTCATTGGAGCAAACTTAGTCTCCTGGTCAAGCAAAAGACAGACGACTATTGCACTCTCAACTGCAGAAGCAGAATATGTCTCTGCTGCAAGTTGCTGCTCACAGCTATTATGGGTAAAACATCAACTAGAAGATTACTCTATATTTGAGCATAATATACCTATCTGGTGTGATAATTCTAGTGCTATTTGCTTAACCAAGAATCCCATACAACATTTCTAAGGCTAAGCACATAGAAATCAAACATCACTTCATAAGAGATTATGTTCAAAAAGGTGTATTTGATATTAAGTTTGTTAAAACTGAAAATCAATGGGCTGATATCTATACAAAACCTTTAGCTGAGGATAGGTTTAAGTTTAGAAGAGACAACTTGAATATACATTGCTTTGCTGAATAACCTGTCTGTTGAGTGTTTATGATACTCGTCTATGTTTAACCGTCTGACTCTTTGAATTATACTCTTTATTTCAAATATTTTCCTTTAAATGATTATTATCTTTAATGTCATTTCTTTATCTGAGGCAATATTTGTACATGGCTGTTTTTATTTTAAATCAATTCTTTTTAAACCTACATTTTTTATTGTTGTTTTCATTTAAAATTACAACTGTCTTTGGTCTTTAAAAGGGAAAAATTTCTTTTATTTTAAAAGGTATTTCGTTCTTACGTTTTCAAATCTTTTTCTCTTCGTTTTTAAAAAAAAAGGACAAACTTGCTTTTAACTCTTTTTGTTCTCTTAGTACCTTATTTGTAATTTTCTTTTTAAAATACCTTATACACAGTCAATGATGGTCAAATACAAATTACCTCATCTGTTTCTCTTTTTTGATTATGACAAAAGGGGGAGAAAGTTAAATGAAAAATGTCTTAATATTACAACTGTCTGATATGAACAAATGTTTATCTTTAAATATGATGTATCTTTTCTTTTTTCTCTGTCTATATTCTATTGCTTTTAATAATGTCAAAAGGGAGAGAAAATACTAAGATAAGACTAAGATAAAAAGTTAAATGCTTATCTGTCTGAGTATGTTATAATTATGGAACAATGTTTTAATCTGACCGATCATATACATGACTGATTTATGTGAATTTTCTTAAGTTCATTAAATCATTTCACATGTTTTGTCATCATCAAAAAGGGGGAAATTGTTGAGTCTCCAAATGTCTGATGTGCATTTACCTTAGTTTTGTTGAAATTAAAACAGTTATTCAATGATTTAATTGAACCCGTCTGTGGTATTTAACTCGTCTACTTAGTGTGCAGATTATAACATTAAGTGTCTATATGAACTGTTCACTCGTCTGAACTTAGATAAGTTCACCCATCTGAACTAAATTAAGTTCACACGTCTGAACTAACTAAAAGTTCACTCATCTGAACTGAGATAAGTTCATTCGTCTGAACCAGCTAAGGTTCACTCGTCTGAACTAAGAGAAGTTCACTCGTCTAATGAAGTCTTCAACTGTCTGATCAAAGGAAGACTCACCCGTCTAAAAGACTTTGCAACTGACGTCATCTCTGTGTTAAAGAGTCAACCCGTCTAATGAAGTCACTCATCCGTCTAATGACTAACGTTAAAGAATACATTGGATGAAAGTTGTCTCGACTCTGATAAGGAACTTCAACAAAGTGCTTTGCCTAAACACAACTGCATCTTACACCAAAAGGGAAAGTCTTCCCTCTGCAAACAAAAAGCACGTATACAGACCTGCTGAGACCTAAGGTATATCAGAAGTCTATATCACTCTGATGAGAGAGAACAAGCGAAGTTCCCTATGCTTTAATGGCTGATCAGAACGACTCTATTGCATTTATTGAAGATCTGCAAGAAGCCAAACCTTCAGACTTTGTGTCTAAAGGCTTTAAAATCTTGAAGCCTATTTAATGAAGAAGACTTCGAAGATTCAACAAAAGAGAGAGTACGATCAAAGCAATCAAGAGCAATTACTCTGTTCATTTATATCTTCATTCTTTCATTATTTATCCTTCAATCATTTGAAGTTATTACGCAGTCTTTTAGATCTTCACATTTAATACACTAGTCTGAGTGCTTGTGAAAGACTTGCAAAGTGTAATCTTTTTACAACTTCTCTCAAACAAACCCATCTGAGCCTGAAGATGCTAAGTGTGCAAATAATACTTATCTGAGCCTGAAGAGGCTAAGTGTGCAAATAATACTTGTCTGGAGCCAGGAGAGGCTAGGTGTGAAAACAATACTCGTCTGGAGCCTGAAGAGACTAGGTATGAAAATAATACTTGTCAGTCCTGTAACCTAAATCAATTATAGTGAGAAAACTTGGTGCTGCCAAGGACTGGACGTAGCCTCATTGTTAAGGGGTGAACCAGGATAAAACCTGCTGAGTGATCTCTCTTTCCCTTAACTCTTTAGTTTGATTATTTGTCTTAACTATCATCTAACTAAAGGGGTTTATAATTGTGTTTATCAAAACTTTTCTTATCTTGCATGAGTGTGTGTTTTCTGTGAAAACCTTTAGATGAGTTATCAGTCTGATTGACCTGTCTGTGTTTACTCGTCTATTATAACCCGTCTGTGCTTGCGAAAAAAGTTTCTAAATTTCGCATAAATTTGTCAAACACCATTCAACCCCCTTCTAGTGTTTGCATCTGTCTATTTCAGAGGAGGCATGGAACTGCGACGGTGGGGGTGGTGGAGTTGCAGAAAAGCGTGTGCCCCCAGGGAAATGAGGGAGAGGTCGAGGTGGGGTGACATTGGTGAAGAAGGTTGGAAGGCGGCGAAGGTCACACGTGAGGAAAGTTCGCGTCTTGCGCTCTAGGCGGTGGAAGCTCCGGAACACCAAGGAGAGGGAGATTTGTGTCCGGGTGTCGGACACGGCGGTGAACTATATATATTATCTTTGTTCTATTTGGAACATTCGTGGGGTTTCTTCTGTTGCTTCAAAATTTATCATTTCCTTTGGTGTATTTATGATTTTAATGGTTAATGCATCTTTAATGGGATGGGAGCTCAGAAGAGCATTCATGCTGGCAAAGGTTAGATTACAAATGCTCAAATTGTTCCTTCAATTGAAAAAGTTCTATTATTGTTATATACTGATAAGTTTTTCCCCATCCCTTTTTGGTTGGTTTAACAGCAAAAATTGACGTTAATGTTGATCTTACTCACAAGCTATGAGCTTCTTCGATGTTTCCTACCCTTAGGTTTCTCCTCATTTCAGGTTTCTAGGAAGCAATTTGAGAGTAAGAGAAAGAGGAAGAGGGTAAATGAATTATATGTGTGTTACAGAGTTCGGGGGTTGCTATTAATGGGTACTGATATGCTTTTGTTGGGGCACAGAACTAAAGAAGAGGAAAGGGAGGAAGATGAAAGAAATGGGGTATCGGAAATGAAGTATGAAGGAGGGGAAAGAGACAATGGGGTATTTTGGGGATATTAAAAGTTTTTCAAAAATTTTGTGATATATTAGAAAGATATGTGGTGTTAAAAGCAGCACCCTCCCTTTATTTGAGAGTAGACTTTAGAACCTAAACCCAAATGGGTTGCCCAAAAAACACAAAAATAAATAGTCTTTTTGAAATTGAAAATTTTCAATTTAATCCTTAAAAGACACACGTGTTGGTCAAATTAATTTTTTTAGAATAACTTCATTTAAGATTTTTAAAGATTAAATGAAATTTTTTATGAGTTTAATAGTTATGTATTGTCAGTGTAAATTTACACTGACAATATATATCAATTAAATCCATCTTTTATTTTATAAAAACTAAATACATCTCCCTATTTTTTTTTTGGGAGGGGGAAGCTTGGTCGTTAGTCGTTAATTAATGGAAAATGGTAACAAGTACCGTCAAGGAATTAAAGATAATTTTTTTTATTAGAAAATGATGTATTTAAACATTGAAAGTTGAACTGTGATTTCCAATAAAAACTTATGAGTAAAGACCCATTTTGATACCGTTAAGTAGACCAACTGTTCATTAATTTGTCCCACATGGATAGGGCCATTTTATCAACAAGAGTAAATATCCAAACTAGTCCCCAATAAAAAATGCGAGACCCGATTTAGTCCTTCGAACAAAAAAATGTTCGGGAAATAATTTCAGGATAACCTAAGACCAAATTATAACCTAATTGCATGATCATGAATGCTTTATTAAAAAATCACAATACAATACATTCATAATTTTAAAAGTTGTGATTTTCATTAACACATTTTAAATTTAATTCTTTAATCAATACCTTCAAGAAGAGTTAGCATTTACTTTAGTTTCTTTCTCCCAATTTCTATTAAAACAAACATAGATTCATGAACAAAAAATATTAAAAAAAGACTTGATTATTTAATAAACGTGTCTCTGTTTTGAATATAACAAAGATACTTGAAACCCACATCAGCAAACTAATGGAGCCTTCATAACGGTCATCAACGGAGGGACTAATGTGTCCATGTTTTGTAACTATCGAGGACTAACGGATATGTTTTTTTTATCAAGGACTAAATTGGATACCTCGCAAATTGTCAATGATCAAAACATGCCTTTACTCAACTTTTTATGTCTTGATTACTTAGAGCATCTCCAATAGGTCATATTTAAGCAACCCATTTTGGGTTGCTTATCTCTCATTAAGTGAACGTCACACCACATCATATTTAAGCAATCCATCATACTTTTACTCCAATTGTACCTATTTAAGCAATACTTAACTCACATTTTTTTATATTTTGTATTTGCACTTGATTTTGTTTTAATTTGAAATATTAACTCATCCTTGAGATTTAAGTAAAAAATATTTTTTTATTCATTAGCACGCAATCTTAGGATTTTTTATATAAGCAATCATATCATATTTTATGCAGCACACATTACCATATAGATTAACTCCAATAAAAAAAAAATCATTTAAGAAACCCATATGCAAAGCAATGGAGATGCTCGTAAGGCACGGTTAGCAGAATAGCAGCACCCTTAATTAGGAAATTAATTGAGTAAATATCTAATTTTATCTTTCAAATTATAAAGTCATATTAATTTGATATCCTAAAATTATAAAATTTATATCAATTTAATTCTCAAAAAAAAATAAATTAATTAACCTTTGATAAAATATTAAAAATAAAGTTAATACGATTTCATAATTTGACGGATTAAATTGAAGTTTTATTAGAAAGTAATTCCCGAGAGAGAAAAACACAATTACAGAAAATGAAGTTTAGAGTGGAGGAGGGTATGCAGAGAAAACATGACATAACAGCATAAGCAGCACGAATCGAAATTGGAATCGAATGCTGCTTTATTCTGGTTCCTCCTCTCTCTAAACAAATCTCATCGTTCTGTGTTTTTGGCTCCGACCCCATAATCAATCGAGGAGGTTTTCTCTTTCACAGAGAGAATAGTAAGAGAGTTT
Organism: Ammopiptanthus mongolicus; assembly: GCA_039655645.1. Lineage (NCBI taxonomy): Eukaryota > Viridiplantae > Streptophyta > Magnoliopsida > Fabales > Fabaceae > Ammopiptanthus > Ammopiptanthus mongolicus. The sequence continues at coordinate 26,472,316 of CM077346.1, read as the reverse complement.
CTTCAATGATAACGCGATCCAATCTGGTGGAACAACTTCGAGAATATCAGATTCGATCCAAGCATGATTGGGCCTCTGTCTCCTTCTTCTCCTCTTCTTCTTCAAACTTCACCACTTCCAGGTATGCCAAATAAAAAAACACCCAATCATGTTTTTTTTTTTTTTTTTTTTTTTTTTTTTTTTTTTAATTTATGAATATTTTTTCCTGATATTAATAATCAATTTTCTTTTTTCTGTTCTCTCGTTGGTTGTGTTTCGCTATAATTGCACATCTGAAGTTTTGAATTTTCTTAATTGAGTCAGAAATTTGGCTAATGAAATAGTTGTGATCTTTTTACGGGTTCTTTCCTTTTCCTTTTCTTTCCGTTTTGATTAACCTGGAAAGTGTTGAGGAAGAAAGGACTATATATAATAAATGAATTAATATTCAAGTTATTAATTGACAGGGCATGTGTTTGTATAATGATTTATGATTGGAACATACTGGATTTTTTTTTTCTTTTTTATAGTTTCGTTTAATCAATGCGTTTTAAATTAGAATACGCTGAATATATTGCTCTGGTGGATTGTGATATCACTGATATGTTATCAAATTTGATCTGTAAGATATATCATATATGCACTGTATGGCTTGATATAGTTAACTTCCAATTTAGCACAATTGTAGGGATGCAACTGGGCAGGGCGGGGAGGAGGACCCCCTACTCCCCGTCCCCGATCCCCTCCATGGGGAGTCCGTTCCCCGCGAATCCCCGTGGGGACTTTGAAAGGTCAACTAATGCAAACCCAAACCCTATCTTCCTTGTCGTCAACACTAATCTTTCTTCCAATGCAATCCCCTTTAGATTGCATTAAATCCCCTCAGTCCCACTTTGTTGTTGGCAGCATCGTGGAAGGCGTTCGATACCCCTTTTTATACCGCGTTTGGATTTCGGAACCGTACCCGACAAGCCGCACAAGAACATCGTGAGGATGCTCAAAGAGAAACTTCGTAAACATGACATCTTAGTCACTGTTCAGGAGGTTCTGGAGAAGGCGAAAAATGAGGGAAGAGATAGGTTTGTGGTGCATTGAGCATTCAAAAATATTTCCCACTTCATACGGATAACTGATAAGTCTTTATACTTTGGTTGATTGGGCATGTATTTGTTTTTAAAATTATTGCCCGAGCCTATCAAATTATGTGTAATCATCAATCAGTAATTTTTTTAACCTTGAAAAGATATTGCAGATTCTAAATATACAATAATAGTTTACGCATACCTTGATTACTGTTGGCTTTAGTTGCACTGAGATAATGATTTAGTATTTGGCTCTAAAATGCTTATAAAAGTGTGATTAATTGCTGCTTGTTTGTTAATTTGTTTTGGGTAACATAATATGGTGATTTGATGCCTTTTATTTCTTCTTTCTCGCTGTGCAGGGTGGATGTTGTGGTCTTTGTGATATGGGAACTTTTCATTATAGCTTTCCTGGTCTTTTCAGCAGTCTCTTTGTACTTTAGGCACATTCGGCTTGGTTTTATATTAGTCTGCGTCACAGTGCTATTGCTTTTATGCATGAAAATTACAAAGCAAGTAAGACTGGCCAGGAAAAAGAAACGACGAATGCTCCTTCCATTGTCAATGTAAACTGGCATCAAGTCTTGATCTTTGGCTTATTTCCATTTCATTTCCTACCTTTCTAATGGAATAGAGGTCTTGGCTAGTCTTGACCATATACATTGGTCTGACTTCTCTTTCATTATTGGAGTGTAACTCCTGATTCTGCCTTCAGCAAGTTGATTAAACTATATATAATTGATGTTTTAACATCATCACAAGCTTATCCAAGTGGTTGACAAAGATCATTATGGGGAGGAAGGTTAGGTCAGTAGTGCTAGACTGCTAGTGTCTAGTTGGCTGCTTACCTATATATTTGACGCTTTAATGCTGTCCATGTTACTGTATATGTGGTGCTACAAAAGCAAGTTACTATTTCGAGTTTTTGACCCCTTGGTAGTATTACATTCGAAAGTTCAAATACTATGAGATGGATTCTTGTCTAATGACAAGGTGATTGAATGATAGTTGATAAGGGTTGGAGCTCTGCAAGTATTTGAATCTAATTCCTGAGCTGTTGACATGTAATGAAGAATGTGAATCTTGATAACCTAAATTTGGAAACTGATGAGTGAAAATATCCTTGTGTTTTTAAGTCAAACGAGATGCAGATATGTGACAATGTAATGGAAATTTTTTTGGGCAGTTTCACATATTAACTTGATTTTCATTCAATACAATTTACATAAAATTGTCCCATTCCCTTACTGATATAGACAATTCGAATGGTTGTGGTGGCTCTGCACGTTTCTCCATTAGATCCTCACTAATAAGAGGAAATCATCATTTAGGGTTGTGATTTAGAAGAGGTATAATTTCATGTCCTGACTATGGATTGAAGAAGTGGATGTGTATGCCCTGTGCCACAATGCCCCAAATGGCTCCTGTGACAACCAGTACACTGAGAACCATTCCAACTGCTCCGAGTATCCAGTTTAGATACCAAATTGTGCTATATTGTTTTGGTTTCTTAATCTTTATCCACATGAAACAGGGATAAGCTAAAGTTATTGGAAGAGCAATGCCTCCAATCAGACCTGCCAAACTTGGCAAGAATGGTAGCGCCACGGCAATAAAAAATGCCAGGCATCCAAAGAATCCCCTGAAACCCATTCTTAGCCACCACGGGCAAGGTATGTTCTTCTTGCTCGTATACCTGTATTCCATATTGTCAAATACTGGCATTGCATAGATTTGGAAAGAGCTGAGGCTGTTAATCACAACTAGCATGCTTGTCAAAGCAAGGATAAGTTTTGATGTATCATATTCGTGGTATTTGTACAAAGCACTCAACATCCCTCCGTTGGAAGGTATCTGTTGTCAAAACAGCAAAGCCATTAGTTTCTATGAACTAGACTTGAGCCAATAATACTTAGGTAACATTAACGATTAGGGATAGCACTTACTGAATTTCCATAGGCCCAATAACCTACTATGGTCAGGGGAAACAAACATAAGGCAATGACGATATAAGCAGACTTAACACCTCTCCACATGGCTAACCGCGAGGGATGGTTGGTATTTGAAGGCATGGTTCCCTACAATGACATTTGAATTGATAGACATAATTCAACATTAGTAAATTGGCTTTTAACTGTTTAAAGTAATTAAGTGTTTCTAATGAACAAAAGCATTTTGAGAAAATTCTAGCAACTAACTCTTGAACACATTATCTTTAGCACATTCTCCATTATTAGGTTCTTAGGTGAATTTCAATGGGGCTCCATTGTCTATTCAATCAGTTTCATATGAAATACATCCAATAATAGAGTATTTTAAAACTGTAAAAGAGTGCCTTTTTTTTATTTGACCTTACCTGTATTTCCAGCACAAGATTGTGACCTTTGAAAGCCAAGGCAATAATGCCAAGTGCATTCCAGACGGTAAAAATCTTAGTGTCTTCTGATTGTCCACCTGGTGGTTCACGAGATACATGATTGGATCTGCCTTTAACTAAAGATACAACCCATATTAGCTCACAATAACTAACCGCCGTGATGGCTCCTACGAAGGAAACTCCTGCTATTGAATTCAGGTTGGGAAGCTGTGCAAGCAAAATGGCTACACATGTGAACACCAAATAGCATTCTATGGTTGTGGGAGGGTTTAGGCTGCAGGCCTCCTCGCACACTGTATGAAAGAATATCTTCATGGTGCCACCTCCGATCATGATAAGGTTCACACACGTCCCACCCGATAGATACATTGTTGGGAACAGTACCAACAATTTTCCTAGCTTCTCTCCTGCAATTTCGTTTATATTTTCTCATTTAGTTAACTGCTTTTTGTTTCGGCCAATGATTGAAAACATTAATGTACTATTCAAGTTCTAGGCCAGCCTTGAATGGCTTGAAATCTTGAACTATAATGAACGTACTAGTAATTTTTTAAAACTGAAATGAGAGTCAAAATAGAAAGGAGAGAGGGAAAAGAAGTCCAGATGAAGTCTAGACCAAAGGTGGGTGGGGCGATCTGTTTTGAGTTTTGATGTTCCCACGAGCACATGCATCCAATGTTGTAGTAATGTGTAGTACTCATTGGACAAATGACATCTTTGTTTTTTTAAGGGAAATGTTGTCGTAAAGGCATTGGTTAAGGAATCAAAAATTGACATTTTGTATTGAAAGTTAGTGAGCCTTCCCCGCACACCCATGAATCAAATGAGCACCCAAAGAATAGAGTCAAGGCAAATACATGACGCTCAAACTTAGGTTGATATCATTATTGTTATTTTACCATGCTAAGGAAGGCTATAAACGTTTCCCGTCCTAAGATATATGTTAGGGCTGCATTAAATATGTGAGAAATACATCCAACATACATTGGTTAAGGAACCCATAAAAAATAAGTTTTTATTGAAAATCTAAGTATATAACATCTTAAAATATCTTGTCAAAAAAAAAAAAAAACTTAAAATATTAAATACATCACTTCCTAATAAAAATTTTCTTCTTTTAATTCCTTAACCAATATCCTTAAAACACTGGTTAGCATTCTCCAATAACATTAACTAGGTCCAAATTAGGAAATATTTTACCATAGTTTAAGCAAACAAATAAATAAACGAAAAAAAAAATAGAAGGATCTGAAATTCGCGTTTTCAGTGCACTTACCAAATGACATAATATGTGCATATATAGTATGCATAAAACAAATTATGCTTACCAAATGCTGCCACAGCAAGTCTTAGGTACCTGCTATGGCGCACCCCATTGTCTGATTCGTGAAGCTGAATGAGTAACCACAAGGTGTAGAGCTGCCATGTGAAAGCCACACATAGACATAGGATTCCCCAAGTCCTGCATCAACAATTGTTATAAGCATTTATTCTAGCTATTCATGTTTTATTTTGGTAGAGCGACATATATATACCGATTTTTTTTTTTGCCTGAAAACTTATTATTTTAAGCATGTAACTTAATTTTACAAGTGTATAGTTATTTATTAATGTAAAAAGTGCACAAATCTTTACTATTACAACTTTACACAAGTTAAAGATTGATTAACATACTTATAACAGGAAGTTTCCATTAAAGAATTTCTTTTATGTATCAAAATTCAAAACTCACCAACCAAGACTTTTGAAGGCCAAAGGTAGAAGAAGGGCTTGAACTCCAAGCCCTGAACTAAGGGTGTGAAACGCGGCATAGTAAGCGTTTCCCTTCCTGGACTCGGTGATTGGGAGCCAAGCTTCTTGTGGGTCAAGCTTGGTAAAGCTGTCAACTTCATCGAGATAGCATTGCAAGTTTTCATTAGCTCTCTTCATCATGGGGTTGGCTAGAGGGGTGCTCATAAAGAAAGGGCTTTTAGGAGTTTTGGTGACCGAATCAGTTAAGTTCATTTGAGGAGAATGTTGTTGAACTTGAAGAGGGGGAGCCGAGACAGGAGCTTTCTCTGCCGCTATTGGTCTCGTACTTCTCCCCACTTCTACTAGTTCCCCCATAGTGATTAATTGCTAGAGTTTTCGCTTTGTGTACCACCACACTCCCTCGAGTCACAACTCACAAGTACTTTTGGTCTTCTTGGTTATATAGGATATCATTTAGGTACGAAGCTCATTTAGTAAAGGGCACACTATCACATGCTCCTTTTTTATGCCATTCATCCAAATCATACGGTTGATGACAATTAAGGCTTCATGAGTAATGTTATTTGGACGTAAGTTATATTTACACAGTCTATATGTCCTTTGATTGCATCTATTTGTGCCTATCCTTTTATGTAAGTTAAGTATGAAACGTTTTCGTTATAGTTTTCGAATCGTAATATTGCCCATAGAATTGACTGTGCACTGTATTGAATATCAGTTTCTTGTTTGAATTTCCTTTTGATTCTGCAGGTTTGAGCACTATGCATACAGTAAATCATGGTTTTTTTTAAATGGAAAAAATAGTGCTTCCTTCAGAAAATATTATTAAAGAGTATATCTTTAAGGGTGTTACTATGGTACCATTGGAAAGTATAGGATTTGCGTACCCTATGTCCAACTAGAATGCACTACCTCAATTAATTGAGTCATGTCAATATCACAAGGGATTAAGTTCTCATCATCTGATTGATTTACATAAGCAAGGGTATGGTACCCCTTTACCTAAGGGTACGAGAAAATCTTCCTATATCTTTAATAACGTTTCTTTGAAAAAAGCTATCGTACATACTCCTACAATAGCCCTTCAAAAACAATACTTACTCCAGACCTATATATAAGCAAAAAAAACTAATTTCACATGTATTAAGAAAGTTAGTTATATTGATTTAATTATCTTGATTTGTGTAAAAAAATAAGTTATAGTTACTAAACTACCCTTTCTTGAGAGTGTATAATGCTCTTGGAAGTTGTGTCTTGGGAGTGTATAATGCTCTTGAAAAAAATTAAAAAAAAAAATTAACCAAAGGGTATCTTTAAAACACTAGCATTAAATAGGGTTGATTTGATTGACTTTTGCTTATATTTGAGTCCAAAAAATGAAAAAATGGAGGTATTTTCTTGCTTATATATAGATCAAGGAGGAATATATCTTCGATTAACTTTTAATAATGTTCAAGATAGATAATACTCAAAAACATTATTAACTAAAAAAATATTATTAAAGATTATTTATGACGTAATGAACAATACGTCAAAGACAAAAACTAAAGGTTAAAAACCTACATTACACATATGCTTTACACTTCTCTTTTTATGGAAAGAATAAATGGAAAAAATAAAAGTAAACTTCTCTCACTTCGTTTTTTTCATAAAACAAGGTAAAAGTATTAGATACGAGGTGTAAGAATAAAATTACTAACTTCTATTACATACCCATACTTTCATTATCTCATCTTAACATATAATGTCATGTTTCATCAGTTTAAGTGACTTCTCCTTAATGAATTTTTGACCAAAATAACCTTGTGTTTAAAATTATTTATCAAAATAATCTTGTTTCAAAATCACTTATCAAACTAACCTAATTTTTGTCAACATGAAATTTTTGGGATTTTGACCAACAAACTAATCTTGTTTTAAAAGCTATTTACTAAAATAACCTTATTTTAAAATTATTTATCAGATTAACCTTATTTTTGTCAACATAACATTTTTATTTTATTTTTTGCTGACTTGAAGGTGTTAGTTCACGTGATAAAAACTAGGTTAATTTGATAAAAGAATTTGAAATAGAGTTATTTTAATAAATAGTTTCTAAAATAAAATTAGTTTGATGAAAAACCCCTCCTTAACATGTCTGCACGTACCAATCATTTTCTTTTGAGTAAATCTTTAATTTGGTCCATAAAATTATAAGATAGTATCAATTTAGTTCTTATGTTAATTTTATATCAATTTAATTCCTGAAATTATAAGGTATTTATCAGCATAGTTCCTAATAGAAGAATTGAATTGATTGATATTTGACAATTTCAGAAATATTTTTAAAATTTTAAAAATATCAAAAATCAAATTAATATAACATTATAATTTTAAAAATTAAATTAAGGATTTACACATTTTATTTTACTAATTGTTTGGTTTGTGCTACACCACTCTGACTGACAGGCCCCACTTGGATAGAAGTCAAGAAGTCCGGTAAATCCAGTCTAGTCACAATTAACAAGAGGGACAAAGGGTAACGGGTTCTGTGAAAAACCAATTGATTCCTGTTTGGAAAGGTTGGGATACTCTTCATTTTGGAAAATTTTTGGGAATAATCAAAAAAAAAAAAATTACTCTTCTAAATATTTTTTTTTTCATTATATATATAAATATCTCCTTTTTTCTCCTTTCACTTTCCCCTCCCTCTATTCATGACTTCCCACTTTCTTCTTTTTAATTTTTTTTTTTTATGTTGAGAAGTCGGATTTGGTGGAACCGACTTCTCAATGGACAGTTAAATTTTTTTTTCATTTGATAGGTTTTGAACCCGACTTCCCATAGGAAATTTTTATTTTTTATTTTTCAAATTTTTTTAAAAAATACGAATTTTTTGGTTTTTTTTTTATTTTTTTGGATTTTTATTTAAATTTAATTGATTTTAGAGTTTAAAAATGTGTGATTAATTTTTTAATTAACTAATAGTGTTGGATGTTAATTATATGATATCAATAATCATTTTATGGTATCAATAATTATACGATTATTGATATCATATAATTAACATCCAACACTATTAGTTAATTAAAAAATTAATCACACATTTTTAAACTCTAAAACCAATTAAATTTAAATAAAAATCCAAAGAATAAAAAAAAAACCAAAAAATTCGTATTTTTTAAAAAAATTCGAAAAAAAAAATACAAATTTCCTATGGGAAGTCGGGTTCAGATAACCCGACTTCCTACCTATCAAATGAAAAAAAATTTTAACTGTTCATTGAGAAGTCGGTTCCACCAAACCCAACTTCTCAACATAAAAAAAAAAAAAAAATTAAAAAGAAGAAAGTGGGAAGTCGTGAATAAAGAGAGGGAAAGTAAAAGGAAAAAAAAGAGGATATTTATGTATATAATGAGAGAAAGGGGGTATTTAGGAGAATAATTTTTTTTTTGGGTTATTCTCAAAAATTTACCCTCTTCATTTATCAAAATAAAGAGAAAACTTCATTTAATAAAGAGATAAATATAAAAGGATTTTAATGATTTAAAATTTTTAAATAATAAAAAAAGTTTGAAACATAAAATTTTCTTTTATGTTTATCTTTTTCTTAAACTCTCTCCTAAATGGATAACTTCATTTAATAGAAAAATAGACATACAAGGATTTTAACGATTTAAATGTTTTAAATAATAAAAAAAAAAGTTTGAAACATAAATTTATCTTTTATGTTTATCTCTCTCCTAAATGGAGGACTCTATTTAAGAGAGAGATAGACACACAGGATTTTAATGATTTAAAATTTTTTAAATAATAAAAAAAGTTTGAAATACAAATTTCTCTTTTATGTTTATCTCTCTGAAATGGAACTTCCATTTCTTCAATTCGTTTCTAAAATTCAATTAATATTTTATTTCTTTATAAGTTAATTTCATATATATATATATATATATATAATTTGATCTGAATAACTTATTTATATAATTCTAAGTTACTCGGTAAGATTTTAAATTATCCTAATCTATTATTGTACCGATACTTTTAATTATTTTTTTACAAATGTATATGGCTTTTGAGTAGTTTTAAATATATTGAATGATTCTAAGTTCTATTTTCAATTTTATTAGTAAAAAAAATTTAATGTGTTTTTTTAGAAAAAAATTAGTATTATTCTTTTATGAGAAATGCATTAAAAGATTAAAAAAAGCAATTTTTTTTTTTATAAATATTAATCTTTGTCATTAGCGCATGAATTATTTTTATATAACTGTCCATTTTTATTTTTGGAAAACAAAAGAGAACTATTGGAATTCAATGAATTTAAGTATTATGCGGTGTGAATATTTTTTATACTCAACCAATCACATATTATTACATTATTAAAAAATTTAACTTTTACACAAAAGAGTTTAATTTTGATACACAACTCAGTGTTAGATTTTTTACACTGTCAATCAATCACACATAGGATGATTTGTGATTGGTTTGAGAGTGTAAAAATTATTTACTCACATTGCATATCAATTAAGGATGTAGATTTTCTGTCCCAATTTCTTTTCATATTCTCTGTCCCCTATCAATAACAATATGACACTTAAGAAAATAAAATCACAATTCATTAATATTTGTGCTCATTTCCAACATTTGATTGGTGGGGACACCGAAACACCATTTTTTGGGGGATAACAAATTTTTATTCATCAATTAAAACCTTTACATTCACTATACATTAAAAGTCATATATGTGATAACATTAATTGATTGATAATATAAAAAATTTTATATTGATCGTGTATCAAAGTTAAACTCTAATTCTATATCCTCTTATTAAATCTCCTATTTATTAAATATATTTTCAAGAAAAAAATAAATTATTTTTTCATTTAATAAATATTTTATTTATTTAATAGTAGGAGGATTATGAGCATTTTATAGAAAATATAATAAATTTCGTCAAATATGAGGATACATTGGATTGGTGTATTTTAATTATTATAATAATTTAATATTTTATTTAATTTCATATAATTTATTTTTATATATTAATTAATTTTTTTATTATTAATTATGTTAAATATATTTAGTCTAGCCTCTGATAAGGCCCTTCTTTTATTATTCCACACCCACTTATTAATGCAGCCCGATGATGGCTGCTAAATAAAATTACTTGCATCAGCTGCGCAACATTGTGGCAACACGTAGATCTTCATTACCAATGTTCTTCAAAGCTTCACCAACTTTGCTTGTTCCTTGCTGCTTCTCCCTAAATATCTGTCCCACCGTTCACATTGCATTTGAGTTATTGCTGCTTTTTCGGTCAAGAGCTATCCGTGCATAAAACACGTGGCTAGCTAGCTATTTTCATTTTTTTCTTCCATAGTCAACGAAGACTCCAGGAATCTACGAAAACATAAACTTTTTCTTTTTAATTAATTAAGGTAGAAGCAACATCTGATTTAATACATATTTGGATTAACATTATAAATGTACGTTTGACTCTAAATATATGTTTATTCTAAAAATTTTTTATAAATATTTTATTTTAAACATATATTTAAAATTTTTCAATGATAAATCAAACATCCACGTAATAATTTTCAATGGACTGCCTCAAGTAAAGCATCCCTTTATTTCCATGAAGTTGGATCTGTCTATTTGGCTATTTGCTCGTTTGAAGTGCTACCATCTTTATGTGCAAAAGTTGCTTTTACTCTCTTTCCTTTTTTTATTTTTTCTTTATTTAATTTTCTTGACGAAACTTTCCGGTCATTGCATTTGTTTTCTTATCTTTTGCTCAAGACGTACATGAATTTCATAAGAGAGTTGCTATTCATAAGAGAGTTGCGGTATAGTACGAAATTAAATTCGTTTCTTTAAAGAAAGCAATAAATAAAGAGAAAGATAACATATTTGGATAAGAAATTCACGGTTAACCAAAAAGCCAAGTGTGTAGTAAAGGCTTTTAACATCGGTTAAAAATGATTTTTAACATCAATTTTTTCAGCGATGTTAATACAGGCGATGTTAAAAGTGTGACTTTTAACATCGGTTATTGATCGATGTCAAAAGTCACTTTTAACATCGATTCTAAAAGTAATTGATGTTAAAAGTTGACTTTTGACATCGGTTAAAGATCACAACCGATGTTAAAAGTGCACTTTTAACATCAATTACCTTTACAATTGATGTCAAAAGTCACACTTTTAACATCGGTTCTTTGGCCAACCGATGTTAAAAGTTAATTTTTTTTAAAAAAATTTGGTTTTATTTCATAATTCATTTCTCTCCCTGCAGAATTAGTACACACTATACATATATCCAAAAGTCCAGAAATCAGTACAACAACTCCAGAATTCAACAATATATAAACATTAACTATATATATCATATATAAATCTAGAATTCAACAAACATAAATCCAGATCCCACAAACTCATATACAAACATAATCTAAATGATCTTTACTATTGTCAAAAAAGAATTTTGCCCAACGCTCCCTCACGTCTTGAATTTCCTCTTTAGAAAGTGGAGCTGGATCGTCGAAAGCCTGCAAAAGTTCAAATAAACTAAACATTAGCTCATCAATTAAACCAAAATATAATTTAACTAACTTGTTAAAAATTCTATTAATTACCTAATCTCATCTTTCAAATATCATACATACTGTCATATAGACATATATCTTTAAGCTTGAAGTAATGTATGTGTACTCAATCAAAGGGATTGGCTTAAAAGGCTCCAAGTGCTGTAATCCTAGCACAAAATTAAAGGAAACCTAGAGTACTAATCTACATACTGAAAGTTAACAGATCTCTAGTCCGTACCTGTTCAAGAAATTGGAAATGCATGTCCAGAACTGGTAATACTGAATAAGTAAATATACAGATATATCATATACCTATTCTAAAAGAAAAATAAATTATACTTATGACATATTTCAATATAACTTGGTGTAAAGAAAGTATGCCTCTGTGACATGAATGGCATGAACGGCTTGGAGAATCAATGATGGAGAACTTACTTTTTCTCGGGCTATATATAATAATTTTTTCCTTGAACTCTACATTCTAGGAGTGTTGAAGAAGTCTAAGGAAGCCATATTTCAAAACTTGAAGGATGCAAAATCCATAGAGGTACCATATATATTTTTTTGGTGGATTGTTTCTTTCATAATATAATAATAAACTTCCCTCATGGTTTATGATATTAACTTGCTTTTGACGAAAGAGTGCATCTTGTATGTTTTCCATATTAATCACATAGTTTGGGTAAGTTTAGACTTAATACATTGTTATCATAGGGTGAAAATGGGGGGAGGGAAACACAAAGGAAAGAAAATGAGGCTACAAGGTTCATTTTAGGTGTTTGGATGGTAGGTTGAAAATATAAGAGTAGGCATGAAAAAGTACCTATATCCACAACAAAATTCTCTCCAAAGATGAGTTAAAAAGGGAGAGGAAAAACATGATGGACAGCAGCCACATTTTTTTTTTTCCTTTTCCATCCATAACTACCCACCCTAGTAATAAGGAAACTGTTTAATTTGTATTTTCGATCTTTTAAATTTATTTTCCATTTCTTCTTCCTCATCTACACAAGAAGAGAAAAAAACAATACCATTATTCTTATTTGCTTTCATCCCATTTTTTTCCCACATCCAAACAATGTGTTAGTCAAAAGTATGGTTAAAGGCTCACTCAGTTGCCATCACTGTCAAGCCTCAATAGTCAATAGTAACTTCTACTGTTTCGAAACTTGTTTAATCTAATCTAGCATTAAATTAGTGCAGGAAGCTAATGAATCTGTCACAAGCCATGTTCTGATTCACATGACTTTAGAATTTGTTTCTTATGAGGATGGGAAGGAGGCAGTGGCCAAAGCAGTTATATCCCCCACAGAACACGCTTTCCTTTCTAGTTGGCTATTGTTGGAATTAGTAGCATTAATATTGGGAGTTGTAGCAATTATATTCAAATTCATGTACATAGTTAGTCATGCATCTAGGGAATGTTATACATGCACCTAGGAAGTAGAAATATTATTAATCTCCTTGTAAATGTAAATTGTATTTACTCCTATGAGTGTATATAAATAGTAGATCAGCTGAGTGCAAACACACTCAAGCATTTCACAATTTCTTTCTTACTTCTAAGTCTGTCTACATGGTATCAAGAGCAGGTTCGTTCCCATTTTGAAGGATTCTGCCTCTGGTCCAGCAGAACCTTGAAATCCCTGAAGTCTTGTCCTTTGGAATACCCAAACAGCTACTGTCAGGTCCAAAACTCACTGTTTCCGGCCAACCCACAGTCTACTATCGCCGGAAACCTACTCAACAACCTCCGACGATCCTTTCCACCAAGCATCGCCACCAGAACAACCGTCACGCGCCAGTTTCTTGACGGCGCGTGAAGCCCAGTCGCAGTCACGTCCTCGGCGCGTGTGAGTCACGCGCCGCCTTCCCACCACCAGAATCTCGCCGCGACCGCCCAGAAAGGTTCGCCTAAGCCTCCTCTGTCCGTCTAGCTGGTCAAAACCCACTTTTCCAGTTGTTTGGAAGTTGATCCTTGTTTTTTTAGCCTCCTATTTTTTTTTTTGTTGCTGTTACGGTTGTTTTGTTACTGCTATTTGCTTGCTCGTCTCCATACAATCTCAGGTGTTAGTTCGGACTCTCCTCTGTGTGGTTTTTTATTAGAATGGTCGTCCTCAATGCACATATTGCAAGAGAATGGGTCACACTCAAAAGACTTGTTACTCTCTTCATGGTTTTTCTGGAAAATCAGTAAATATATGTAGTGTTGAAATGTTCAACAAATTTTCCGAAGCTGAGTACCAAGAATATCTTCAATTAAAAGCTGCCCGTCACTTTCATGGGTCTACTGCCACTGGTGTTCATGACTCTGCGGCCTTCATATCTCAATCTGGTAACAATCAAAATCTTTGGATAATTGATTCAGGTGCCTCTGATCATATTGCTGGTAATAGTTCTTTATTCTCCTCCATATCTTCTCCTAAATTTCCACACTTCATAACACTTGCGGATGGTTCCAAGGTCACCGCCAAAGGAATCGGTCATGTTTCAGTCACTCCTTCTATAACTTTAAAATTTGTTTTGTTTATACCTGGTTGTCCTTTTAATTTGATCTCCCTTAGTCAACTTACTCGCTCTCTAAATTGCTCAGTAACCTTTGATGCTGGTTCTTTTACTATACAGGAACGTAGTACGGGTCGGATGATTGGCGTAGGACATGAATCACATGGTCTGTATTACCTCAAATCAGCTCCTTCTGTAAGCTGTACTGCGGTTGAATCTCCAAATCTTCTTCATGAACGATTAGGCCATCCAAGTTTGTCAAAATTGAAGCAAATGGTTCCGAATCTTGCAAAGATGTCATCATTAAACTGTGAGTCTTGTCAATTAGGCAAGCATGTTCGCTCTTCCTTTCCCAGCAAAGTTGAAAGCCGAGTTGATTCTCCTTTTTCCGTTATCCATTCAGATATATGGGGACCAAGTCGTGTGTCTTCTAATGGCTATCGATATTTCGTCACTTTTATTGATGAATTCTCCCGGTGCACTTGGGCTTTCTTAATGAAAGAACGATCTGAACTTTTGTACATTCTCACCACTTTTGTTAATGAGGTTAAAACCCAATTTGGTAAGACGATCAAAATCCTTAGAAGTGATAATGCAAAAGAATACTTTTCTTATGCTCTTTCATCCTTTTTGTCATCACAAGGCATTCTCCATCAATCCAGTTGTCCTCATACCCCTCAACAGAATGGCATAGCTGAAAGGAAGAATAGACATCTTGTTGAAACTGCTCGGACGTTATTACTTCATGCACATGTTCCTGTCTGACATTGGGGTGATGCAGTTTTGACATCCTGTTTTTTAATTAATCGGATGCCTTCTTCTTCTCTTAATCACAAAATACCACATTCCATTTTATTTCCTAAAGAAACACTGTTTCATGTTGCTCCACGAATATTTGGATGCACATGTTTTGTTCATGACATGTTTCCAGGTCTTGATAAGCTGTCTGCCCGAGCCATCAAATGTGTTTTTCTGGGGTATTCCAGGTTACAGAAAGGTTACAAGTGTTACTCTCCTATGCAGAATCGTTACTACATTTCTGCAGATGTAACGTTCTTCGAAGAAAAACTTTACTTCTCACCATCCATAGTTGAGTCTCATACTATTCAAGAAGTTTTTCCGATCCCTTATCTTGGTCCATCACCTTCCCTTGTGCCCGAACCAGTTGAAACTGCAGATATTCCTGACAATTCTCCTCTCGAGCAACCTCAAAGATCACCCATCATATATCGACGTCGTCCTCGTGTTGCTAATACAGAAATAGAAGGCACTGAAAGACCGACCGAATCATGTCCTACTCCAACAGATGGCCCTACTACAGACCTCCATGATGAGAACCCTGACTTGCCCATTGCTCTTGGAAAAGGTACTCGGTCTACCCGCAATCCTCATCCTATTTATAACTTCTTAAGTTACCATCGTCTATCTCCTTCTTATTATTCTTTTGTGTCATCCATATCTTCTGTTTCCATTCCTAAAAATGTTTGTGAGGCACTTGATCATCCAGGATGGCGACAAGCCATGATTGATGAAATGCAGGCTTTGGAGCATAATGGTACTTGGGACTTAACTCTTCTTCCTCCAGGAAAGAAACCCGTTGGCTGTCGATGGGTCTATGCTATTAAAGTCGGGGCCGATGGTCAGATTGATCGACTCAAAGCCCGACTTGTAGCCAAAGGATATTCCCAAATTTATGGACTTGATTATGGAGATACTTTCTCCCCTGTGGCCAAAATCACTTCTGTTCGACTCCTTCTTGCCATGGCTGCTATACGTCACTGGCCATTATATCAGTTGGATATTAAAAATGCGTTTCTTCATGGTGAGCTAGAAGAAGAAATTTATATGGAGCAACCTCCTGGATTTGTTGCTCAGGGGGAGTCTGGTTTGGTTTGCAGGCTACGACGATCTCTCTATGGGCTGAAACAGTCTCCACGAGCTTGGTTTGGGAAATTCAGTACGGTTATTCAAGCATTCGGAATGAAACGTAGTGAAGCAGATCATTCGGTCTTCTATTGTCATACCTCTCCAAATAGATGTGTTTACTTGGTGGTCTATGTAGATGATATAGTCATCACAGGAAACGACCAGGAGAAAATTTCTCAGTTGAAGGAACATTTGTACAACCAAGGATTTGGGGAAGCTGAAATATTTTCTTGGGATTGAAGTTGCTCAGTCAAAAAATGGAATTATCATCTCACAGAAAAAATATGCATTAGAAATACTTAAAGAAACTGGTATGTTGAACTGTAAACCAGTTGATAGTCCCATGGATCCGAATCTAAAATTACTTCCTAGTCAAGGGGAGCCATATTCTGATCCGGAAAGATATCGGAGATTGGTTGGTAAGCTCATTTATCTCACTATAACAAGACCTGATATTTCCTTTGCGGTTGGTGTAGTAAGTCAATTCATGCAGTCTCCTCATAATGATCATTGGGATGCGGTGACTAGAATTCTGAAATACATTAAGAAGGCACCAGAACAAGGACTACTTTATGAAGACAAAGGAGACACTCAAATTGTTGGATTTTGTGATGCAGATTGGGCAGGTTCACCTATTGATAGACGTTCCACTTCAGGGTATTGTGTTTCTATTGGTGGAAATCTTGTCTCTTGGAAGAGTAAGAAGCAAAATGTGGTCGCAAGGTCCAGTGCAGAGGCTGAATATAAAGCTATGGCTACAGTCACTTGTGAACTCATTTGGATTAAACAACTTCTTCAGGAGTTGAAGTTCGGAGACACCAAACAGATGAAACTATGTTGTGATAATCAGGCAGCTCTTCACATAGCTTCTAATCCGGTGTTTCATGAAAGAACTAAACATATTGAGATTGATTGTCATTTTGTTCGAGAGAAAGTTCTTTCTAAGGAAGTTATCACTGAATCTGTTAGTTCTAATGACCAACTAGCAGACATTTTCACAAAGTCTTTAAGGGGGTCAAGAATTCAATATATTTGTTCCAAGCTTGGAGCATTTGATTTGTATGCTCCAGCTTGAAGGGGAGTGTTGGAATTAGTAGCATTAATATTGGGAGTTGTAGCAATTATATTCAAATTCATGTACATAGTTAGTCATGCATCTAGGGAATGTTATACATGCACCTAGGAAGTAGAAATATTATTAATCTCCTTGTAAATGTAAATTGTATTTACTCCTATGAGTGTATATAAATAGTAGATCAGCTGAGTGCAAACACACTCAAGCATTTCACAATTTCTTTCTTACTTCTAAGTCTGTCTACAGCTATATCCAGAACAAAATCTATAACCATATCCAGAACAAAATCTATAAAAGTATTTCTAGGAAAGTTTATATCATCAAACCTTGAGGGGAATTATTGTAATTTACTCAAGGTATTAACTTTTGGCCCTCAAACTTCCATATTAAAACATCTAATACTTGTTTCTCTTAAAAATAAAGGTGTCGTACAGCTCAAATAATTAAAAATGATTTTGTACAATATTCTCCTACCCCCTTGAACCCGAATGAAAGGTATGCAACCTTTGAATTTGAAAGTGATTTCAAGTTTTAGTGAAAAGCTATAAGCATTATAGCAGTTGAAGACAACAAATATATACAAAGATAGAGAGGGAAGAGAAGGAAATAAGTAGTTTGGGATTCCCAATCTAATGTTATATAATTTCACATCCTAATGTTCATTTTGTTTTTTTTACTAAACCTGCTTTCTATATATATATATATATATATATATTTCGGACAGCTAAATTCAAATCCAAATCTTAAGAAGAAACAAAATTCAAGATTTGTCATCATTTGGGTCTATGGGTCTACCTGTAGAGTGAAGGAGTAATGGGTGCGGCAATAGCTTCAGGCAATGAGATGGAGGTTCCTATGAGTTCGCGTGGGTGAGAGGAGCAATGGGTGCGGCAGCAGCTTCAGGAGCAACAAGAATGAGTAAGTAAAAGAGTAACCAAAGTTAAAATTGAAAAGGTTGATTCGGTTTGATAAACTGATAAATTAAAGAGCGTAGTCTTACCTTAATCTGCTATATGAACTGCTTTGAAGAAGAGAGAAGTAGAGCTACGTTAGAGCAAAATGGCTATCCCCTTACACACGAGCTCCAAAGGTGACGAAGAAGCTGCAGCTTTTGAAGACGAACCCACGAGAAGGGCGCAGGTGGACGAACGACAACGCCGAGTGGGTGGGTGAAGTCGTGAAGTTTTGACGAGTGTGGGAAGTACTGTGAATGAAGGAGAGGGACTGAGTGGTGGGGATGGAATGCTGGAAGGGTTATGCGCTCTAGGGTTTCTTCTTCTCAAAGACTGAAAAAGGGAATTGAAAGAGAGAGAAGGAATGATGAGGGAAGGCTTGCATACATAACAGAGATGATGAGTGAGGCTTATACGCGATGAAGAGAGGGCGGGATAAATAAATTTGGACATTAAACATCGGTTGTAAAAGGAATTGATGTTAAAACTCACTTTTAACATCAATTGCTTTTTAACTGATGTTAAAAGTGACTTTTTAACATCGGTTAAAAAGCAACTGATGTTATAAGTTTGTTCCATCAACTATTTAATTACAGATATGCCACCGCCTCTACTTTTAACATCGATTTTAAAAGTAACCGATGTTAAAAGTGTGTTGCCTCAATCATTTATTTACAAGTTTGCCACCGCTTCAATTTTTAATATCGGTTTAGAAATAACCGATGTCAAATCCTGACGTAAAAAGGATATTTTCCACTAGTGAGCATTTGTCCAATCAGAAGATTTCGTAGAAACTTATGAAATATCTATCGTACTAATGAGCACTAATAATTTCATAATGAAGAATTTAGGACTGTTCATGAATCAGTTTGGATTTATAACTTTTTTCAAGAAAATCAAATTAAACCAACGGGTTGGTTTGGTTCAAATCCATTCTATAAAAAAACTGATTCAACAAATATAAAAAAAAATATAAAACTATAATAAAAAAATACATGATCAAGAGAGACATTTACAAACTAGACAATATATGAAAATTTCTCATATATGATAATAAAAGTATTAAAAGAGTGCAAATCAAATAACTAGCCAAGAGTCTAAGCTTACTAGCTACAATGATACAAACCAAATAACAAGTCAACATTCAACAATAAAGATAAACATAATTTTTATGTCAAATCTTCACCATTCTTTCAATTTTGAGTAGTTCATTGTCATCCTACAGTAAGATATAAACAAACTATTAAAAGTTGCTTAGACTAAATTCATTGAGTAAGTAAAATAGTAAACGTAAACTTGGGGTGTAACTGTGAAGTAATAAGCCCAGCAGCCCCAACACCAGGTGAAGATAATTCAGACAACTCTAGAAAATAAAAATTTAAACATAAACATGAATAACATACAAGATTAATTGATATTGTAAACAAATACAACAAAAAAATTTGAGAGTTAAAATCAAGTCTCGATACCGGATTCAATCTTCTGCCCTTCATCCATTTCAACTCTGAGATCAATAACCTTAGGAGTCTTTAGCAAATTTTGGGTACTGTTTGTCTCTGCATTTTAATTCTCTGCAATTTCGTAACTTTTACGCTTTAACACTTCAATTCTCTGCATTTTAATCACGTCGGAGTTTGTCTTTATTTCTGCGTAACTACTGTCTACTGCAACATTACAACGTCAAAATATTAATTTATAAAAAAAATATATACTCCCCTCTAGCATGAATAATTCAATTATCTATTTTAGATGCTAAAATGAATGACTTGGACATGGACATGGACATGGAAATGGTGAATAACAAATGGAAACTAAGCCTTTGATTAATTTGAGGGGAAAAATGGAAGCAGAGAAAATAGAAAGAAAAAAACTGGTTAAAAAAAAATGATGAGAAAAGAGTAGATTTTTAGAGTTGTTTGGTGTGAGAAAAAATATAAAAGAAAGTGAAGAAATAGAAAATTTGAAATTCTCTATCGGCTTGTTTGGTATGATAAAAAGTGATACAAAAGAAAATGAATTTTTCTTAAATAGATAAATATGTCCATATTAACAATAATAATAATTGTTATAAAAGAAATATAGAAAATGGTATAAATGTCATTTGACCTTTATTCTTTTCATCTCCCTCGCTTTCTTCGCTGTTAGGACAAAACTTTTTGATGGCCCCCACATGCATTTTTTCTCTCCGCTAATTTCTCTCCTCAACCAAACAAAATAAAACATTATATTCTTTTTTTTCTCTCATTTTTTTTCTAAAATAAACAATGCGTAAAAGCAAGAGACGTGGTTGGATTTTTTACCCAACTCGTGTAATTTGGTTGGACAATTATTGAAGTAGTGTAGGTTTTTTTTAAAAATAACGTGATTGGGAGAAGTCGTGTTTTAGATCAACGACTTACTTATTAAAGTCGCTCATCTAAATAACTACTTTTATAATGGTTAAATTAAAAAAAAAAAAACAAATTCCATTGAAATCGTAGATCCTACATACAACTTTTTTTTTTTTTTTATTATGTAAAAACGAAGTCATTAGTCTAAACCACGACAAACTTACATTTTTTCCAAAATATGACCAAGTCGTAGGTTCAAACTACAACTTTGGTTTTACGTTTTTTTTAAATAAAAATTCATATGGAAGTCGTATGCACCATAAACACCTTCAAAATATTACCAAACAGTGCTAAAAAAATATGCAACAAAACATATGCAACAGTGCAAGAAAGAAAAGAATTTGAGATTGATGTGTTCTCCGTGAATCATGATGGTGTGCTCCACATGCATGGCTTCTCTGCATACCTTTGATCCTATATGGATGGAATAAATCTTCTCCAAGTATTATGCAGCTGATCAAAGAGGGAAAATGTGATCATTATATATAGAACTTTGGACAACTTTACGTGAGGAATCTTTTGGGGGCATCGTCAGGAGTGAGTTTTTTGTGACCCTCATGCATGTGGCTGTGGGTGGGTTCTAATGGCTTCCATTTCGTCTAGTCCACACACAGTTGAAGAGATCTTCAAGGACTTCACCGCTCGACGTACTTGAAAGTGAAACAGGGAAACACAAAAAAGATGATTGAATTGTGTTTCTAAAACTTTTTTTTTAAAAAAACGTTTTAAACAAGACGTATATAAAAACACAAAAAACAAATTTTCAAGTAAAGCTGAGAAACTTTGTTTTTAGTCCCCAAGTTAGTGAATAAACAAACTTAAAAAGCATAGGGATAGAGAGATTCACGCAAGAATGTATCCCGGTTCACTCTTACAAACCGAAGAGCTACGTCCAGTCCCTTCTACTTAAAGGTTTTTCACTAAAACACTTAGCACCAACCACAAGTTGTTTCCTAGTCACTCTTGACTTTACAACTCCAAATGTTCTACACCTCTCCAGGCTCCAAGTATTCTTTTACAAAAAGCCTCTTCAGGCTCAACCAATCCTAAGATTTGAGAAGAGTTTTGAGCGTTTTACAAACTTACTAAGTGTGAGGATATTACAAGATTTAGCTCTTTGAATCTGTTTGAAACTTTACAAATAAAAAATATGAAAGTTTACAGAACTTTGATTAGAGAGTAGTGATAGCTTTTTGAATGAAAGTTGAATCAGTAAGTTCTGTCTTGTGTGTTGTCTCTTCATTTCTTCAAATGATGGTCTTTAAATAATCTTGACTATCTTTCGTATTTCAAACTGTATTAAAAATGTCCATTTAGACTCAGTGGAATATCCGTTAGACACATGTCCATTTGCAAGTTGTCTTCTGTTCATAGTTGTCTTTTCTTTATGTAAGCAGAGCGACATGTTTGCTTTTGACAGAATAGCAGTAATAGTAGCTTGTAGCAGGTTGATAGAGCAAACCATCCTTTTCTTTTTGCTGTCATGCTTTCTGCTTTTCGTGGCTCGACTTGTACAACGTTATACCTTGTTTTATCTTTATAAAAAGATATTCTTCTTTTATGATATTTTAAAGACTTTTAACACATGTGTCACGTCATCTTCAAAACAAAGTTAGTGGATGCATAAGTAATATAAAAAGATTGGACGCACAATAAAACTTGTTTGTGACTACTGGACGTAAGGCACTTATCCTTCAAGGATAAAGTCTAAGGACTAGTTGGACGATCCACATGAATTTCTTTGGATGCAACTTGTTTGAGAACCAATTTGTACCATTGGACGAATAGAATACTTTGAGCTTCTAGTCCAGAATAAACTTTATGTAATTTTGGACGCTGAAACTTAGTGCTCATTGAGAGTCCATCGGAAGTCAGAAACATAAAGAATGTCTTTTGACCTTGTGGATTAGTAAATACCGAACTTAAAACTATTTTCGTAAACATATAATAATTTTTTTAATCATTAAAACTTTGAGGGGTGATAAACCATATTTTTTGTTGGTTCTAACAGCACTGCCCTCCTTCGTGCCCTCACCTACGATGTCGACGAGTTCTATTCCCTTTGTGATTCTGAAAAAGAGAACCTGTGTTTGTATGGGCACCCCAATGAGTTATGGGAGGTTGCTCTACCAGCAGAGGAAGTTCCGCCGGAAACTTTCGGAACCAGTGTTGGGGATCAATTTTGCTAGAGATGGGATGAACCGTAGGGACTGGATTTCATTGGTTGATGTGCACAGTGATTGCTGGTTGCAGTCTATGGCATTCTATTTTGGTGCCAGGCTAAATAGAAATGAGAGGAAGCGTCTATTCAGCCTGATGAATGATCTGCTAACTGTCTTTGAAGTTGTAACGGAAAGGAAACCTATAAAAGACAAGTCCACCATAGATAGTGGTAGCAAATCTCGGAGCAGCTTAAAGAGATCAACTGAAGGACATATCAAAAACAATTCCAAGTTACTTGATGAAAGGGATGAGGAGCATGGTGAAACCCTTTGTGGGAGCTGTGGCGGAAATTACAGCGCTGATGAGTTTTGGATTTGTTGTGACATATGTGAGAGATGGTTTCATGGGAAGTGTGTGAAGATCACTACAGCAAAGGTTGAAAGTATTAATTAAGCAATACAAATGCCCTTCTTGTAACACTAAGAGGGGTAGGCAGTAGAGGCTGATTTAGACGATTGTTTTGATCGCTGATATCGTCATTATAATGCATTAACTATAGGTCTATTGAGTTGTTTAGGTGTAAGGATTAAGATTATTCTTTTCTGTTTGTTAGTGTTTCTCTGTGATGGTTCCTCTTCGGTTGATTAGGCTTAAGATTTTATTTCCCGCTGCATGTTTTTGCATGCAAAATTTTTTCCTCAATTTTTATATGATCTTCACGTGAGGAATCTTGCCATTAATCATGCATGCTGGGGAACGCGAGTATTATGCATGCTGCTGCTTTCACGAGCCAAAAGGTATAGGAATCTTCACGAGCCACGCGAGTTCAATGTAAGTTTATGGTGTGACTTCCATATGAATTTTTTTTTTATAAAAAAAGTACAATCAAAGTTGTAGTTTGAACCTACGACTTAGGTCATTTTTTGGAAAAAAAAAATGTAAGTTAGTAATGGTTTAGAACAACAACTTCGTTTTTACGTAAAAAAAAAAATAGAAAAATGAAAGTCGTATATAGGTTCTACGACTTTAATGAAATTTGTTTTCTTTTTTTTATAATTTAACCGTTATAAAAGTAAGTCGTTGTTTAGATGAACGACTTTGGTGACCAAGTCGTTGATCTAAAACACGACTTACCTCAATCAAGTTATTTTTTAAAAAATTACACAACTTCCATAATTGTCCAACCAAATTACACTAGTTGGGTAAAAAATCCGACGTGATACCCCACGGACAAAAATCATGAGTGTGTTCTAAATCATAAGTGTTGAATAATCATTTCAGGTTCTACATAATGTATTTGGTCAAATTTTGTGTATAGAATAATCAACATTCTATATGTTAATTTTAAATTTGTTTACAAAATTTGTTAATCCTTGTTAATACTGCAGCATTTCCTTTTTTGAGTATGTTTAGATGAAAGATGATGGAAAAAAAAAAAGGAAAAGGTTCAATAAAAAAATTATTTTTGTCCAAAATAAAAAATTTTCGAGTTGGTCCAAATAATTCCATTACCCGCATAATTGTAACGGCCCAGACTGCTTCAAGGATTGCCGACTATCCCCACAAACCAACACGGGTCTCTTCAGCGTGCTTTGTTCTCACTCACACGCTTCCTAGGAAAACTTCTCAGGAGGCCACCAATCCCAGAATTACTTCAAGTCAAGCACGCTTAACTTTGGAGTTCTTAAGTGATGGGCTACCGAAAAGAAGATGCATCTTATAAGCCTTCCTTCAACTGTACAGTCCTATACCTGCACAGCCTCAGGATCCCTCTCATTCCGATGTGAATTCGGTTCATTCATGTATCCCTCCGCCTAGAAGCCTGTCAAGAGCCGCTCCTTGTCCGTGCTTCATACACCGGCGATCACTTCCCGCCCTCGTCAGCCCCGGGTGTTACAATAATCATAGCCCAAATAAAATCGACCTTTTTTGCCTTGTTCAATGTGGCCGCAAACCTGAACCAGATAACCCATTTGTCACCTGCATGCATATACAGGCTTTATGAAGTCTCTACCTACCAATAAGATACTACTCTAACAACAAGAACCTGGAGTTCTTTTTTTTATCTCCTTAAAAGTTAGCTTCCAACATCCAGGCCTACTTGCTTCCAACTTCTTGCTCATGACCCCGTTTACACGCATCACGCAGTCCCGTTTAATATGGGAGATACTTTTTACAGTCACTGATTTTTCTAATACAACCTTTTTTTTTTTTTTTTTTTTTACTTTTTTCTATCCAAAATACTTGTTTTTTTTAGTGAAAAGTATGACTGTATAGAAACTCCACCCCCCATGTTCAGAGACCCACTTGAAGCATCCTAGCATGGCCTGTAATCCTCTCTTTTTTGTGTTGCATGTTTTAGATTCATATATTTGAGTTGTGGGGTTCTATAGCTTATCCCTTCCAATAAAGAGAACATAAAAACCAAAACTTGCTGATACACAGAAAGAAAGAAAGAATAATCACCGATATGAGATCTTGCCTGTACCAACATATTTTAGCCCGGCAAGAATTCAATTCATGCAAGGATAAATGTATCATACTGAAAATTAGTAATACGCCACTTTTTAACGCTCAGGATTATTAACAAAATAGCATATAGTTATGTACATACAACGAAATCAACATAACTGAAAATACAGATTGTGGATAAAAGGAACAAGGGCAAGGCAATAAGTACAAAAAGTTCCAGATCCTGCTCATATTCCTACATTGAACATCTCCGTAGACTAATCTTTATGTTCATCAAATTTCCGTTACCTTTTCTATTTAAATTTGAACAATATAGGTACTTTATCTTCAATGCCAGGCAACCTCGATAACAGTGGTTTGAAGATAGAACAAGGATTAACCTCGATACACAGATGTCAACCTTTTTATAATGCTTATAAAAAAAAACCTCGATAACAAATTTGAAGGGAGAACAAGGAAATAATAATAAAAAAAAGGGTTTAGGGAAGAAAAGAGTAAAGACGGTGCTGGGGAATCGTGAAGAGGGTTTAGGAAAGAAATATTAAAAAAGAAAGGATATTTTGGATAGAAAAATGTTAAAAAAATAGGAGGGATTGTATTAGAAAAATCATGGGTTGCAAAAAGTAACTCCAGTCTAATATTGCCTTGTTGCTTTGGTTAAAGGCTGTGGCTTCGGTCCATTATAGAATGTCTAATTTCCCTATGGTTGGGCCTTAATTAGGCCCATGTTATATCTCAACATTGAAAGTTGAATGTGCGTTAATTTAATAGCATTAGTAGTTCACCATCCTACTAATCTTCATCAATGAATTGTAGTGCGATTCTAAACAGTTCCACAAATTTTATTGTCAAGAATTAGCTTGTTAAAGGCAAATTATACAATTAAAAAGTACATTAACAAGATATTGGAGTGTGCCTTTGAGATCCCTAGAACTGTCAAAAAAGGCCAAAATGAATGAGATGGTACGAAACCTAACGAACTATGTGGGCTGGTTGAATAAAATGTAAATTCGGACTCAGTTTTAACCAAATTAGCCAGGGGTGTTGCTTTTTGCACCCGTAATTTTTTTAATACACCACATCCCGTTTTTTTAACATTTGTTTTCCCTAAAATAGCCTCATAACTTCCTTCCCTCTCCATTTATTATTTTCTGTTCTCATTTCATACACCCCATCTTCATCTTCTTTTCTCTTTACGCAACCCTGTGTGGTGGCCGGTTTTTGTCATGTGCTGGAAGTGTTGCAAAAGCGGTTGGAGGAGCTAGGCGCACATGGTGGTGGCTGTGAGCTATAGATTCGAGGATGGTGGTGCGGATGGCGGTTGATCCAATGATGTTTGTCATGGCTGGTGGTGCAAGACTTCTGTGAAGGGTCTGAACCTTGGCTGTGTGGTGGTTTTGCGAAGGTGGCGTAGCTCGTGGTGGTGCGACGCGTCCAGGGGAGGGGCTTATGATTCATGGGTCTGTAAAGGCGGTGAGAATGGATATGAGTGCTAGGCTGATTTTTTTTCATGGTGAATGGTTAGGCATTTGGCTGTGAGGATGTGTTAATGAATGATGAGAGTTGAAAAGGATTGAGCCTCGAAAAATAATCCCCCGTTTGTTTCTCAGTTCTCTCTTTTTATGTATACTGAAGCTCTTTGTAGATGTAGAAGACAAAACACCATCTCCCATGCTGAATTGCAGATCATTATTATATAGTCATTTTCACTTTCTTTTCTTTGCATCCGGTTCTAAACAAAATTTAAAACTTTTGTCTTTATCCATTTGGCTCTAACAGTACAACGTGCCCCTTCTTCATCCACCCAAAAAGAAGATGAAAATTTGGTGTATGGAATGGGAACATAATTAATAGATAGGGAGTGAAGAAAGTTATGAGGGTATTTTAGGAAAAACAAATGTTTAAAAAAAAGGGAAGTGGTGTATTAAAAAAATTAGGGGTGCACAAAGCAACCTCCTTTAGCTAGCTCGAAAGTGAACTTATTTACTTCGGGTCGAGTTTGCTTATTGGCTGGAAACTTAATTCATTTTATATTTAACAACTTATTACAGTTGTAAAGAAAAATTGTATTATTTAAGAGCACACAACCATATTTTATTTGAAAATTAAAATTAAAATTAAAATTCAATAAACAAATTGGCCAGCCCCATATTTATTTATCGATGACTCACAATTAAGTTTCACAAATTTTCTATTTTCTATTGATTTCATATTCTTAGAAATTAAATTCATTTAACAAATGGAAACTCATCATCTTCTTAAAATGTTGATTTTCATTTAAAAAATACAAATTTAACAGGCAAACAGACCAAATTAAATTGGACAACAAGCGAGACCTCCAGATGCAACAAATACAGGCGGTGCAAGACACTGGCAATTAGATCCAAAACCAAAAGATGCTACAAGCTGCACCGACCCAACATATTCCATGAATGCTGCGTCGCATGGCAATGTTATTGGACCATCGGTTGGGAGACCGAACTGTTCCTCAGACATCCTAAACAGCTCTTTGAATATCTTGCTCCTCAAATAACCCAACTGTACCACGAAGCGACCCTTGTCCACGGTATACACCACAAAGTGACCTTTATTTGCTACTGCTACCTTACGGTTCCTCCTAGGCAGCGAGATCGCTCTCCTTTTGATTCCAGCCATTCTTTGCCACTTCTTTGCTATGGCAATCAATCTTTTCAAGCTGAACATTTTTTAGACCGAGAGTGTGTGGCGTGCATGAGCTATGGAAAGTCATGAATATATATATATATATATATATATATATGAGATTTTATTAGAAAGTGAAGTATAGTTTGGAGAATAAAAAACCATGTGCTGATTGGATGAGATACATGGTTTACGACGTGGGCTAGTTTTGGATTTTAATGAGAATCCACTATGGAACAAGTGGCGGGGGCCATCGGTACAATTATTTGGGTCGTAGAGCAATTGGGATTGGAGGATGATGTACTACTACTGTTAAGATATCTGGTTATTAGTTATCTAAAACAAAGCCATGCTTGGCACTGACTCCAGGGGGAGGAGTTCCAAGGCACAAAAGCTATAGTACATAGGTTCGATAAGAAAAATGTTACTCACTCCTCCAATTTTTTTTTTTTTTGGTACCCACGTGATAGGTGTGAAGTATTCATCGTCGTTAATCGTGATTAATCTTCATCGGGGAACCTGAAGGCACACAATGTGGGTAGGCCCCTCCCAACCAGATTTTTTTCATTTACAAGAGACATGAATCGAATCCCCGATCACTTGTTTAATGGGTCCAAGCCCTTACCACTTGGACCAATCTAAGTTGGTTCTCACTCCTCCAATTTAATTAGTGAATATATTAGGAGAATGCTAACCAATATCTTTAGAACATTGGTTAAGAAATAAAATTAAAAAAATCATTGGCAAATGATGTATTCAATGTTTTAAAAATGTTATGTTTAGTTTTCCAATGAAAACTTGCTTTTATTAAAGTTTTAATTCAACACTAATTAGCAAGACCTAATAAATAAATAAAAATAGGTTGTTGTTATTACTGAAATCCATAACCGATCTCTAAGACCTAATAGATAAATAAAAAAGATAAATACTAACCCATTCACAAAGAGCTAAGGAATCAAAAATAGGTTGTTGTTATTACCGAAATCCATAACCGATCTCTCAATAATCAACACTTAATATAAGACATGACAGTTTTGTAACCACCCTTATCAACGATGCTCATAATCACTCATAAATGACTTGCCACCCTACGGCTACAATAACCGCTACTATCACCCTATGGCATGGCCCTCGGATATGGCAAACCGAGTACCACCTAGAGGACATCTTGGTATTTCGATTCTTACATGGAACACAAGTTTTTAATAAAAAGTGGTATTTTTTTTATTCTCAATGGGGTTAAAGGCCCAAGAAAACAAAAAAATTACAAGTAAGAAGTAACGCGGGGTAAGAAAGCCCCACACAAATCACTATAGACTAGCCTAGCCAAATTTTTTTGAGAGGATTCAATAAGATGATCGATGACCCAAATCCAAATCCAGACTCCAATTAGCAAGCCAATCCGCACAAACCTTTCCTTCTTGAAGAGTAGGGTGAAGGTAAAAGACCATTCCGTATTCTTCCGAGCATAAATACGCCTCTACAACCTACAGTGACTACAGCCCAAAACATTTGCCTACAACATGTTAATTATGGATGCGGAACCAAATTCCACATTTTACCCATTGCAAACCTTTACTCCAGGCCAACTTTAAACCATTGAGAATCCCCCATGACTCTGCCCTGTAAGCCGAACAAATGCCAATGTTAGCTGCAATACTCGTAACCCAATTGCCACAAGGGTCCCGAATCAAACCTCCACAATCAGCTCTACCCGGGTTTCCCTTTGAGACCACATCGATATTAGTTTTAAACCAACCTTCTGGTGGAAAAATCCACTTAATGAACTGAGTGGATGCCCTGGATTCATTAAAAACCTTTTCAGCACCCTGCCCCGCATAGCAATGTTTAAAATCGGTCCAACCGGAGAACCGAAAAGTAGAACGGTTCAAGGTTTAACTGATTCAACTAGTTTAACTGGTGGTCGAACCAGGGTATTAATACACACACACACACACACACACACACACACACACACACATATACGTATATAGAATTACAAATATGCATTAATAAAGCAGTTATAATTTCAACATTGAACTACATTAACTGCAATACGTAAGAGTCCTCAGACTAGGTGAATTGGATCTGAACTGGAGTCCCCAACCCTTAAACAAATCGGACCAAAAATACCTTCCCATTTTAAAAAAACAACTAAAACAATGAACCGACCAACTTTCGAAAATCGATTTTATGCTGGTTTAACCGGTTTTTGCATGTTTGGAAAACTTTCCCAATTCTATAGTCTGATCAAGATCAGGGAGACATCCGTTTGACGGTCCAACCAGTTGAACTGATCCGATTGGATCAATTTTTAAAACATTAATTTAAAGTGATAATGAGTTGTGTATAAAAACTTTCTATTCTCTTATGTAAGACCATAAAGAAAGTATTAAATGGTAATATTCTTAAGTGTTAACATATGGAATAGATTCACTTTTTTAGTCTGTTACATATTAAAAAAAGTATTTACTTTTTTAGTCTATTATATATTTATTTTACTCAAATAAATACTTTTTTAGTATACACTAACAAAAAAATCGATATAAAATGTGTATCAATTATATAGAAAAATTATTTTTTTTATTATATTCTTGTTTTTTAGCCTAAGATTAATATTTAAATACCTATTTTTTAATAATAAATATCAAATAATTAATTATAAATAGTTTTTATTTTTTTAGTGACTTAAAGAGTGTTAAGTCAATGATTATCAATGCTAAAAAGTGGGGTGATGTATAATTTACGATCATGTTTGGGGTTTGTTATTTGGATTTAATTGGTATGCATTGATAGGGTAAAGCTTTTTTATACTGAAAACCAATCATAACTTGTCACATTAGGTAAAATGTTTGATTTTTATCCTAATTATATTTAAAGTCACATATACCATGATTTTTGATTGATTGATAATGTAAAAAAACTTAACATTAAAAGTACATAGCAATTAATCTCGTTATTTTGATAAACGTGAACTCGTGGAGTGTAATTTACTCTTTTTTTTTTAAAAGAAATGTTATATATTCTAACAAATTTTCTTACAAATCCTCCTACCCACTTGAAATTGAGACATATAATATGTTATATTTATAATATATTAATATTAATTAAGCTTGATATTTTAATATTATTCTTAGCACAAAATACAACATTTCTCAGTATGTAAAATTAAAATCGACAAGAAATATTAAATTTATACTTAACATGTCCCAAATAACAGAATAATTTAAAAAATTAGAAATTTTAAATCGTAAAACAAGTTCCAAACATTAGAATTAAATTAATGAATTAAATAACCTAATAAGAGCTAAATTATATATTTGTTTCATTATAATTGATGAAAAATCAAACACAATGCATGAAATGCTTTTGACACAACAATGAAGGCTCCCTAAAATTTCTATTTTAAAGAGCAAACATCCTCCTTTCAAATCCAAAAACACAATTAGGAACAAATATTTTTAGGTTAAATTATACTCTCTTCCCTATGAGGTATGATGCATCAAAGTATTCCGAGCCGATAACGAGAAGAATTCCTTTCAATATGTAAAGATCATCGAAATATGTTGTCTCTCCCAATAAAGCTTTTTCAATCCGTACAGCAGGGATTTAATCCCTTGAGGTATGAATTAGTTACACAATTTACCCTCTTATTTCAAAAGTTATGCACACTTTCATCTTAGAGGAAAGTATAATTTCATTATCACTATTCTAAGGGATGTAATTTTTAAAACAAAAAAAGAGGCAGTCAGTATAATTAAGACAAACATCAAGGATGATCAATGTAATTTTACCATATTTTTATTCTCATATTAACGAGTACTCAGCACTTGCTGCTTTTTCCAAATAGAAACTGTATCTAATATAAAGTTAACAAGAACAAACAAGCCGGAAAATTAGAGCAAAAAAGCGAACCAAATATAACTCTCAGAGTTTAGACGTTGCGAGCTTGATGAGATCCTTCCTAAGGATTTTCCCTGATGGATTTTTGGGTATGGAAGATATAAACGCCACTCTTCGAATTCTTTTGTACGGAGCCACCTGTATATAACCCAAAACATGTTAAGACAGTAGGATCAAAAGAACCAACATAAAACAAAGAAGCTTTTATATGTTACGTACGTATATTCAACGGTAGAGATTGTTCCAAGATGTATGCAGTTCAGACATTTCAATATAATTTCAGCCGTTTGGGCCCGAGTATGGACGGTTCTAACACTACTTATTATAATTTATAATTTTTATTTTTATTTTTTCAAATTTTATTTTATGTTAATACAAACAAGAAAACTATAATATTTTAAATTTTAAAACATTACTTTTCTATTTTAATTTAAGATTTCTATTCTTTATATTAATTTTATACTAAATGAATATGTTCCGTAAAAAATTTATAAATGTTTTGAAATTTGTCATATTACCATATTTGAATCATTCTCATGTCCCACATTATATTCATGCTTCCCACTTTAGAACTCTCAAATCAAGGATTTGATTTCTTGAAAAAAAAAAAAAAAATGTGGCCATTATTAATGAAAAGAAACTAATGCACCAGACTAACCTGTTTTGCAACAAAATCCATAACTTCATTCTCTGATAAGCTACTTCCAGCCTTCCTCACCACATATGCCATTGGATACTGCCCAGCCTCTTTATCAGGATACCTGATATGCAAGTCATTGAAAACCTCAGAAGTCAGGACTGGGCTTCCCCTTCTTTACATATAGAATTGTCAAATTAAGTAAACTATAATCACAATTTTGTCTATTAATGTCTTCTAAAGTCTCTTTGGTAGATGAAAGTCTTACGGTATAACAGCAGCATCTGAAATAGCAGGATGAGTCAGCAATAAGGCCTCTAGTTCTGCTGGAGGGACCTAAAATATCAAGAAACAATATCAAGGGACCATCTCTAAGATTGACAATTTGTGTCCAAAATATAAGTACAAATCTTCATATTGTTTTATTTAAAAAGCAGGTTGAATATTAACTAGAAAGAATTCAGAAATTTGCTACCTGATATCCCTTGTACTTAATCAGCTCCTTCAACCTATCGACAACAAAAATGAACCCATCATTATCTATGTAGCAAACATCCCCTGTTCTTAACCATCCCTCTGAATCAAGAGTTGATGCGGTTGCTTCCTCGTTACTGAAATAACCTGTCGTCACCAGTCCTTCAATGTTAAATCCCAAAGCATATACTATATACTAAATTTAAAGCACCACTATGTCGTAGTATAAATAGAATAGTAGACCAAATTACAATTTCATGTAACATATTTTATGGGTTAGGAACACCATAGAGAGTCCCTCTACTAAATATGTAAAGCAGCCAAGAATTTTCTTAAAACATTAAGGATAGATGAAAAGAAGTTATAAAAAAAAAAAATGTGTGGTATAGAGTTTGGGTGAGAGAACCCCCTTGCATAAGAACATTATATGACCAGAGATCTTATCCTAATATGAAAAAAGCACCAAAACTTGTTTTCTTATTTGTGAATATCTTTTGCAATTCAATAACTAAGCAAGGGTGTGTTTGGATTTATATTTGAAAAAACATTCAACGGAAAAACATATTTTCTGAGACACAAAACGTGAAAGCAAAACTTTATTGCTTTCACTCAAATATATATTTGAATTCATTCCAACTTAAATCCAAAAATGCACTGATTGAATAAACTCGGTTAAAGATTTTGCTATTCATTGCCTTAAAGGAATAAAAAAGGTTAAAAAAAAGTTATTGGAAAATGGTATTAAAGTAGTGTATTTAAAAGATTATGGAGTGAATTATTTAGTTTTTCCATAAAAATTTATTTATTTTAGAACCAATTGGCTAGGGAATAAAAAAAGAGTTTATATTGGAAAGTATATTCACTATCTTGAAAATTTAAAAGGTCGTATTTTCAATAAAAAATTTCCTATGCTTAATTCGTTGACCAGTGCATTTAGAGTGTTGATTAAGAAGACCCTTTTTTATTCCATAATTATTGTTCCGCAAAACTGTTTATCTAAATACCCGGTTACGAAAATGAACTTTTATATACTTTACATACCAAATACCATTAAAACTATTATTATAAATTAACTAATAACTATACAACCACTACTGAATAGTATAACATCATCTAATACTATTAAATAATGTAGATTTAAAACTCAACTACGTTAACAATTAACACATAACCACGAAGCAACCTTTAAACCAAACTGCTAATCATAGAAAGTGAATGCAGGAAAAATAAATTATGGCTTCTGAAAGTCGAAACGCTATTAGTAAAATAGCGAATTTCTATATATGTTCACCATGCAAATAAATGATGTTCATATTAAATCAATTAGCAGAAACTCCTAAATTCCAGAAGCAAGTATTGCTAAATGAACCGTCCATAAAAAGTTCACATTTTTGTTACATTAAGAAAACTCGCGGCGAAGAAATATTTTAACTAAGGCTACGACGTCGTTCTGGTCAAAGAATAAGAGAAGATAAGCCACCA
This sequence comes from Ammopiptanthus mongolicus, assembly GCA_039655645.1. Taxonomy (NCBI): domain Eukaryota; kingdom Viridiplantae; phylum Streptophyta; class Magnoliopsida; order Fabales; family Fabaceae; genus Ammopiptanthus; species Ammopiptanthus mongolicus. The sequence goes on along the minus strand of CM077346.1, from coordinate 26,437,920 downwards.
TACTTCAATGTCAATGGATTATTTGGAGAGTAAATATTCAATTTGATCCCTGAAATTATAGGGTCGTATCAATTTAGTCCTCCATATTATCAATATTTCAAAATGATTCTTGGAATTTCAAAATATAACAAATAACAAATAACAAATAACAAATGCATCCCTGACATTATTCATTTACTTTCAAATGCATCTCTGACATTACCAACTTAATGTCATTATAATCTATGCAAATATCAACAGAGGGATGAATCTGATTAACTTTCTGCAATTCCAGGGATCATTTTGGAATATTGATAATGTGGGGGGACTAAGTTAATACGATCCTATAATTTCAGGGACCAAATTAAGTATTTACTCCTTATTTGCATATTAAAATATAGTAAGTTTTTTGTATCACATGAAGATAATGTCTCTTTTATGTGTGAGTCCATTAAAACTTGATTTTATATCTTTCTCTCTCATAACATGAGAGGGAAAAGGAGAAATAAGGAGTGCCGTGAGGATTATTTAAGGAATCAAGAAAACGAAATTTTGTATGAAAAATGATATATTTAATACATAAAAAAATGTTTCACTTAGTTTTTTAATATAAATTTTTTTATTGATTTTTTAAATAATATTCTTAAATTAACAAGATCAATAAATAAAGGTGAGAAACATGATTCTCAAATCCGGTGATACAGGATAAAAGTATTAAATAAAGTTCAAATTCAGCTTAAAAGAAACAAAATTTTGAGGAAAATAAACGTGATGAATTATATTTACGACTTTAAGACAAGCATCAAAATCCACTAGGCATATAGGAAAGCCCAATTTGCAATACATAACATAAATGAGTGTTGACTAACCTTTCATGATGAAGGGACCCCTAAGCCAAAGCTCACCGGTCCGGTTAACCGGAAGAGCCTCCCCAGTATCAGGGTTTACAATCTTCGCTTCCGTACCCGGAGATAGCATACCCGCCGTACCATACCTTCGACTCTCTTCCAACGAGTCCGTAGAGGCACCAACTCCAGTAGATTCAGTCAACCCATATCCTTGAAGAATGGTCACCTTCGGGAACTTCTCCACAAACCCTTCTATCACTTCCTTACTCAGTGGGGCCCCACCAGACAACACCGTATGTAACGAACTCAAATCATACTTTCCCTTAATACCATCCGCGTTGTTCAGCATAGCAACAAGTATAGGTGGAACCAAAGGAAGATACGTAGCGCGATACTTCTCTATCGAAAGCAACATATCGTGCATCTCGAATTTTGATAAAACGACGACGGTTGAACCCGAAGCTAGAAGCCCTGCTGCAAATAATGCTAGACCGTATATATGGAACATCGGAACCGTGCATATGAAGGTTTGCTCCGATTCGAAGTTGAGCCTTCCCAAAACGATCTGCACCATTGAGATTAAGTTCCTGTGTGAAGAAACGACGCCTTTGCTGGGTCCGGTGGTGCCGGATGAGTATAACAGCGTGGCGGTATCGTCCTGGTTAACTCGTTCCCTGACTCGGTTAATCGAGGGTTCCTTCTTCATCATGGAATCCAGTGTGGCAATGATTTTAGGTTTAGAGGAATTAGAGTTGTTTGTGTTTTGTTCTTGTTGTTCCATGAGTATGATTGGTAGGGTTGGTGAAGCGGCGGTTATTTTAGGAACGAGTTGTGAGGTGGTGAAAGCGAGGACGGCGTTAGAGTCGTCGATCTGCTTGGCGATTTCTCGTGATGTGTTGAGAGGGTTGGTGGTGGTGATGATGGCGCCGAGCGACATGACGGCGAGGCAGACGACGGGGAAGTTGATGGAGTTGGGTGAGAGGATGAGGACGACGTTGCCTTTTCGTATTCCCATAGAGGAAAGAGATGAGGCGACGGCGTCCACGGCGAGCCAGAGGTGGTGGAAGGTGATGTGGCGGCCTGTGGAGGCGTCGATGAAGGCGATCTTGCCGTGGTGGGAGTGGGAAGAGATGAAGGTGGTAACGTCTAAGGAAGGGTTTTGAGGAAGTGGGAGGGGATGACGCTTGCTGTAGTAGATAGAATTGGAGCTGCAAAAACCACTTCTTGGGTTGATTCTCATCGTTTCTCTGGTTTGATCCATTGGTGATGAGTGATTTTGATTGCTACGTTTAACACTGCACACTGCCTTTCCCTTATCTTTGCCTCTTGCTCTTCCTTTCCCTGAGTTGTTACTTTTCCAATTCACAGAGTAAAGTCACCAAAATATAAATAAGTGACATTGTTGATTTGTTGGGTATTTGGGCCTTTCTTTAAGTCGTCCATTCAGGTTTTTTAGCACGTTAGTCAGGTGGACAATATTTTTATTTTGCTTTATTTATATCAATAATTATTTGAGTATCGTTTTGATATATTTTCGATAAACTGTTAAAAAAATATATATTATTTCATACGTGGTTTTAAAAATAATTTTTACAGAGTGAAATTTTTTTTTTGGTTGAAACTCATCGTAAGTAGGATTTTTGGTTTCTCATTAGGTTCATGATATATCCTCACAAATTTAGATCCTTTGGACCCGCTATGAGATTAATCTCCGTACGGATGCTTAGTCATATTTAAGGTTCTTCGGCCCTCCTCAATAATATGTTTTGTGGGATATGGATCGCGATCCTCACCCACAAGCTCAGCTTGCGCAACCAACTGAATCACGTTAATTGGGTAAAGTGAAATATTTTTAATGATATACACAAAATGTAAAAAAAATTATATGACAATCAATCATAAATTGTTACATCATAATAAATATTTGATTCTTATCGTAACCAATTGATTAAAAACAAATATATGATGATTTGTTATTTGTTTAGGGTGTAAACTTTTTTTACTATATTAAAATTAAACTAAAAAAATAGATTGATAAATATATTATAATTAAATCTTCATTAATTTTAGTGTATAAATCTATATATCATCCTATTATATGCATATGGTCGTGCTAATTAGTGCTTATATAGTATTGGTTAAAAGATCAATATATAAAAGTTTTTTTTGAAAATTTTAACTTTTATATTTTAATGTATTGAATAAATTATTTTATGTTTAATAGCATTTGCCCGTATATATTATATCAAATATTTCAATATTTTTTAATATTTTTAAATTAAATTTTTATTTTTTATTATATTCTACCGGTGTCTTGTCATATTTGTATCTCATATATGTATTCACGATATAAACAATAAACAATTAATAAATATAAGTAGACTCAAATTATCCATGTCTATAATTGACGTCTTTAATAGATAATTAGCGGCACAGACAAGACAACAGACGTACCTCTGTGATATTGAAACGTTGACTCATTAAAGACGGGTCTAATTAGACGTCCATCCCATGAGAGTAATACTTTACTATCCCACTATTTTACATTGGGATAGAATTGACTATAAATAATTAATTTTAAAAAAAATTAAGTTTAAAATAATTGATTTGTGTTTGGTAATGATATTTTAAAAGTGAGTTTATAAGAATTATTTTTGTTTAGATAATAAAAGTAGAATCACTTTTTATGTGTAAATATAAAAAATTTTGTGAATCTATACCCAGAATTGATTTTATTCAATCCCAAAGCTAGGAATTCTTGTTTTCATCAGAATCAATTCTATCCATCCCAGAATCGATTTTATCCACTACGATTTTGCCAACTAAACATAAAAAAAGTGACTTTCACCTCTAATGATCTTATTTTTGCTTCCAAAATTAATTCTAACATCTTCATAATCTAAATCAAACAAACACATATCACTTGTGCGGTGGTCGGTGGAGAACTCCGTTACCTTTTTAGATTTTTAATATTCAGAATTTTTTTGTACTTTGGGATCATGGCAGGTGGTGCCACTTTAAATTGGACCAAAAAATTCCTCCAACGTGAGTTGAGTGTAAAATATGGAAATATGGGTATATTATTTTTGATTAACTAAAGTTTGTTCAATTTGTAATGCATTTGAATTAACGATAAGGTTCGTTTAGAATGAGATTCCCTCTAAAGTGAATAAATAAAAGAATTTTGATCAATAGATGATTTAATGGGTTCAAATCTTTATACACTTTATTAAATCAAGGATGAAAATCTTTTTACTTATTCACTTTAGATAGAATCTCACTTTAGAGGAACTTTTTTTCTTAACTAATCAGAATGAATTCATTCTTACTTCATCCTTACTTATTCACCTTACATTAAAACTCGCTTTAGAGAAGTCTAATCATAAATTAGAAGTCAAAAGTAAACTCAATTTTTGTTCATTAAAAAAATATTTTATTTTTAATTAATTTATAATATTAATTTTATCCATATAATTCTGAAATTTATTTTTTCATCTCTTTATTTACTTTTTTTGGGTAGAAATATCTTTATTTACTTGACTTAAATAATAGTAATTTTGGTACACCAAAAAAATAAATAATAGTAATTTTAAGAATTTATTTATAACATTAAAAGATGACATAATTTGTTCAACAAAAAAAAAAAAAGATGCCATAAATTATTTAACTCCTTTAATTAAGTTAAAATAATGTTATTGGACCAAAATGTATCGCAAAAAATGGTTACTGATACTTTAAAATGCAACATGATGCAAATACATAAAGTTTTAAGCAATGCGCAAATGCAAAATTAAGGACGTGAGTTTGAATTTTGTTGTCGATGTGAGAATATCATTAATGGATAATTTATAAGTACTTTTATAAACGCTATTTGAATTGTGATGTCTGTCATGATCTGGTGAGTTTCAGGATCCAACTCACCTAAATTTTTGAGCGCAAAAAATAAATAATAAATAACTATATTTTTTTAATAAAATTAATTTAAGGTTGTATTATTAATTACGTGTAAAATTAAATTTACACACTATCATCCACACACTTCAAAGTTGAAGTAAATAGAATCTCAGCCGTGCTTAGACTTGGCCTCTTCCCAAAATAGATTTAAGACTTTGCCTCTTCCCAGGTAGGAAAATTGTACCGATATATGTTTTTTTTTTTTTTTACAATTGTAACAATATATGGATGTGAAATTTATGGAGAATAATTTTAAGGCTACTGTTAACGAGGGGTATTGATTGAGAAATCAAAGAAATATAAGATTTTATTGAAAAAGTAAAGATTATTATATTTCTGGAAACATTAACTACTCACTTTCCAAAAAAAACTTACCTGATTAATTTTTTTTAATTAGTATCCTAAGGACGTTTAACAATTCTCTAATGAGTAAATATTCAATCTGGTTCCTAAAATTATAAGATCATATCAACTTAGTCTCCCACATTATTAATATTTCAAAATGATCGCTGGAATTGTAGAAAGTTAATCAGATTCATCCCTCCGTTAGTATTTGCATGGACTATAATGACATTAAGTTGGTAATGTCAGGGATGCATTTGAAACTCTAACGAATCCAAATGGAGGGACGAACCTGATTAACATTTTGTAATTCTAAAAATCATTTTGGAATGCTGATAATATGGAGGAGTAAATTGATTCATCCCTATAATTTTAGGAGCCATATTAGATATTTACTCATTGTGTAAGTTCAAATCTTCTGAATTAATTTTTGGGAAATGTTACATATTGGTTAAGGTCCAGGAATCAATAGATGAATAAAAACAATGCTTTTGGTCTTGGGCAGATTATTCCGCATAACTGTGAGACTACCTTGAGTCAGGATAGTGGTCATATAAAACCCTAACAAGAGTGACATCAGAATTGGACTCCATAAAGTTCACCTGGATTACAAAATAATAAAAACATTAATTTCTTAGTTTCTTTTTTTTTTTTTGACAAATTAATTCTTAGTTTCAAAATAATATAAGTACACTAAAATTCTTTTTAAAAAATGGCAACGTTCCCCTGTTCAAGCACATGGTTCCCTACTTACTTCATTCAGAGCCCAGCTTCTTCCCCTGGCTGATGTTACCTCGCCAGTTCCTTCAATTTGTAGGATGACTTGGATCGACAATATATGTAACAAGATTTGAAGTTTTGAATTATTAATATTTAAGGAAGATTTTATGGTATCCTTTGGGTAACTTACTCTTGCTTATGTGGTCCAATCAGATAGTGAGAACTTAATATCATGTAACATTGACATGATTCATTTAATTGAGGAGATGCATTTTAATTGAATATAGGGTACCCAAACCCTCTACTTTCCAAATGTATCATAACAACACCCAATATTTAATTGGTTGAGAAATGTCAAATTTTTAATTTTCTAAAAAAACATTATTAATTATTGAAATAAAATCCACAATGTGTTTTTAATTTTTGACATTTGTTTTTCCTACCTCCTTAATTGCTATTTCTATCGTCCCTCGTCCAATTTTTTTATTATTTTGTTCACCAAAATACGCCTACCTGTTATGTCTTCCCCTTCTCCTTTCCACCCCCTTTTACAATCCCTCAGAAGCTCCTCTTTTTCACCAACCTCCCACCAGGCCACCACACCCTTCCCTTTCCCCTTCCCCGAACCGACAACGCCATTAAGAACATTGGAACTCAACCTTGAACCGACAACGCCATCAAGAACCACTGGAATTCAACCTTGAAGCGCAAGTGCACTTCCTTGATGATTGACAAGCCACACACTCAGCCGTTGAAGCGTTCCGTAAGTGTCGGTGCGGCCGTGCCCGTCTCCACGAGACTTACATGAACCCTCCCACATCCAGTAGCACCTTCAGATTTGATGTGAGCGAGTCCAGCTTCCCCGTTGCGTCTCATCCCACGTGTTTCGACCAGTGCTGCGAACCAGTGCCGTTGATGCCATTTAATTTTAGTGGAGAGTTTTTGGCTGTGATGCAGGAAATGATAAGAAAGGCGGTGAGGAGTTATATGGACCAGGAGAATGGGATGTGTTTTCAAGGAGCTGATGATGGGTTTAGGAATGCTTCCGTGAAGTGTATTGGTATTAGTAGGATCAATTTGCAAATATTACTAGAGAATGGAAATGGAACAAAACTAGGGATGACATAATGATGGGTCTTTCAGATGGAAGGGAAATTTTTTTTTCTCGCGTTAATCTTAGGGGAAGTATGTTGTTATGGTGGATGCATTGAAATGGAGTAAAGGTTACATTTTGGTGGATGCCCAGATGACTGTAATGGAGAAAAACACTAGAAGAAACCCACTTTAGAATGTTCTACAACTGCAAGTGGAGTAAGAGCGTATCGAAATTCTAGTTGATGATACCTAGTATTGAAATTTAGAAGAGGACATAGAAAATAGTTTAGTTGTAAAGAAGATGTGAGTCAAATATGATTGGTAATTTGATATTGTTAACTGTGGGGACAGGAACGAGAATGAGACAATGATGAACATGGTAGGACTTGGACTTGGGTGAGAAAAACGATTGGTAGGAAACAGCGCGTGAAGGTGCATATTGTTACTCTCCCCTCCTCTCAGATGGCATAATGATGGCTTAGTTGACGAAAAGGAAGCGGAAGGGGAAAGGGAAGGGTGTGGTGGCCTGGTGGGAGGTGGGTGAAAAAGAGGAGTTAGTGGGGGACTGTAAAAGGGGGTGGGAAGGAGAAGGGGAAGATGTTGAGTCTCCAAATGTCTGATGTGCATTTACCTTAGCTTTGATGAGATTAAAACAGTTATTCAGTGATTTAATTGAACCCGTTTGTGGTATTTAACTCGTCTACTTAGTATGCAGATTAAAACATTAAGCGTCTATATGAACTGTTCACTCTTCTGAACTTAGATAAGTTCACCCGTCTGAACTAACTAAAGTTCACTCGTCTGAACTGAGATAAGTTCACTCGTCTGAACTAGTCAAGGTTCACTCGTCTGAACTAAGAGAAGTTCACTCGTCTAATGAAGTCTTCAACCGTCTGATCAAAGGAAGACTCACCCGTCTAAAAGACTTTGCAACTGACGTCATCTCATTGTTAAAGAGTCAACCCGTCTAATGAAGTCACTCATCCATCTAATGACTAACGTTAAAGAATACATTGGATGAAAGCTGTCTCGACTCTGATAAGGAATTTTAAAAAAGTGCTTTGCTTGAACACAATTGCATCTTACACCAAAAGGGAAAGTCTTCCCTCTGCAAACAAAAAGCACGTATACAGACCTGCTGAAACCAAAGGTATATCAGAAGTCTGTATCACTCTGATGAAAGAGAACAAGCGAAGTTCCCTATGCTTTAATGGCTGATCAGAACGACTTCATTGCATTTATTGAAGATCTGTAAGAAGCCAAGCCTTCAGACTTTGTGTCTAACGGCTTTAAAATCTTGAAGCCTATTTAATGAAGAAGACTTCGAAGATTCAAGCAGACAAGAGAACGATAAAAGCAATCAAAGAGCAATTACACTGTGCATTTATATCTTCATTCTTTCATTATTTACTCTTTAATCATTTGAAGTTATTGCGCAGTTTTTTAGATCTTCACATTTAATACACTCGTCTGAGTGCTTGTGAAAGACTTGCAAATTGTAATCTATTTTACAACTTCTCTCAAACAAACCCGTCTGAGCCTGAAGAGGCTAAGTGTGAAAACAATACTCGTCTGGAGCCTGAAGAGGCTAGGTGTGAAAATGATACTTGTCTGTCCAGTAACCTAAATAAGTTATAGTGAGAAAACTTGGTGCTGCCAAGGACTGGACGTAGCCTCATTGTTAAGGGGTGAACCAGGATAAAACCTGCCGAGTGATCTCTCTTTCCCTTAACTCTTTAGTTTGATTATTTGTCTTAACTATCATCTAACTAAAGGGGTTTATAATTGTGGTTATCAAAACTTTTCTTATCTTGTATGATTGTGTGTTTTCTGTGAAAACCTTCAGACGAGTTATCAGTCTGATTGATCTGTCTGTGTTTACTCGTCTATTATAACCCGTCTGTGCTTGCGAAAAAGTTTCTAAATTCCGCATAAATTTGTCAAACACCATTCAACCCACCTTCTAGTGTTTGCATCTGTCTATTTCAGCTGGTATCAAAGCTCAGCCTCTGGGTTGAGCACCTAACAGTGTAGAGAAAAGATCCTGAAGACTAGACAATGAATTCTGGAGCAAGCTCAAGTGGGAACCCCCAACCTGAAGGAGGCTCTATGACCAGACCTCCCTTTTTCAATGGTTCAAATTATAACTACTGGAAAGAAAGGTTTCACTGGTTCATCTTGTCAACAAATTCTGATGTATGGGATGTCATTACTGATGGTCCTTACACTTCTCAAAATAATGATGGCTCAGACAAGCCTAAGGCTCAGTGGACACCTGCAGAAAAGACAAGATGGGATCTAAACCATAAAGCCAGATATGCTATAATCTGTTCTCTCAGTCCATAAGAATTTGAAAAGGTATGTGCTTGTGATTCTGCTAAAGAAATGTGGGACTCCTTATCTCTCACACATGAAGGAACTGCAAAGGTAAAAGAATCTAAAATTTCTATTCTTGTAAGAAAATATGAATTGTTCACCATGGATGAAGGTGAATCTTGAAAATGTTGTAATTGTTATGAACAATTACTTTATGTGGTTTTGAGTAATAACAAATCAAAGAAATAAGTTTGCTAAAAATATTGCATATATAATTTATCATATAAACGTGAGAACATTGCTGTGTACTCAAGTGTGCAGATTGATAAATCAAAGATAAGTCTTTATAGTTTAAAGACTATAAGAATTACACGAAGAGTCCAATGATATCAAAGGAAGTTATATAAGTCTAAAGCTTAAGCACGTCCAACATATCTCAATGAGCAATCATGTTACAAGTTGAAGCTAAGTAGCTGAACAAGGAGAATATACCTTAAGAATATAGTAAATGCTCTGCGTCCAATATAATGAAGGAAAACAAAGACTGAAGGTCCGACGTAAGACTTATAAGGAAAGAAGCTATGAAGGTCAGAAAAATATCAATGGTCAGAAGCAAGATTTGACATATTATGTGATAAACTTGTCCAAATAAGATGATCTTGGTCTCGTTGGAAAGATAAGAGAAAGATCTACATCTTTTATGAGGAAGTCAAGATCTTAATCAATCTCTATCAGGGTGAAATTTTGTCTGCAAGTTGGAGACGTAATGCTGTTCCTGACGGCCAAACCACTCATGCATCCAATGGAAATATCTGGAGCTGTAGGTGTCCAAATTGGACGAAGTAGGTGTCGCATTAAAGCTAACTTCCATAGCTATATTTTTCATGAAGACATCGAAGACTAATTCGAAGGTTAAGAAGGTCAAAGAAGTAAAATACGCTGATTTGGTAGATTTTACGAATTTGACAGCTTTGTGAATATGTCTACTGCAGAACAAAGCATTCGAGCTCATTTAAGAAGTGCCTAATGAAGCTAATCAAATGTCTACTCAGAATATAGAATAATTTGATGGCTGGACCAGTGATTTTGAATAAAGTATTAATATATTCAAAATCCAAGCTTTATCAGAAAATGAGACACTATTTTCAACAAAGTTCTGAAACATGAGTTATTGTAGCAGAAGAAGACAAAAACTTCAGCAACTTAATTAGAAAGAAGGAAAAGGAAGAAAGAGAAGAAAAGCCTAAGCAAAAGTGCAGAAGCTGCAGAAACAAAAACACTTTATCTAAAGTGTACTCAACATAAAGGATAAAGACTTTGTGCAACGGTCAAAAAATCTCCAACAATTATATTTCAACAGCTATATTTTTATATATCTATATAAGGGAGATCTGAAGATGAAGATTAGAGAGAGTGAATGCTTATACAAGCTAAGGTTGCTACTATTGTTGCTACTGCAGTTGATAAAAATGAGAGCATCACTATTTACATCTCAATAGAATTTCTTCTCAACATAATTATTCTATACCCACTCAAGTGAGTGTTATGAGAGATTTTCTTTAGTTCTTATGAACTTCATTATATATTCACTCTTGTGAGTGTAGGAAGAACACTTTCTTTATACTTCATTTTAAAACACACTCTGTGAGTGTTGTGAGATTATTTCTATGTAACCTTCATCAAAATTCAGTGAGCCTAAAGAGGCTAGGCGAAAATAGTACTGGCAACGGTCTAGAGAGGCTGGTTAAGAAGAATACTTATTGAGTCTGAAGAGGCTAGGTGAAAAGAATACTCAACGGCCTGGAGAGGTCGGTGAAGAACAATACTCAATGAGCCTGGAGAGGCTAGGTGAAAAGAATACTCAACGGTCTGAAGAGGTCGGTTAAGAACAATACTTGCTGAGCCTGGAGAGGTTAGGTGTGCAAATAATACTTGCTGTAATTATCTGGTATGATAATGAAAGAAAACTCAGTTGACGCTGGGGACTGGACGTAGCTCATGGTTTTTATGAGTGAACTAGGATAAATCTTGTTGCATGTTTCTCTCTGCCCATATCTCTTTATCTATGTTGTTTTATGTATTTCAACAAGTTTCTATCTAAGGATAAGAACTAAGGTCTAAAATTGTTTTCAAAAGTATTTATCCCCTCACAACAGATTGCGTCCAATCTGGTTAGAGTCCAGCGTCCGATGTAATTGGACTCAACATAGTCCGATGTAATTGGACTCGAAGAAATTGGAAAACTCTAAGTTATTTTGTATTACAAAATGTGTTTGTAAAACATCTCTGATTCATTTCAATGTTCCTTGAATATATTCAGAAAAGAGTTTTTGGTGCTGGTTATCTGTTTTGAAGAAAAGTTTTTAAAATTCCGACATCACCCAATTCACCCCACTCTTGTGTGATGGTTGCTTGACCCAACAATTAGTATCAGAGCTTCGTGCTCTGGTAAAGAAGCTTAAATGCTTAGAGTTAAAGATCCTTGTTATCTTAGCAACAAAAACTCAGTTTTCAAAAATGTTTGTTTTTAAAGTTGAAAATTTTCTTTTTTTTTTAAATGAGTTGTTGTTTTAAAATAATATTCGAAAATGTTTTTACAGATATGTGAGATCTTGTTTCCAATGTTTTTAATAAAATAAAATTATGTGTTGTGTTTAACAAATCAAAAATTTGCTCTTGTGCTAAAAATAATTGTTTCGTACTTAATGCTATTTGTTGTACTGACAACTTGTCTAAGTTGCTTCTTAAGAGCAGGTGTTCCTCTTAAATATTATTCAAGTCTTTTACTATACAAATTATGCATCCATGGAAAGGAAGACTATGAGGTACATAATTCAATGTTTAAATATTGTTCATCTATGCTGCATAATGTATATAATGATTTAAACAATGAGTTATTATCTTTGGAAAATATTTCCTTGATTGAAAATCTATTTGAAAAATTAAAAATTGTTTATGCTTTTCTAAAAAATGGAATTTCTTCAAACTATAAAACCTCAACTTCTTTTATAAATTGTTTTTTTTTTTTTTTGAACAAGTTGAGGAATGTTTTTTCAAAATCCAAATCTCTTTGTAATACTTTAAGAAGACTAGATCTCTATCTATATCATTATATGTATTTATTTTGATCGTACATGACATGCTCTCATGTATACTTCTATAGAAGACTTTATAATATGGGAAATAAATCAGTTGGGGTTCCTAAAACTTCAAATTGCCTATCTTTTAACTATTACAATTAGCTTCAAATTGCATATCCACTAACTCCCAAGGACCCAAGTCAAAGTGGATACCAAAAGTCCTTTTTAGTGTTTTAGTTTTACACGACAATGTTGAAAATGATGAATAGATCACCAACGTAGAAGGAAGCCTTCTATAAAAGTGCATCCCAAAAATGAATGTGTCTTTCAGAAGGAGAATGCTCTCATCCAAGCCTTTTCCCGCACAAAATGAAAAATCTGTGATGTCTAATACTTCAAATTAGAAGAGATGGATGAAAAGGACTCTTTATGGATGGCCAGGACCAAGTCCAAAATAAACTTGAGAAGCACTCCAAAAGGAAGATACTCCACAGGTCCACAAGGTCAACGAACACAAAGAAGAAATCAGCATGAAGAAAATGACTTAAAAAAAAATGTTTATCTCTACCTTTAACTCTTGCTCTAATTAAGTGCAATTTTTTTTTTTTTTAAAAATGATTGATGACTTCTTATGCTATTTCTCACAAAATAATATACTGCATTTTTGTTAGCATGATATTTTGTTCTCAACTCTAAGTTTGTAATCAATTGTTTATCACATGAATTAGAATTGTCTTATAATTTGACTCTCTTATATTCTTAATTCTCAACAACTCCTTGGAAAATTACTTTCTACTTAAGGTGCCAAATATTTCAAATTATGCTATACTTCAACGTATAATATGCTGGTATATAATCTGAAATGAACCATATATGGGTTAAAGTTACAATTGTTCCAATGCATATAAGTTTTTTCTGTTATCATTCTATTTGCTGAAGATTTATATTACTGAAAATGCTTGCAAAATTATGTTGAAATATTATTGTTAATCTGAGTGTTAGAAAAGTTTTTGCAAGTTTTGCATGCAGCAATTGAAAATTGAAAGCAATAGTGGACAAAAGAAGGTAATTGCAGAAAAATGTTGAATACCCTCGTCAACCATTTCTAAATGACCAAATGCTTAAAGAGCTTGTAACTGATTTTGAGACAACAATCAACAATATGGTTGGACTCAGCATCCATTGGACTCATCACACAGTCTGGATTTGGACTTAGCACATATTGGACTCAGAATGTGTCCAATGTGCATCCAATGCCTTCGGACTTAGTCTGCGTCCAAAGTCTTCAGTCCAATACAATACCTTCCAAGCACCTTTCATTCAAAATGGTTGAAGACTATCACAGAAGGAAAGCCGAATAAAAATGGATATTACAAAGGATATTCATCGCACTAATATTCAAATCAAAGGATTCAAGTGGAAGAAAGGGCTAAACATGGGTTTCTCCAAGCACATATGAAGAACTAGATGAGCCACTTCAACTAAGGAGCATCACACATCACAATTTTCAATAAGTATCTCTATTCCCAAAATTGTTATACTGTCTTGAGATAACGTGATGCTTTTTGTTAAAAATTATATTGGTTTCAAAAGTTGTGATTGCATGACAAATTTTATTGGCTTTACATGTGAATTTGAAATCACCTTATGATAGGAAGAAAAATTATGTTTAAACTTCATATCTCAGGGGGAGCCTAGTAATTTTCTTTCTTATGCTCTTTACTATTATGATACTTAGATTGCTTTTATACTCCCTTCTTTTTGTGTTGTGAAAAGGGGAAGGAAATATATGATTTATATGATGTCATAACTGATTTTGAGTATCTTATACTCTGATATAAAGTTCATGCGTTTCTTTGTTTATGCATTATCTCAAATAAGTGTCTAATGATCTATCTGCTATGATATATCAATTTTATGTGCTTAACTCTGATCAACTCAAGTAAGAAATTTAGTGTATCATGCTCTGGTATATGTTAAAAATGTTATAGAGGGAAAAACAATCATATAAAATATCATAATCCTTTTTGTTGATAGCAAATAGGGGGAGAAATATAGGATAAATATATAACATATTTTTAGGTGATTTGTCATCCTCAAAAAGGGGGAGATTGAAAATGTTGTAATTGTTATGAACAATTACAACATTTTCATGAAGACATCGAAGACTAATTCGAAGGTTAAGAAGGTCAAAGAAGTAAAATACGCTGATTTGGTAGATTTTACGAATTTGACAGCTTTGTGAATATGTCTACTGCAGAACAAAGCATCCGAGCTCATTTAAGAAGCGTCTAATGAAGCTAATCAAGTGTCTACTTAGAATATAGAATAATTGATGGCTGGACAAGTGATTTTGAATAAAGTATTAATATATTCAAAATCCAAGCTTTATCAGAAAATGAGACACTATTTTCAACAAAGTTCTGAAACATGAGTTACTGTAGCAGAAGAAGATAAAAACTTCAGCAACTTTATTAGAAAGAAGGAAAAGGAAGAAAGAGAAGAATAGCCTGAGCAAAAGTGCAAAAGCTGCAGAAGCAAAAACACTTTATCTAAAGTGTACTCAGCATAAAGGATAAAGACTTTGTGCAACGGTCAAAAAATCTCCAACAGCTATATTTCAACAGCTATATTTTTATATGTCTGTATAAGGGAGATCTGAAGATGAAGATTAGAGAGAGTGATTGCTTATACAAGCTAAGGTTGCTACTGTTGTTGCTATTGCAGTTGATAAAAATGAGAGCATCACTATTTACATCTCAATAGAATTTCTTCTCAACATAATTATTCTATACCCACTCAAGTGACTGTTATGAGAGATTTTCATTAGTTCTTATGAACTTCATTATATATTCACTCTTGTGAGTGTAGGAAGAACACTTTCTCTATACTTCATTTTAAAACACACTCTGTGAGTGTTGTGAGATTATTTCTATGTAACCTTCATCAAAATTCAGTGAGCCTGAAGAGGCTAGGCGAAAATAATGCTGGCAACGATCTGGAGAGGCTGGTTAAGAAGAATACTATTGAGCATGAAGAGGCTAGGTGAAAAGAATACTCAACGGTCTGGAGAGGTCGGTGAAGAACAATACTCAATGAGCCTGGAGAGGCTAGGTGAAAAGAATACTCAATGGTCTGAAGAGGTCGGTTAAGAACAATACTTGCTGAGCCTAGAGAGGCTAGGTGTGCAAATAATACTTGTTGTAATTATCCGGTATGATAATGAAAGAAAACTCAGTTGACGCTGGGGACTGGACGTAGCTCATGGTTTTTATTAGTGAACCAGGATAAATCTTGTTGCATGTTTTTCTCTGCCCATATCTTTTTATCTATGTTGTTTTATGTATTTCAACAAGTTTCTATCTAGGGATAAGAACTATGTTCTAAAATTTTTTTCAAAAGTATTTATCCCCTCACAACAAATTGCGTCCAATCTGGTTAGAGTCCAGCGTCCGATGTAATTGGACTCAACATAGTCCGATGTAATCGGACTCACAACAGTTTGCGTCCGATGTAATTGGACTCAACATAGTCCGATGTAATTGGACTCGAAGAAATTGGCAAACTCAGTTATTTTGTATTACAAAATATGTTAGTAAAACATCTCTGATTCATCTTAATGTTCCTTGAACATATTCAAAAAAGAGTTTTTGGTGCTGGTTATCTGTTTTGAAGAAAAGTTTTAAAAATTCCCACATCACCCAATTCACCCCGTCTTGTGTGATGGTTGCTTGACCCAACAAATCTGTTGCTCAAATGATTGGTAGATTCCAAACTATTACTAATGGTTTAAAATCTCTTGGTAAAACATATACTAATGCTGAGAAAGTTGCTAAGATTCTCAGAAGTCTTCCGAGGCAGTGGAGACCTCTTGTCACTGCTATTTCTCAAGCTAAGGATCTCACCTCCTTTACTATGGATGAACTTCTTGGCACACTCACTGTTCATGAGCAAGAGCTCAATGAAGATGTGTCAATCAAAAAGAGCAAAGCAATTGCTCTAAAAGTTGATCTAAAGGCAGCTAAAGCCTTAAAAGCTTCAAAGGGAGACGAGTCTGACTGTGACATAGATGAGTCTGATGATGAGGATTCTGATGATGATGAAGAGACTTCTCTCATGACCAGAAAGATGAAAAAGCTCTGGAGAAAGAAGAAGTTCAGAAAGGAGAAGCCTTTCAGAAAATCCCACAAAGAATCCACATCAACAAACAAGAGTCCAGTTGTCTGCTATGAGTGCAAGAAGCCTGGTCACATCAAACCTGAATGCCCTCTTTTGAAGAAAGCTTCCAAAAGGAAGTTCTTTAGAAAGAAGAAGAAAGGAATGATGGCCACATGGGAAGATCTTGAATGCTCATCTTCTGAAGGAAAAGAGACAGAAGAGGAAGCCAATCTCTGTCTGATGGCCAATATAGATTCAGAACCTGAAACTGAGGTACATTCTGAACTTGAGGAATTGCATAATGCTTATGGTGAGCTGGTAGAGGAATCCAAAGGCTTATCTAAGGCCTTCAAATCCCTCAAGAGAGATTATGTTAAACTCCTCAGTGAGCATAAACAAAAATCTCAAGAGTGTGAGATGCTGGCCAAAGAGAATAGCCAGTTGAGGACTGAAAAGTCTGATGAAGCTTCGATCTCAAGTGAAACATCACATTCTGAAGAAGTGGTCACACTTCAACAGAAAGTGAAGGAGCTCACTTCTGATCTTACTAGATTTGTTAATGGCAGAGATAATTTGACAAAACTGCTAGGATGTCAGAGACACTCTCTTAACAAAGAAGGCATTGGATATGATCATCAAGCTGATCATAAAGTATCAACAAAATCTTCAACTGTCTATGTTGAACCCACTTCAGTTAGAATTAGACCCGTCTGTAACTTCTGTGGAAAATCTGGACATGTTATATCTAAGTGTTTTCACAAGAAGAAGAGGAAGTCTTCACAGACTCCTAGAACTAACAGAAAAGGACACAGAAAAATATGGGTACCTAAAGATAAAATAATTTCTGTTGCAGACATCCTTCATAGGACAAAGCAGACGTCTCTGCTGGTACCTGGACAGTGGCTGCTCGCGACATATGACAGGAGAAAGGTCTATGTTCCAAGACCTCCAGTCTAAGAATGGTGGATTTGTTGCCTTTGGAGGCAATCAAAAAGGAAGAGTAACTGGTGTTGGTACAATTGGTGGTAAACTCCCTCTTCCCTCTATCTCAAATGTACTTATGGTTGAAGGACTAAGACACAATTTACTTAGCATAAGTCAATTATGTGATAGTGGATTTGATGTCTCCTTCACTAAGAATGAATGCATAGTCAAAGACAAGAGTGGCAAGACCCTCTTTTCAGCTAATAGACAGCAAAATCTTTATAAGATTGAGCTAACTGAACTCTCAGATCAAAGTGTAACCTGTCTGATGTCTAAAGAGGATGAAAGATGGTTATGGCATAAGAAACTAGGACATGCTAGTATGAAACTTATTTCGAAATTGAAAAAGGATAACCTTGTGAGAGGATTGCCTGATATTAGTTTCAAGAAAGATGTTTTATGTGATGCATGTCATAGAGATAAACAAATAAAATCAAATTTCAAACCAAAAAACCTTGTATCAACCTCTAGACCTCTTCAGTTGTTACAAATGGATGTGTTTGGACCAGTTAGTGTTGCCAGTTTAGCTGGAAGGAAATATGGATTTGTCATTGTTGATGACTATTCTAGATTTACTTGTGTACTTTTCTTAACCCACAAGGATGAGTCTTTTAAGGCCTTCTCTATATTCTGTAAGAAAGTACAAAATGAGCAAGGTTTCTGTATTTCTACCCTTAGAAGTGATCATGGGGGAGAATTTGAAAATGAGCTATTCAAACTGTTCTGTGAAGAGAATGGAATCTCTCACAACTTCTCTGCACCTAGAACTCCACAGCAAAATGGAGTGGTTGAGAGAAAGAACAAATCGCTGCAAGAGATGGCTAGATCAATGCTCAATGAAAATAATCTCCCTAAGTACTTCTGGACTGAAGCAATAAAAAATGCATGTTACGTGCAAAATAGAATACTTATAAGGTCTATCCTAAAGAAGACTCCTTATGAATTGTGGAAAGGTAGAAAACCCAACATATTTTATTTCCTTGCATTTGGATGTGAATGCTTCATCTTAAATACCAAGGATCAACTTGGAAAGTTTGATTCCAATGTAGACAAAGGTATCTTCATTGGATATTCTGAAGTGTCTAAAGCATATTGAGTTTTTGACTCTCGAACCTCTGTTGTTGAGGAATCCATTCATGTAAAATTCAATGATAATCTAAAGACTGATAGGGAACTATCAGATCTAGAAGATGATCTTGCAGGACTTGATCTTACCCCGCAGACGAGTCAACAGCCGGACGTATCAAAAACTGAGTCTACTGAGGAATCTGTCAGACAAGTGGAGCAGACGAGTCATCAGTCAAATCAACATCAAAATGATGATCTCAGAAGAGACTGGAAGTTCAAAGCTCATCATCCTGAAGATCTTATGATAGGAAGTCCCACTGAAGGTGTTAGAACTAGATCTGTCTTAAGAGAGTCAAGCAATATGGCTTTTTTATCTGAAATTGAACCAAAGCATATTGAGGAAGCTCTTGAAGATGAAAGCTGGATTCTTGCTATGCAAGAGGAACTTAATCAGTTCAAAAGGAATGATGTTTGGAAACTTGTCTCCAAACCAACAGACAAGTCTGTTATTAAACAAGCTAGATGAAGATGGCAAAGTTGTCAGAAACAAAGCAAGGTTAGTAACTCAAGGCTACAACCAACAAGAAGATATTGACTATACTGAGACTTTTGCACCTGTAGCTAGAATAGAAGCTATTCGCATACTCATGTCATATGCTGCACAACATCAAGTTACTCTATTTCAAATGGATGTAAAAAGTGCTTTTTTAATTAGAATAATTGAAGAAGAAGTTTATGTTAAACAACCTCCTGGTTTTGAAGATAATGAAAAACCAGATTATGTTTTCAAACTTAAAAAGGCTTTATATGGTTTAAAACAAGAGCCTAGAGCATGGTATGATAGACTTAGTTCTTTTCTTATGAATAATAGTTTTATAAGAGGAAAAGTTGATACAACTTTGTTTAAGAAATGCTCAAAAGATAACTTCATAGTAGTTCAAATATATGTTGATGATATTATTTTTGGAGCTACTAATGAAAAATTGTGCAAAGAATTCTCTAAGTTGATGCAAGCAGAATTTGAAATGAGCATGATGGGAGAATTGAAGTTCTTCCTTGGACTGCAAATCAAGCAGACGTGTGATGGAATTTACATCCATCAACAAAAGTACATCAAGGAGATTCTAAAGAAGTACAAAATGGATAGCTCAAAGATCATGAAAACTCCAATGCAAACTAATGTTAATCTAAGCAAAGATGATGAAGGTAAAAAGGTAGACCAAACTGTCTACAGAGGTATGATTGAATCTCTTCTTTACTTAACATCTAGCAGACCTGATATTCAATTTAGTGTCTGTATGTGTGCTAGATTCCAATCTGATCCCAAAGAATCTCATCTTAAGGCTGTTAAAAGAATCTTTAGATATTTGCTTGGAACCACTGGTTTAATGTATTTGAGAACACAAGATTACAGATTGGTTGATTTTTTGTGATGCTGACTTTGCTAGAGATAGAATTGAAAGGAAAAACACGAATGGAGGACGTCACTTCATTGGAGCAAACTTAGTCTCCTAGTCAAGTAAAAGACAGACGACTATTGCACTCTCAACTGCAGAAGCAGAATATGTCTCTGGTGCAAGTTGCTGCTCACAGCTATGATGGGTAAAACATCAACTAGAAGATTACTCTATATTTGAGCATAATATACCTGTCTGGTGTGATAATTCTAGTGCCATTTGCTTAACCTAGAATCCCATACAACATTCTAAGGCTAAGCACATAGAAATCAAACATCACTTCATAAAAGATTATGTTCAAAAAGGTGTATTTGATGTTAAGTTTGTTAAAACTGAAAATCAATGGGCTGATATCTTTACAAAACCTTTAGCTGAGGATAGGTTTACATTTACAAGAGACAACTTGAATATACATTGCTTTGCTGAATAACCTGTCTGATGAGTGTTTGTGATACCCATCTATGTTTAACCGTCTGACTCTTTGAATCATATTTTTTATTTGAAATATTTTCTTTTAAATGGTTATTATCTTTAATGCCATTTCTTTCTCTGAGGCAAAATGAGTACATGACTGTTTTTATTTTAAATCAATTTTTTTAAACCTCCATGTTTTTGTTGCTTTCATTTAAAATTACAACTGTCTTTGGTCTTTAAAAGGGAAATTTTTTTTTCTTTTAAAAGGTATTTCGTTCTTACGTTTTCAAATCTTTTTCTCTTCGTTTTTAAAACCATCAAAGAGGATGCATCTGCTCAGGGGGAGCAGTTGAAGAAGCCTTTAGGCAAAACCAAAGGACAAACTTGCTTTTAACTCTTTTTGTTCTCTTAGTAACTTATTTGTAATTTTCTTTTTAAATTACCTTGTACATAGCCAATGATGGTTAAATACAATTACCTCCTCTGCTTCTCTTTTTTGATTATGACAAAAGAGGGAGAAATTTAAATGAAAAATGTTTTAATGTTACAACTGTCTGATATGAACAATTCTTTATCCGTCTGATATAGAAATATGATGTGTCTTTTCTTTTCTCTCTGTCCATGTTTTATTGCTTTGATAATGTCAAAAGGGGGAGAAAATACTAAGATAAGACTAAGATAAAAAGTTAAATGCTTATCTGTCTGAGTATGTTATAATTATGGAACAATGTTTTTAATCTGTCTGCTCATATATATGACTGATTTATATGAATTTTCTTAAGTTCATTAAATCATTTAACATGTTTTGTCATCATAAAAAATGGGGAGATTGTTGAGTCTCCAAATGTCTGATGTGCAATTACCTTAGTTTTGATGAGATTAAAACAGTTATTCAATGATTTAATTGAACCTGTCTGTGGTATTTAACTCGTTTACTTAGTATGCAGATTAAAGCATTAAGCGTCTATATGAACTGTTCACTCGTCTGAACTTAGATAAGTTCATCCGTCTGAACTAACTTAAGTTCACACATCTGAACTAACTAAAGTTCACTTGTCTGAACTGAGATAAGTTCACTCGTCTGAACTAGCCAAGGTTCACTCGTCTGAACTAAGAGAAGTTCACTCGTCTAATGAAGTCTTCAATCGTCTGATCAAAGGAAGACTCACCTGTCTAAAAGACTTTGCAACTGACGTCATCTCTTTGTTAAAGAGTCAACCCGTCTAATGAAGTCACTTATCCTTCTAATAACTAACGTTAAAGAATACATTGGATGAAAGTTGTCTCGACTCTGATAAGGAATTTCAACAAAGTGCTTTGCCTGAACACAACTGCATCTTACACCAAAAGGGAAAGTCTTCCCTCTGCAAACAAAAAGCACGTATACAGACCTGCTGAAACCAAAGGTATATCAAAAGTCTGTATCACTCTGATGAAAAAGAATAAGCAAATTTCCCTATGCTTTAATGGCTTATCAGAACGACTCTATTGCATTTATTGAAGATCTGCAAGAAGCCAAGCCTTCAGACTTTGTGTCTAACGGCTTTAAAATCTTGAAGCCTATTTAATGAAGAAGACTTCGAAGATTCAAGCAGACAAGAGAACGATAAAAGCAATCAAAGAGCAATTACACTGTGCATTTATATCTTCATTCTTTCATTATTTACTCTTCAATCATTTGAAGTTATTACGCAGTCTTTTAGATCTTCACATTTAATACACTCGTCTGAGTGCTTGTGAAAGACTTGCAAATTGTAATCTATTTTACAACTTCTCTCAAACAAACCCGTCTGAGCCTGAAGAGGCTAGGCGTGCAAATAATACTTGTCTGGAGCCTGAAGAGGCTAGGTGTGAAAACAATACTCGTCTAGAGCCTGAAGAGGCTAGGTGTGAAAATAATACTTGTCTGTCCTGTAACCTAAATCAGTTATAGTGAGAAAACTTGGTGCTGCCAAGGACTGGACGTAGCCTTATTGTTAAGGGGTGAACCATGATAAAACCTGCTGAGTGATCTCTCTTTCCCTTAACTCTTTAGTTTGATTATTTGTCTTAACTATCATCTAACTAAAGGGGTTTATAATTGTGTTTATCAAAACTTTTCTTATCTTGCATGATTGTGTATTTTCTGTGAAAACCCTCAGACGAGTTATCAGTCTGATTGACCTGTCTGTGTTTACTCATCTATTATAACCCGTCTGTGTTTGCGAAAAAGTTTCTAAATTCTGCATAAATTTGTCAAACACCATTCAACCCCCTTCTAGTGTTTGCATCTATCTATTTCAGAAGACATAACAGGTAGGGGTATCTTGGTGAACAAAATAAAAAAAAAAATTGGGGGAGGGGTGGTAGGAATAACAATTAAGGAGGTAGGAAAAACAAATGCCTTCTTAATTTTTTAAGTAAGTTACAAGTATATTATACTTTGATTTAGAATAGGATTTTAAGCCCAACAAGGCTAAGTTCAATGTCTAAGGCAAGGGCTGCTAATTCGGGACGTCCTACTACGAGCTAATGTACTTTCGGGTTGGACTCGGAGAAGAAAAAAAAGCTCAAATCAAGGAAACCAAAGAGTGGGAAAAAGGGTGCATTTGAAAGAGCTAATAGAGAGTTTATGATAAAAACTTATAGCAATAAACTTATACAAATAGTTTATAAAAATAGTTTATGATCTTTCTATAAGCTCTTTTTAGTTTATTTCCATAAGCTTGTCAGAGAAGCTTATGAAAATAAGCTATTTTTAGCTTATTTGAAAAAAGCTTATTGAATAAGGGTTTAATTAAGTTGTGAACCCAAACGCACCCAAACTCAATAAGGCCTTGGCCACTTAACAGAATGGGTTGGCTACAGTACATAAGATGAGAGTTGGTTTTTGTTAGGGGTGGCAAAACGGGTCAACTCGTTCGATCTATCATTGGCCCGTCAAAAATAGGGCGGGCGAGTTGACCTGCTTGGACAATGTGGGTTGAACCTCCTAACCAATCCCGTTTTGTGCTGGGTTGGCCCGCTAAAAACAAAAAACTAGAAAATGTGTTGGCGGGTTGGTAGGTTGCTGGGTTGACCCGCTAAAAAAATTTAAAACAATTATAAAATATGAAAAATATTCATAAATGTATAAACAATAGGTGGGTTGACGGGCTAACCTGACTCCGACCCGTTTTCTTGGTGGGTTAGGTGGAGGTGAGTCAAAACGGGTTGGTGGATTGAGAACCCCAACTCAACCTGTCAAAATATACGGGTTAAACGGGTTGACCCGTCGGGACGGGTCAACCCATTTTATTTTGCCTCCCTTACGTTTTTGCACCACTATTTTTTTAATCGACGGGTCAACCCATTTTATTTTGCCTCCCTTATGTTTTTGCACCACTATTTTTTTAATCGACGGGTCAACCCATTTTATTTTGCCTCCCTTACGTTTTTGCACCACTATTTTTTTAATACACCACATCCCTGTTTT
Organism: Ammopiptanthus mongolicus; assembly: GCA_039655645.1. Lineage (NCBI taxonomy): Eukaryota > Viridiplantae > Streptophyta > Magnoliopsida > Fabales > Fabaceae > Ammopiptanthus > Ammopiptanthus mongolicus. Next base: position 26,414,051 of record CM077346.1, on the reverse strand, counting down.
TTAAAAAAATATTTTTTCCCAAAATACCTTTATATCCTTCTTTCTTCTTATTTTCCTTCTTCTCCTCCTTCACGTCTTCACTGGTTCTTGGGTTTACTACTCCCTTCACGTGTTCACGTTCCTGAGTTCTTCTCATCCTTTAAGTTCATCTTCTCCACCTAAACCCTTCACGCTATCAAGTTTGTTTTCTTTCTTTCTTCTTTTTTAAAAAAACTTGATATGTTCCGGAATTAAGTTTCCGCAATACAAATCTATCAAATTTACACCCTTACGAAAACTTCATGTTGGAAGACGAATTAGAGAATTGTTTATCTTCTGAAAACTTATTTCTGGAATACATTGTCTGAATTTTTAATCATTCTGCTGGAACTGTATCTGTGTAATCCTAGACCTATGTTTCGGAACTATGTTTTCAGAATTACACATATATAGTTCAGGAAATAACTAGGACGATTGGAAATTCAAACACTGTATTTCAGAAATAAGTTTCCGGAAGGTAAAAAACACTTTTGGAAATAAGATTTCGGAAGGTATGGAAAGAAAATAACAGTCAAACTATGTTCTGCAACTATGTTTCTGGAATTATAATGATATAGTTTCGAAAATAAGTTTTCGGAATGATTAAAAATTCAGACAATGTATTCCGAACACTTTCGAAAATAAGATTCCAGAAGGTATGATTTTTGGAAATGAAATTCAGACAATGTTTAGCCCTTGATAATTAAGGCCCGATTAGCCTGTTAAGCCCTGGATAACATGAACGAAGGAGGGCGAACAATGAGAATTGAATGGTTGAGATATAAACGAATCTTTCTAACTTGAATGAAAGATGAAGAAAGATGAAGGAAATATGAAAAATGAAAGAAGAAGAGGGGGAAGGGGATGGTTTTTGGAAATGAAAAAGGGGAAGGAGTATAAAGAAAATAAGGGTATAAAGGAAAAAACAAAAACTTTAAAAAGAGGATTATGGTGTATTAAAAAAATAGTAATGAAAAAACAACTCCCATGTAAGATATAGTGCATGTTTGGTTTGTAGTTTGTAATTTCAAAAGTAAGTCTGTAATAACACAATTATTATTATTATGTAAGCAAATTTTTATTGTGGTGACCTAAGGTGATTTTTTAATAGGAAAACAAACGCGATCATAACAGTCACGTAATAAAATAGTAGGTCTGGCCGAAGATCAGCGTAATGGAACTTGTGGAGTTGGCTGCTATCGACGAAAAAAACAAAAGGGAAAGAGAGTAGAAAAAATTAGAGTTGGCTTGTATGTCTTTTAAACGTGAGATTATTAATATTCTGAATTTTTTTTTTATATTTTTTTTAAATTGTGGTGACCTAAGGTGATTTTTTAACAGGAAAACAAACGCGATCATAACAGTCACGTAATAAAATAGTAGGTCTGGCCGAAGATCAGCATAATGGAACTTGTGGAGTTGGCTGCTATCGACGAAAAAAAACAAAAGGGAAAGAGAGTATAAAAAATTAGAGTTGGCTTATATGTCTTTTAAACGTGAGATTATTAATATTCTGAATTATTTTTTTATATTTTTTTTAATAAAATAAAAAACTAAAAGCTTAAATACATAATATGATATGAGTTTTATTGATATATATTGTTAGTATAAAGTTTTTGACATTATTAATCATGTGACATATAGGGGAACAGACAAACATTATTGATCATTTAATAATTTATGATTGATTGATAATATAAAAAATCTTTATATTAAGAATGAATATAAATTAATCAACAGAGGTTGACACATTTGATCTAGCTTTCCGCGTACACTTGCTGTGGCTTGGGTTCGATTCTCATATCTTCCCTGTTGATAGGCAATATGTAAATTCTATTATAAATCCTTATAAAGTTTAATGATCTTCCCTGACCTTCCACTGAAACGTGACTTCCCCTAATCTAAAAGGTACCAAAAAAAAATTATATTATATTTTATGTTTTGGATTGTGAAAGTAGGGGAAGGTAAATGTACGGATGCAGTCTAGGCCACGTGTACGAAACATAAGCACAAGTTGCACAACCCAAGGTTATGGCATGGGTTCAATCCAATTCTTTTTTCTCCAAACAAAGAAATCAAATCCCAAATGATTTTTCATTATACTCGCCGAATGTGCACATCTGTCATTCGTTCATACTCCTTGATTACTTCACGGCTCCACGCAGTGTAGTGGATAGGGAGATTTTAATCCGGAGCTCATAGTAACCTCACAATCTCAAATAGAAGAGATAGACTGCATCCTCCTCATAGTGAGTAAGTCATTAGCAATACCATGGCTTTCGCCATTACCAACACTTTGCTTTCTTCAAACTTTGTTGGAAGCAAAGTCCTTCTATCGCCCCCAACACCCAAAACAAGCAAATCACCACCATTTTTCTTTAAGACTAGGTTTTTAAATGCTCAAAAAGGCAACACAAACAAGCCTCAAACCAATTCAGCAAATAAAAAATCCTTAACTTCCCAAGCTGCGTTATCTGCACTAATCTTCTCCTCTCTTACCCCTCAAGCCCTAGCTTTAGATAACCCCACTGTCGCACCCCCCGTTATTGAAGCCCAACAACCCAATCCTTCGAATTCTAACTCTTCCCCTTTCTCGCAAAACCTTCTCCTCACAGCCCCAAAACCCCAAACCCAATCCATTTCCGATCTCCCCGAAGGTACCCAATGGCGTTACAGCGAGTTCTTAAATGCCGTGAAGAAGGGCAAGGTCGAGAGGGTCAGGTTCAGCAAAGACGGTTCTGCCCTCCAATTAACTGCCGTCGACGGCCGCCGCGCCTCTGTCACCGTCCCTAACGACCCGGACCTCATCGACATTCTCGCAATGAACGGCGTTGATATCTCCGTCTCCGAAGGCGATTCCGGTAACGGTCTGTTCAATTTCATCGGCAACCTTCTGTTCCCGGTCCTAGCTTTCGTGGGCCTGTTCCTCCTCTTCCGTCGGGCCCAGGGCGGACCTGGCGGGCCCGGTGGGCTCGGAGGGCCGATGGATTTCGGGAGATCGAAATCCAAGTTCCAAGAAGTTCCAGAAACCGGCGTGACCTTCGCTGACGTGGCGGGTGCTGACCAGGCGAAGCTGGAGTTACAAGAGGTGGTTGATTTTCTGAAGAATCCTGATAAGTACACTGCCTTGGGTGCTAAGATTCCGAAAGGGTGTCTTCTGGTGGGGCCACCTGGCACCGGGAAGACGCTTTTGGCGAGGGCGGTTGCAGGGGAGGCTGGGGTGCCGTTCTTTTCGTGTGCGGCTTCGGAATTTGTGGAACTGTTTGTTGGAGTGGGTGCTTCGAGGGTGAGGGATTTGTTCGAGAAGGCGAAGTCGAAAGCGCCTTGCATTGTGTTTATTGATGAGATTGATGCGGTTGGGAGGCAAAGAGGGGCTGGTATGGGAGGTGGGAATGATGAGAGGGAACAGACTATTAATCAGCTCTTGACGGAGATGGATGGCTTTTCGGGTAACTCAGGTGTTATTGTTTTGGCTGCCACTAACAGACCGGATGTTCTTGATTCCGCCTTGTTAAGGCCCGGAAGGTTCGATAGGCAAGTTACTGTTGATAGGCCTGATGTTGCTGGTAGAGTTAAGATCCTCCAGGTCAGCAGGCCCTTATGTGATCTACACAATGTTATATTTTTCATTAGATACTGGATGCCATTGTTAATACATCATGAATTTAGGTACTGTAATTTGAAAAAACAGGTTTTAGTATTGTAGGAGAAGTGGTAAGCGAGCTGTACTCCCATAGAGGAGGACCAAAAGTTCAAACCTTGGATAAGGGGATTGTTGGGAGTGGGGTGGGGGTGGAGGTTAGTCTCACCCTAAAGCCTAACAGAATACATGAGTTAAAAGGGTGGCCCAATTCATGAGGCTCCCACCTGGTGTCTAGAGAGGGTAGATGTACGCAACTTTACCCCCTCAAGTGAAGAGGCTGTTTCGAGAATTTGAATTTGTGACCCCTAGGTCATAAGACAGCAACGTTACCGTTGCGCTTATGCTCATCCTCTAACAGGATACCTGCGTTAAAAATGAGAAAAATATTTCGATGATGTAGTTCAATCGATATGATTAGCGCATTGTTTGCTAGTTATTCGTGAAGGTTTCTACTATACTTTTGTACTGCCCTTCATTATTCATTATTAGATTCTGCAAACAAATTAGTACCAAAAAATGGAGATGATGCCTTAAATGCTCCCTGATGTGCTAGACAATTGTCTAGTTTTGGAACATTATATTGCAGTGTTTGATAATTGATAGTTTGATACTACTATAATGCATTACCATGATTTAAATCCACATTTGATTGCTTTGCTGGTGTTTAAATGAGTATGTTAATCTCATTTCTGTAGCTAAATTAATAAACTTATGTTCTCTGTCAGGTGCATTCTAGGGGAAAAGCACTTGCGAAGGATGTTGACTTCGAAAAAATTGCCAGAAGAACCCCAGGATTTACAGGGGCTGATCTACAGAATCTGATGAATGAAGCAGCTATTCTTGCAGCCAGGCGTGACCTCAAGGAAATAAGTAAAGATGAGATATCTGATGCCCTTGAAAGGATCATTGCTGGACCAGAAAAGAAAAATGCTGTAGTCTCAGAGGACAAGAAGAAATTAGTAGCTTATCATGGTACGCATTTGTTTTGTGTTGCATATCTAAGTTTTGCTGGCCTTGTGTCATTTTCGAGACTTTACCCAATTTTTCCTTATTAATTTCAGAGGCTGGCCATGCTCTAGTTGGTGCTTTGATGCCTGAATATGACCCTGTAGCCAAGATATCAATTATTCCTCGTGGCCAAGCTGGTGGTCTTACATTTTTTGCTCCCAGCGAAGAGAGGCTTGAGTCTGGACTGTACAGTAGAAGCTACTTGGAAAATCAGATGGCAGTTGCTCTAGGTGGAAGGTGAGGGAACATGCATCCATGGAAACATGCTAGTTCCTTATCTGATTTTGGATTTTGATCTTTGCACTTCATAATTACACAGTCTCAATGTAATTTTAATTATTAAATATTGGCATCACCATTTCTTTAAAATAAATCAATGTGATAGGAACTATTTCCTATCTTCTATCACAAATATGAGATTTAAACCAAAAGATGAAATGAAGATATTCTTATTGAGTGAAATTGGAAGAGAATTACATATTAGAAGAGGGAAAACAGAAAACTAAGCGCAGAAGCTCCCAGCCAAGGTGAACACCTATGGCCCCCAAGCTAGAGAATACTCTCTAAGCTCCAACAACTCAAATTACATTCAGCCTCCCCATTATTCTCCCCTCCCCCCTATATAACAGACTCAACCCTCTTTCTCTCACTGTAACTAACTATTCTCTCTATCCGTATTTCCCTCCTAAGAAGAATCTAAGTGGGCCCTGGATATTTGTGCTTGCGGGTATAGATCGGGAACCTATCACAATGGTGCAAGAGTATGTCGATTGGCTACTGCTGAGGGATCCGTATAAGAAGTGTTGTGATTGTTGGCTGCAGCTGTGTATATTAAGGAGTGGCTGTAGTCCTATAGATGTCAAACTCACAAGTTTCAACTTTGAATCTTATCTAACAATTTTTTTACCCTCTTTGGCCAATCCAGGGTTGCTGAAGAGGTAATTTTTGGGGAGGAAAATGTCACCACGGGAGCATCAAATGACTTTATGCAAGTTTCACGGGTGGCAAGGCAGATGGTTGAGAGATTTGGGTTCAGCAAAAAGATTGGACAAATTGCCATTGGCGGACCTGGTGGAAATCCATTCTTGGGCCAACAGGTAGGGTGTTACACTGTAACCTAATAAACATCGATGTCCTTATTTAGCACACTGCAGTTCAGTTTTTGTTGCACAGTGCGCAGAAAACATTGTTTTTGGACATCGTTTAATGGCTCACTGTCGCATATAATTTTAATTGCAGATGTCAACGCAAAAAGATTACTCCATGGCAACTGCTGATGTAGTGGATGCAGAGGTAAGGGAGCTGGTAGAAACAGCCTATTCTAGGGCAAAGCAGATCATAACAACTCAAATTGACATCCTTCACAAGCTTGCTCAACTTCTCATAGAGAAAGAAACTGTGGATGGTGAAGAGTTCATGAGCCTGTTCATTGATGGACAAGCTGAATTATATGTTGCATAAGGGTATTGGTATACTTATCCAACATAATCGTGTTTGTACAATAAGAAAAACATAGACATTTACAAGTTTAAATCAAATATACTTTGTCAATGTACCAAAAAAAATAGGTAGTCTGTTAATCGTGTCTGTGAATTTTAATAGGTAGTCTGCATGTGTCCCTTTTAATGTAACTCTCAGATACTCATTTCTCAAACATGTGTAGACTGTCACGGTTAAATTGAATAAAACAAAAAATTTAGGCGTACACCTTTTACCATAGTTTTGGCAGTTCTGTTTTTCAAATTAAAGTACTGTAAAATGGATTAAATTTTTGGGGATAATGTATAATTTATCCTTATTATGGTTGTATATGTTTAATCCAGCCTTAACAAATGGAATCAATGTTTTTATGATTGCCTTGTGATTGAAGTTCTTATCCTAATACATTGATTTTCAGGGCCAGGAACTTAACTGGAAAAATTCTTCGGAGAATCTATCTATTATAGGCAATCGGTTTAATATATGGTACACAATACCCAATTAAGAAAGAAAATAATACATTTTAAACTCTCCTTTTAGAAATAAAAATGAAGAAATCATGCCGTCTTGCATTTTTACTGAGATGATTTAGCTTTATCTATCTGAGAAACAATCATCCATAATTTATCCTAGTAGAGTTCAACATTTCATTGCGTTATTTGTAAATTAAATTAAATTAGTAAATATTTTCTTCGAAGAAGACTTGTGATATTCCTATACATAAAATTAAGTTCTGAAAAGAATAGGATATATGTATAGAAACTTCAATTCTACAAGAATCAATGAATCATCCAATCTAACTGGTAAAAACTAAATGTTGTTAAATTCTACTAAAACATGGTTGTCTTGCTCAATTAGTTGGCATAGTTCTTCATATGCACTGGCAGTGGTGGCAGTGAATTAAATTAGTAAATATTTTCTTCGACGAAGAGTTGTGATATTCCTATACATAAAGTTAAGTTCTGAAAAGAATAGGATATATGTATAGAAACTTCAAATCTACAAGAATCAATGAATCATCCAATCTAAATGGTAAAAACTAATGAATGTTGTTAAATTCTCCCAAAACATGGTTGTCTTGCTCAATTTGTTGGCATAGTTCTTCATATGCATTAGCAGTGGTGGCAGTGAAGCTCTCCAAGGCAGCAAAGATATGTTTGAGACCTGATTGCAAGCGAACAGTATCAACAATCTCACCATGATGCACAGCATCCCCTTTTGACAGGGCATCAGTGTCTTCTCTTGCAATTGGAACCATTTTTCTCTCTCGAGCCTGAACCATTTTGTGCATCTTTTGCTCTTGCCTCTCCAAAATTTTCACTTTTCTCTCCAATTCCTTGTCCAATGTTAAGTTTTGCTGAAGGTCGAAAATGTGCTTTTCCAAGAGCTTATTCACTGTGAGGATGAATCCATTTACGGCTTCAATCACATCCTTCTCTGAGAGGTTATCCATTGCCCGTGACCATTTGGTACAGATCACAAACACAGGTGGTGCACCAAGGCAGCCAGGAGATAAGGGAGCTGTACCATCAGGTATTTCTTCAGGTTCATAAATTAGACATCTTACTAGCCAACCATTCAAGGCTTTCACATGGGACTTTTGGGCATAAATCCAATCAGAGAAGCTTAAGTTCCAGTTCTGCATCTCAGATTTCAGTTTTATTGCTTCATCAAGATGAGAATTACTAAGCTTTCTGTTGAACTGAGAGGCATCTAAACTTTTGGCTTCTGCAATTTCCTTATACTGGCATCTGTAACATTCTAGCATATCTTTCCACATTCCATGAAACCTTTTCCACAAATGGATAACTATTAGCAAGTAGAAGGAGGAAATCCCAAAAAAATAAAATAACACTGTCTGATGCCTTCAAGGAAGAAATTGCAGAAGTATTACTTGGTGCAGACTGTGCAGTGCAGCCTTAATGATAAAATCTTATGTATATAATTGAACTACAGAATATAGAAGCTACTCAAGAGGTTCAGTTGATTTTGTTGGAAAAGGTACATAAGTTTATACTGTTTTCACTACTAATTCTCCTTATCATTCTTATAGTATCTAAATTCTCCATGTTTAATTCATTTCTGTAAAAGTTCAGTTTGAAACATGCTTCTTTGTGCAATATAAATAACCGAGTCATCATGGTAAAGAAAATGCAGAGCTCCAGTTCTGGAACACCCCGATTTTTCACACTCTCTACGCTCTAATACGAATTAAACAGTATTTTTGTATTTGTATTTTTTTGGAGGGTCTAGAGAGTGAAATAAAATCATCTGAGACCATAGTCACGCTCTACACTATCGTAGGAAGCTATGGTTAAATTTTGGGTCAAAAACTCAAACGGAGCCCGGTCTGCGTTTTACACTGACAGTATGATTTTACTGCTCAGATGGCCTAATTTTGACTCGTGAACGAAACAATTAGGTTTTATATTTTATTTCCAACGATATTGGTTATTTTGAATATTTTCAAAATAAATAAGTCGTTATACCGAAATCGGTTGAAAATGGAGCTGAATACGGATTTATCGGGACCCGTTAACGGATAAATCCTATGTCACTATCATGACACCTCACTAGGGTGAGTCACCTAGTGACTCACCATAGTCATCATGACGTAGAGGACCAAATGACCTTAATGCCCCTAAAACTTTCCAAAATGACCATTTTACCCTTTTAGCAAATTACCTTCTACCCTTCCTTATTCATTAAGATGAAAACACCAATTTTTCACCCATTTTCAGCCCTCCTTCACGCAGCCGCCTCCCCCACCTTCTTCTTCTCTTTCATTTTTCTCTCCATAGACTCACCACCATAAAACTTTTCAAGCTTTCTAATTCATAAAGGAAATCAATCAAGGTGATTAGGAGAAGCTTCAATCTTTGCAAATCCCTACTAAACTAGAGGTAAGCTTCACTCTTCTTCTCTAGAGACCATGAATGTTTATGATGTAGGTGAAGGTTAGGATTTTAACTTCAAAAATGCATAACTAATTGTAGAAAAATTCTATGCTCATGAAATTAATTTCTATGAACTCACTAAGACCTCTAGATTCATTATCCAAGAGCATCACATGGCTGCCCTGTTTTTGCCTCATAGGACCGAAATTCTAAGATGGTAGTTGGATGAGATTTTGGTTCAATTGCGTCGACGGCAAAGATATGTGGACTGGCGACGACAAGACGAAAACCTCATGGGTCTGAAGTATACTAGGTAGTATATTCCATCATTTTTAGATGTTTCTTTATTAGACCAGCTCTTAGGTTTTGATGTATGTATGACGTACTAAAGATCAGGAAAAGGATGTACGCCTTATGGCAACGTTGGATGAATGGAAAATTTGTTTTATATAATTATTCTGCTTTACTGTTTTACTTTGGTATTAGATGTTCAAAAAGTTTTTTTTAGTTTCCATAACAGGTTGTCATGTGATGTCCTAGAAGGGGGCGTCACAAGTTCTGCTAAATTTTTATTACTTTCCCTTTCAAGTTTCAACAGAATGAAATTGTTTGTTAATTTCCTCCTCTTACTTACTAATCATTCTAGGTCTATGGATTCCGTCAGACTAATTATCTCTATCTCTGGTTGTTGGCACAATGTAAGCACATTATGCTGTAGAGAATAAAAGGAGATTACACTATCCGAAGTAAACATATTTATGCTGTGTTTGGAAACACGTCCAATTCAGTTGTATGTGCGTTTGGCCGGAAGCTATTGTGAGTAGCTTCCATGTCCAAAACGCGATTCTGCAATAATGGAACGTGGTTCCAAACACACGCTTAGTTGACTGTACCTGACAACTAAGAGGTTTCAAACAATCAGGGAGTAATATAGTGACAAGAAACTTGAGCTATGTATGACATACCTGAAAATGAAGCTATTGATCTGGGGCCATAACTCCTCGTCCCTCAACTTACATATCGTGTTAGATATCTTGTCAACTACTTGGAAAGAAATTTTGATTTTTGTAGCTAGAATCCCAATGAAAGTTTGAACAGAATCCACTTTGTGAGCATCAGCACCCTTTTTATTCATACGTTTCAACTGCCTACACTTCTTCTCATGAAGTATGCGCAATTTCTCCTCAGCCTGAATATAAAAAGATAAACCTTGGTCAATTGCAAAAGCTTTTTATTTTTTTAATTGCAAAAGATAAATTAACAACTTGTATTTGCAAGATGAAAAATAACAAGAGAATTACTTGTTCCAGAAAAGAACCACCATCATTGTGCAGTTCAATTTAGGATTACCATAGATATTTTTATGTTATTTTCCAATAAGAAGAATAAATGTGTAACAAGTCATAAATGAAAATGTAAAAAATATGTGTATAACAACATGTATTCTTTTTATTGAAAAACAACACCAAAAGTAGCTATGGAACAACACCAAAAGTTTTGTTCTTTAATTTAAATTTGCTGTTGTGAATAATTACGAAATGAAACTAACATGAAATTTTAGATATTGAAAGAGGAAAAGGTTTGTTATACCTTGACTTCATCATAGAGCTTCTTCTCCCACATGCATAGCTGCTTGAGAGTAGAGCAAAGGTTCCCATAACTGAGTCCTTTGTCTATATCCACTCCACGTTGATACCCAGATCCCATTCTCCGACCAAGCAACGAGGATTCCATGCAGTTAACCGTACTGAGGGGCTTTGAGGGAGTAAACGCTTGCATTATCTTGCAAGGAACTGAATCCAAAAATCTCATTTTTGTCAATTAAATTAGATTAAATCCTCAAATAGACCAAAATATACTGAAATAAAAAAATAAAAAGGTACTAAATAATAAACCATTTTTTTGACAGTTTGATTAAAAAAAACAAAAAATTAACAACTGATTTGGACAACTTTTTGGGGACATCTCATATTTCATTACGTATTACCAGAAGTTATACTAACCAATTGTTCAAATAACACTTTTGGGTACAAGGTAGTGAGAAGAGTGAGTATGTCAACAACCTGGATTAACGGCTATATTTCGATGGTAACGGAGTTTACCAACGTCCAGCAATTCCAAAATTGGTTTGCCCGAATCCGATGCTTTCTCAAACAGAATCTCGATCTCTTTCATTGTCTCAAACAAACCTTTCGCCGTGTCGCTGTTATGTTCCTCTGACTCCGATGCTGTCTCTTTCTGCGAAATTGACTTCTTTACCCCCGAATCAGCCTCCTTATTCTTCGCTTCTCCATTTTCTCCATCACCTTTCAGAGGAAGAGTTCTCTTCTCTTTCTCCTTCTTCTCCTCAATGTCGAGGATTGGGCTGTACGGCACTTGGTATTTCTCAAAACTTTCAAATAAATTTAAGAAATCCCAGGCCGGCGGTGACGGCGGAGGGTAATTCAGGAAAGCCACATTATCAGGAGGTGATGAATCATAACGAGTCGGGTTGAAAAATTGTTCCGTATCATCTTCTGATTCGGAATGCAGAATGATGTGTGAATCTAAGTCGGAGCTGGAGTGAACCGGTGAAGTAGCATGGGGTGGTGATTTCGAAGGCTTATTATTATTGATGGCATCATCATTATCAGAATCAGAATGTTTAAATTGAAGGAAGAAACGGTGAAGACTAGGACCAAGTGTTTTAAGTGACTCCATGTGTGCCACGTGTGCTTCTGCCACGGTGTAGCTCTGCCGGAGTGCTTCGTCTATGAACTTGCAGCGGTCGTGGCACAGAGCCACCGCCGGGAGGCCGTCTAGTCTTGAGGTGTTGCATCCCATCACCAATGAATCAATGAATTGAAGGTTTACTCCTCCCACACTGTTATTTGAATTTAGTTATGGAGAGTTTGATTTGGGATGTTTGAAAGCAAATCATGAATATCTTGATTAATGGCATTCAAGGATTTGATGGGAGTTGAGGACAATTATACTGTTTCGTGCCACTGTGTCCAAAAGTGGCGGTTTCTGTCATTCCAAACGTCTCTTTGTTACTATTCTTTGCATAGGTGGCCCGACATTTGAATTATTTATGAAAAGTGTTCTGTTTTTAGTACCTTAAAAATTAAATATAACATTTGCATGTGATATATAGAGTCTAATATAATGAGTGTAATTAAAATATGAGTTTAATTATTATGTATTGTTAGTGTAAAATTTTTATATTGACAATCAATCAGAAATCATGGTGTGTGTGACTAATAAGGTAGTTAGGATAAGAGTCAAACACTTTAGCTTAGGTGGTAATTTCCAATTGATAGCCTGTGTAAAAAATATTTACACTGACGGCGTATACCAATTAAATCCTAAAAAATATTATTATATTATATATAAAATTAAAATAAGAAAATAATAGAATTTAATTGGTATACATTTCTAGTTTAAATTGTTTTACATTGTTAACTAATCATCAATGATCATATCATTAAAATATTTGACAATTATCATAATTATCTTAAAAGTCACATATGATCATTTGTGAATAGTCAATAATATAAAAAAATTTACACTAACGGTTTATCAAAATTAAACTTTATATAATATATAAATATGAACCAACTTAGGTTGGTCCGAGCAACGATGAACTTGAATTCTTTAATCAAGTGGTCATGAGTTCGATTCTTGACTTTTGTATATGAAAAAATTTGTTAGGAGTGGGCATCCCTCATCGAGTGCTTTTAGATCCCCAAATGAGATTAGTTTCAATGAACGATCAGGAATATTCCTTACGATCATATGCGAATAAAAAAAATATAAATAAGAAAACATACTTTAAACGTGTTCTGTATATTAAGATAGAATTCTCACTTTTGAACCTATACCATTCTTCATAATTTCACGTATCCTCAACGTTCATATGATTTTTTAAATGCATTTCTGGTTGTGCATACTTATTTTTTAATTTAATTATTTTCTTTTCATAAAAAATAATTTTAATTACTATAGTTATTATAATTACTATACTTTCATTAATTAATTGGTAAAATTAACAAATCCGCTTACTTATTTTTTCTATTTAGTCATTTTCCTTTGTATGACAAATATTTTTAATTACAAATACCAATTTTAAGATTATTTAATAATTATCTAATATTAATTTCTGGATTTTTGTTAATAATTTTTTACTAATTGTTTACTACTAATTAACCCCTATATATTAAATTGAAGTATTCATTATTTAGTGTTATCTATTCTTTACAAACTCTCTCTTCCTTAGGAGCCACATGACGTTGTCTATATTAAGCAATTTTTTATTTTTAATATTTATTTGTACCAAATCTATACATATCATTTGCTTATTTTTATTTGATTTTTTCCTTTTAGGATATATTTTAAATCTATTAGTTAATACTTATCACTACTAAATCTGTTAATTAGTAAATTAGAGTATACTATCTTTAGAGTGGTTAAATTCTTAAATCTCTTAAACTATTCTCATCTATAAAATAAGAGATGTCACTCTTAATTTCTCTCACTTTTAATATTTTAATTTTAATTTTAGAATTAGTTATGCCTATCTTCTTTTCATATTTAAATATTTTCTCTTTTAATTTATACTTTTTAGATTCTACTTGAATAATCATATATATAAAATAATATTTAATTTTGAAAAAAAATCTTCTCTTTTATTTGTTTTATTATATTTAAAATTTAAAAATATCATGCTAACGCATAGAATACTTGCTATTGGTAATCATGGTATAGGTACAGAGTATCCACCACTGTTAGGTATGACTAATTTCCGTCGGGAAACCTGTTGGACACACAAGATGTGTTTAGGTGTGAATAATCTTCGTCGAGAAACCTATACAGCACACAAGGTGTGTTTTCCTCTCTCAATCAAGTTTTCTTCATACACAAGAGCTAGGATTCGAACTCCTAATCACTTACTTAAGGTGCACGAGTCCCTTAGCACTAGAACATATTGGTCGAACACTTGCTAGTTGAAACTCTTTATTTATTTATTTTTTACATTGCAGTTATAGTAATTTGTAACTCACAATTATTACAATATAACTGCTGCAAATTCAAATTCAACATTTTTTTTGGGTGAGAAAATTCAACGTTTTAAATATCATCGTTGTTTTACAATTTTTTATAAATAATATTATATAAACAGCATTTAATATGATTAAAAGTGAAATGAAATTTACAGTTATTTAATCGCATGTCAAGTCGGGTATAAATGTAAATAAAAAAATAATTTGATCTAGTAATGCGAAAGGAATGTATATTCTTTTATGAGTTTAATTGTTGATGTGCCAAGTTTATATAGATTAAAAAATAATTTGATCTAATAATTTGATCTAGTAATGCAAAAGGAATGTATATTCTTTTTTTTTTATATATAAAAGTATATTCTTTTATGAGTTTGATTGTTGTATTAATAGTGTGAAATTTTTTACACTGTCAACTAATCACCAATAATGATATAGGTGACTTTTATGATAATTGAGATAAGAGTTAAAAAAAATTGTTGATGTGCCAAGTTATGATTGGATGTCTATGTAAAACGGCTTTACATTGACGGTGTATAGAAATTAAGTTTTTTTTTTTTATATAGATTATAAAAGATAACTAGATCTGAATTGCACGCAAAGTAATTATTTTTTTAAACAAGTAATTATTATTTTTAATTATTAAATATTATAATAAAAAAATTAGTTCATCAAATATTATGAGAACCAAAATATCTTAACAATGAAAAAGAAGCAGTAAAAATATTCTCATCTTAGTAATATAACCCATAACAAAGTAGCAAATATTACAGGTCATATTTGTTGTCAAAATTAAAGAAAAAACAACAAAAACAACCATAAACATATACAATTTGGATTTGTTTGGCATGATCAAACCGCTAACGTATAACAGATTAGTATGTAGTTACGTTTTCCTTACTAGCTTATAACATTTTTTAGATACTACTTGAAATAGCGTTTGAACTTAATTATAACTTTTAGCGTATTATTTTTTCTCTTATTTTATCATTACTATTTA
The DNA here is from genome assembly GCA_039655645.1 of Ammopiptanthus mongolicus. Taxonomy (NCBI): domain Eukaryota; kingdom Viridiplantae; phylum Streptophyta; class Magnoliopsida; order Fabales; family Fabaceae; genus Ammopiptanthus; species Ammopiptanthus mongolicus. The sequence goes on along the minus strand of CM077346.1, from coordinate 26,398,967 downwards.
TCTTAAATTTCTCATATACGCTCTCTTAAATAAATGAAATATCTTATTCCTGATTAACAAAATATATATTTAGTACAAAAAATAATAGAGAATATATTTGTCTATAAAAAAATGTATATAAAGAATCTTATCAACATGTCTTTTTATTTATATTATCTCATTTTATTTTATAAAAATAATTATAGTTATAATTAAAATTAAAATTTTAAAATTTGAGATGATAAATAGTTTAAAATAAATTAAAATTATTAAAAGTGATAATTATTTTAGAATAAATAACGCACACATAAACACACATTTTGGTTTCCCAAAGTATCCCGCGCGCAACTACGGAGACTAATCCTTTGAGTCGGGTAGAATCACAAGGACAATAAAACTCTCCCTCAAGAGTCTTAATGTTACTACATTCTCAGAGCTCAAATTCGAACTCGAGACCATTGATTAAGCTGGAATTAGAGACTCGTGCTATCTCATTCAAGCACTCTTGGGTACACACACACGGATTTATATAAAAAAAAGCATATAAACATGTTTTTTATGCCATTTTATATTTATTAGCTAGTTCAACCGTTAATTTTAGAAAATGTTGCAAATCCAAATAACTAGTTTATCGGCTATCAGTTATAAGCTCATCCACTATCAATTAGTTTTTAACCCAACAAAGCCATTGTTTCTTATCATATTTCATACTGACAATAGAATACCAAACAAATTAGATAAACGATAGGTAAAACAAATGCATTACAATAAAAAGTAGAGAAACGATTAATTACAAAAGCAAATAATGAATATAAGAATTAAAAAAATAGTTAGTAACCAAATAAACTTTTTTTTTACAGCCAAATAAACTTTTTTTTATCAAACTAAAAGATAGTAAAAGAATGGTATAATAGAAGACCAGCTACTTATATATAAGTATAGACGTGAATTACTTCCTCATCTTATGTTTTGGAAGACTTTTTTGTAGACTATATTCATGGTATTGTTTTGGAGATTTGTTACTCATTGTCACAAATTAGTACTTTCAATCCCTTTGGGCTAGTTACTCTTGAAACAACAAAATCTAGCTGGTCATGAGAAAATATTGGTTTCCAAATGTATAAGCCAACGTATTGAAGTGATTGCCTTGATCTATTATAGTCATAGCAAAGAAACTGATAAAGCAACAAAATTAATGCTTTGATTTTTACTCAAAAAACTTAATGCTTTGATAAATAGAATATGTAGTACCGTCCTTAGCCACATGCATATAATTATAAAGACAACTTTAAAGTCTTAAGCGATAATAATGACAATGGTTGTTGTAGTTATCACCAGGAATCACTTTCAATGTCTGTTAAAAAATGATTTTAACGTCGGTTATATAGGCAACGTTAATACAACAGACGTTAAAAGTGTGACTTTTAACGTCCGTTTACAACCGATGTTAAATGATACTTTTAACATCGGCTTAATACAACAACAAATAAACGTTATAAATGGCATACATTTAACTTCTGTTGCTAAGACAACCGATGTTAATATTATGACTTTTAACGTCAGTTGCTTTATTCAATCGACGTTAAAAGTTTTTTTTTTTTTTTAAATTTCTGGTTTATTTTATAATCCCTTTTCCAGCTCCTTGCAGAATTCTACAAACACACACTATCTAATAAATCCATAATTTTCAACATTACTCAAAGAAGTCTAGAATCCAGAATTCAACATACTCCACACACTATATATATATAGACACACACACACACACACACACATGCAGAATTTTACAAACATATATACATGTGGAATTCTATACTAAGTCCAGAATTCAATATACACAAATTACTAATTAATTCTTCTAAGTACTCAGGATCTACATCTGCATGTTTCTCGGCAACATATATACTTAAAAAGGAAGGTTGCAAAGCGCTCCCTCAAGTCTGTGAATTTCTGATCAGTAAGGCTAGACTGATTGTTGAAAGCCTGCACAAGTTCAAATAAACTCAGCATTAAATTAAGTCATCAACAAAAACAAAATAAATTAACTAACTTGTTAAAAATTCTGCTAATTACCTTCTTCCATCCGTCATTAATACCCGCGGAGACAATGGTTAACATATAGCTCATCACATAGTATGCACACTCCCAACTATCTTCTTGATGAAGAGACTACAAATGAATATGAAATTGAATATCAAGTAGTAAATGTATAAATATAGTAATAATAATAATTACTATTTAATAAACTACTTACCTTTGGGACAATCCAACCAGGGTTTCTTTTTGACCTGACACTCCTACTTTTCCCATTCGTGCAAGCTAGGCTATATGCAATCATAGCTCTATGATTAAAAAAATATTCATATCAATTGTATGTTTATGTAATAAAATAAAAACAAATGTTACAAATTAAATTTAATTAAAGTTTACGTATGTATCGATCGCGTTCTTCACCTCCTTCACCGGCTCACGATGCAACGAGCATAAGAAGACGATAATATGCTGGCTATGAATAACCCTAGCTAATAAGACGACATTACCCTAGCTAATAACCTAACATATCCTTAAGCTCAAGACAAAACCTAACCTTTAATACCCTAATAATTAGCTAATTCTACAAGGACCATAAACCAAAATAAACGAGTACGTTCATGTGAGACAGCAAGTTTGAGTCAAATACTACACTCGATTTGAGTCAAATATAGAGTTTCAAGAACAATATCACAGGGAACTAGAAAAAAAGACATAAACCAACAAAATGCTTATTCAACAACATTTTAACTAGCCAAGCAACAAACAATTCAAAGTGGAAACTAGCTAATGTAAAACAACAAAACTTCAAACCCTATTATCACATTAATGCCAAAAAAGGAGGGGGCAAGAAAATGAAGGAGAGGACTTACCAAGTAGAATAGAGGGTCGCAGTGGTTCTATTGCAGAAGAGAAGGTAGTAGTTCTGAGCAAAAAATGAGGATTTAGCAAACGATTTGGGGATTTAGGGATTAAGAAAATAAAGGAGAAGGAGAAGAGAGTTACCTTTTTGCAGGAGGAGGTGGTTCTCCGGTGGCTCACAAACGAAGGCGAAGGAGAGGTTGGAGAAGCTAGGTCGCGCGAGAGAGAAGGTAATGTGAGAAGCTCGCAGTGGTGATGGAGAGGTAGACGATAGTGGCTTTTGTTTAGGACAGAAGCTCACGGTGGTGATGGACATTTAGGTACTGGTGTGAAGTTCAGTGAAGTACGTAGCAAAAGTTCAGAGAAGAAGGTTAGGGCTTTAGTGAAGGCGCGGGTGGTACTAACTAGCGTTCTAAAATTTTAAAGAGACTTTTAACGTCGGTTATTAGGATAACAGATGTTAAAAGTTAAAGCAAAGACTTTTAACGTCGGTTAATAATGACTTTTAACGTCTGTTATTAAAATAACCGACGTTAAAAGTCTTTGCTTTAACTTTTAACGTATGTTATCCTAATAATTGACGTTAAAAGTGCTTTAAGTTAACAAATTAATTATGGTACTGTCACCACGTTTTTTTTAACATCCATTTTAAATTAATCGATGTTAAATCCTGTCGTTATAAATATATTTTCCACTAGCGTATGAAATTAACAACTGCATTATAGTTACTGTAAAATAATGAATTGGCTAAGAAACACATTAACATAGTATCAAATTGGGACAATTTTAAATGGTGAATTTTCTAATACTCAATAAACGGAATGGTAAAAGTTATCATGTCCAACCAGAATGTGTCATCTCAATTAAATGAGTCATGTTAATTAGTGAGTCATGTCAAATGGTTCTCACCACCTGATTGGACAACCTAGGTAAGATAAAAGTAACCCTAGGATGCGAAAGAAATCACCTAATTATAGTTATGATATATAATAAATAATCAAATAATATGAAAAATATCAATCAGATAATTTGAAAATTAAATATATTTTTGGAGGGAATAAAATAATGTACTGATGCAAGGTAACAAGGATCCCGCATAATATATATATATATGTATAAAATTAATTGCTTGAACCGAAATATACTATTACAAACTAACTTTTAACATCTAAATTGTAAGACTAATTTCTACCATTTCACTATATGGTCTATTTATGTATTTAAAAAGATGTTCCAATTATTAATAGGGTGTTCATCAATCCATCCAAACCAATTTAAAATGTAAAAATTGAATCGAAAAATCGAAAGCCGAACAAACCGAAAATCAATCCAATCCAATCCAAACCGACCTATTATATACATATACTATTATTTTTGAAATTAAAGTACTGCTCATACTTAAGCATTGTTTTTCATACTTTTATGCAAAAACACCTTCATTCTCTTTAATATTTTTGTTGGAATTGTCAAACAGATGTATTGAAATTTGTATAGTTATTCATGTACATAGGAATCAATAGTTATTCATGTACTTAGGAATCAATAGTTATTCATGTAGAAGACTTCATGCATGTACTTAGGAACTAGAACTACATTAATGATATTGTGAAAAAAGTTATTATATATGAGATGTTGAAAAACGTTGTTAGACATTTTGATATGGTGTATTTGATGTCTTTTAGTACTATGGTGAAAATGTTCTTTTTTGATATGCTAAAAAATGTTACTATGTATTGATGTAATTGATAATTTGATATGTTATTTTGATGGTGAAAATATAACATGGGGTATGAAAATCTGAGCCGAACTACATGAAATTAAATGTATATCTAAGTTTAATGTTCTTTTCAATTTAGCTTGTAATATGATATTTGACGTAATATAACTATGTAATGATGTATCAGTAAAAATCGAATTATCCAATCCAATCCAAATGACATTTGGTTGGATTGGATTGGATCGTATTTTTTAAGAAAGTAAATCGATTCATTCCAAACCGAATATTATTTGCATCTTTGATCGGATGACTTTTTGTCTTAAAACTAATCCAACCGAATCTGCGAATACCTTAATTATCGCCGAGCAACATGAACTTATATATCAATTATCAAACAATCTTCTCCAAATTCATACCAACATTTCCATACGTATTTTAAAATAATAAGTTGCACATTCGAAATGTAATTTAAAATTCAACTAAATTCTGAAACGAACAAGTCCATGTAATGACAAAATTAAAATAAACATAATCCAGGTTACAATTATATCATTTTATAAATTATTATTTTTAATTTTATATTTATATTTTCATTTATTATTTAGCTACAAATACTAGTTTGTAAATATCTAAAAGTGCTAGAGAGTTCTTTAGAAATATCTTAATTAGGTGTTGAATGTCATGAAACTCTCCGTAAGAAAAATTTTGTGTGTATCATATTTTGTAGTAAGTATTCTAGAGGACAAATTATATTTTTACATTTGTAATCAATCTCCATTGTCCATTAAGGGGAAGGACTAGTATAAATAAGGGAGACCTCATTTCGTAGATCCACCAGAATAACAAAGAGCAATATAGAGATATTTGTCTTAAATAACTTGTATGCTGATCTCAATTCCCACAGGTTCAACATTATTTTATTTCTGAAATCCTTTAATGTTTGTTATTTCAGGGTGATGATAATAAAACTATTGTCTAAACCTATGTTTAAAACCTAAACCTAAACATGAAACAAAACCAAATAGAGAATGAAAGGTTAATTAAGGAAAGATAGGTTAAAGTAATTGATTGATAATAATTTTTATTTTTGGAGATAAAATTAAAGCATCGGTCAATGGAATTGATAGGTAAAATTATTATTTTTTAAAGACTTTAGATTTTAAAAAATAAATGACAATAAATGCAACCCATCAAATTGTGAAACCGTATTAATTGATATCTCATACCATGTCAAAATTAAAAACACACCTTCCATATGTAATTTCATTTATTTGAAAAGGCAAATTAGTTAATTCATTTTTTTTGTGGGAATCCCATCCATAATTTAAGTAACTTAAATCCAAATTATATGCTCGTATCGTTATAATATCTTTTGATGTTCAATCATTGACATGAGAAAAACCATAACAGCCATATATTGGATATTAAAACTGGACTGTATATAATTCCATTTATTTTATCTAAATGTTCAAATTAACCACGAATGCTTTTTATAAAAAAAAATTAGCTGCGAATGCTAAACATTATTCGGCAAAGCAGAAGGCAAAGAATATCTCAAATTTTTTATTGACCATTGGGAAGCTGAATGAATGAATCCAAGTGGTATCATTTATTTTTTTTGCCGGGAAGAAAGAAAAAGAAAACAACACACAAAAGCTAAGGCCTGGGTCAAAACACTCCCATGAAATATGCCAGTAGTGTAGAGTCCAAATCATGAGGACAAGAATTCCAAAATCTTGATAGCTTGATCATAAGCTGAACTCCTTTTGGCCAACCAATCAGTATAAGCATTCCCTTCCTCAAAGTGTGAGAGAAAAACAACTTCCAAGAATAATCCACGAAGCCTCTAATTTTATTAATCAAATGAGCAAAAGGGTGCATTGCCCGAACTCCATCCTGAATCAGAGCAAGGGCCACCCTTGAATCCGATTCATAGATAAGGTCCCTGTATCCTTCATTCCAAGCAACTTTGAGCCCATGGAAGATTGCTAACAGTTCAGCATTCATGTTTGTAATGACAAACAGAATTCTAAAGGTTAGTATTGAGGCATTATGATCTAAGATGGTGAAAAGAACATGATGAGAGCTTGGAGGTCACCACCGGGAGCCCATCTAGTCTTGAGGCCTAGCATCTTATCCACCAATGAATGAATGAATTGAAGGTACTACTTCCACGTTGTTATTTGAATTTAGTTATAGAGAAATTGATTTGGGAAGCTCGATATCAAATCTTGAATAATGGCGTTCAAGGAATTTGATGGGAGTTGAGGATCATTACACTGTCAGGCGCCACAACTGTGTCTGAAAGTGGTGGGTGCCGCCACTCCAATGTCTCTTTGTTACTATTCTTTGCATATGTGGTCCAACATTTGTTTTATTTATGAAAAAAGTTTTTTTTTCTACCTTAAAATATGACATTTGTGTGTGATATATTTGTGATTAAAATACTTTGGTATATTATATATAAAATGGATTTATTTAGAATACATCATCACTGAAAAGAGTATTTACATCGGCAACCAATCATGTATTATTACATTAATAAAAATATTTGACTTGGAGATATCGTTTAAATGTGTATCAATCCCTATATAATAAATTAGCGTCCTAACACGAGTTATTCTCCATAATTTTTCTCCTCTTCAATGTGCCACATGTCAGTTTTTTAAATGCATTTCCATAACTGTTTACTTATTTTTCCTTTTAATTCTTTTCTTTTTCATGACAAATATTTGTAATTATATCATAATTATTATAATTACTATAATTTAATCAATTAATTCCTATAATTACAAAATCCCCTTACTTAATTTGTTTCATTTAATTACAAAATGCCCTTCCATCATGTAATAATTATCTAATACTATTTTATGACTTTTTTTTATTAATAATTGTCTACTAATTGTTTACTACTAATCAACCTTTATATATTAAATTTGAATATTTATTACTTAACGTGCTCTATTCTCCATAACCTCTCTCATCATCAAGAGTCACGTGAAGTTATCTATATTAAGTAATTTTTTTATTTTTTAATATATCTCAAATCTGCTTAATTAATATATTCAACAAATAGTTATTAGTATCAAATCCGAATATCATTTACTTTTATCATTTGATTCTTTTTTTATGATTTATTTTAAAATCTAATTAATAGTTATCGATACCAAATGTGCTAATTATTAACTTATTTCTGTTTAATTCTTTCCTTTTTGAAGACAGGTTTCTAAAATAAAAATATTCACACCTATATAGAGTCTGTTTGATAAAACTAACAGATAACAGATAAGCTAACTTATTAGTGTGGAAGTATTTGGTAAAACTAGCGGTTAAATTAGCTGATAAATATAAAATGACATAAAAGGATGTGTCTATACTTTTTATATAAATGTTGTTTATATATAAAAAAAAACTATATACACGTTAATGTTATAAATGGTGAACGTTACTATTATATACAAAAATATTGATACATTATTATAGATAAAAAATTACATAAATGGTAAATTTACCTGTTTATAATACTTCATTTTTTTTTTAAGCAAAGAGAGGTATGCAGAAACATCACTATAAAGCAAGACATTCTAATTAGATTGGCACCTCAAGCTTTATCAATCATCTGCATATACCCAAATTTATAGATTAAAAAAATAAGAATAAAGAATACAAAAAACATGGGGGAACATAGACCAAAACCCATGAAAATCAACAGAATCTATACAATGGGAGACCCCACCTATTCCGGAAGAAATCAGTCCTAATAAAATTAGGAATAAGGTCCCACCAGGTAAAACATTTAGAATCTACACCAAAAGATGATAGTTTATCAGCACAATTATTTCCTTCCCTAAAAATATGAGAAACTTTAAAATACATGGTAGAGACAAGCTCAAGACAATTCTTCCACTTGTTCCTAATATTCCAAGGAACAATATCCGGAGATGAAAAAACTTGAACAACAAGAGATGAGTCACATTCCAACCAAATGTTTAACCAGCCATTATTATTAGCAATGTTAATGGCAGCCATGGCAGCAAATAACTCTGCATGAAACGCCTTAAAATTTCCATAGAAATCCGTAAAACAACCTAAAACTGCTGCACTTCTGTCCGTAAAGATTGCACCACCACCAGCTGAACCAGGACACCCTTTAGCCGCACCATCACTATTAACTTTGATCCAACCACATTCAGGAGCAGCCCAAATAACCGGAATAATCCTAGGAGCTTTTCCAAAGTGAGCAGTAACATTGAAGCACCTAAGAATAGGATGCTCATTAACAAAAGGAGACATATTCTTCCTTGACATACTACCAGAGAGAGAGGATGAAGCTACCACCATGGATATTGCTGATTTGGCAGAGATATGCTTGTCATCAAATTTGAGCTTGTTTCTACAAAACCAAATCACCCAAATAATGTGGTTGATTATTTTATATTATAATACTTCATATTATCATATAAAATTATATATATATATATATATATATATATATATATATATATATATATATATATATATATATATTATCAAATAAATGTTGTCCTAAAATAATATGTTGTATTTTAATATAATACAATATAAGAAAATATTTATAAATTGAAGAGGGTAAATGTGGAATTAAAATATTTATAATATGTCATATTATCATATAATATTTTATTATAAATTGAAGAGAGTTAATGTGGAATTAAGATAAAATAATAAGGGTAAAAAGAGAGAGAAAAAAAAAAGTCAGATGATATAAGCTATAAGCTCATATGCTACTTGAAGTAGCGTCTGGAAAAAAATGTTATAAGCTCGTAAAAAAATGTTGATCGATCGCTAACAACAAATGCGCTTATCAAACAAGATTACAAGCTCATCTGCTATAAGCTAGCGGATGACATTTACCAAAGAGACTCATCGTAAATTAGATTGTGCTCTCTTAAGAGTGGTTAAATCTCTTACGTTACTCTCATTTATAGAATAACAAATATCATTTCTTAATTTCTCTTTTTTTCAATATTTAAATTTGAATTTTAGAAATAGTTAAGCCTATCTTCTTTTTCAGATTTAAATATTTTTCCTTTTAATTTCTAAATTTTGGATTATACTTGAATTAATTATATATGTATTATTTATAATTTTAATTATGAGTTTAATTACTATGCACTGTCAGTGTAAAGTTTTTTACACTGTTAGTCAATCAGAAATCATGGTATGAGTGACTTTTAAGGTAGTTAGGATAATAATCAAACATTTTAGCAGATATGACAAGTTATAATTGGTTGACAGTGAAAAAAGTTTTACACTGACAGTTTATACATATTAAAACCTTTAATTATTTTTCTAAAGTACTTTCTTTTATGTTATTTATTTTATATTTTTTCTAAATGTAAAAATATCCGTTCAATACAGGGATACTTGCTAGTTTTTTTTTTTTTTAAACAAGGGATACTTACTAGGTCAAAAACAATTTATTTTTTGCGGTTGCTGCAATTTGTATCTCACAAATCACAATTATGAATTATCAAAATATCGATCACTGATGCGAATTCAAATTCAAATTCAGCGTTTTAAATATAACCCTTGTTTCACAGTTTTTTTATAAATAATATTACATAAACAGCATTTAATAGTATTAAAAATGAAATAAAATTTACAGTTATTAAATCGCATGTGAAGTCGGGTATAAATGATTTTGTGTGATAATGTTCAAATTAAAAAATAAATAGATATAGTCATGCAAAAGGAATGTAAGTTTTTTTATATATAAAAGTGTCAATTTATATTATATTACATTATTTTAGATTTAATTACTTAGCAGATCCTCAAACTATTTGAGAATTTTTAAATGGGTTTGTCTATTCTGTGCAACCTTGTACATGTTAAGAAACCTAAAAATAGTAACTATTTATTGAAAAGCTAGCCATCTTATCTTTGAAAGAATAAAATATACAACTTTTCAAATGAATTTACTCTTTTAAAATATTTAACATATACAAGTTTGCACATGATAGAAAAACCCTTTTTAAATAGGTTCTCAAATTAAAAAAGTTTGTAATTGGGTACCCGAACTTTTAAATACTTTGTAATTGAGTCCTTACATTTTAAACGTCTGTAATCGGGTCCCTAAATTTATAAATAATTTGTAATTAGCTCCAACGGCTAGCAAAACAACCTTGTAATTAGAGCATGCTATAAACCTCCTTCCAGTATTCTTGTCTATCTTGGAGGTTAATAGAACCACTAGATCGCTCACAATAGCAAAGATTTTTAAAATGTCTCATATCCCAAGAACCAAATTATAAATTATTTACAAGTTCAGGGACCCAATTACAAACATTTAAAGTGTAGGGATCAAATTACAAAGTATTTAGAAGTTCGAGAATCCAATGATATTTTTTTTAGTTTTGGGACTACATAAAATTTCTCAAATAATTTGGAAACCTAGAGAGTAATTAAAAGTTTCTTTTATTAAGATGATACTAATTGCTCTATTCTTTGTAAATTTTTAAATAAATTAAAAAGGTTTTGGTTAGGCATATTATCGGATATCTTTTACCATGTCAAAATTAAAAACTTACCTACCACAATCTGTTATTTCATCCATTTGAAAAAGTAAATTAATCCAATTCATAAAAAAAAATTGTCCATTCAATCCATAATTTAAGTTTTACTTTATTTTGACTGAATAATTTAAGTTACTTAAATTCAAATTATATGCTCATGTTTCAAAAAAATTATATGCTCATCATGTCCTTATAATATCTTTTGATGGCCAATCATTGACACGAGGAAAACCATAGCAGCCATATGTTGGCTATTACTACTGGATCATAATTCCGTTTATTTTCTCTAATGTTCAAATCAGCCATGAATGTCGATCATTATTCTACAAAACAGAATGCAAAGAATATCTCAACTTTTTGGTTGATCATTAGAAAGCTGAATGAAATCCAACTTAGCATCATTTGGTTTCAGTAAGTCTAGAGTGGTTTATGTATAATGACAAACGGGGGATTATAAAGGATTAAAGGTTGGTATCGAGGCATAGTGATGTATGATGGTAAACAAGACGTTAGGAGGGGAATAGGAACAAATTTATTATACACCATAAGGTTTGAAGTGCACGTCCTTTGCCCTGATGGGAAATCAAATCTGTATCTTCCTCAAAAGAATATTTTGGGTGGAATTCCAAGTCACCCCAATTTGTTTGTATCGCCTTCTCCTGTCTTAGTTTCTGCTTTTCTGTAGTGGGAGCAAGACTTGTAATTAGTAGTTGCTATCGCGGTGGCGGTGAAAGTTGTAATTGCATTATAATTGTTTTTACCCAATGTGGCTATAATCATTAAAGACACAACCATATATCATCAATCTAGTACTCTTCAGAATTTCAAACACCAACTCCCTAAAAAATAGGAGTACCTAGCAAAATCTAGCACAAAGCATAAAATTAAAACAAGATTGATAGTGTATCTACGTAGGATAAACGGCAGAAACGTATGTGGGAAGCTGAATTTACTTAAAGGAAGAGGAGACATGTTTCCTTTTGGTGGGTCGTTGGTAATGGATAAAGTTGTTAGTGTTTATTTTTTTCATCTTTGCAATCATGGTGTCTAACGAGGCGTTTTAACCGAAGCGATAACTTTGCACCATAATGTCATAATTTTCTTTCAAATAAAATCATACCTCTCAATCTATTCATACTTCAAAGTTCAAAGTTCACAGGCGGAGCGAGCTCATCTCTCATTCCTTTTGATTTATCCCCGTTTTAATGATTTTTTTCTTCAGTTCAAAATTAAGCAATTCCAAACAAAATGCTTATTTTGGTCATGTTAATTGGTGTGACGCAGAGCGGATCGCGTATCTTTGTGATCCAAAATTGACACTGAATGATATGATGCGTTGTATGTTTAAATTTAAGCACCCAAACAATTTAAAAAAATGCACCAGAAGAAAGAAGGAATCCCATTCCCAATTCCCAATCCGAAACTTCAGTAAACTAAACTGAAGTATTGCAGTTTAAGAGAGATCACGTTTCGGTATAAAGCCACTAGATTCCACTTCTTAGCACGCATTTTCATCAAGACGAAACTTCTAAAACATCGAACGTTAAATTTAATGAGTTATAAGATATAAATAATCTAATCTTAAAGAAATTCACTTTTATGAAATCTCTCCGCAGGCCGTGTTTAGAAGCTTTGAGTTAACATCAGGCCTTAAGGTCAACTTTCACAATAGTTGTGTTATGGGTGTTAATGTTCAGGTAGAGTTCTTATGGGCAGCAGCTGATTCTTTAAATTGCTATTTTTGTACTTGGGCTTACCGGTTGGGTACATCCGAGGAAGCTTGAAACTTGGAGATCGGTTGTTGATAGATTCAGGAAGAAGCTCTCCTCTTGGAAAGGCAAACACGTTTCCCTTGGAGGTAGGATTGTACTTACGAATTCTGTCTTGTCAATTTTGCATGTGTACTATTTCTCTCTTTCACAGCACCTCTAATGGTTATTTTCTAAGAAACCCACTTTAGGTCTCATAACTAATATTAAATGGCCTTCATTATATCATATCATAGTTAAGCAATCCATACATATTTTATTTCAATGATGAAATGTATCCAATTTTGTTTCAAATAAAAATAATAATTCATTTATTTTAATTACTAAGTGAAAATATATGAAATATTTTTAAAAATATTTATTTTAATTAATTTTTATTATAGTAATTCTTCCAAACGGTAATATTTTGGTCCAAAATATCACCCATGTCTAGAAGCTTTCTTGTCTCATCAAATCCCATTTTCTCTGGGATATCCAAAACATGCCAGACCATCCCCCCTATTCTTGGATTTGGATTTGATGCAGTAACTGCGTCACGCAGTTAGTGTAGAGTAATAAATAATGTATAAAGTGAATTTTATAAAGGTATAATATGAGTTGTTAGATCTTAAATCAATGGCTGAGATTATTTAATGCGTGTAAATATGTACTTTTATTAATGCAGGGCAACTCACCCATTCATTTCTCCTTCGTCCAAAATTTCCCAAATCCCACTATTTTCTTCTCTTCTCCACAAGTCACTCTCACTCACATCTTCTTCACTGACGCACTCAGATCTCACCTGACCCTCTTCTCATCTCTTCTCTTAAACTCACCCACTCTTCTCTATTGGTGGTGCATGCACGGAGATCAGAGACGCAGAAGATGGTTACCGGCGACAGAAACTCACCCACTCTTCTCTCCCTTGATCTCCCTCAAAGTCGTCCCTCTTCTCTTCTCTCATACTCACCCGTTCTTCTCTTCCGACGGTACATGCTGCATTTGCTGGGTTGCAGACAACGAACTCTGCCGGCAATGCATTCTACCGGCGCAGCGATGCATGAATGGAGACAAAGAAGAAGGGTTTCCGACGGATCTACTATTTTTGGAACTGCTAGGTTTAGGATCTGCTAATTTTGCTTCTTCAACATTTTTGTATCTGCTAGGTTTTTATTTATTTATTTGGTATTTTGTTCTTCTGGTGTTGTGTTCTGATATTGTGTTCTTCTGAACGTGAATCAGTTTTTTCCCCTCTTTTTTTGATGAGTTGGTGGGTACAAGAAATTAATTTTTTATGGTTATTGAACGGTTCCTTATTTAAGAAACCTTAAGGAACCTGAGGTGCCAGGTAGATGTGCCCCAATGGGGAAAAAGGCTAAGGAATGGTTCCATAGCTTAAAGAACCCAATATGACACCCCCATTGGAGATACTCTTATGAAAGCTCCTAAAAGAGTTATTAGGCTGTTGACTAGGATACATAGGTTTTTTTGTGGGGAGGATCTGAGAATGTTAGGAAAGTAGTTTGGGTAAAATGGGAGGAAGTATGTAAACCAAAAAATAAGGGAGGGTTAGGTGTGAGAAATTTGCGATTTTTTTAATTTGAGTTTATTAGGAAAGTGGAAGTGGAGGTTGCTTGTTAAGGAGGAGGCGTTGTGGAGTAAAGTTCTTAAGTTCAGGTATGGCGATGAGTTGGAAGGCTCAGCGGTGCGCACAAAGAGCTGAACCTAGGTTACAAAAATCAACGTGGTGGAAAGATCTTGGTAAATTGAAGATTGAAAATGACAACTCGGCAGACTAGTTCAAAGAAGGCTTGAAAAAGGAGATTGGTGATGGAAATAACTCCTTGTTTTGGCAAGATAAGTGGTGAAGTTCCTCCTCTCTTGGTGAAATGTTTGATAGTCTTTTCCATGTGTCCGAAAACAAAAGCAGTAGGGTGGCAGATGTTGGGTTTTGGCATAATGGGTGTTGGGTGTGGAACTTGCAGTGGAGGCCACCTTTCTTCGTGTGGGAAGAAGCGTTATTGGAGGATCTTATGGCCCTGGTTGGATCTATAACGCCCATAGAAGGTCAGAAGGACAAATGGGTTTGGTCACATAATAAGTCAGACTCTCATTACTCTTCTAGTTCAGCCTATGCTCATTTGATGTCTTTTAACCAGATGCTGGTCATTCCCCATAGTCTTGCTCATCAATCTATATTTGGCAATTTGTGGTTAAACTTGGCTCCCTTAAAAGTAACAGCTTTTGTTTGGCAAATGCTACTTGATAGGTTACCAGCAAGACCCAACCTTGCAAGGAGAAACATAATCCCGGGTACGCAAACCTTAAGCTGCCCTATCTGCTCTTTAGATATGGAAACGCCAAAGCCTTCCTGTTCTTTTGCTTTTGAGTTATTGAGGAAGGTATATTCATGGCTAGGCTCTCAAATGGGTGTATCTAATGACCCTGTAGCTAATTTCTTCTACCATTTGGGCTTGATGAATGGGAAGAAACTCAAAAGGGTGCGGATGGTGGCTTGGTTAGCAACTATTTGGTCTATTTGGCTAGCTAGAAATGGAACAATATTTAGACTAGAAAAGGTGGATGTTTTGAATGTGTTTGATCTTGTGAAGATGAGAACATGGCGTTGGGTCAAAATAAAAAAAAGGGGAAGCTTCTCATTTTCAGATTGGTGTAACTGTCCCCTTCATTGTATGATTATGGCAAGCAAACTGTACTTGACTGCTGCAGGGGACACAGTAGTCTGGTGGTGCTGAGGATAGCAAGAAATAGGTCTTGGATCTCATGAGTGGTGACATTTGAGTAAGGATAGCAAGAAATAGGTCTCGGATCTCATGAGTGGTGACATTTGAGTAAAGGAATATATGCCTTCCGGGTGTTGGCTAGGAGAATAATTGGATTCAATTTTGTATTGGTTTCAATTTTGTGGGGGCAATTTATTTCTCTTCGGAACTAAACACAAAACTTTTGGTGTTTGCCTAAGAGATGGCTTAGGAGTAGATGTTAAAGGGGTTTGTTCTTCGCACTATTTTTGCAGGATCTTGTAATAGTTACAGGGATCCTTCAAGAGTTCTTGTGTAGTGGTTAATGTATCCATTTGTACATATTACATATATATTACTATTGGTTTACCAAAAAAAAAAAAAAATGAAATCTCTCTTTTAAATTTGCATGATAAAATGTTGGCGCTAACACTTTCAATGTCAATTTTCTTATTTTTGAACATTTTAAAAGAAATAGTCAAGAATACAAGCAAAAAAAAAAAAAAACTGGAAGTTGTAACTAAATGAATTGATAATATTTTTCCATCTTTGATTAAGTGTCTTCAAATTCCTGCTAACAATTGTGTTCTTTTCCCCGCTGGCTTCTAGCATTGATAATAAATCCTTTTAAATAATAAGGTTTTCTTGGGGCAAACAGCTTATTAAACGCTTATATTAGAAGGGATTATGTAAAAAAAATTTATACATTGAGCTCTTTTTAAATTAATTTATTTAGTATTTGGATACATACTCGAAGAAACTTTATTAAAATCAATAACTTTGAGAGAGGAAGATGGAAGAATTGATTTTGATGTAATTTCAAATTATTATGGGGGTATAATTGTCCTATAAAATATGAAATCAACTTCTTGTATAAGCTTCCATACAAAATTATTCAATAAGCTAAAAAAATTGGTTTATCAAAATAAACTAAAACTATATCTGGTGGTTAATAAGTTAGTTATTTAAGCTTACCCAAACATTTTTTTTTTACATAAAAGTACTTATATCAGCAGAGAAGCTCTGATAAGTTGTAAGTTTGTTATCCAAACCGGGTCCAGGCATTTCTTTGGAACAACTTATTGCTCACATGAAAACTTAATAATCATTACATATTTATTACCACAAGTATGCTTGAAACTTTGGCCAAACACTACAAGAATAATGCTCATTACCAATGGCCAAAAGTCTTCAGAAAAGACCTAAAGCCATCGATAATGGCGGCTTTCCGATGGCAAACTGACGGTCACATATCCATCGGAAATGACAGTGTCAGTAATCGTTATCGACAGCTTCATGCGAAAGCCGTAATTTCCGACGGCCACCACCGTTGGTAAGTTGACCAAGTTATCGACAGCCACTACCTCGCGGTATAGTTGCCAGCATTGCAAACCCAATTTACCTTTATTGTAATAATAATGGTGCAATCGCGCAAGCCAAGGAACCTAGATCTCATCAGCGGTCCAAACATATACCGAGGCACTTCCATCTCATTCGAGAGATCATCGATAGAGGAGATGTGAAGATATAAAGAGTACCAACACTGAAAAATGTCACAGACCCGCTGACCAAGGCTCTTGCTCAGCAGAAGCATAATGCTTATACTAGATCAATGGGTGTTTGTTTTATGCCCGATTGGCTCTAGTGCTAGTGGGAGCTAGACTATTGGTGTATCTTTTTCTGGATTATTTTTAGGGCTAAATATGTTTTTGGTCCCCGTAAAATGAGGGAATTTTCGTTTTGGTCCTTGTAAAATTTTTTCTTTGGTTTTTGTCCCTCTAAAATCTAGAATCACTATTTTTGGTCCCTACTGTCATGTGACACCCATTAACTACTTATGTGTCTAACGGAGGTCACATGATCATCCCAAGTGACACCCAATAACCTCTATGATGTCATGCTAGCATATGATTCCCCTAAAATTTTCCTTGAACCCCAAAATGAATTATATTTATCTACCCTAAAATAAATGGTAGGGCCTACAAACAGTGATATTAAATTTTAGAGGAATAAAAACTAAAGAAAAATAATTTCAGGGATCAAAACCAAAATTTGCTCATTTTATAGGAACCAAAATTGGTACTTTCATATTTTAGAGGGATGAAAACCAAAGAAATTTTTTTACAGGGATCAAAACCAAAATCTACTCATTTTCTAGGGACTAAAAACATATTTAACCTTATTTTGATCATGTCATCGGTTTATATTATTTATAATATGAGGCATTTCTATTTATTATGCTATCTCTTTTATACATAATAATCCTCCGAATAGTAAGTTTAGTTCAATAAAACATCAAGTGTGACTTGATCGTAAGACCCTATTGAACATTATAACACTATTCTTAAAACATCCTTAGTCAAGTATTATTGTTAATTAGGACAACAATAATACATCGAGACTATTATGCAAGTAGACTGTTAACCACATTGCACGGGTTATGGATATGAGATATTAAGTCTTCACATAGATATAAATATTAGAGTAATATTTATACTGGATTGACCCACTATGAGAATGTTGCATAATAGTTATGTAAGTGTCATAAGCGCTTCTCATGATAACCATTGTAAAGTAGTCCTTCGACTTGAAGTCACTACGATACCTACATGTGAAATTGTAGGCTTTGATACCATCAAACGTTATCTATAACAAGATAATCATAAATGTAGTTATTGGGTCTGCAATGAATCGTGTTGAGAGATGTGAGTGATGCAGATAGGATTTGTCCCTCCTACATAACAAGAGCAATGTCACAGACCTCTCGATAGGTGAAAATGCATGGTCATGCTCAAACGGGCCAATATGAGATATTGGGCCCGTTTGTGATTACACATCTACTCGGAGATCAAGGAACATATAATTGAACTTAACAAGGATGACACATTTATGCATTGTGTTCAATTATGACATATGGATGAAGGAACATTTACTACACAGTAAATTGGTTGCAGTAAGGTTAAAACCGAATCACCGATTTTCTCATAAATTAGGTAGCAATGATGTATTGTTAAATGTCGCTCATTGTTTATAATATTTGATATTATAATTAATATGTGATATTATTATAATATTTAATATTATTTCCAATTTAATGAAAACCTATAGGGTCACGCATAGAGCAAATAGTTGGAGAGGAATTAATTAAATAAATACGATTTAATTAACTTTGGGCTTGTAGTAGACAAGCACATTGGGATTATGGCAAGTAACAGTGAAGGAGCATTACGCTATAAATAGATGGTGTGCCTCCCTCATCATAGAAGGTGATACTCTCTTGTCACTAGACATATTAACGAGATATACTTTACTCTTGACGTCGCGCCAAACCCTGTAGTCGTCAGCTAGCACAAGACTCATTCTCCATTGGACGTTTGCTCGCGCGGATTGAGTAGAGGTGCTATCTCTGTTGCGGCGTTGGTGATTTGAAGCAAGCTTTGAGGATTGTTTTGAAAGCATGTTTCAAGAGGTAAACACAATATCCTTACGTGATTCTTGTTTTGTTATGCGCGATCCATGAGGTATAATTTTCTTCCGCCTTGAGACATGATTTTCAAAGAGGATTGCCTCAAGAAAACCTAATAAGGCGATGCCTATTTTCAATAGTTGTCGGCAAGGTTTCCAGCACTATATGTGCAACCCTTCTACTTCTCGCCAACAACCTATGCCCAAACAGGAAGCGCAAGTCGCTCCTCCTCCTCGGGGTCGAAGGGATTAGATGGGGAAAAGGATGCTACCTGAGACCTAGCATGAGACATCATCGCCTCAAACTCATAATGTTATGCATAATCAAACACATTAGAGCATGTATAATATAATAAAACGATACAACATTAAAAAAAATAAACATAAAAGGAGAATTACCTAAGTGTGCCTCAAGCGCTCATCTACAAATTGACAAATACCATTCCTAGTATGGGTGTGGTGGCGGAGCTCGTGAATCTTTACCCCTCGCTTCTACTTGCTAGTCTATAACACAAGCATACCTGATAATTAAACAAATATAGAACAATAAAGTTAATACATAAAGAATGAGGGTATGAATGTACCAGCTGAGCTGTGCTCTGCGCTTGGGTGATGGAACCTCCAGTGTTAAGGCTCCCACCCTTCTCTGATGTCCTGTTTTTCTTTGCTTGGGCTGAAACTTTCTGGAACTCAACAAAAGCCCAGTTTCTACACAAAGCCTACCAAACTTCATCTCTTATCCATGAAGGTTTGTTCGCCCTTCAGGCGAGCGACCCTAAGCATATCGGATAGGCGGTGGGAGGCTCACATGTGAAAGTTCCTCCTGATCATGTCCTCATTCTCGTCTTTCCACATGATTTTCTCCTATATTAGGAGAACATAAATAATAATTGTTATAATAAGATTTAATGAAATAATAAATTAAAAAAAATATTCAATAAATTAAAATTTGCAACTTACTCTAAAAGTCTCAAAGAACATGTCTCGTTCATCGTTATTGAGTTGTCCCCATGTGGTCCAAGGGAGTATGATACTTGTGCTTAATAGCAGTTGTGATGTTCTTCGCTGCGGCCTTTGAAGGAAGGAACCTTAACAGTAAAAATATGTCAATCAATCAAACAAATGCCTATAAATTGTAATCAAAATTGAAAAAAAATTTATTTTATTAATTTTTACCCTTTACTAGCTGGGTAGATAATAAGTGGATCATCGACCATCATCTCAACCTCCTCCTTCTCCTCCTTTACCTTTGAAGGTGAGGGTGAATAGCCGAGACTATACTCCTACTCAGGCTGACGATGATCGGGTGACGTCTCAGCCACACTTGCAGAATTAGAAGCGCCTTGGAGTGCATATGTGTGGAACCCCGGGTGGGTATCACATCGGTCCCAGGTGCAATATGTGGAGTCAATGTAGGTGCAACCGGTGGGGGAGGCTGTGTAGCTTCAATTGGTGGTGGGCGCGATGTAGATACGATCGATGGTGGTCGCAAGTGCAGGTGGGCGTGGTGCGAGTATAGAAACCACCAAGATAGATGTAGAAGGCAGAGACACAAAATAGTCTGCAACCTCACGAGTCACGATGCAAGAAGCCCTAGTCTGACGACGAGTCGAATAGGGGTTAGTGTCGTCAGCCTTATCCTTACCACTAGTGGGTGGTTTCGATGGAGGTGGGTTATGTGCTCATGATGCTATGTCTATAGAGCAATTTAATTATAAGAAGATAAAACTCATGAAATATAAAATTTAAACATAACAATAATAAAAAATAAATTCATTATATAAGTCATAAAGTCAATTTATGCAATAGTTTATTACAATTATTTAATCAATTTATAATTAATATACTATTTAATCAATTTATTATAATTATTTATTATTTAATCACTACAATTAGTTAATTATTTATAGCAAGAATGTGGGAAACATAAAATTCCCTATACAGATTCACTATAATTCACTAAACAAATTCCATATAAAAAAAAAAAACAATAAAATTCACTAAACATATATCAATCTCTTCCTAGAAAATACACTAAAGATAAATTCCATAAAATTTATCAGAACAAATTAAATGCATCAGCGAAACAGACAACCAATAGCAGAATCAGAATCCCAATAGCAGATATAACAACAATAATGTTAAAAATCAGAACCCTAATAGCAAAACATCATAACCCCACACAAAACATTAAAATGAACATACCCCACCACCTCCACCACCACCACCACACATAACACAAAACAACAAAGATGAAAATTATAAACACAAAGAATAACAAAATTGCAAGTGAGCATTACAACAAAATACAGAGAATTCCAAACAACAAAATGAAGGATTACCTGGTTGAGCATTGCAACAAAATACAGAGAACAGCAAAACGAAAATAAAAAACGAGGGGAAATGGAAGAAGGGAGAGTACTTGGTTTGCGGTGGTGGCAAAAATAGTTGAGCAGCGCGCAACGGAGAGCAGCGAAAGGGTGGCTGGTTCGTGGTGGTAGAACATAGCATTAAAATTAGATGCAAAGAGGGAGAAAGAAGACGGTAGAACAAGAGTGTGATGGAAATGATTTTCTAACCTAAAATGGTGGCTGGTTCGTAGCGGCCTGAGAGGAAACTGAAGCAGTGGTGACCGAATATGTGGTGGTTGGTCCGCAGTCATTGATTCGAGGTGGTATGGCAGTTCTGCGCGTGGGGGAAAAAAGGGTGGTGCGGAGAGAAATGAAGGGGGAGAAAAAGGTGTGTGCGGAGAGGGAAATGTGGTTGCAGAGAGTAGTGAAGGCAAAGGAGAAATGAAGGGGGAGGAGACGCGAGACACATTAAGTGACAATGTATCGACGACTTACCTGTGGTATGGTTACCGAAAAGGAAAAAACATATACTGACGGTGAAAGCCGTCGAAAAGGGGAAAAACCTTGTAACTCCAAACGTTCGTTACCGACGGATGAGACAGTCATAAAAAGTATTACGCATTATCGACGGACTGGGGCTGTTAGTATGACTCCTATTCCTTCGATGCTTTCGCGTCTAGCTATTATTTAATACAAAAGCACGCAAAATTTAGCTATAAATTTACTGACGACTTTAGTCAATGTAGCCAGTAAGGTTGAAAAAATCAACCGTTGTGTTTACCGACGGTCTAGATCGTTGGTAGTGGTTGAGTTTCCGACGGGTTAGGGATCGTCGGTGAGTATTCGTCACCGTTGGAAAGCACACGTTTTCTTTTAGTAAAATAGTAAGCTTCCTTTTGGTTGGTTACTATTCCCATAAATTACAAACATACAATTTTCTTGATATTTCAAATAAACTAGTTTACATACGAGAGGTTAATTTGACAACATGATGTTTCAATTAAATTATTTTAGAATATCACACATTACAATAAAAGAAAATCCCCAAAATTTGAATTTTTTCTGGTTGCCTTTAACAAAAATTGTTTGAACATAAAATAGTAACGGTTGCACTGTAGCGAGATGTTTTGGCCCTATATCCTAACAAAGGGATCTTAGATTCGATCCCTGTAAGATCACGAATTCAGTTTTGTTCCTTTTCCGAGAAAAAATGCCATAAAATTGGCTCAAAATCCAATTTTGAGATTGAAACCCTTAAATATTCGAAACGATACACTTGGCGGCTGAAACCACCAAGACATGGCATAACCGTTGGTTGTAACTTGAAAACTTTAAAATTAAAATGAAAAAAAAACGTTTCATAAATAATTCAAATTTCCAATATGGAATCGAATGCGGTTCCCAATGGTTATATGCAAAAATAACGATCATGCTACCGTTACACCATCAAATACATTACGATGTTTAATCAACAATCAATATGTCGTGACCGTCCCATCCGGGAGCCGTGAAAGAAATAAAGGGGAGTCGTCACCAATTTTTGTAGGAAAAAAAATTGAAAAACCCATAAATTTAAGAAAATTAGTCATTAAAAATTAAGATCGAGCTCGGG
Source organism: Ammopiptanthus mongolicus (assembly GCA_039655645.1). Taxonomy (NCBI): domain Eukaryota; kingdom Viridiplantae; phylum Streptophyta; class Magnoliopsida; order Fabales; family Fabaceae; genus Ammopiptanthus; species Ammopiptanthus mongolicus. The sequence goes on along the minus strand of CM077346.1, from coordinate 26,375,887 downwards.
AGTCGGTTACGACTAGGGAATATATTAGCATCCTACATCTCTCGTTCTAAGAACGGTACCTCAAGTTAATTATGCTAATTTTAATAACTTTCAAAATATTTATTTTACCCGAAAAAAAAAGAATAAAGAGAAGATAAACATAAAAAATAGAAAAATTTAGTTTTAGCTTGACGAAATGATTAATTTCGCTCCTACGTATCCCTGGTGTGATGGGGAACTCAAAGGCATGTAGTTTTTCTAGAAAATGTTTGGTTGGTTAGATTTTTTTAATTTCTTTTGGAAAAGATTTTTTTTATTGAAGAAGATAATTTAGGGGGAAAAGAATTTTGTTTCAAAGTTAATTCACTTTCGTACAGGATTCAAGATAGCAATGCTATAAGATAAACCCTTACAATATTATACAACACTTGAAAATGAAAAATCATACATTAACATCATAAATTATCGCGTGATTAACATTAAGTAAGGATAAAAAACACTTTTGTTTTGAACCCTTAATCCCAGCTTCCAAATTTATCTTTTATTTATTATTTCCTCTTACTTTCCAGATTTAACAAAGAGATTAATTGGTATATACTGACAGTATAAAGATTTTTTATATTGTCAACCAATCAGAAGTTACCATATAAGCTAAAATGTTTAACTCTTATCCTAACTACCTTAAAAGTCATCCACATCATGATTTTTGATTAATTGACAATATAAAAAACTTTACACTCACAATGTATAACAATTAAACTCTTTAACTCTTTAACATATCGTTTTATCTTTTTTTTTGTATTTTTAACTTTTAATAAAAACAGATTTTTTACTAGACTAAATTACTAAAAGAAAGAAAGAAGACGACGGAAAATTCCTCTAGTATACACTTACGAAGAGAACAACCGTGGGCGGTGGAAAAGTAGCTACGATGATGGGATGCAGCAAGTCAGAAACGTCGGAGCCAGAGACGGCGATGTGGCATAGTGGTGGGCGAGTCTCGCACGAGTGGGCTGGAACACGGTGGTTGGGACGGCGGCTTTGGCTGGGACTTGCTTGGCGCTCCAGAGCGAAAGGAGTGAAACAGGTGCAACGCTTTGGGACTCCGATTCAGGTGGGTGGAATGCGGCTTGTGACTGTCCGAGGAAGAAGACGGTGGGAAGTGGTGGAGATTCTGATTGGCTGGGCTTATGACTGCTGATATTTTGGAAGGCAGTGATTGATGAATTAAATAGTGAATGAAGATGGTGAAGTGTTGAGAGGAAGGCAGTGTTTGGAATTCGATGGAGATGATGGAGGATGGTTAAGTAATGATGATGGAAGAAATTGGAGAAGAATTTGGAGAGAATGATATTTGAGAAATTTTTTCTTCCCTTTCACGGTGGAATCAAGTCCAATATATAGAAAAAATAATAAACTTCCCCTAGTCAGATTAGATGAGCCATAAAAAAAAATTATTATTTATCTCTAATAAATTATAATAATCATATGAAGCAGAATTTGTTTTGAGAGTGTGAATGAATATGTAACAGCGATCACTATCTTTTCCTATCTACTAAACCAACTTAATCTTCATTATATTTTTATTTTATTTTATTATTTACTATTTTACTTATTTTATTTTCTTTTTTTATATTTTTTTAATTTTTGAAAAAAGAGATGGGCCTAACTTCTAAAAAATTGGGCTTAAGACCTAATTGATTTTTTTTTTGCACCTATTAAAAAAGAAAAATTAGTCCGGACAAAATTGGATGTTCACACAATATATTTAAATATAAACACAAAGTTTCATGAATTGATAAAAAAAATTTAAATACCAATGGCAAATCAAACTCGGAAAACCAAATCAGTACAACATAACGATTTGAAATCTACACATATGATTTAATATCATGAATCAGAAACAATCCATGAATTCGTAATAATTTAGTATAAATAACACATTAATCCAATATTCAATAATATTAGTCTTCAACGAAATTGAATTCATAATTGTTATTAAATTTGATTATTTAAATATAGAAATTGTCAAATTCAAGAGTACTTAAGCAATCACAACACAAAAATTCTCAACGATTCAACATAAACTTGTGGCTCTGATACCACTTGGTGGATATTTATTGGAGATACTTAAAGATGAAAATCATCATCCAATCAAGACAACTCATGTTCAATCACCAAGAAATAGAGAAAGTCTGTAACGGAAGCGTACACGAATCCAAAGAGAATATGATAGAGGTTGTGAGTTCTTCGTCTACGAATTGGTCGTGTATGCACAATTCCTCTTAAACAATAAAAAGTCTCTCCTTTTCTAATGATGGGATGTTAGAAAATAAAACTATGGCATATAACTCAGGGACCATAACCTTTTATAATATGTACATGCCCTTTCATGAAGAGTAATGTCTTTTGAGTTCATACCCCTTCATGAAGAGTCGTGACTTTTAAACTTTTCTTATTTCTAATTTGGTCCATCATGAAAATAGAAATAAGACTTTTGGTTATATGTACAAAGTCCATGCCAAATGAGATGTCATTTAATCCCAATAACTTGATCCATATAAGGTAACATTATTACACAGGATAATCCTTTAGATAACATACAATACGTAATTAATGATATATGTAGGCCCACATATTAGATTAATATCTAACAAGATTAATTAGCGCTATATCTATAGCTGCTGGTGCAGGGCCCTTATTGATGAAATCAAATAGAAATGACAGCCTACCAACTTGCACATGGAATGAACTACATGCAGTTGAGCTTAACCGTTTTCTGGTGCTGTAGTTGTGCTGCAGTTGGAGGTGCAACAACTTCAAACGGTAGGTTTAAAACTAATATTTTTTGAGGAAGTTCTTGTACCACAGGGCAGAAAGCTTTTGGTCCCTTTCTAAGCTATTATTGTAATCCACAAAGTTCAGTCCAAACCGCATAGCAAAGCCTGCAAACCATTCTTGACTGTCCATAAATGATCATGCGAAATATCCCCTTATATTCACTCCATGCTCCTTGTATATATTTATTACAAGTCAATTAATGAAAAAGTGTTAAATTGAATATTAAAAAATAAAGTCATATAAGCTTTTTTGGGTATAGAAAATCACTTACTCAATTGCAGAACGAAGATAATAGAGATGACGATAATGATAATCAATTCTGTAAACATCTAGAAGGGATTTCTCAAGTGATAACATCGGATCATTGAACTCATCCATACCTATAAATTAAGGGAGATATATAATATAAAATATCGTACATATTCTTTTAAATAGGTTTGTTTTAGAAAAATAGAAAAATGAAAAATTAGCATACACTTGCATAATATAATCGTTCCGTGTAAGTTCTCATTAATTTTTGTGTAGATCTTAGTTACAATAGCTTTCAAGGAAAATAAATATGATGTATCTATCTATTTACCATTTTCAGTGATGTAAATCAATGGTTGTTGTACTTGTTCTTAGTGTATAACAGAAGATCTCGAAGTCCCAAGGGATAGAAGTATAACCAATCTGAAGCAACCTGCGTACAATTATAAATAGAGATTTTTTTTAAATATTTTATCAAACGGATTCAACTCTATAATGTTAGGTAGCCACACACGTACCCTTAGATCTAGTGGTCTCCCATTGCGCTTAGCTGCAATTGCAAAAATAAAGACACGTCGACCATCACAAATTCAATATTTTCAATATATGTAACATAGCATTTAATTTAATGAAATGATAGATAGATAGATAGGTGTACTTACATGTAGTATTGGCCCGAGCATCTATTTGATAAGTGTGTTTGTCAGGGCTTGGTGCAGGATAGGCATAAGCACCAGTGTAATAGTTTAGACCAATAAAATCGAATGAACCACTGACTAGCCTGCTTTCCTCTGGAGTGAATGTTGGCAATCGACTTGCCACAAAGGCTCGCATGTTTTTTGGATAGTCTCCTGTTGTTAGAGGTACCTACAATCAATCAAACAAATTAAAAATATTCAATTTGGGATTTTTTTTTTTTTTCCTAATCTTCTGGCCTCTCTGTGTTTGTGCACTTGCGCATCTTTACCTTTCAAATTGTCTGTCTTATCCTTTCACTTTCAAATTGTTTTTTTATTAGTGACTCTAGCTAGCCCACCGTGGGAGAGATCAACAACACTTACCTTCCATATTGGAAGTCAAGCAATCGTTTGGCAGCATGTTGATCATCTATGTCATTATTTGAGAGTGGGATGTACCAGTTAGTCAGCATGCCTATCAATCCCTTTTGAAGTGCCTGCACTCATATGTATTCATTATCTTTAAAATAATTATTTGAAGGGCCATAAGTAATAACTGTAACAAAAGGTAGTATTAATTATTATTATTAGCATATTAACATGTATAATGTTTGAAGTAAATAATAATTATAATATATATAATTAATAAGAAATTTATAAGTGGTTAAAGGAAGTATATAATTAAAAAGTAAGTAATATTATAATTTTAGGATTTTATTTTGAATTTTTATAGAAGTAATAAGATATTTATAATTTTTTTATGTATTCATTTATTTAAGTAACTAATTCGTAATGAATTAAAACAAATAAAATATCAAAACCAAGAACGTCATTCATATACTAGTATAATAGAGATCAACGCTTATTTGATTGTAAAAAATATGTATTCTATTATTTTTATCTCATATTTTTTAAAAAGTCATGTGAACATAATTAATAAAAAATGATCAGGTTTTTAGTTTAAATATTTTAATAATCTTTTTGGAAAAAATATATTCAACACCTATCAATAATTTTATCATTTCTTACACCTTTAGGCTCTTCTTGGCCACATGTAGGCAGGATGCTTATTGCTTAACCATAAACAAATTGGATTTATTGGTATAAAGATTTTTTATATTGTCAATCAAAACATGTTTTTGTATTCTCACATCGTTAAAAATGTTTGATTTTCATCCTAATTACTTTAAAATTCATCCATATTATATGATTTATGATTGAATAACAGTATAAAAACTTTACACAAACAATACGTATACAAAAACTCTAATAAATAATACGTTAATTAGTCTAGGGAAATGATTATCCGTACCAATGTTGAACTCCTAACTTTCATATGAAAGTTTTTAATTGGTTGTTTTTTTCAATCTTTTCTCATTCCACTCATCAGTCATCATGTTGAGATGTTTTCTCTATTGTGTAATTTGTGACTATTGGTACGAGTTCTTCTCTTACTAAATAGCATCTGTAATTAGTCTAACAAATTTTAGTGCTAGAGCCTAGAGGGTGGACAAATTTGCAAACAAATAATGAACCCGATAATTCGTATTGTACACATCAACAGAACTGCATGAGCAAGAAGTAGATTGTATGTAACGATGCAGGACTCTGTTCCAAAATCACCACCAAAGCAATTTAGCTCCAACCAATTAGAGCATCGACCTGGTGCCATAGCCTCAACTGCATAGCCAGCGATGCTAAACATATATGGCTCGTTCAGAGTAGTCCAATACTAAACCTTTTTCCCAAATTTGTAGAAGCAAAGATTCGTATAGTATCGAAAATCATTTCTGGAAAATAATTAATATGAGAGCTCAACAAATTATAACCATGACCACATACTCATTTAATATGCCATGGAGGCAATAAGCTGAAGCTATGGAATGGAAACTCACACTATGCGAGAACATAAGAAACCACCATACTTATCTTCCAAGTCTTGGGGAACATCCCAATGGAAAAGAGTTACTAATGGTTCAATACCTGCAATTGTCTCGAGGATGATCAATGTAATTTTATTCTTTTTTATCATTTACAGATAATTAAAATACGAAGTACAAAATATAGAGTTTAGAATATGACCATGAGCTTTTAGTTCGTCAATGAGGTTGTGGTAATATTGGATTCCTTCGTAATTTATACCTCCACTTATCTTTCCTTCTATAGATCGATATACAGTTAATAAAAAATGGTTGATGCAAAACATCAACTAGGTAAAAAAATTAAGTTGAGAATAATCATATATCTAACATTTGACTTACTTGGCAGTATTATAGGCCAAGAAATAGAGAACCTGTATGAATCCAAATTCATGTCTTTCATGATGCCAACATCTTCCTATAGCATATATGCACAACAGGAAATTGGAATCAAAATGAAAGAAGAGGGAAATTACAATAAGAAGTCTATTAAATTTGTATTTTGCTTTTTTTTTGGTAAACTTTATTTTGCTTGTTCAAATTTCGTTGATAGATGAAAATTTCGTTGGGTCCACATTATGGATTCCCTAATTTGAGTTTAATACTTTTTTTTTTATGATATGAGTTTTATACTTTAAAACTGCATATTAAAAGTGCAGATAATGTCTACAAAAAGAAAAGTGCGATCTTGCCTTGACCAACTTGGGGAAAGAAATATGTCCTCAGATTTACATGATAATTAGAATATATGCTTAGTGGATACTGGTGTATGTTTTGTATGTGGACCATTGCGGGGCTTTTTGACTACTAAAAGGGGGTTGTCCATGCTGTATTATTACTCTAGCATAGCTGTTTTAAGTACCCCGGGTGCTTTGATGGTACCTTTTCTGGTCAATTTTGTGGGTGTTTTGTGATTTTGTTGACCATTGTATTTGTGTTTGAAATTAAGCTTCCACCACATGATAGCGTAGAGACTTTTCAACCCTTTCTAAAAGGTAGAAAAAGATTTTTCACTATGATGCTTAGCTTCACAATTTTTAATAAAATGTTAATTATCGAAAAAAAACAGTTACATATTCATATTTTCTATCAAAGTTATATATTCTATAAAATTAAATTTTAATTTAATAGTTATCGATTTAACGCTTTATTATTTAAATTATGAATTTAATTGGTATGTATTACTAGTTTAAATATTTTTTACGTTGTCTATTAATAATAAATTATCATATCATTAAAAAAATGTTTGACTCTTGGTATAACTATCTTAAAAGTAATACATAGGATAATTTGTGATTGATAGACAGTATAAAAACCTTTACACTGTATCAAAATTAAAAAATCCATAAAATTTTCCTTCCCATTTAAACTTAAAGTATATTTACAGATTGATACATGAAAATTATGCATATACATATACATAATTTAATATTAAAGTAGAATAAAATATATAACTAAGTACTGATGTGTTTCAAGTCAATAGTTTGTAGACTATAATTGAAATTCTTTGTTACGTCTGTATAATAAGGGATATAATTTTAATCTATTATAAAATTGTTTTTACTATCCATTTAATAATTATTGATGCATTATTAAAAATTAACATTTTTATTTGAAAAATAAAATAGATTTTTACTATATATTATTATAAGAAATTACCTAGATTTAATTTTAGTATAATTTTTTTACACTGAGATCAAATAAATCATTGTCGTGTCATTAAGAATATTTAACTTTCATAATAAACACATCAAAAGTCATACATAATGTATAATTATATATTATTGGATAATGATATGGTCCGATTAGTAGTTATAAGTGGGGGACAACCTTCACCCCATTAACTAGGTTTGAGGGTTGAGTTAAGTCTAAACTCAAATTCTAAGAAAAGATATACCCCACTACAAGAAAAGAGCTCATAAGACGTCGGTAATTACCAAAAATCGTCGGTATCAGTACATTTCCGACGGCCTAAAATCCGTTGGAAAAAGGCTTGTGGGTAATTTTACCAACGATCTAGCCGTCGGTAAAGTGGTGATGGTCATTACCGACGGCCAGACCGTCGGTATATATAAATTTTTTTAATTTATATTTTAATTGATTAATTAATTATTATTTAATTATATTTTATATTTATTAAATATTTTTCTTTGTTATTAATTATTTATAAACATTAATTAAATAAATAGAGCAAAATAAAATTAAAAATGACATTAAAAAATTTAAAATTATATTCAAATAATAAATAACATATGTTCTTATAATACATAGAAATATAAATAAATAAAATAATATGAAAATCTAATAATCCCTATCATAATGATAAGAATTCTGGATAAGATCATCGAAAGAGTCCTCATCATTGTCGGCCCTGATGCGACTGGTCGACTGATCTGGATGGGGGGCTGTTGCCGAGGGGGCTGTTGGTGCATTTGTTGTATGCTCAGTAGCATCTGCTCCATCCGACGCTCACGCTCCTCGGCACGACACTCGGACTCAGCCAATCTCCGCCTCAGCTCAGCAATCTCCTGATCAGCGTGGCGACTGGCTCCGGTGGATGTTGTGGCGCTGATATTCAAGCGCGAAGACCCTTTTTGATAGTTATCGAAAAGGTCTCCTGCACCGTAAAGATGACCTTTCTTCTTACCGCCAACAACCTCAGCCCAAACACGCAGTGCAAGCCGCTGCTGCTCCTCGGGCTCAAGTGGGGTGGAGGAAGATGTTGTTGCCTAAGACATCCTCTCCTCAAACTCCTCCTGTTATGCATAATCAAACAAATTAATGAAGACTATATATATAATAAAACCATCCATTTTAAAACTATTAATAAATGAGGCATTAGCTGAGTGCGCCTAGAGCATTCATCTACATACTCGCCAGTACCCTTCCTAGTATGGGCGTGGCGATGGAGCTCGTTAATCGGCACTGGTCCCCTTCTGCCCCTAACCTATACGTACACAAACATAAATTATAAGTAAACAATAATTAAAAAATAATATGAATAACATATGTATTAAATATGAATGAATGTACCAGACGCTCAAAGTACTCCGCCTGGCAAATGGAACCTCCTATGTGCAGGCTCCCACCCTTCTCTGATGTCCTATTTTTCTTTGCTTGGGCTAATTTTTTCTGGAAATCAGCTATAGCCCAGTGGTGTCATATGGCATCCCAGACTGCATCTCTCATCCATGAGGGTCGCTCGCCCCTCAAGCGAGCGTCCCTGAGCATATCGGATAGGCGATGAGAGGCCTTCATATGAAAGTTCCTCTCGACCAATGCTTCATGCTCGGCTCTCCAAGCAACTTTTGTCTGCATTAGAAATACATAAATAGTAATTTATTATATTAATAATCTATATGAAATAATAAGTAAAAACATATTAAGTAAATTGAGAATTACAACTTACTTTATAAGCGTTAAAGAAACTTCGTCTTTCATTGTCATCGAGCTGTCCCCATGTGAACTAAGGATATTGAAATTCGAGTCAATAACAGCTGTGATGTTCTTCGAAGCTACCTTCGAAGGAAGTAACCTTAAGAGTAAAAACATGTGAATCAATATTAGGTAAAAACATATAATTAAAATTGAATAAATTTATTTTATTAATTCTTACCCTTTACCAGATGGCCTGATCATAGGTCGACCATCGGTCATGACCTCAACCTCCTCCTCCTCTGCATCCGCCTCTGAAGGTGAGGGTGTATACCCTGGACTATACTCCTACTCCATAGCCTGATGAGCAGGTGACGATGCACCCAGACCAGCTGAACTAGAAGCGCCCCGATGTGTATGTTGCTCAAACCCCGGGATGGGAATCATATCGATCCCGGATGCTGTGAATGGCGTAGGTAAAATCGGTGGAGTAGCTACAGCCGGTAGAGGCGGTGCTGCCTGCGGTGTATGTGGTCGCTGTATAGGTGCAGGCGGACGTGATGGGAGTGCACACCGCAGGGACAGATGTCGAAGGAATAGACAAGAAACCATCTGTAACGTCATGAGTAACAATGCGAGGTGCCCTGGTCCGATGACGAGTCGAACCAGGAGCAGTGTCGACACCCTTAACCTTACGACATGTGGGTGGTATGGGTGGCGGTGGATCACGTCCTCCAGATGCCATGTGTCTATAGAGCAATTTAATGTAAAGATGGAATAATAAGATAATAAAATAATTAGGAATAATCATCTAAGATAGAATAATAATTATCTAAGTTCCATTCATAGTTTTGACAAGTTACAAGATCTTAAGTTTTATTCAGAATTTCACAAAAAGTCCCCATCATCTTCAGATCTAATTTCAATATTTTCTGCAAAATCCATCTTCTGCATGTTAAAAGAATGCAAAACTATTAATTTTGGACAACATGCCAACTTAGATATATCCACATTCACTTTCTTTATTTGGTATGGCCCTATCCCATTCGAGAAGAAACTTTTTCAACACTCGATCCTAGTATTAATAGTTATTACCTAATTCACATGCCTTATATTTGGCGAAATTTCGGCAGCATTTCCCATTGATCTCTAAGTACAATAGTTGATCGCAATACTGCGGTCAAGTTTGCACCCAGAGAACAAAAAGAAATGTATTGAACCGATATTTCGTCAAATATAAAGCATTAGAAATAAGCAATATTACGATTATACAAGTGAAGAAAAAGTTTTCCCAAACTGTCCTCCTTGGACAATTCAATGTTCAATACGATGAGCGGCACCTCTATGCGATTACACGCCTGCTCAATAATATTAAACCTCAAACGGGAAGCTAAGGTTTTGCTCCAGTATTAATAACTCGTCTAGAAAATAAAACTTTAACCTCTATGAGGTAATTTTACCTTTTGTACTTGAAAGTCAAGTTCATAGGGTAAAGTGTATAGGGACGGATGAAAGTTGCAAACAAACCAACAAGTAACTATTCTAAGTCTTATGAGCCTTAACACCTATTTTAAGTGCTAAGAAAAATTGGTATTGTGTTCCTTGTTGCGGAATTATTTATTTTATTAACCTATTTTGTTATTTAATTATTGTTGTAATTTAATTTCAAATATTTAACCACTCTATTCAATTATTCAAATATTATTTATTATTTCTACCTTATTTAATTATTTAAATTTTAAATTTTATTCATTAATTAGTCTTGCCACATCGCACTATCCGCTGTCAAACCATCTGCAATTTGCCATGACTTAGCCACCACCGTCCAAGCATTTTTTTTATGTCCAGGTTTCTAACTTAAGCTAATTATTTTTATAATTTATTATTTAATTATAAGTTTTATAAGGTTTAACACAAATATAAGTGTTAAGAGATTTTGATATTCTATGCATTAGTATTTTATTTTAGTATTTATGATTTATTAATTATCCAATTTTAATTTAACAATTAATTTTTAAAATTTGTTAAGCATTAAGTCTTATGAATAAATTTATTATAATTATTTAAACAGATTATTAAACTTAGTTCTAACATATTCGCACTATAGCATCTGTTATATTGACGCCTCCATCCGACCCTCACGGTCCTCGGCTCGCCGCTCGGACTCAGCCAGTTTTATGTGGCTTAACACTTGTTATAAGTGTTAAGAGTAACCGGTTTATCTTAATTTATTTTATTTATATTATTGTATTATTTATTATATTTATTTATTTATTTTAATTTATTTATTTATTTGATTTTACTTGGCTAGGCCCTTGGGTCGAGGTTTCTAACCTAAGCTAAAAAAAGTATTATAGGGTGACATCTTTTATTTTTTAAGTCTTATGAAGCCTATAATACAACATGTAATTTATACTAAAAAATTCATGAGTGAAAAAAAGATTATTAGACTATCAGTACAAACATGCAAATTAAAACATCATGAATATAATTTAAAATAAAATTAGGGAATTAGAACAAATAAAAAAACAACCTAAACCTCAATTCAACATAAACCCTACACAGAAGAACATACAATTTCACCAGCAATACACAGTTTGACAACTACAATTTCAACAACATAATTAATACATGTTCAGCAACTACAATTTCAGTAACATAATACATGTTCAACAACAAATACAGTAATGCAAAGAAAAACAATACAATCTAATGGGGGATTCTGAAATGATTGACCTGGAATCAATGCAATCAGAAAAGCAATCCAATGGGGATTCTGAAATGGGACCTCGGTCAAAAAAAGCAATCCAGTGGGACCTCTGTCTGCAATAGGATTCGGAAATGGGAAGAACGGAGCTCCAGTGGCCGGTGGTTGCAGAGAAATGGTGGCCTCACGGTGGTGGTGGCAGTGGCTGAGAGAGGAAGAGGGAAGGAGGTGGGGTTGCAGAGAAAGGATGAGGGAGAAGTCGCAGACAGAAATGGGAGGGAAAGGTACTGAGCGCAGTGACCTATACCAACGGCCATACTGACGGTTAGGCTGTCGGTAACAATGAATCACCCTTACCGACGGCCTAAATCGTCGGAAATACGAAAAGTAACCGTTGCACTTACGGACGGCTTGACCGTCGATAAGTTTTAAAGTACCCTTACCGACGGCACAGACCGTCGGAACACAAGAAAAGTGACCGTTGCCTCGGGAAAATGAAACGATGGTAAGTAAAAAATACCCTTACCGACGGCTAGACCTTAGGAAACAAAGCGGGAATATTTATGCGTTTATTTGCGTCAAAATTAGTGAAAGAAGTACTGACGATTTTTTCCTCGGTAATGTTATCGACGGCTCAGACCGTCTGTAATTTTTTTACCTTGTTACCGACAGCTCAGACCGTCGAAAATGAGGAAATTACCAACGGTCTCTTGACCTTTGATAAAAGGCCGTCGGTATAAGCGGATTTTCTTGTAGTGACCTGGATGTTGATGGGTGAAAGTATACCATATACTTGATCCTTTATTACCGTCTTTTGTTGCTGCACCTTCGAACTGTATATATGTATAATAAATTTCACAAACAAAAACAAAATCATGTAATAAGTAAGTAGCTATATATATCGGACAATAAATTGCACATTTAAGATGTATTAAAATTTATTAAGTGACTCAAGTGATAAATAAAATTTAGTTTATCCAGTTAAGGGAGTTATAAAATATAGCGATTTGATCCGGCAAGAAAATTAATGCTTTGGAAGGACAGCGTCAACATGAGCAATACTAAATGGTCTTAAAATAAAAAATATTTTACTTTATACTATTTAATATATAATCAGCTATAATATTAAAAATAAAATCTAGAGTAAGAGACAATCATAATTTGCATCTGTGAAAGAAACTTGGGATGAGCTAACAAGACTAAGAGCAAGCACGCCCACAAGGAAATAGGCGCCATTGAATGCCATATCTGGAGATGCTAGCTACTTAATTGCTTCATTGTCTTGTGCCACTGCCTGCCTTTTTATATAGGATAGAAACCTACACTAACATGAGCGTGGTTTCATATTTTTTTCCTTTTATTTTAAAAATCTCGTCCTAGTAGGTTTCTTAGTGATTGATTGCTGGTGAAGATTGGTGATCAAGATCATCCTTTTGAAGAACGTTTAAGGTCAGGAACATATAATGAATTCATATATTCCTAATATCTTTGATAAATCAACATGCTGGATCCTAAGGGTATCAAGTTTTAGTTGTTCTTGAGAATAGAGATGCATGCTATATATGATTATTATGTTTCCTCAATAAAGTTTATGATAGCATACCTTGTATACAATTATTGAGTTTATATCTAACAGCGGCCGCATCGACCACATGTTTTTTTTATAAGCAAAATTATATTAAAAACAGGTACAAGGGATATCCAAACTCATACACAGAGTATAAAGACTCAATTGCGATTGCATCGACCACATTATCCTGCAATTTTCTGCAATTACGATAGACACAACGTAACCGCAACTATAATTGCAATTTAAAACCTTGAAACAAACTATTGGCATATTTGTTTTAACTATATATTTTTGAAAAATTATTTTCTTTTTTTTTTCAAATTAAAGCTATCTTGGCGAGATATAAGCTGACATAAAATAGTTAAACGAAAACAACCTATGTATTTAGGAAAAACAATGCACTTGCTCAGAGCATTATCCGTAACTTTAATCATTCGCACAGAACTAGTTTTTATTTACCAGAAATATTGTTTCTATATATTATCCGCAGCCACATGGTGAGAACATAGTGAACTGATATGTTTTCCTCATGACCATAGTTTTACCAGAATGAAATAAGTTACAACTTGCAAGACACAATAAATAAAAAAGTATGTCAACCATAAATATAATTTTATGGAATAATTGATTGTAACTATAATAGCAACCGTAGAATTAAATAAAAATAAGATTGTTAAATCCATGAATTGCATCTCGTTATTTATATATTTTGGAACCATCATATATAAATTCTAATTGTTAAACTGAAACTGAGTTTTCATTCAAATATCAAAATCGATCTGATACATGAAGGATCATGTAACATCCCGATTTTTTTAAAGCTTTTGAGCCTTCTGTTTTGATTAAACAGTATTTATTCGTTTATATTTTATTAGAAGGTCTAGAAAGTGAAATAAAATAATCCGAGACCATAGTCACGCTCTACGTTATCGTAGGAAGCTATGGTTAGATTTTGGTCAAAAACTCAAACGGAGCCCGGTCTGCGTTTTACACTGACAGTATTATTTTACTGCTCAAATGACCTAATTTTGACTTGTGAACGAAACGATTAGGCTTTAAATAAAATTGCGAACGTTATTGGCGATTTAAAAAAATATTTTAAAATAAATAAGTTTTCACGACTTTCTTGGGGCGAAATACTAAATCGTGAAAGTAACGGGACTAAAAACGGATGAACATGAAGTCACATCGCCTAGGATGGCGTGCCGGTGACTCATCACTGTCATCATTACGTTTCTGAAAATATCTAGATATTTTCTGAAAATATCTAGATATTTATGAGATCTTTTGTTGAAAGGACAATTTTGTCCCTAGGAGAAATTACTCTTTTGCCATAAAATATCTACAAATTGGGCCATGGGCCAAAAAGCCCACCAAGGAGGGGCGGTTACTCCTCCTATAAATACACCCTCCCTCCCTTTGTTTTCCTACACATTTCTCTTCTTCACCTTAATTATTTTCTTCAAACCTCCATTGTTATCTTCAAGTGCAAGCTTTCTTCTTCACTTTTCTTCAAACTTCAAGAGGTAAAATCTCTAATACTTACTCTCTTTGATCCATAAGTTTCATTGTTCTTCACTTAGTTCTTGTTTAAAACTTCTAAAGTTCTAAATTCAAAAATCTTTAGAAAATCATAGAAAACTCATGTTTATGTGAAATCAATTTCTTTGATCCTAGTTCATGATTGTCTACCATGATCCAAGAGTTGGAAACCAAAAGAGCTCTCTAGCTCAATTGAGAAAAAGGGGCCGAAACCTCCATTGATGAGTGGAGGAAGGTTTGGTTCAAGTTTTGGTATAATAGACTTTGATCTAGTCTTACCACACCTAATAAAGATGGAATTCAAAAGATGACAATTTTTGGAACTCCCTAACCATATTTTCTTACCCATGGCCGAAGCTAGGAGGGGGATTAGGAGAGAATTTTTGTGTTTTATAGTTGTTGTATTGATTGATTGATTGTGTGTAGTTGCCGACGAGTAATCGGACAAGGAATCGGGAGAGTTCGTGGACCGATCGGACAACTTTGTGCTTACCGGGACTTCAAGAGGTAAGGGGGAAATGCCTGAGGGATTCTCCCGATGACTGCATGTCATCATATTTGATCTGTATATATGTAATTAAGTTGTGTGGTGATTAATTTATTTACTTTCGGCAATTATTTGATTGTTGATAATTGTTGATTTATATGTGTTATAGTAGTTGAATATGTGTTTTAACTGTATTATCTGCTATAAACATATTATGATGTTGATTGTTGATTGGGAAGCCTGACAATGGTCAGTGCTCAATTAATTAATGGGGATAAAATCTTTAAAAAGCTTTGTATTAAATAATAAAGATTTATTTGGGAAGACGTTGGGTATTTTTAACAACGCTGTTTTTCTAAAGAAAAAGTGGATCCAAAAGTAATTTATGAAGTTAGTAGGAAAGGTTAGTTTTTATGAATAAATTAATCTTTATGAGAAAAAAAAATAACATTAAGAGGAAAAAGTCAAGTTTTTCAACTGAGGACGTTTTTAAACGATGTTTTATTTTCGAAAAGATTTATGGAAAACGTTTTCGAAAAACAGAAATGCTGTTCTGGGATGACGTTTTGGTCTCAGCTGTTTCCTTTCAAAAGTTTCTTTTTTGGGAAAGGGACTTTCGATAAAAGTTAAGTTTTACCATACAAACTGTTTTCAAACAGAAAATTTTTTCTGTAAAACGAGTTTTTCCAACAGTGTAAAAACCGATAACTTGGATGAGTTGCGGAGTTTTCATTTTGGATTTGTGTTGCACAGAACGAAAAACAGTGAAAAACGATGAAAACGTGAACCTAGCATACGAGACGTCGGGAAGTTAGTGTTCTGTAAAAACAGCACGAGAAGCCGTGCAACGGTGTTATGGACTATGTGTCCTCCTCTTATTATGAGGAAACGTGATTAAAGGCAAATGATGTTTTCTATTACCACGGACCTTGGGCTGGTGCATCGGTCTAGGGATCCGCGATTGAGCACTCGGAGGTTTCGTCCTGTGTTAACGGTGAAAAGTTTTAAAACGGTGTATATGATGAATAGTCGAGAGCCTTGAGCTACGACAACGAAAGAACGAACACAAAGAAAAGTGATAAAACTTGAAACGTTTTTCTATGCATTAAAATTCGGCAGACGTGCCAACGGTGTTATTCTGGATATCTTGGTGGTCAGGATATTGAAATGGTGTATATATCATTGTGCCTTGATGGACAATGAAAAACCATAAACGGTGATCGCCTATGCCTTGTGTTGGACAGTGCGCAATGGTTTTAACAACGGTATGCCTTTTGGCAATCGAGCTTGATCAACTCAATTTCTATAAAACGGTGTTGGTATCTCCGGAGATCAGGTAAGGACTTAGATGATGAATATCAAAGTGTCATGCATTTCTTTGGAAAATGACGATGACTGCCGGGTATGAGACCCTATGATATACTACTTGTTTATCTAGTAGAACTTTATACATGGTAATTATACATGCTTATGTGCTGTTGATGTGTAATATATGTGGTTATCGTGTGTGAATCCATATATTGGTATCTCACCCTTACATTTTTAGATGAGTTCCAAGATGCCATCAGAACATTTGAGGATCCTTTACCTGATGCTTGAGGGCACGGAAGGAGTGTGACGTACGAGAAATCACCATGTTGTAGTAGTACGACCAGCTATAGGATATGTCCTATTTTATTTTGAATAACAACTAGTTAATTGCTCTGGCTACTGAAAGCTATGACTGTTTTGAATGGCAGTATGTTTAAGGCCTATGCAGTACATTAAGATACCTTATTATGTATACTTTGTTTGATGATTATTTACATGCATGCTTACGTAACGTTGAGGTATGGTAAACTAAGTTAGAAGAAAAATTTTATCACGGATTTTCATAAGAAGTTAAATACTTAGAAAATCTTATTTTCCGAAAGTAAACCAGCATAATTAATTAAAGTTTATTTTCCGCAACGGATAACCATGTGGTGCCCCCGAAGGGGGTGTCACAGATCACCTATATCTGTAGTTACTGGTACAGGGGTATTATTGATGAAATCAAACAGAAATGACAACTTACCAACTTGCACATGGTATAAACTACATGTAGTTGAGCTTAAGCCGTTTTCAGGTGCACCAACTTCAAACAGTATGTTTTAAACTAATATCTTTTGAGAAAGTTCTTGTACCATAGGGCAGAAACCTTTTTGTGCCTTTCTAAGCCATTATTATAATCCACAAAGTTCAGTCCAAAACGCACAGTAAAGCCTGCAAACCATTCATGGCAGTCCAAAAATGACCATGCAAAATATCCCCTTACATTCACTCCATGATCCCTGTATATATTATTACAAGTCAATAATTGAAAAAGTGAAAAATTGCATATTAAAAAAATAAAGTCATAAGCTCTTTTAAACATAGAAAATCACTTACTCAATTGTAGATTGAAGATAAAAGAGATGACGATAATGATAATCAATTCTGTAAATGTCTAGAAGGGCTTCCTCAAGTGATAACTTTGGATCATTGAACTCGTTCATACCTATAAATTAAGGGTGATAATATATAAAACATCGTATATATTCTTTTAAATAGGTTTGTCTTTGAAAAATGAAATATGAGCATAATGTATATGATATAAATGTTCAATGTAAGTTCTCAGTAATTTTTGTGTAGATTTAAGTTACAACAGCTTTCAAGGAAAATAAATATGATGTATTTGTGTATTTACCATTTTCAGTGATGTAAATCAATGGGTTGTTGTACTTGTTCTTGGTGTATAACAAAATATCTTGAAGTCCTATTGGATAGAAGTATAACCAATATGAAGCAGCCTGCATACAATTATAAATAGAGATTTCTTTTAATATTTTTTTCAAATAGATTCAACTTGAAGCGCAACTATAATGTTAATTAGATAGCCATACACGTACCCTTAGACCTAGCGGTCTTCCATCGCGTTCAACTGTAATTACCAAAAATAAAGATATGTCGTCATCAAATTCAATATATGTAACATAGTATTTAGTGAACCGATAGATAAATAGATAAATAGATAGATAGGTGTCCTTACATGTAGTATTGACTAGAGCATCTGTTTGGTAAGTTGGTTTTCCAGGACTTGGTGAAGGTTCAGGATAGGCATAACTAGCGGAGTAATAGTTTAGACCAATAAAATCAAATGAACCTTTGACTAGCCTGCTTTCCTCTTGAGTGAACGTCGGCAATCGACTTCCCACGAAGGCTCGCATATTTTTTGGATAATTTCCTGTTGTTAGAGGTTCCATATACCTACAATCAATCAAACAAATTAAAAATAATCAACTTGGTAATGTTCTTCTAATCTTCTGACCCCTCTGTGCTTGTGCTTGTGCACGTGCGCATCTCTACCTATCAATTGTGTGTCGAGTGGTCTACTAATTCTTTAAAACATTACATATATAATATTAGAACTACTGATTTTGTTTATTAGTGACTCTATAGCTAGTCCACTATGTGGGAGAGATCACAAACACTTACCATCCATATTGGAAGTCAAGCAATCGTTGGGCAGCATGTTGATCGTCTGTGTCATTTTCTGAGAGTGGCATGACCCAGTTAGCCAACAAGGTTATGCCTATCAAACCCCTTTGATGTGCCTACATATATGCATTTATTATCTTTAAAATAATTTTTTTAAAGAGTATAATAACCGTAATAAAAGGTAGTATTATTATTAGGACAAAACTTGGGTACAATTTCATAAGTACTTTAGGTGTTGTTTTTCCATAGGAATAGGACATGTGTTACAATCGTTACACATATTATAATTTCATCGATAAGTTGTTATAGTCTGTTACACATGTTTCATTTCCATTGGCAAATAACACCTCAAGTACCTAAGGAATTGCACATAAGTTTTGTCCTTTTTATTACTAGCATGTTAAAAGTGAATAATAATTATAATATAATGAGAAATTTATTAATGTTTGAAGGCAATTATATAATTAAAGTAAAAAATATTTATAATTTGATATTTTATTTTGAACTTGTAAATATGTAGGAAGATATTGATATTTTTTTTATACTCATTTATTTAAGTAACTAATTCATAACGAATTAAAACAAATAAAATATCAAAACGAAGAACATCCTTCTATATATATATATATATATATAATAGTAGAATAGTGAATGCTTATTTGATTGTAAAAAATATGTTTTTTTTTTTGTTATAGGAAGGGGCCTAAGCCCAAAAAAAGAAACTAAACTACAAAAATATTTCTATTAATTTTATCCCATATTTAAAAAAAATCATATTAAAATACTTTAAAAAATGGTCATATTTTTAATTTAAATATTTTAATAATTTTTTTTAAAAAATACAACACCTGTCAATAATTTTATCATTTCTTATGCCTTGAGGCTCTTCTTGTACGTACTATGCTTACCCATTAGTCTAACCCATTTTAGCGCTAAAACTTAGAGGGTGGTTGAATATGCAAACAAAGTAATAATTCTACATCAGATTTTGAACACCATATATACAGTTTATCTTTATCTTTCACTTATTTTTTTTTATTTTTTTTTATATACACGTACTTAAAAAATACATAAAAAACAAATGAACACCCTATTGATGTCCCTATTATTAAAACCTGATAATTAGTCTTGTACACATCAACAGCAGCTGCATGAGCAAGAAGTAGATTGTGTGTAACGATGTAGGGTTCTGTGCCAGAATCACCACCAGAGCAATTTAGCTCCAACCAATCAGAACATCGACCTGGTGCCATTGTCCCAGTTGCATAGCCACCGCTGCTATATATTAATGGCTCATTCAAAGTAGTCCAATACTTAACCTTTCTCCCATATTCGTAGAAGCAAAGATTTGCATAGTCTCGAAAATCATTTCTGGAAAATGAATTAATATGAGAGCTCAACAAATTAAAATCACAACCACACACTAAGGCAACCAGCTGATCTGGAATGGAAACTCACACTATGTTACGATTTAAGAATCCTCCGTACTCATCTTCCAAGTATTGGGGAAGATCCCAATGGAAAAGAGTCACAAATGGCTCAATACCTGCAATTGTCTTGACAAGGATCAATGTTTAATTCATTCTTATTAATTATTAGCAAATAACTAAAATGCAAAGTATAAAGTACAAAGTTTAGATTTTGACCGTGAGTTTTTAGTTCGTCGATAAGATCGTGGTAATATTTGATTCCTTCATCATTTATACCTCCACTAATCCTTCCCTCTGTAGATTTGCAGTTAATAAAAAAATTGAAATTAATGGCAAGCAAAACATCCAACTAGGTAAAAAATTAAGTTCAGAATAATCATTGATCAAACATTTGATTTACTTGGTAGTATGCGAGACCAAGAGATAGAGAATCTGTATGAATCCAAATTCATGTCTTTCATGATCCCAACATCTTCCTATATTAGCACAACAGTATATTATATTATATTGTACAGGAAATTGGAATCAAATTAGATGAAATAAGAAGGAAAGTACAGTAAGAAGTCTATTTAATTTTTATTTTGCTTTTAATCTGTTCGAATTTCGTTGATAGATAAATTTCGTAGGGTCCAATTATGGATTCCTTAATAGTTAAGGCTTAATTCGAGTTTAATACTTGCATTTTAAAAGTGCAAATAATTTCTATAAAAAGAAGCGCAAGTCACAACAAAGTTTTTTTTAAAAAAAAATACAAGAGTTCGATTTATAATTACATATTCATATACTTTATTCTGTTAAATTGAGATTTTAATTTAATAGTTATCAATTTAACAGATCACTATTTAAAAATTAAAATATTCCTTCCCTTTTAACCTTAAAGTCTGTATTGGACCAATCATACCTTATAGCGGTGATATTGGTCTACGGCAACATCTCCATTGCTTCCATCCCTTATCTTTTCTGCATGTCAGATGGATAAATGCAAATTACGCATATACGTATACAGAATTTATTATTAAAGTAGAATAAAATATAAAATTAAGCTCTGTAGATTCTAATTGAAACTTTTTTTTACATCTATATATAATGAGTATAATTTTGATCTATTATAAACTTGTTTTTATTATCCATATAAAAATTTATCTTCCTACTATCGATTTTATCATTAAATTATTGTAAATTTATTTTACAAAATTAACATTTTTAAAAAAAATAAATAAATTTCGATTAATTATTATCATAATAAACTATCTAGGATTTAATTTTCATATATATTTTTATACTAAGATCCAATAAATCATTGTCACGTCATTTAAAATATTTGACTCTGATAATAAATACATCAAAAGTCATACATACGACAATGTGTAATTGATTGATGTGTAAAAAAAATAAGAAAGGCTAACAACATACTTTTTTTTTTTATCAATACACTTATTCTTAATTATGGGTCAATATTAAAAAAAATGTAAAATATGGACCAATACGAGAGTACGTTAAAGAGAGCTTATAAAAAAATTTGTTGCTTTTATTTTTCTGAAAAATTTACACTGAAAATACATCAAATTAAGTAAAGTTTGTTTATTTTATAATATAATAATACATTAGATAATCGTATAAGTAACTTTTATATGCGCAACATATAAAAATTAAAATGGCTTCGTATATATATGGATATAGTTTGTAGCATGTATTATCTTTTATATTGTGAGGTTTAGAATACTCTTTATACTCTGGTAATATAATACAATTTTTGTGTTGTTGATAAAAAAAACCAAAAAACACAAGTTTCTTTTTTTATTAGTTTATTAATTAAACTATAATAATAATAATAATAATAATAATAATAAAAAGTAAATCATCTCCTTCTCATCTCTTCCTTTACTTGCCTGTTAGAAAGAGAAAGATATACCTGGATGTTGATGGATGAAGGTATCCCATGTACTTGGTCCTTTACCGCCTTTCGTCGCTGCACCTTCGAACTATATATGTATACAATTCACAAACAAAACAGAATCACGTAAAGTAGCTACATATATTGGCCAAAAATTAAGTAAATTAAAGATGTCTGAAAATTCATAAAGTTACTCAAGTGATAATTAAAATTTAGTTTATCAAGTAAAGGGAGTTATAAAATATAGGGATTTTAGCTGGCGAGAAAATTAATGCTTTGGAAGTGCAATGCAATGACTTTTTTATATCCGAAAAATTCACAAATGCTAGCTCTTAAAATAAAAAAAATACATTTTACTTTATAATATTTAATATAGAATAAGATTTCTATGATGCTGATTTGCTGTGATTTCTTTGGTTTGTTATCTTGATGTGGTTTTGATGACTTGCCGCGCGAGGTGATAATGGAGTTTGCTGTAACTTTTGTCCTGTGTCTGTTCAATGAGATTAATTAGGCACAGGACAGGTATATGTTCTTTTTCTTTAAAGATATGATCTTTGTATATGGATTAGAGTGCCCCTAAAATCAATATTTCATTTACTTTTGTCTCTCTGATCCCTTTGTATATGAGTTAGAATATTTCTAGTATTTTCAATTTATAAATTTCCTTGCATATCAAAAAAAAAAAAAAAAAAAAACTAGGATCTTTGTTGGTTTGTATACCCTTTTGTTTTTAGTTTGGTAATAAGCCATACTTTTGGCTTTTTTTTAGCCCTCTTGTAATAAGCCAACTATATAGTACAGCTCATAATACAATTAATGTATATCGAAAGATGTAAGAAGAGCTATATATATACCTGAAACGCGGAGGATGCGGCCCCAAAGATGAAGCCTTCAGGGAAGCTGCTCCGATTCAGCGAAGCAACAAGACTGTGTGGAATAGCTTCAACTGCATCTGTAGAAGTAACTAATTTGGGTGAGCTAACAAGACTAAGAGCAAGCAAGCCCACAAGGAAATAGGCGCCATTGAATGCCATATCTGGAGATGCTAGCTACTTAATTGCTTCATTGTCTTGTGCCACTGCCTGCCTTTTTATAGATCGAGGAAAGTAACGTACCATACTAAGCTTGGTTTCATAATTTTTTTATTTTTTTATTTTAAATTATCCTCATATATATAGTAGCTAGGTTTCTTAGTACGTACATAGTTCTTCATAGGATGTTCATCAAGTTGATCACATGTTCTATATTATTCTTGTACCTCGATTTCATTAAGAATGCATTTGAACACATTTTTTGAGTGATGGCCAAATGCTTTACTTAACAAGTCAGCTATGTCCTACTAGAATTGCGCTTAAGTTTACACAATAATTAATCAAACTCGCACATCACATGGGCTAAAACTATAATTATATAAAAGGTCTTGGTAATTAGTATCCTAAGGGCATTGATTAAGAAATCAATAAAAGGAAATGTTTCATTGGAAAACTAAGTGTTGCACTTTTTAAAATATTAAATACACATATTTCAATGCAAAGTTTCATTTCTTGATTCCTTAACCAATGCACTAAGGACACTGGTTAGCATATGAAAAATGTTTTCTTAATTATATTATATATATAAAATTTGACTAATTAATATATGAAAAATGTTCTTAGTTGTTTCTTAGATGTCAGCAATAATCAATGTTTATGCCATAAGGGATCATCTATTCATCTATAAGAAAAAATGACCATTTTAATTATCACATATGGTTTTGGAACATATACCGCGATGTGCCTTCACGTGAGCTCATTGACACACGGTTAGAGGGGAGGCAAGGGGTTTGGATATCACATACTTTAGGGGTGGAAATAGATTAGACCGTTCGTTGAGAGCCTATGATCTAGCCTGTTTAAGGTCTGGTCTCTGGTCTATTACATTTAATTATTTAATAAAATGGTGGCTTTTTCAAAAAGCCTTTTTAAGACAAGCTTAGGTTTATGAAAAAGTCTTTTAGGTCTGATAGCTAGGTTGACCCATTTATAAATAATATTATTGTTTAATAAAATATAAAATATATAAACATAATATTATTTTTAATAATAATATATAATATATTTGTTTAGAAGTAGGCCTGGTGGCCTATTTAAGTCTTACCTGTTAGCTCATTTAAAGGTTTCATCTATTAACTTGTTAGCCTATTTGCCTGCATGCGTAGAGATAGGGTTGTTGCCTATTTAAAGGCTAAAGCGAAATAAGCTTTTAAATAGGTTTTGGTTAGGCTAGTCCTTTAAAATGTCAGGCTAGACCTTAAAAAGTGACCTACAAATAACAAGTCGGAGAGGCCGAACTTGGGTAATATATTTTTTTAAGTAGGTCACACCTTTTTAACTCAAAAGTTCTAGTATGACCTAGGTTATTGCAATATCCCTAACCATGATTCTTATAACCCAAGTGAGTGATTTATATCAGTGTCTTGTAGAGGCCATTCCCCCCCACCCCCACCTTTTAGTATATAGACACGTGGCAATTGGAAAAACGGCGAGTACTATGAGGCTCGAGCAATCACATGTGTCTTCAAGTCTTTTGTGTAAACTACATTTTGATGAAAAATATTAGTGATGAGATGGCTCATTTAGCTGAAAAATCTTTTCGTATTTAATATTTTCTATACATATTATATCAATCTTTTAATTTCTTCTATTGAGACGATTAAAACAATTTTTACAATATAAAACTAATTTTGGCTTTTTATTTGAATCCAAAAATTTTAAAGCTTTAGATGAGGATGGATTGAAAAATATTATATTAATCTTAAAATGTTCGTAAGATTTGATGAACATTTTGATATTGATAGTCTTGATTTATTTTAGAATTAAAAGTCTTGAGAGAAGAAATTAACGCTCCAATAGAAGTATTAAATTATATCAAAATATTAGGTTATTTTCTAAATGTATGTATTTTTTATCGAATATTATTAACAATACATGTAACTGTTGCTATCTTTGAAAGAACTTTTTTAAAATTAAAATTGCTTAAATAATATTTAATATCAACAATTTTACAAGATAAATTGAACGGATTAGTCATCTTATCTATTGAAAGTGAAATATTAGAATTGCTTGATTATAAAACTTCGATAACTGATTTTGCAACTCAAAGAACTAGAAGATTAATATGAGAATTAATATCTTATATTAGTCATCCCTGTAAAACTATAGAAATATCTTTAAATCTGTATACTTATATTACGTATATAAATACATATTTTAATAATTTCAAATATATATATTATTTTATTATAAACTACATTTCATCCACGACGGGATTTTTCAGCATTAATTAAAAATTATTGGATAACGTATTTGGATGTTTGAAATTTTGATAACATCTTTTTAGTTTTTTACAGCAATATTTAAGAGATAAGACAAAATAAATGATTTGTTAAAAAAAAGACAAAATAAATGATAAAACACGTGCATCAGTTTTTGTACAAGTTGACTACATGTTCTTTATAATTCTTGTACCACGATTTCATTAAGAATGCTTTTGAATTTTGAACTCATTTTTTTTAGTGACGGCCAAAGCTTTACTTAACAGGTCAGCTACCTACTAGAATTGCGTTTATACCTTAATTAATTAATCAAACTTGCACATCACATGGGCTAATATTGTAATTATATAATTTTTGGCTAATTAATATACGAAAAATGTTCTTAGTTGTTTCTTAGATGTCAACAATATCAAACAAACTGTGCTGATACACGATTTATATAGGTGGATGCTGTCTAGTGTTTTTACAGAGTTTCTGAAAGGCCTAAACCCTGAGGTGCTTCACAGGTTTTATATTCATTCATGTGCTACACAAAAGGACTAAGGTGTTGCAGATGGTCCATGCTTTTCTTGACCATTAACTGTTAGAAACTGCTATCAGTACACTGCAGCTTAGCAATGCCCCTTGACTTTAATATAACTCATGATTCTAGATCAAGAT
The DNA here is from genome assembly GCA_039655645.1 of Ammopiptanthus mongolicus. Lineage (NCBI taxonomy): Eukaryota > Viridiplantae > Streptophyta > Magnoliopsida > Fabales > Fabaceae > Ammopiptanthus > Ammopiptanthus mongolicus. The sequence continues at coordinate 26,349,743 of CM077346.1, read as the reverse complement.
ACCAATATATATATGTGTATAGTAATAGGGAGGATTCTATTTTTATGTTGTTGGGCTATGTGTATAGCCAAGGACTCAAGGGTAAATCCAGATTTGATGCAGAAGGGTCGCAAATTAAAAGGTTTTACTGCTGGTGGTCATGCTGCTATGGTAGTATCTTTCTCTACTGGTAGGGACTTCTTAATGTATTTAATTGATTCAAAGCAAATTAAGGCAAGGTGTATTTATTCAATTTATGAAGCACATGTGGCAGGGTGCTTTTGCTTTTGCTGGTTTATCCATACCACATGGCAAAGTGTATTCATTTGACTCAAATAATATGGCAGGGTCATTTTTCTTTTGCTGTGATTAGATGTGGTCTGGTGTTTACATTGTGGTTTTTAACAGTGTACTGTAGGCTTATAAATAGGGGATGTACTGGATGTATTTTATCTTGACTAGGCTTAGTTGTGGATTGGTGAATTCAGTTTTGAAACTGTAACTGTTTGTTATGTATTGGTTTAGAGGATTCCTTTTACTCCTATCTAATCCATTTTGTTTGCTTATAGGGAAAAAAAACAATATTAATGTTTATGCCATAACAGGGATCATCTTCTAAAAAAACACGACCATTTTATCACATATGGTTTTGGAACATACGGATGCCGGCGATGTGCATCATACTTCACGTGAGCTCGTTGACACATGGCAACGTCCCTTTATAAAAATAAAAGGATTTATTAATTGATATACATCGTAACTGTAAAGATTTTATCACAGTCAATCAATCATAAACTGATATATACATCCAATAAAATATTTGACTCTTATTTTAACTTCCTCAAAAGTCACTCATACCATGATTTTTGATTTGTCGATAGTATAAATATTTTTATCCTAACAGTGTATAACAATTAAACTCAAAATAAAATACGTATTTATCAACTGAATATATAAATTTTAAACCTAATATCACTAATTGAGAAAAAAACTGGCGTAGGAAATCATGCATGTGATAAACAATTATTAAGGGTGCGCTTGGAAGAGTTTATAGAAAATTTATAAGAATAGCTTATGAAATTAAACTTATACAAATAGTTTATGAAAATAATATATGATGTGCGTTTGGTTAAACATCTTACTTAAACACTTATTCAATAAAATATTTTTCAAATAAGTTAAAATAACTTATTTTCATAAGCTTCTTTAACAAGCTTATGGAAACCATAAACTATTTCCATAAACTATTTGCATAAGTTTATTTCCATAAGCTATTCTCATAAGTTCTTCCAAACGGACCCATGGTCTTTCCATTAGCTCTTTTTAGCTTATTTCCATAAGTTTGTCCGAGAAGCTTATGAAAATAAATTGTTTTTAGCTTATTTAAAAAAGAGTTTAAATAAATGTTTAATTAAATTATTTATCCAAACGCACCCTAAATGTCTTTCTCTCCTCCTTCCTCCCTCCCTTCCAAAGTGGGTAGCACATAGGGGTGTAAACGAGTCGAGCCAAGCCGAGCGCTTGAAGCTTGAGCTTGGCTTGTGAAAAAAATGGGAAGCTTGAGCTTGACTCATTTATTTAAACGAGTCTAACCAAAAGTTTGAACTTGGCTTGTTAACTAACGAGCCGAGCCCGAATAGTTCACGAATAGCTTAGTTCATTTACATCCTACTTAGCTCATTTATAACTTAATTATTATTTTGCATTTATGAAAATTTTCCTTAAATTATTTCTTAATTTTATAAATTTTTAATAAAATATTATATATTTTATAAGTAAAAGGTACATTGATAACAGTACAAATGTACAAGGATACTCTAACTCATATACAAGAGATAAAAATAGAATGATTAAAGGAACCTATTAGATCTACAAAACCAATTACAGAGGTTAAAACCAAAACTAAATATGCTATAATTTTACAGGATGAGAAGGCTTTCGATCCATTTCACATATAATTGGACTCTCATCTAGATAGAGTTCAATCTCAGATTTGGAAGTTGGAGTAGATCATTTTGCTTGACATAATTCATCAACTTAGACCAACAAGTTGAGAATGATAATCTTTGTGGTAAACGAGAAGTAGAACCAGTAGATTCTGTAGGTTACAAACTTTTCCACCATATAATTATTGGTTTGCCACCGCCTAGTATAATTACAAAAACTAGGATTAGGAATTTAGGATACAAATAAAATATTTTATATATATATATAAATGAGCTATTCACGAGCCGTTAACGTCGAGCCTATAAGGCTTGGGTTTGGCTCATTTAAATAGTCGAGCCCAACTTCAAGCTTGGGTTTGTTTATTTAATCAAATGAACAGGCTTGATCGCTCATTTAACGAGTCGAGCTCGAATAGTTCACGAATAGCTCAGCTCATTTACACCCAGCACAGGCTGTGTCGATATCAAAGATCTTCAGAGTTGTCACAACATAATAATTAATACATAAATTAATTAATTAATTAATATTGACAAGTATGTTGTATATTGTACATATATATTTTTAAATTTAAAAAAATTCTAAATAGAATATATTAAAAATATTTAAAATGATAAACTAAATATGCATGATTAAAAGTACCAAAAAGTTTGTTTAAAAAAAAGTACAACAAAGCTAATTAATTTATTTATATTTAAAATAAAAATAAAAATCAAAAGAATGAGTTTAATGGGTTAGATTGGGTTAAAGGATTTTATAAATGAAATAAATTTATAGGTTTCTCATTAAAAAAATTTACATAATAAGTAAAATACTAAATTTATTAAAAATTTAAAAAGCTTTAATTTTTAGTTCAATTCTTTTATTTTTTCTCATGACACTAATTAGTACTCCCTCTGGACTCATATATAAGCAAAAAAGTACCTAAATTTAATGTCAATGTTTCAAAAATACCCTTTGTTTAATTGTTTATTTTTTTAAGAGCATTATATACTCCCAAGAAACAACTTTCAAGATTATTATACACTCCCAAGAAAGGGTAGTTTAGTAACTATAACTTATTTTTTGCACAAACCAAGATAATTAAACTATTATAACTAACTTTCTTAATACGTGTGAAGCTAGTTTTTTTGCTTATAAATAGGTCCGGAGGGAGTAGGATCTTAAATTATATGGATTTTGCATAATGTATAATTAAATAAGAATTAAAATACTTAATGTCTTAAAAACTTAAGAAACTTTAATTTTTATTTACAATGCTATTGTGAAATATGTGATTGGAATATATGATTATGCATGGAATATATATACTAAATTAGTTGAAAAATAATATAATGAATAATATAACTAATTGGAGTCATCGTGAAATATGTAAAATTGAAATAATACAAAAAATAAATAATCCAATTGATTACAGCATATAAAACATTAATAATGTAATTAATGCAATTAATTTGAGCATATAGAAATTTAATACTTCCTCTGATCCTTAATATAAGAGACAAAATGGTCGTTTTTTACCTAATATATAAGAAAAAGTGACTAATTTTTATGCTAAATTTCATTTGTTCCCTTATTTATTGTAATATTCATATTAAAGAGACTCAAAAATTCTCAATGCAAGTACTTTTGTTTTGCTTTACTCATTGGTTAGATAGCATAGTGCTCGGATTTAAGAATAAATAAATTAGTTGAATTAGAAATAATTAAATAGGGATATTTGTGGAATAAAATTTAAAATTAATTGATTTCAATAATTATCATTGGTCTTGATGAATTAGGGTTTTATCTCCTATATTGAGGAACAGAGGTAATAACATGCACAATGAATGCAATTATTAAATAAAATATAAAAAAATATATAGTTATACTTAATGTATACATGAACAGTACAAGAAAAACATGCTTTCGTGATGGTCATTTACCGATGACCTCGACTATGTCTGTAAACGGATTATACCGTTGATAACGTGGGTAATTTTGAACGTTAGCATTTTAGTCACTTTATCGACAGATTAATAATCGGTAAGGGTAAAAGACATTACCAATGGCTTTTTTAAACGGCAATCTTCACGAATTTATGCGCGAAATTTTGCACGAGATAATTACCGATAGATTATCCTGTCGATATATATTGTACGTTTACCGATAGATCTATCCGTCGATAAGGTGATTCAACATACCGACGGATTATCCGCTGGCCGGTAATGATAACATTATTGATTTAACCTAATTTTGAATTTCCGACAGATTTACCCGTCACTAAGTTTAGCGATCATATGTTATTGGCGGATATGCCAGTCGGTAAGTTTTTAATTAGTAACCATGAACATTCCTCTCCCTTTTCACTTTCCCCTTTCCAAAAACCTTCATCCTTATTCTCTTTCAATTTTCCTAGATCTTCTCTACTACCAGCCACCACCACTGTCTCACTCGTTGTCCAACCATCACCGATGTTCCTCTGTCCGGCGACCACCACCACGTGAATGGCCTCCCACCCTTTCCCATCATTTCTTCTTTTTTCAACTGTGAACGACCTGCTACAACTGCGGCAACCGTGAACGACCTCCTACAACCGCGACAATCATGAACGGACGTGAACCACCACTATGAGTGTTTTTTGTGTTATATTTTATTTTTGTTTTTGTTATTATTATTATATACTTATGTTGTTGGGTAGAAAGAGGTTTAGTGTAACTTGAGTTGTTCATTGTAGATACGGAGGCAATTTGCTTGGTGTAAAAAAAATCAACTCTCTATTCTCCTAATCGGCTCTCATTTTCCATCAAAAGAATTTTTGTAGGTTAACACTAACATAATAACAAAAAATTTACTTAATGTTTGTACCAATTATTCAATATTTCTTAAAAGAATATTCAGGCCACTATGCAATGTTTAGTGAAATCTCAAAATTAAAACAAGGTCAAGAAATAATATGCGTCATTACTAATTAAACATATCAATATCTCCAAAACCATGCAAATAGAAAAATTTGCAATGCTAATAGTCATAGGCACCTAGACAGCGTGATGACTGCGCAAGTTTGCACAGTGAGGATAACGAAGGTGAAGAGAACAAACATTGTTTCGCGGAAGAGGAAGAAGAACGGGGAATGATTGCACGACTGAGATGGAGGAGAAACGAGGAAGAGGAAAAATATTGAATTTTTGGGCAAACCGTTGGATTGCCAATTTTTACTGGTTTGGTTGATATTGTCCTGATTTTTATCACAAATGGTTCTTAAAAACACCCGAATTGGTGCTAAGACCGTTTCACCGATTAACCAATTGAATTGACTAATTTTTGACAACTATGGTTTATACTGCCCAGGGCCAGATAATCTTCATTTTTTTGTAAATATGATATAGGTACGATGTATCTACCACCGTAACAGTGACTAATCTCTGTCGGGGAACCTATTGGACACACAAGATGAGTTCTCCCCTCCCAATCAGGTTTTCTCTATACACAAGAATCAGGATTCGAATCCATGATCACTTGCTGAAGGTATCCAAGCCAGATAATGTTCTATCTCACCAAAAGAGGACATAAATTATTTTTTTAGGACTAGTTTCAATTATACTATTTCTTAAAGAGCACCTGCTATTTATATGATAATAAAAAAATTTATCAACGGAGACTCATAAATATTAAAATGATACATACCGATACAAGGCCAGATTGTAACATGACTTATGATTTAAACTAGACTGAGACAAGTTAAAAAAATTGGAGATATCCAAAATAAAAAAATAAAAAATGGAGATATCCAATTAAGAATTGTTTTTCTTAACCAAGGCCAGATTGTTTCAAAAAAAAAAAAAATAAACAAGGCCTTATTGCAACATTATTGACAAAAAGCTCACGGAGTTCTAAGTTAGATCTAACACAAAATCACTAAAATATCTTTTATAGCACATTCGTTTTCCGTAAAGGCATCCTTTGATTTTTCTAATCTTCTCTTTTCAACTGTGGATTGTGATTTATTAGAAGCCAATCCGAAATTTGAGCAAGAAGAAGCGATAGTTTATTAGTGCCAGGCCAGATAAGCTTCTATCTCATTAAAAGAGGAGGACATAAATTATTATTTTTAGGGCCGGTTTGAATTATACTATTTCTGAAAGAGCACATGCTATTTATATTAGAATAAAAATTTATCAACTAAGATTCATAAATATTAAAATGACACATACGGATACCATGGAAAATCCATAAATTTACTTTTGGTTTAAACTAGAATCAGATTAAGTATAAAATGAATGGAGATATCCAATTAAGAATTGCTTATCTTAACGAAGGCCAGATTGCAGCATAACTGACAAAAAGCTCACGGAGTTCCAAGTTCTAACACAAAATCACTAAAATATCTTTTAGAGCACGTTGGTTAATTACCACCTTCGATTTTTCTAATCTTCTTTTTTCAACTTACTGACAGAAGCTTGGACTGTGACATATTAAAAGGGGTTTAGGGATGGTAATGGGTAGGGGCTAGGTAGGGTACTATAGTACCTGTTCTTATATCCGCGTTTAAAAAAAAATACTCGTATTCGTATCCATATCTGTGTGGATATCAACATTAGTGTCAATACCCATACTCTCTGGGTACTTAAGTATCCATACCTGCACCCATTACCCGCATTTCAACTAAGAAAAAACAATAAATAACAAAAAATCATTATAACTTAATTAAAAAATCATTCAAAAATCTTTCAAATTTACTCATAAAACATTACAAACCAAAGTATTTAACTTAAAAAAATATCTAAATATAATGAACTATATAAGTTTAGTATTTTTAGATTAATTATATTATATTCTTAAAAATTTATATGTAATAATATAAATAAATAAATACATATATATATATATATATATATATATATATATATATATATAAAGAAGATAATGGAACAGTTAGATAATAAATAAAATATGAAACAGTTAGAATAGTAAATAACATACATTTAATCTCTTTCCTTCACTCCTAGCACGGACGACCTTCCTCATACAAGTCGGTCCACATCGCTTCACCTTTTTCTTGGTCGACTCGGCCGCACTATCATGATCAGGATCGGGAGATGCCATTTACCTGCACCAAAATTATAGACACACAAGTAAAACGTTAATGGACAATTATACATGTTTAATTAGAGAAATTGATAAATATAAATTAAAGTAATTTAATTGATCAAGAATTTAAAAAACACAAACACTACATACATGTTTAAGTAATTTTTTTTCCGTTTCCTCGTTGGATTGTGACTTGTTTCCCCCTTATTGATACGAAATAATGGATTGAACCAAAGCCCCTCGTCATGATCATCTCTCATATACAAACCATCCTCTATAGTTAGATTAGTCCGAAATGATTGTGATGTCTGGAAGAAAGGATCATCCTCAATATTGGCATCTCCATAGGTTTGACCATCAATCTCAGTAACAACTTTTTTGTTCGTTCAAAGAACAATGGACCACTTCATATCAGCTGGATCGGTGACATAGAACACTTGTTGGGCTTGCGATGCTAAAATAAAAGGCTCATCTTTATACCCCCACCCTTTTGAAATCCACTCGCATGAATCCCAAGTCATCCATTTGTACACCATTATTGTTGTCAACCCACTTACATTGGAACACAGGCACCTGAAACATTATGTAATCCAACTCCCATATTAGGGATGGCAATGGGTAGGGTCTGGGTAGGGTACTATATATAGTACCCGTCCCGATACCCGCGCTTAAAAAAAAAAATATTCGTACCTGTACCCATACCCGCGTGGGTAGCAACTTTAGCACCCATACCCATATCCTTTGGGTACTTAAGTATCCATACCCGCACCCGTTACCCGCATTTTAACTAAGAAAAAACAATAAATAACAAAAAGATCATTATAACTTAATTAAAAAACCATCCAAAATCTTTCAAATCTACTCATAAAACATTACAAACCAAAGTATTTAACTTAAAAAAACATCTAAATATAATGAACTATCTAGGTTTAGTACTTTTAGATTAATTATATTATATTTTTAAAAATATACGGGTGCGGGGCGGGGTGGGTACTAGAGTACCCGTACCCGCACCCATACCCATTCAATTTTGCGGGTAATTACCCATCTCCAGACCCATACCCATAAAGCGGGTATTTACCCTACCCATCGTGGATATTTTTTGCGGGTACTCAATGGGTAGGATTTAAATTGCCATTCCTAAAAGGGCTGATTCTACAATACTCATCGAATAGGTTGACTATCCGTACTCCCTATAATGTTAACTTAATTAATTTTAACTTATTCAATCAGTCAACCGGTCATTAACTCATTTAATAATCGGTTGTTTGTTGGTTGCGTTTTGTGACACTGAAACAAATAACTCATCCAAAAAAAAAGCATTGCAATTAGGGGTGTAAATGAGCTGAGCTATTTGTGAACTATTCGAGCTCGGCTCGTTACATGCTCGATCGAGCTCGTTTGTTTAATTAAATAAACAAACTCAAACTTGAGATATTTAGGCTCGATTATTTAAATGAGTCAAGTTCAAGTCTTATACGCTCGACATTAATGGTTCGTAAATAGTATATATATATATCATTAAAAAATTAAAATTATATATATCCTACCTTTTTTGTTAAAAACACTTTAATTTGTATTGCTTTCTAATGACAAATTTTTATGAAAAAATGTTTTTTATTTGTGAGTTAAAACTTATGGTTATAAAATTGTTTTTAAAATAAATAATAAATAACAAAATACAAAAGTAAAAAACTAGTTAATTGTTTTTAGTTTCCCACTCATTTTTCCTTTTCCTTTGCTTCGTAACTCGTAATTAGGATGTAAATAAACTGAACTATTCAGACTCGACTCGTTAGTTAACAAGTCAAGCTCAAGCTTTTGGTTAGACTCATTTAAATAAATGAGTCAAGCTTGAGCAAACCATTTTTTTCACAAGTCAAACTCAAGCTTCAAGTGCTTGTCTCGACTCGACTCGTTCACACCCCTAATTGCAATTGTTGCGTTTTCTTTGTACAGTAAAGAAACTAGTCATAATCTCCCCAAGTCCAAAAAGAAATAGACAAATTTCGTTTTTCAAAATTAGCTTGACAACTGAACATTAAGCAATTCATCAGGGATGAGTAGGATCGCCGCCACAGCAGCAACCAACGCAGGAAGCGCAACCAATGCCAAAGCGGAAGGAGAAAAGCTTATCGTTGTCTTCAACAAGCTGAGCAAGCCAATCTTTGTTGCAGATGGTGTTTTTATCATTTTTTAAAATAAAAAATTAATTTTTTAAATAATTAAATTAATATCTTAATAAGAAAAGTGCATGCCTACTGACAATAAGGAACCATTAGAGAATATGCTAGTTTCCTGAATCAATCAAATCAGAAACTTGATTGCTCCAAAATAGCCATATTAGTAGTAAATAATGGCTTCAACTTGCTCAGCTGGATTGCCCTCTGCAAAACAGAGTTTGCCTTCTCCAATGGGTCCGTCGAGGTGTTCAAGTGTGGCATTGCCGCTTGGCCTGAGGGAGAGTGTTGAACGTTGAAGACAAGCTTTGGGAATCAAGTGTGCCTCTTTCTCCTCGCACATGGTACAACTGGAAGGCAAAAACTAAAACCTTATATCCGGTTGCCCACTGCAAAAGATCCAAACTTTATCGGTTCCTATGTGTTAGATCTGTTCCGTTGATTATAAATAATAATAATTCAAGGGTGATATGTCAGGGAGGATCCATCCTCCAACTTTAACAAGGAGGATTGAAGCCTTTGCCTATTAAATAGGCAATCTGAAAATTGAGCAGGAGGAAGTGATAGTTTAATAGTGTGGGGCCAAATGATCTTCTATCTCACGAAAAGAGGACATAAATTATTTTTTTAGGGCTGGTTTCAATTATCCTATTTCTGAAATAGCACATGCTATTTATATGAGAATAGAAAAATTATCAACTAAGATTCATAAATATTAAAATGATACATACCGAACGATACCATTGATAATCCACGAACTTTTGATTTAAACTAGAATCAAATAAATTAAAAAAGATGGAGATATTTTCAATTAAGATTGAGTGTGGATTTATTAAAAAAAAATGGAATAAAGGTCATCATTATTATTTTGGCAGGATCTATTAAATTTGCTTTTATCTCTTTCTATCTCATAGAAGATGAGAAAACATGAAAAAAAATAGATGATCTAAATATATGACATCTGTTTTTCTTAACCAAGGCTAGATTGCAGACATAACTAAGAAAAAGCTCATAGAGTTCTAAGTCCTAACACTATCGCTAACATTATGTTTGTTTTGAGGAAAAAGAGAAGGAAAGAAAAATAAAGAAAAGAAAAGAGGAGAGAAAGAGAGTTTCCCGCGTTTGGTTGGCAAAGGAAAAATGAAGGACAAAAAAAAATTGTGGGCACCATGTCGAAAATGTAATCCCCCAAATTTGGGAAGAAATGGGAGAGATAGGGGAGAACTGGTGGTTTGTTTGTTGAAGACCCGTGTTAGGGATGACTGTTCCCATTTGCTATATGCTATCACTTCTACGAGGAATCTTTCCTCTCACACTGTTAAGTGTGCTCAACCCCTAGAACCAGACTCTGACACCAATTGAAGTGGTACATAGAGTCACTAGAAGGGGGTTGAATATTAATGACCCTTTGAAATTTTTAACCTAGACAAGAAGACACCTTTTTGTTCATTTGTTCAAGATCAAGTCTTGGCTCTAAGAAAGATTGAATGATATGTTAGCTGCTTACTCAAATAGGTGCTACTTTCTGATAATACAAGTAATATCTAATTGGCTAACCAAGCTTCTGAATGTCTTTAAGAACTTATGATAATCTTTCTGAGCAAGTGGTAAAGCATGCTAATCACGAGTAATAATATTTACCACTCAGAAGGTTGATCATAAGCTTAAAGATGTAAATCCTTGTTCAGAAGCTTCTGATGAAAATTTGACTTTCAGTCTATCTTATAAGTAAAAAAAGTTTCACAATGCAACGATAAATATTGAAACACTTGGTTTTGAGGGTTTAGTAAACATAACATGATTTTTGGCATAACCTTAGAAGCTTGTTCTATTGCTCAGAAAGTGTTCAAAAGCTTGAATTTAGAACCTTGTAATGAATAACAATAACTTCAAAAGTTCAGAATATAAAAAGAGTAAGGGATAGAAATACTACACAACTGGTTTTTATCCTGATTTAACCAAACAACTCTTGGACTACATCTAGTCCCAAAATCCTGTTGGTTTTTCCACTAATCACTTATAGATATGAGTATTCTTCATAGCCTCTTCAGGCTTCTTCAACCAGTATTCTTCACATAGCCACTGCATGCCTTCCACATGTCTTCTTCGCAGCCTCTTCAGGCTTTACACAAGTATTCTTCAATCCGCCTCTTCAGGCTTGTTTTCAAGTATTCTGCAAAGTCTCTTTTAGGCATTACAACAATATTCTTTTCCAAACCTCTGCAGGCTTATCAACACTCTTAAACCAACAGTAGTTCTTCACTATCTAGCTTGGAAGAAATATAGAGTTTATATGAAATGATGGTAAAACTCCCTAACAACTTTTCTACACTAAGAGTGTGGATGACCCATTTGAAACAAACTGTATAGACATTCCTTAACCTTTTACAAAACAATGACCAACTATTTATTGAGGGGTTTAAGGAATTGAAAGTGGTCGGAAAAGATCAATTTGTTAGTCAACCAGTTTGGTCTTGAATGCAAACTTCTCCCACAATTGATCTTCTGCATTCTGATCCTAAAAATAGATGTTCTTCACTCCAACTAGTTGTTTGTAACCGTTGGAGAAGATTTCATTTTGTTTTGCATCTTTTTGTCCAAGTGACAGACGTTTGACTTTTGACTTTTTGCAGAAGATCAATTTAGGGTCAGTTTGTTACAGATTATGAAAAAATGATTTCCATATAAAATAATTTAGAGATTAAACGAAAATCATTTTTTCATAATCGGTAACAAACATATTTTCTCTCCTCTAGAGAATCAGATTTTAGTGAGAAGCTAAATGGAATAGCTTCTCATTTTAGACATAAAAATGATTTTTTTTTAAAAAAATCATTTCCTAAAAAATCTTAAACAAACATAATTAAAATCACTAAAAATGATTTTTAACTTAAAAAAATGATTTTTATGATCAAATAATCTAAAACAAACGCACTCTTAGTCCATCTTCTCCTTTTTGCAGCTTTTGACTTTTTGACCTTTATGATGAGGCTTTCATAAAACCTTTATGATGGTAAAAAATTTGCTTGCTGGTTGTGTTCCTCAACCTTAAAATATGTGAGCATGTTGTCTTATGCTGTTTGAGGACGGAAGTTGGAGACTTGGATGTTCGTACTTTGACTGTTATGATAAGCATAATTCTGATTGAAACTTCTGATGGTAGATTTTTTATGCTGAAGATTCTAAGTTGTCAAGCTGCTTTTTGATTATGGTGTACAACTTTGATATATTAATGTGTTGCATAAAGCTGTATAATGACAACAGTCGATTATTTGCTTTGATGCAATAAGAACGTAAGCTTGTATAAATATAGCCTTCAGTAGCTTCTAATGAAACCTTCTGATAGGTTTCTGATGAGCTTCCAATAAACCTTTCTATGTTAGGCTTTTGATGTTGTTGATAATCCTTTGATGAACCTATGATAAACATTTCTGATCCGCAACTAATGGGCTTCTTGTTTATTCTTTATGATCATCTTCTCATAGGCCTTACCTTGACCTTAATTTCTAACTGACTTATGATGACTAGTTCTTATCTCTTGAAGATAAGATAAACCTTTTGAGCATTATCTAATGCTTTTGGTTTATCTCTTCTGGTGTGAAAAGTCTTTATACTTCTGTTCCTGATCATTTGCTGGTTGAGAGGATCACATTTTCATGGTTTGAGGTTTCTATGTGGTTGCAACTTTCTGAATATTCATACAACCTTTCTCAGTTGGTAGCCATTTGAATATTCAAATTTCTTTACTCATATGGTCTTGATATAGATTAGTATGTTTATGTTCTTAATTAATTGACACAACTCAAGTTCAACCATTAGTCTTTCTTTTCTTGGAGTCATCACTTAAAGTTGTTTTGGAAAGTTTGTTACATTAAAACCATCTTCGGACGGATTTTGTCTCAACAAATATCTCATATCAAAACTTTAAAATTACTTACTCAAGCTCAACCATAGCACACTTAATAATATATAGCCAACAATACAATAGTAACTATCACTTACTATACCATGATTTTTTTTTCCCCAAGGGGAGACTCATAATAGGCCTTACAAGAGGGAGGGGGAGAGGAAAATAGGGAATGAGAAAGGGAAAGGGAAGGTGGCGGAACGTATTGCGGGGGTTGAACCCACTTACTTACAATTATCATGTCTCGCAGCTACCAACTAAGCTAATTAACTCAAAGGGACTATAGCATGCATTTCTATATCATTCATTTTACTTTAGACAATATAAAAGTACCCAATATGGAAATGATCAACTACTCATACGCATGTTATACATATTGTACCGTGGTCAAACACTACATATACAATATTAAAGACAAAATATGCTAGCTCTATATAATATGATATACAAAGGTGCATAAATATAATTTTATAGATAAAAGCATGCACATAATATGATATACAAAAGTCATTTTTCGCTTACACCCAAGTTCACCCGCTGATTTTATTTTTATTTAACGATTGTGATTTTAATTTTAGTAATATATTTATACCGTTAAATGAAAATAAAATCAACTATTGAAATTGAGTATAAGCATATAAAATAACTTACGTGCTGACGGATCCTGATGTACAAAGGCAGTTATGACATATTCACATGGATCAAGTCCTTCGCGTTTTGGAATCAAGATCACAAACTCCCGGCCAGGCGGTGGCATACTATCAATTATTACCACCCCTTCAATTTGCAGTTTGGCAGGGAGGCATTACAACACCTAATCCGTTTGAAGTAAAATTCCTCAAATGGTGATTCATACAACAAAACATCATTTTAATCAAAGTCATACTGCAGGAATGTCCCTCTCCTACATCAGTCCTCAGCTCCTCACAGCGTAGCCTAACAGAAGAAAATAATAGGCGCCGCGGCTTCTCCCCTATATATGGTGCTGCGGCTGCATGCAGGTCGTCCATCAATCCCGGCAGCTTCCAGCTGTGCCGCGTGAATGATGTTTCTTCACGTATATATATATATATAGTCGCTTACACCTATATATAACATCTACATCGCGCGCGCAGCAACCCACAGCCAAACAAAATTTCAAGACATTGTTTACATGTTTAACTCGAAATAAAGATCAAATAGAAGTATATGACCACTCATATAAAATCATAGAATCAAAAGCCATATCATAAAACATGAACTAGGATATTGATACTCATACCATCCATGACAATTATTTACCATATAAAACTCACCTGATTGTAGAAACAAAGGTAGAATTGAAATGGCCACACCCAAACCGCAAAAATCGCTGTCAATAAGAAAGTGTTCATTCCCTCTTGGGTGCTCGCACCTTCTTTTCTATCTCCAAAGCACGATAAAAAAACACAAATAGATAGATTCTAAACCCCTCACACTTTTTATTTGAGTAAATCTTTAATTTTGTTTCCGAAATTGTAAGGTCGTATCAATTTGATCATTGTGTCAATTTGGTCATTGAAATTGTAAGGTGTGTATCAACTTGGTCCCTGACGAAAAAAATGAATTGATTAGTGTTTGACAACTTCAAGGATATTTTTGGAATTTCGAAAATGTCAGGGATCAAGTTGATACGACCTTACACTTTCAGGGATTAAATTGAGGATTTACTCCTTTTATTTAAACCTTTGTGTTTTACTAAAACTTTCCTATCATTATAAGTTATTCTTAACTTGAACAGATAAAGTCTTTAAATTAATTAAAATGCGTATTTTATTTTTACTTTTAATTTTCTAACTCAACATAATTATTTATTATTTACACTCTACTAATATTATTATTATTTTATTATTTTCCTAATATGCTAAACTAATTTAATATTTATATCTTATGTCATTTTATAATTAAACAAAACATTTTAGTGGGTTTTACAGTTTAGCATGTCTAACTAAACCTCTTTTAGCCTGCAGGGATAATGTTTTGTATGATTCTCTAATTGTCCTATGAACTATTGGTTTGCTTGAGGTAATCATTACGGTTTTTATTGACATTTGAATAGTTGGCTATCATTCTCTTGTTTTGAAGGTTCATTGATATGCTATGGACAATGATTAATGAACTAATTGCCTCTTGTAATCATTGTCATTAATTAGGAGTGTGTTTGGGGAAGATTGATTTTTCTTATTTCAGCTATTTTTTTGGCTAAAAAGTTGTTTCACACATAATCTATCATGTTTGACAATTAGCTTAAAATTATATAAAAAAAAACTTTTCTTAGTGGAAAAAAACTGTTTTATGTCATTTAATTTGTTTTAGCTTAATATGGTTGTGATTTGATTATTTTTCATTCTCAAAACTTTTTTCCCTATTTACTCCTACAAAACTAACTTCCAAACAGATATTCTTAAATTATACAAATCACTTCATACCCTTTTTCGTAATTTACTATGTAAAAGTGATTTTTTTTTGTACCACATAAACGAAATAGATTATCTTAAAATCGCAATAATCGATTATACATATAATCAATTATCAGCATAATCTATTTTTTCCAGCTTTCCCAAACACACTCTAGTTGGGTAAACTAGGAATAGATTATATGATTAATGATGTTTGCTTAACAATTCTACAAAGCTCATATGTCTTGTTAGTTAGACCTACGGAATTAGGGTAATTGATAGGGTTTGACAGAATTGATCCAATAAGGTATTATATTAGGGTTTAATTAAATTAGGGAATTTAACTTTGAAGAAGACATGCAATTTAGATTAGAATAATTAGAGTTTCATTAATTCAAAAGGTTCATTAAGAGGAATAAGTATGAATAGGATGAAATTCGATCTTTAACGCCTTTTAGTATTGTGTTTTTCACCAACCCATTATTGCTAATTTGTTTAGTAAAAAATAGAAAAACATTTATTTGGGTTTCTTTACTTTAATTGCATGTTTTATGATTCCTGAGCTCCCTTTCTTTAAAATTGCTGTCTAGAGAGTCGTATTACTTGTGAACTTGTATTTGAATACAATCTCAGGGGACGATAATCAATATGCTTACCATTTTATATATATATTTTTTTGATAAAACAAAAGAATATATTTATATACCGTGCACAAAAGGATACGCCAACCTATATACACAAAAACGATCTAGGGCCACGGTAAAGAGAATATACTGTACCTAACAAAACTGTACAGTATATAAGTTAAAGCGCCCTAAGCCGATAGCCAAAATAAAAAACACCATGGATCCTAAACCCAAGAGTAGTTATAGTAACCCAGAAAAAAACCTATAGGAAAGAAAAAATAACGGACCAAGCAGACTATGAGCTGCTGATACATGATAGCTCATTTTAATTCCAACCCATAATCCTCACAAATCCAATGCTGACCACCCACAAAATAGACTCTGAAGCTTCTTGCTTTATATCAAGCTCCGTTGAAAGATCTCGAGCAGAACAAAACACCTCACCCACAGTACACTAGGTCTTATCCATACGTCCTGGTAAAAGCCCCTTCCAGCTGCTTTCACTTGAGCCTCTTAAACCGAAGTCCTTCCTGAAAAAAATAGAAGACAAGCAACAAAACCACCACAGAAAAGAAACCAAACCGAAGAAGGAAAAACTACCAAGAAAAAACCGGAAAAACAAAAACCGAAAAAGCAAAAACATGTATTGAAAGATATGAAAAGAGTGGTTCAGGGACATAAACCTATCAAACAAAACAGACCGCCTACGCCTTAGTGGCCTCTTTCATACATTCCAAAGGACAAACACACCTGACTTGCAACAATTTGGTTTACTTGTCATGGGGTGGCAATGGGTAGGGTATGGGTACTATAGTATACGTCCCCATATCTGCGTTTTAAAAAAATATTCGTATCCGGACTCATACCCACGTGGGTAGCAACTTTAATACCTAAGTACCCATACCTGCATCAATTACCTGTATTTTAATATAAGAAATTTGTGGATGTTTGAAAACAAAATAAAAAATTTATACTGCCAAAAGAGAAGAACATAAATATATAATACAAATTAAGCCAAAAATTGAAAAGGGGAAAAGAAAATCTCTCTAGAGCACCTGGGAGAGTGGCGACTGTGGTGTAGCTTAGAAAAAATTAGGGTTCAGCAAATAAAGCAATTCATTAAACCTGGTTACATTTTTTAATTTAATATATATTATATATATAATATTTGTGGTTTTTTATTTTATGTTGTTGTATTTTATGTCTTTGCTGGATAATGATATTGTCTTTGCAGTTTGTTTAAGTTCAATTTTTCTTGTGTACTTTGTTTATTGTTACTATTTTAAATTGTTTGTTTCTTTGTGTATGCGAGGTACGAAGGATCCCAGTGACTTAATCTTTAACCTTGAGAATTCTAAAGAAATAAGAAAAAAAGAATTCAAGAAATTAAGAGCAAGCACAAGTGAACAAGAACTCATCGTGGTTGAAGCGAATCCCAGAAATGGACTTGGTGGAAGACAGACATGGGGGACTATGTCGCACTACTACTGAAAGGTGTTCTTTTAGCATCGTCTGCCCCCTATTGCAGCTAATAGTTTCGAGATCAAGCCATCCCCACACTAATTGTTCCAACAAGAGCAATTTGGAGAGTTGGGTAATGAAGATATCTATGCACATATCCAGTTTTTTCTCTAATTGTTGCTGATTATTTACATGCTAAGTTAGTTATAGTTAGTTAGATAATATATAGCGACTAGTTAGTGAGAATTACTTTTGGGCAGTTACAAATATAAGTATAAGTGGTGACCAATATACTATTCAGTTTTCATTTTCTCAAAAAATAGTATTATCATTTGTACCAATTTAGCTATTGTTCTCCCACTTCAGTTTTAGAAGGAGCATGTTAGCAAGTTATACTTACTCTTCTGGACCAAAAAACCAACTCCTTTATTAAAATAACTAAGGGTCTTTGCTTTGTTTCCAATTTTTTCTGTTTGCTTTAACTGTTTTCTGTATAAATTTTTCAAAACTGGAAAACAAAATAAAAATAACATAACATTTTTGCAATTGTTAATGAAAGGCTAAATTACTCTTTTGATCCCTCATTTGTTTTAATTTATTCAACTTGGTCTTTCTATTTTAAAAATGTTCAAATTGGTCCATTACTTGCCTAATGTTAAGCAGTTTGGTCCTTTCAGTTAAATTTCACCGTTAAGTTTTGACACCCTCTTTTACTTAATTTATGATTGATTCAACTTGAGCATTTTTAAAATAGAGGGACCAAGTTAAATAAATTAAAACAAATGAGGGATTAAAAGAGTAATTTAGCCAAAACTTAATGGTGAAACATAACGAAAAAAGACGGAATTACTTAACGTGTGGCAAGTAAAGGATCAACTTTAACATTTATAAAATAGAGAGACCAAGTTGCATAAATTAAAACAAATAAAGGATCAAAATAATAATTTAGCCTTAATGAAAACAGGAAACAAAAACAAGTAACTGAACACAAAGCAAACGTGCCTAAACTTTTTGGAAACTTTTAGTAAATTAAATCTACTTTAAATATTAAATTAAAAATATGCAAATTTCTCTCTCCTCTCTCATGACCCCAAAAATGGATTCTTTATTGTCATTTTTTGACTGTACGAGATCCTGATCATAGATTAATTTTTGTGTAGACAAATATATTAATGCAAAAATTATTATAAGAGATCTTGATCGTAGATTAAGGTGAATGCGTAAATGTAGAGAATCCCTAAATGCAGGTAATCTGGGCCCCCCACCCCTCTCCTCCAGCCTCATCCATTTCCTCTCTACTCCCCAAATCCTCCCATCATCGTCCACTCTCTCCGTCGTCATTGCATTCGTTGTCAACGCCCATGTTATGACAGCCTCTTCTGGGACATCACATGGTAACCCGTTGCGGAAACTAAAAACTTTTTTTTTTTTTTGAAAAACACTCACTCCAGTGGTTATAGAAATCTGATACCAAAAGCAAAATCGAACAATCATATACAACAAATTGTCATTCATCCTTTGTAATAATAACTCAACTTCGCCATAAGGCGTACATCATTTCCCAATATTTTCGTATGCCATACGTACATAAAAAATCCTAAGCGCTGGTCTAATACAGGAACATCTAAAAGATGATAGAGTATACTATCTAGTATACTTCAAACCTATGAGACTAAGCCTCGTCATCGCCAGTCCACACATCTTTGTCGTCGACGTAAAGAGACTCCAACTTCGGGGTCCCGAAGTGACCCAGAGATTTGCTGAAATGCATCTGTATATGTATCCAAAAACACAATAGGGTGTCCAACATGTACAGGCAAGGGTGAGATACCAATATATGGATTCAAACAAGATAACTACATGCATTACACATCAATAGCACATGGGCATATACAATCATTACGTATAAGATTCTACTTGATAAACAAGTAGTATATCATAGGGTCTCATACCCGACAGTCATCGTCACTTTCAAAAGAAATGCATGACACTTCAATATTCATCATCTAATTCTTTACTTAATCTCCGGAGATCTCAACACCGTTGTATAAAAACTGCGCTGATCAGGCTCAAGGTACATTGGCCCCAGGCAATAATGACCAACATCTAAGTGCTTATTCCGAGGTACATGAACACCATGGGATCGCGTTTACATGGAATTACATTCAGCGGTACTTGATAAATCGTAAATAGTCATACTCTATTGTCCTACTCAAGGCACAATATTCATCATTCGTATGACACAATTGTCCATTAAGGCACAATGTTACACAATGACTTAAAGTCATCACAGGGTTCCCTGCCATCAAGGTCCCCCAATCCAGATGGCACGTCTGCCTAAAACTAAATGCATGAGAAAAATGTTTCAAGTCTTGCCACTTTTCTTTATATTAGTTCTTTCGTTGTCGTAGCTCAAAGGCTCCCGACTATTCATAATTTACACTGTTTTAAAACTTTTTACCGTTAGCACAGGACAAAACGTCCGAGTGCTCAATCGCGAAACTCTAGACCGATGCACCAGCCAAAGTTCCGTGGTAATAGAAAACATCATTCACCTTTAATCACGTTTCCTCATAACAAGAGGACGTTTCCCCATAATAAGAGGAGGACACACAGTCCACAAGACACGCAGTCCATACATCGTTGCACGGCTTCTCGTGCTATTTTTACAGAACACTAGTATCCCGACATCTCGCATACTAGATTCACGTTTTTCATCGTTTTTCACCATTTTTCGTTCTGTGTAACACAATCCAAAATGAAATCTCCGCAACTCATCCAAGTTGTCGGATTTTACACCGTGGGAAAAACTCGTTTTACAGAAAAACTTTTCTGTTTGGAAACTGTTTTGTAAACCATTGAATTTCTGATAAAACTTATCTTTTGTTGCAACTTCCCTTCCCAAAAACCAATTTTTTTGAAAGGAAATAGTTGAGACAAAAAACGTCGTCCCAGAACAGCATTACTGTTTTTCGAAAACTTTTTCCGTAAATCTCTTCGGAATTAAAACATCGTTTAGCGTTAAAAACGTTCGAAGTTCCAAAAACTTGATTTTTTCCTCTTTGTTACTTTTTCCACATAAAGATCAATTTATTCTTAAAATCTAACTTTTTCTACTAATTTCATAAATTACTTTAGGATTTCTCTTTTCCTTTAGGAAACTAGCGTTGTTGAAAAACCCCAATGTTTTTCCAATTAAATCCTTGGCATTTACTACAAAGTTTTTCAAGGCTTTTATCCCTGTTAATTAATTGAGCACTGACCACTGTCAGGCTTCTCAATCAACAATCAACATCACAATATTGATATACCAACGTTATAGCAGATAATATAGTTTATAACATGCATTAAAATACTATAACACATATTAGCAAATAATTCAACCAAGAATCAATAATCATCACAACAGATAAACAACAGTTGAAACAAATCAACCAATCACCACACAACTCAAATAAATAAATACAGACCACTACAGACAACACATAGTTATCGAGAGATTCCCTCAGGCAATTCACCCCTTACCTCTCGGAGTATCCTCCGGATGCAAAGTCGTCCGATCGGTCCACGAACTCTTCCGATTCCTCGTCCGATTACCTGACGACAAGTACACACAATCAATCAATCAAGATATCCACTTTAAATCACAAAAATTTCTCTAACCCTCTTCACCTATGGTTTGGCCTTAGCTTAGAAAATATGGCTAGGGAGTTCCAAAAATTCCTACCTCTTGGATTCCATCCTTACTAGGTGTGGTAAGGCTAGATCGAAGCCTATTACACCAAAACTTGAACCAAAATCCTATCCTCCCACACATAGGGATTTCGGCCCCAAAAATCCATATGAGCTAGGAAGCTCATTTGGTTTCCAACTCTTGGATCAATGATCCTCAAGTACACACAATACTAGATTAAGTTACATTACTAAAAAATTTGAAGTAAAACTCTTGCTTTTCAACAAGGGTGGGTTCGGCCACTCCTAGGAACAAATAGCTAGACATGTTATTTGATTACATGCTCTTAGATAGTGATAGAGAATGATGAAACTAGATCATAGAAATTGATTTCACATTAAAAGGATTTTTCTATGATTTCTTATGGATTTTTGAAGTTCATGGTTAAAAACTAAGCTTCCATGAATCTTTGAGATTAAAGAGAGAAATAGAGAGATTAAGAGGTGAAGATTGAGGTTAATACCTCCTAGATGCTTAAGCTTGTGAGAAAATCAACTTTGTTCTCATCAACTCTTAAAACTTAGAGAAATTTTTTGAAGAAAAATGGTGAGAGAAAATGGAGAAGAAGAAGGAAGAAGATGAAGAGAAAAGAGAAAGTGAGAGGCGTGAGAAGTGAGAAGTGAGAAGAAGAAAAGGTGAGGTGAGATATTTTTCCACCTTATGGCAAACTTGTAGTTAAGTTTAGGACGTTTTGGTAATTTCACATCTAAGTTTATAAATATCTAGATATTTTTTTTTATGTAATGATGGTGATGATAAGGTGATGTGACTTCAACCTTATCCATATCGGGTCCCGATAAATCCTGTATTCAGCTCCGTTGTCCACCTGATTTAGGTTTTACGCCCAAATAACGTATGACGACTTATTTATTTTAAAAATTTTCAAAATAACCAATATCGTTGGAAATAAAATATAAAACCCAACTGTTTCGTTCACGAGTCAAAATTAGGTCGTTTGAGCAATAAAATCATATTGTCAGTGTAAAACGCAGACCGGGCTCAGTCTGAGTTTTCGACCAAAATTTAACCATGGCTTCCTACGATAGTGTAGAGCGTGACTATGGTCTCAGATTATTTTATTTCACTCTTGTGAACACCCAATTTTGTCCGGGTTAATTAATTCGTTCGCTAAGTAATCAAAAAAAAAAAGGAAAGAAAAATTGAGTGGGCTTTGGCCCATAATCCCATTTTTGTTTAACCCACTTAAAAGCCCGTCTCTTGTTCAAAAAAAAAAAAAAAAAAAAAGGAAAACGAAAACTGATGATAAAAAAAAAAAATAAAAAAAAAATGATAATAAAAGGGGAGACGTGGGTTCTGCTTTGGGGAAGTCTTCCCTTCCTCCTTTTTTCTCTTGTTTTGTTTTCTTTTCCTTTATGCCCATTTCTTCTTAGGCAATATCAGCAGCACATTGCTCACTGGCACCACAGCATCCCAAGGACAGGGAACAAGGCTGATCTGCTCCCCCTGAAGCACCCATCTCCTGCTTTGTACAATCTCACTCAGTATCCTAATTGCAAATTTTGGCATCATCCTCTCAGGATTTTTTGCCTATAAATTTAACAATTCACAGAGAACAGAGGGGGGGGTTTTGTTTTGTTGAATCTGAGAAGAAGGAAGGGAATTTGAGGGAGAAACACAAGAAATAAAAAATCACGTTCATCTCCATTTTTCCTTCTCCATACCCTCCACCCCAATCCCAGAACCAAAGTTTTCCCCTTCATCACCACCACCAGCAGGGCTACCCACATACACACACAACCACTATTCTGAAATTCCAGATAAACAAACACAACAGAGAAAAAAGAGAAGCATAACAGGCCCTAGCTTTGCTCACCACCACGAACCTGCCATGGCCGCCGCACCAGAAGCACCGCCACCGCTGCACGGGCTCGCAGCCGCTGCACGACCCACTCACCTCCATAGCACCTAGACCCGCGCACTGTCCTTCCAGCCGTGAAGAGTGCCGCTCGAGCCACCACGGTTCCGGCCGCTAGACACTCCCCCGCTCCCGGAGTCCGTAGCACTCCCGTCCCGCCTCGGCCACCAGCGCGAGCTCCGCGCTACCGTTCAGCAACCCATCACGTCTGCCGCTGGTCCGTTGGTCCCGCACCGTCGCTCGAGCCCAGCACCGCCTCCGACCGCTCCAGCCGCCGTTCGTCGCGAAGAGCCGCGGTAGTCCCGGTCGACCACGTCGTCGCCGGTTCCCACCGGGCCGCACTGCCACTGTCGCGCCCCCCTGCGCCGGAATCCCTTTCCTCTGGTCTCTCTCTCTCGCGTGGGTAATAGGGATAGCAGAGGCTTCCCTTCTCAGTTTAACTCCCTTTCTTTCTTTATTTTTCCTTTTATTTATTTATTTATATTTTTTTTTCTCTTTTTTCTTTTTTTCTTTTCTCTGATTTCTTTTTTTGCCCCTTTATTTTAAGTTTTTGGGGTGGGCATGTTTTGGTTTGTGTTTGGGCTTAGGTTCATGAAGTTTGTTGTGATAGAGTCCAACTTCTTCATCTCTTGGGTTGAGATTTTCAGCAAAAGTCCAAAAATGTAAAAAATAAATAAATAACATAAACACAAAAGTAAAAGAATCCCCTCTTTTCAGAAAAATCGTTCAAAAGTGAAAAATAAAAAAAATAATAATCGCTTTCAAAGAAATTCGTGCAACAATCTACGACGTTGATGTATGAATTTTTTCATCCTCAAGTGTCGCATGAATTGTAAGGGTTTATCGTATAGTTTTGCTATCTTTAACCCCGTGCAAGAGTGAATTCTTCTTTAAGTAAAATATGTTAAAATTCGCGCGACAATTTATGACGTTGATGTATGGTCTCCCATCCTCAAGTATCATAAGAATTGTAAAGGTTTATCGTATAGCACTGCTATCTTTAACCTTGTGCAAAAGCGAACCAGTTTCGAAATAAAATCCTTTTTCGAAATCAAATCCTTCCCCAAAAATTAAAATAAACCAACCAATCAAAATTTTTCTATTAAGAACTACGTGGCTTTGAGTTTTCCATCGCACCGGGGAATACGTAGGAGCAGAATAATCATTCTGTCAAGCCAAAATTTTTATTTTTCTTCCTTTTGTGTTTATTTCCTTTTTTGTTTTAAAATGGGGTAAAATAATATTTTTAAAGGTTATTAAAAATTTTGCACAATTAACTTGGGGTACCGTTCTTAGAACGGGTGACGTAGGGTGCTAACACCTTCCCTACTCATAACCGACTCCCGAACTCAAATCTCTGTCTTGTTTTTGTTAGGACCAGTTTTCCTTAAATAATTGGGTTTTCCAAAGTTTTCCCAAATAAAAATTTTGGTGGCGACTCCTCTGTTGTTTTTCTTACCCCCCCTTTTTTTCGCGGCGCCCGGACAGGACGGTCGCGACAGCTGGCGACTCCACTGGGGACTTTGGAGAGTCAGGCCCATCATAGTGGACTGTGCAAATCTTGAATAACTTTTATTTATTTATTTTACCCCTTTTTTGTTGTTACCTGGTACATTGTTTTGTTTTTTATTTTATCTATTTATTTATTTATTTATTTATTATTATTAATTTTTTTTTTCTTCTTTTTTTCTTTTCTCTAATACTTTTTTGTATATATTCTTGCAACCTTAGGATAGCAAACCATTGTGCTGTGGGTTGATTCTTCTTGCAGGTTTGGGGAATTTTTTATTTGTATAGGATTTTGTACGGGTTCGTATGCTCTCAGCACACACCGCACTATCACTTGCTTCACACACTGTTGGGCTCTATACACGAGTCCTGGAATGCCATAGGTTTAGAAGGGGTTTCAGTGGTGTTATTGTGATGCTTTTGCATCCCTGGCAGTCACTGATTCTCCCGCTCAGATTGCTACCGGTACATGGACTGCCATATTGTGACTTATTTGTCCCTGTGGTGAGGTTCATAGATCCGGGTCCTTATCTTTTTAGATGAGGGTAATCTGGGGGCCTTTTAGGAGTCTAGATCTATGCCAAGAGTTCTGCACATAAGTTGCCAATAGAAGCCGTCCGAATTAGGGTTTTAACTTCAGAAATCCCAACCATAGGATGCAACCTGTGTAGGACAAAGAAGAGCACATTCCGCCTTCCTTTCTGCTGCATACGTATTCACATCCATCATGATTTCAAGCATATTACTCATTTCCTTTTTCATGCATCGTTGCGCCTAAGGTTAGGCTTGGATGACCGATGTCGTCCTTGACTTGAGCATTATGCTACGTTTCCATTGCACTTCGAAACGCAGTCAATTGCAAGGACAGTCATGCGCTAATAATACGTAGCGCACCCTAAGGGGTTCACGCCCCTTTTATGTGTGTCAGCACCCTCATTCATTCATAAAGTGCATTCATTTTTCAATTTTTGCTAATAAAAATTTCCCTTTCACAGATTAATTTGGTGAGAGTTAACCCTTTCTTTGATAAACAAGAGATGGAAAAAGCCAGGCACGCTAGCAAGAGCTCCAAGGTGATAATGAACTCGCTGGAGAACCTGAGGGAGTTAAGTCGGGCATTACCTCAAGAGAATCGAAGAAGCTTTGTCAAGAAGTATGGGGGGATTCTGGACCTTATCTTTATACCAGTTGAAACTGCCGTTTTGAGCACTCTGAGTCAGTATTGGGACCCGCAGCTCAGATGTTTTGAGTTGCCTCACATGGACATTACCCCTACCATCGAAGAATATGCTTGTCTGTTAAAGTTACCCATGCAGACCGAGCCTGTCATTTATTTTCATATGGGGCAATACCTGACCGTCACCAACATAGCAGGGTTGCTGGGGCTTCCTGAAAAAGACGTCCACTTGACCGGACACTCAAACTCGTGGGGATTGACTCGAACATTCCTTGAAAATCTTTTGAAAAGATTGAAAGATCAACGAGATTGGGGGACTTTTGAAAGGGTATTGGCACTTGTCATCTATGGGCTGGTTTTGTTTCCATCAGCACTGGATATGATTGACCAAGCTGCACTGGACGTACTCTTCACAGTAGAAAGGAAAAGGAATCCAGTGCCCGCGATATTAGCTGAGACGTTTCTGACTTTAGATTTTTGCCAGCGCCATCAAAAGGGGAAGCTTCGATGTTGTGCACAACTGTTGTATGTATGGGTCATCACTCACATGTATGCGAAAGGCCATGTCAGCCGACATTCAGATCCACTGAGAGGCTTCCACAATATCCCAGTGAAACAGCAAAGTGAACAAGAGTGGAAGAACGAGTTTGACAAAGTGGATGGCAGCTCTTTCAAGTGGGTATGCCCATGGTACGAAGTTCAACAAGGGCAAGATATCATTTACAGTTGTGGCGAGTTCCCAAATGTGCCTTTAATGGGCCCGAGAGGATGCATATCTTACACGCCAACCATAGCCCTGCGACAGCTTTGCTGGACACAAACTGTACCGCGGGAAGAACAACTCGGTGGATGTTGTTTCCGATATGAAGACGGTGAAGATACCAAGTTGTCAGCAAAAAGGGTCAGAGATGCATGGAAAAATGTGAAGATGGCAGGGAGAGCCGAATTAGGCAGGCCGATCCTAATCATTGTCTCAGGGTATGAAACATGGAGAAGAGCAAGGAAGGTTCCCATCAGCACTCCGAAAAGGATCAGAAAGACGAAGATCATTCTCTTTTGGTGACTCAGATGGCAGAAAAATTAAAGATCATGGAGGCACAAATGGAAGCGGTGGAGCAAGAAAAACAAGATGCTGAGCTGAAGGCAGTCACCAATCAAAGGCGGTACGAGAAGTTGGCAAGAGAAAATGAGCACTTAAAAAACATGTGCGCCGACATCACCACAACCTCAGGGGCCAAAAGAACAACAGATAAGGTTCCAGCGAGCCTCATGGCCAGAATCCAGAAACTTGAAGGGAAAATGTTGACTTTGACAAAGGATAAACTTCAACTAAAGGAAGAGACACGCCAGTTGAAAGACGAAGTTAATCGGCGAGATGAGAAAGGAAAGGCATTAGAGGCAGAAATTAATCGACAAAGGGAGGCCAATGATGATTTAAAAAACCAGATCTGTACACACAACAGGGTGGAGGCTGGATTGGCACAGAAGGTCGAGGACCTGAATGCCTTGCTGTTCGAAATCAAACAAAGTTGCGACCTAGGGTGGACGTCAGCCAAACATTATCATGACCAGGTGACGCGAGCGGTGAATGCCATGAAATGGTGGAGGGGAGAAGCCGAAGAGCGAGGATTGGATGTCGACATCTGGAGGAAGAGGTATATAAGTATGGCTAATGAGCTAAGTCATTGCATCCCGACCTTTGTTCAACGCTTTGAGAAGGCTAACAAGCGGATTCGCGTGAACCCTATGCTACGCCTCCCTCCGGAGTTAGAAGATTTCATGCAGATGTGTGATGGGCTCACCCGGGGCCTAAAAAGGAAAAGATCAAAGTTGTTGACTTTAGGATAAAAGCGTTGTTGCGAATTTATGTTTTGATGTTATTTCAATCTATGTACTACCCTTGGAGGTTTCAATGAAATGAAATGCATTCTCTCGCCTTTACTTTCTCTCGCTCTCCATCTCTTATACTTGATTCGTGACAACGCCTATCGTGGAGCGTAATCTCCCTTTAGTATGTTGCTAACTACGTCCTTGCCTTATAGGAGTTATCCTTCTGTGTAAAGCGTAGTTGTTACTTCCTCGACTCGGAATCAGCAATGCTAGTGTGCCTAAAGACGACATCTATTGTGGAAAGGATCCTCTCCCCTAGATTCGTTGTCAACCCCACGCCGTCTTATGGGCAAAATGCCCTCTGAATGGAGTGGAGGGACCATCTCTTGTCAATCGTTGGGGCGTTAACTCTCTGAAAAATAAAATTTAATAATTTCAAGCATCTCGAAAGGGTTAATACGTTTTCTGTGTTTTCTTATCCCTTTTTGTTTTATTCATTTTCTTTTTCGTTGTTGTAATTAAACAGTGATCTTTTGAACCATTGCTCCGCGACACCCTTACCGCACTCGTTCGCAAGCTAAAGTTATGGCTGACCTAGAACAAACCCAAGAGATGAGAGAAGAGGTAGACCAACTCAAGGAACAGATGGCAAAGATGTTGGAGTTGTTGCAAGCGATGCAAAAGGAGAAAAGCACAGATGAGAACCCTTCGGTCTCGAATGAAGAGCACCCGGCTACGCCTCTTCTCCCACCTGGTTTCACTCAGGTTCCTGTGCAAATGCAAGGATTCAACCAACAAGGAGTCATGGTGCCTTTCGCTATTTATCCAAACAACCAGACTCATTCCTCAGCTGCCAATCATCATGAGTCTACTGTAATGAACCATCCTCCATACGGTCTTCCTCCAGGTTATGTGCCGCCAACTGCTGCTGGCCCACAGGACAATAACCCTAACCACCAAGACACTGCCCAGGTCCCTCAAAATTCTGTCCTCACATTCCCAACACAGGGGGTCCCTCCGCCACAAAACCCTCCGGAAGGTAGTGCCCCGGCAGTGATACCTTCTCCTAATCCAAAGCTCCCACCGTACACCCTGCACTTTGGACCCAATGGGGCTCAAGCGGCACCAAACTTCACATCCGCCTACATGCCACAGTACCTTCCACAGAACATGTACGGTGAAGCTCATGTGGATCGGTCCGGCGAGAACCCCCGATCTAGGGAAAAGTTGGAGACACTAGAGGAAAAATTAAGGGTTATTGAAGGAGCAAGTAGTTATGGCCTCAGAGATGCCTCGGAGCTTTGCCTTGTGCCCAATGTCGTAATCCCACCGAAGTTCAAGGTCCCAGATTTCGACAAATACAGGGGAACCACTTGTCCCAAGAACCACTTAACCATGTATGTCCGAAAGATGGCATCATACGCGCACGATGATAAGTTGCTGATTCATTTCTTTCAGGACAGTTTGTCTGGGGCAGCTTCGAGTTGGTACACGCACCTGGAGAGGGCACATATCCGATCTTTCAAGGATTTGGCCGACGCCTTCTTGAAGCAATACAAGTACAATGTTGACATGGCGCCTGATCGGATGCAGCTGCAAAATATGTCTAAAAGAGACACAGAAACTTTCAAGGAATATGTGCAGCGTTGGAGGGAAGTGGCAGCCCAGGTAGAGCCCCCGCTGGCAGAAAAAGAGATTGTTGCGATGTTTATTGACACACTTCAGTCGCCCTTTTATGATAGGATGATTGGTAGTGTATCGTCAAATTTCTCAGATATGGTCGTTATCGGTGAGAGGATTGAAGGTGGAATGAGGAATGGCAAGATTGTCGAGACTTCAGTTGGGGCACCTGGCCCGAAGAAGCCCCCGTTTGTAAAGAAGAAGGAAGGAGAAGCCCATGCTGTGACTTTTGACCAGAATAAGTCTGGCCAGTGGAGACCAAACTTGATGCCTGTCCACCCTCAGCAATATTTCCAAACCCAGTATTACCCACCAACTCCGTACCACCAAACTAACCATCCATATATTGCCGCCACCTCACAATTTCCACACCCCCAACCTCAGCATCCAATGACACCTTACCGGCCATCATACCCTACCCATCACCAAACACTTCCCGCCATACCATCCCAAACGGTTCAACCACCACATCACAACCCAAACACAAACCAGAGAAGGCCACCTCATGACCTGGAAAGAAAACCTGTACATTTTGATCCGATACCCATGACCTACACCGAGCTGCTACGCCAACTCGTGAAAAGCTCTATGCTGGCTCCTATCCCAACAAAACCAATGGAACCCCCGTATCCAAAGTGGTTTGACCCGAATACTAAATGTGACTATCACTCAGGGGCATCAGGTCATTCCACCGAAAATTGTAGAGCTTTGAAGCTTAAGGTGCAAGAGCTGATTAACGCCAAGTGGTTGAGCTTCGAGCAGCCTAATGTGGGGCAAGATCCTCTACCAAATCATGGGGGTCCTGGCGTCAACGCCATAGAGAACTTCATGGAGTATACTCTCATCAGTCAAGTCTCCAAGGTCAAGACCCCCATGAGAGTTATTTTCAGGGAGATGTGTAGGCATGGGATGATGCAAGCCTCGATTGAGGAGGAAAGTAACCTTGACAAAGGCGTAAGATGTGACTTTCATGGGGAGAAAGATCACGCAATTGAAGATTGTGCAGAGTTCAAACAGGTTGTACAACGGTTATTAGATATGAAGATGATCCTGATTGGTTGCCAGTTGGATGAGGGAGGCATAAATGTGGTTTCTGAGTCTACGGTCTCCCCGATGCGGGTCAATGTAACTCCTTTGACCATCCGGGTCGATCCTCAGCCAGCTGTTGAAACAATCGCCCCAAAACCGCTGGTGATATACTATACCAAAGAGGTACCATCACCGACTTCAAGTGGGCCGAGGCCACTCGTCATCCAAGTTCCGCGTCCTTTTCCTTACAAGGACACCAAAGCAGTACCATGGAAATATGACTTGCAGGTTCAACCACAACATTCTGAAGATACCACTGTAGTCACCAATGTCTCGGGAGTCGGCGGGATGACTCGGAGCGGTCGTGTTTATACTCCGGAGGCGTTGCGAAAAGAAGGTACAGAAAAGGAAGGAGGAAGTTGCAAGGGAAAAGGAAAAGAAACTCTTGTTGAGGCGGGTGCAAGAGAGGATGGATACAAAAAAGAAGTATCCGATGAAGAAGTCTCCGAATTTTTGAAGTTCATCAAACAAAGTGAATATAGGGTGGTGGACCAGTTGAATCGAACTCCGGTCAAAATATCTCTTTTGTCTCTGCTCATGAACTCTGAACCACATAGAAAGGTGTTGATGAAGGTTTTGAATCAAGCTCATGTCTCTCATGACATCACTGTTGATAAGTTTGATAACATTGTGGGCAACATCATCGCCGATAATTATGTAACCTTCACCGATGATGAAATATCTGTTGAGGGAATGGGGCATAACAAGGCGTTGCATATCTCCGTGAAGTGTCAGGATCATATTATGGCTAGAGTGCTCATTGACAATGGATCTTCTTTGAATGTGATGCCAAGGTCGACCTTGTCTAAGCTGCCTTTCGATGGGACCCACATGAAGCCGAGCTCAATGATAGTAAGAGCATTTGACGGTACGCGAAGAGAGGTCATTGGTGAGATCGAATTACCTATTCAGGTTGGTCCTTGTACCTTTGAGGTCCTTTTTCAAGTAATGGATATCACACCGACCTATAGCTGCCTCCTTGGGAGACCTTGGATCCATTCTTCTGGAGCTGTACCCTCCACGCTGCACCAAAAGGCGAAGTTCATCATTGATAATAAATTGGTAATTATTTCTGGAGAAGAAGACAGGCTGGTGAGCAAACCAACAACGACCCCTTACATTGAGGCAGCAGAAGAAGCCCTTGAGACTGCTTTCCAATCACTGGAGATTGCCAATACTACTTACGTAAGAGAGGGGGCTTTGCTTTCAAAACCGCGGCCGTCAAAAGCATCTGTCATGATGGTGAGGGTTATGCTTAAAGGAGGATATCGACCTGGGAACGGATTGGGAAAAAGCAACCAAGGGGTTCCCAACATCATAATGCTTACTGAAAACAAGGATAGGTTTGGGTTAGGATACAAACCCACCAAGGCGGATAAGAGGAGAGTTCTAGAACAGA
The DNA here is from genome assembly GCA_039655645.1 of Ammopiptanthus mongolicus. Lineage (NCBI taxonomy): Eukaryota > Viridiplantae > Streptophyta > Magnoliopsida > Fabales > Fabaceae > Ammopiptanthus > Ammopiptanthus mongolicus. Next base: position 26,317,866 of record CM077346.1, on the reverse strand, counting down.
GGAAAGAGAAGAGGCTTGCTCGTTTGGGAAATCGTGAGTACGAGGCTGAAAGGGTTCCTATCTGTGACATACGACAAAGCTTCCGCAGTGCAGGGTTCGTGTTCCTTGACCAAGTAGCAGCCCTTGGAGATGATGATTCCGCCAATCACAGTGTTAATCTTGTTTATCCATGCTCTCCTGATACAGAGCTCAGCAATTGGGAGACCATTGAATTCCCGAGGACCATAGAATCTTTGTCAAAGTAATTCTGTAATGCTTATCCTTTAGCTCTGCCCAAGGCTTTAGGATGTCTTTTGTACCGGGCTTACTTGTTTCTATTTCAGTATTAACTTATCAATAAATGCATGTGTTCGGTCCCTTTTATTCTTCCGCCCTTTGTTTTTTTTTTGTTGTTTCCCTAATAATTGTCAATAATACGGTCTTCGCCTTTTCATCTTTATTTATTCACCTTTCCCTGATAATCATCAAAATGCAGATCTAAAAGTGACTCTCTTGAAAATGACAGTGTTAGTGTTCCCGCATACAATTTCGATTATCCCATTAATCATGCTGACGAGGATATTGATGACAGCGAAGACATTCCCCCTGAGCTAATGAGATTAGTAGAACAGGAAACCAAAGAAATTCGACCCCATGAAGAGCCGACTGAGGTGATCAACTTGGGAACAGAAAACGATAAAAAAGAGGTCAAGATTGGTATTTCCCTGAAAGAAAGTGAGCGACACAGACTGGTCAAGTTGCTACTTGATTTTAAAGATATCTTTGCATGGTCGTACCAAGACATGCCGGGGTTAGACCCTAACATAGTAGAACACAAGTTACCTCTAAAGCCCGAATGTCCTCCGGTTAAGCAAAAGTTACGAAGGATGAAAGCAGAGATGTCGTTGAAGATCAAGGAAGAGGTCAAAAAGCAATTAGATGCCGGCTTCCTAGCAGTTGCGAAGTACCCTCAATGGGTTGCAAACGTTGTCCCAGTTCCAAAGAAGGATGGAAAAGTTCGGATGTGCGTCGATTACCGGGATCTGAACAGAGCTAGCCCGAAAGACGACTTCCCTCTCCCTCACATCGACGTTCTGGTGGATAATACCGCTCATCATGCTTTCTTCTCTTTCATGGATGGATTTTCGGGATACAATCAGATCAAAATGGCTCCGGAAGATATGGAAAAGACCACGTTTGTCACTCTGTGGGGTACCTTTTGCTACAAAGTTATGTCTTTTGGTTTGAAAAATGCAGGGGCGACATACCAGCGGGCCATGGTGACTCTATTCCATGACATGATGCATAAGGAGATAGAAGTTTATGTGGATGATATGATTGCAAAGTCCAAGTCTGAAGATGACCATGTTGACAATTTGAAAAAGCTTTTTGAACGGTTGAGAAAGTTCCAGCTTCGATTGAATCCGGCCAAATGCACTTTTGGAGTGAAATCGGGCAAGCTTTTGGGGTTCATAGTTAGCCAGAAAGGGATAGAGGTCGATCCCGATAAGGTGCGAGCGATCATCGATATGCCGGCACCTCGAACAGAGAAAGAAGTTCGTGGGTTTTTAGGGAGATTGAACTACATTGCCAGGTTCATCTCTCAGTTAACCGCGACATGTGAGCCAATCTTTAAGTTGCTGCGTAAAAATCAGGCGGTAAAATGGAATGAGGATTGCCAAAAGGCGTTTGAAAAGATCAAGCAGTACTTGCAAGAACCTCCGGTATTGGTACCCCCAGTCCCTGGAAGACCGCTCATCATGTATTTAACAGTGCTAGATGAATCTATGGGTTGTGTGCTGGGGCAGCATGATGAATCAGGAAGAAAGGAGCATGCCATCTATTATCTGAGTAAGAAATTCACGAGTTGTGAGGCTAACTATTCATTGCTGGAACGCACATGTTGTGCTTTGGCATGGGCAGCTCGTCGTTTAAGGCATTATATGCTGAGCTATACTACCTGGTTGGTGTCCAAAATGGACCCGATCAAGTATATCTTTGATAAGCCTGCTCTGACTGGAAGGATTGCCCGCTGGCAAGTCCTGCTATCCGAGTACGACATCGTCTACGTCACACAGAAAGCAGTAAAAGGAAGCGCTCTCGCAGATTATTTAGCCAACCAGCCCGTAGAGGATTATGGGTCGATGCAATGTGACTTCCCAGATGAAGACATAATGGCGTTGCTTGAGCAGGGGCAGTCGTCAGAGGAAGAAAAATGGACCCTGTTGTTTGATGGAGCTTCTAATGCACTGGGGCATGGGATCGGAGCCATCTTGATTTCACCAGAAGGTAATTTTTTCCCAATCACCGCAAGACTTTGCTTCGTTTGTACGAACAACATCGCCGAGTACGAGGCTTGCGCGCTAGGGATCCATGCAGCAATAGAATCAAAAGCAAAGGTGCTAGAGGTATATGGGGACTCTGCTTTGGTCATTCACCAACTAAGAGGGGATTGGGAGACTCGGGATGCCAAGTTAATCCCGTATCATGATTACATCAAGGGTTTGATTGAGAAGTTTGATGAAGTTACATTTCACCATATTCCCCGGGAGGATAACCAATTAGCCGATGCGCTATCTACCTTATCCTCAATGTTCAAAGTAAGCGACGAGAGAGACTTGCCACTCATCAAGATGGAAAGTCGTGATCATCCTGCATATTGCCAAGTGGTAGAAGAAGAACCCGATGGGAAACCTTGGTACCACGATATCAAAAGTTTTATCCGAAAAAGAGAATACCCCTCAGGTGCTTCAGAGAATGACAAAAGGACTCTAAGAAGACTTGCAATGAGTTTCTATTTAGACGGGGATGTCCTCTACAAGAGAAATCATGATATGGTGCTTTTAAGATGTGTCGACGCAGAAGAAGCGAAATGGTTAATCAAGGATGTGCATGAAGGATCTTTTGGGACTCACGCGAGTGGACACGCCATGGCAAGAAAAATCTTGAGGGCCGGTTATTATTGGTTAACAATGGAGGGAGATTGTTTCTCTTATGCAAGGAAGTGCCACAAGTGTCAGACATACGCCGACCGGGCTCATGCGCCGCCAACATCCTTAAACGTCATAACATCACCTTGGCCATTTTCGATGTGGGGAATGGATGTTATTGGACCGATAGAACCAAAAGCCTCGAACGGGCATCGCTTCATTCTGGTCGCGATTGATTACTTCACAAAATGGGTTGAAGCTGCATCTTATGCTAGTGTGACTAGGAATGTTGTGATTAGATTCGTCAAAAGGGAGTTGATTTGTCGTTATGGGTTGCCGAGTGAAATCATCACTGATAATGCGACCAACTTTAACAACAAGATGATGACAGAGATATGTGAAAGTTTCAAAAATAAAGCATCATAATTCTTCCCCATATTGTCCGAAGATGAATGGGGCAGTCGAGGCAGCTAATAAGAATATCAAGAAGATTGTTCAAAAGATGGTGGTGACGTATAAGGATTGGCATGAGATGTTGCCTTTTGCTTTGCACGGCTACCGCACTTCTATTCGTACTTCAACTGGGGCAACTCCATATTCCCTGGTTTATGGGATGGAAGCAGTACTCCCAATCGAGGTAGAGATCCCTTCACTAAGGGTGCTGATGGAAGCCGAGTTAGAGGAAGCTGAATGGGTACAAGCTCGACTCGACCAGTTGAACCTCATTGAAGGAAAGAGATTAACCGCGTTGTGTCACGGCCAACTTTACCAAAAGAGGTTGATGAAAGCTTATGAGAAAAAGGTGCGTCCAAGGCAGTTTCGGGAAGGGGACTTAGTGCTTAAAAAGATTCTACCCATCCAAAAGGATCACAGGGGGAAGTGGACTTCAAACTATGAGGGACCTTACGTTGTGAAAAAGGCCTTCTCCGGAGGAGCTTTAATCCTAACAAGGATAGATGGTGAGGGTCTGCCACTCCCTATAAACTCAGATGCGGTCAAAAGGTACTATGCCTGAGCGCACTTCCAAAATAGCAAAAGAAAAGAAGAAAGAGAAAGAAAAAAAAGATGGCTCGCTAGGCTGAAAACCTGAGAAGGCAGTCTAGGCAAAAGTTAGAGTTAAAATACACCAATGCAAACGAAGGAAGTGTCATCAAGCTAGTAAACTGGGGCAATGTTCAGTCTTGACTGGGGCAAATCATGTTCTTTGAAGCTGATTAATGGGTATTCGAGGTTAAATGCGGGATACTAGCTCTGGTCATTGTAGAAAGTGTCATTAAAGAGATGTGATTCCACATTACAATCTTGCTTGTTAAACTCGAGTTTCTTTATGATTTGTGATATTTACCTTGTACACCTTTCCATTCTCAATAAATGACATTTCCTTCTATTCCTGTCGTATACCTCTCACCTTTCATTATCAACTGTGTGCATTCATTATAATAAGCGTGTACTGAACTAGAAACATGTAATCATAAAAGCATTTAGATTTCTTTGAAGGTTTTAAAATTCGGGAAGAGCGTGGTGGTCTCCCGGCCAGGGATGCTGTGGAAAGGAAACAACGATTTCTCCATCCATCAGTACAATCATCACGGATGAAGCATGCCTTTAACAAACATGCCAAGAGTAATGGGCTTTGTTCTAGTTCATCCTCAAGCCTGCTGTGACCAAATCTTAAGGGTCAAGGATCAAGCAATGATTTGAAGAAACCAAATACCAAAAGTAAAGAATAAAAAGAAAGTTTTAAGAAAAAATCATAATGGTGTCATCAAAAGCATCTCTTGCATATCACACCATCTTTTTCATCAATTGCAAAAGCAGGTTTTACATCATGCATCATAACATCATTTTTCAGGCCAATCATTGCATTGCATTTGTTAGCCTCAGCGGATACCCGACTCCGCAAGTTTTGGTACCTTTCTTGTCGAGCTTCTAATGGGCGAACCATCCCATAAGCTCCTCATCTTTTGTTCGAGCTTCTAACGGGCAATCCACCCCGTAGGCTCTTTTTTTTGTTTCCGTTCGAGCTTCTAACGGGCAATCCATCCCGTAGGCTCTTTTGGTTTCTACTCAAGCTTCTAACGGGCAATCCACCCCGTGGGCTTTTTTTTTATCTCTGTTCGAGCTTCTAACGGGCAATCCACCCCGTAGGCTCTTTTTTGTTTCCGTTCGAGCTTCTAACGGGCAATCCATCCCGTAGGCTCTTTTGGTTTCTGTTCAAGCTTCTAACGGGCAATCCACCCCATAGGTTTTTTTACCTCTGTTCGAGCTTCTAACGGGCAATCCACCCCGTAGGCTCCTTATCTATGTTCAAGCTTCTAATGGGCAATCCATCCCGTAGGCCCCTTTTGACGAGCGGTCCATCCCACACGTTTTTTAGTTTGAGTCTCGGTAGGCAATCTGACCTTTGGGAATCTTATTCTCCGGGACAAAATCGAAGTTCAAGTCTTTACTCGTTTCTTATAACGATAAAAGGTAAACTACGGTTACACCTATTATCTAATAAGGACCTAGTAAAGAGGGGCAGCTGTGAACACCCAATTTTGTCCGGGTTAATTAATTCGTTCGCTAAGTAATCAAAAAAAAAAAGGAAAGAAAAATTGAGTGGGCTTTGGCCCATAATCCCATTTTTGTTTAACCCACTTAAAAGCCCGTCTCTTGTTCAAAAAAAAAAAAAAAAAAAGGAAAACGAAAACTGATGATAAAAAAAAAATAATAAAAAAAAAATGATAATAAAAGGGGAGACGTGGGTTCTGCTTTGGGGAAGTCTTCCCTTCCTCCTTTTTTCTCTTGTTTTGTTTTCTTTTCCTTTATGCCCATTTCTTCTTAGGCAATATCAGCAGCACATTGCTCACTGGCACCACAGCATCCCAAGGACAGGGAACAAGGCTGATCTGCTCCCCCTGAAGCACCCATCTCCTGCTTTGTACAATCTCACTCAGTATCCTAATTGCAAATTTTGGCATCATCCTCTCAGGATTTTTTGCCTATAAATTTAACAATTCACAGAGAACAGAGGGGGGGGTTTTTGTTTTGTTGAATCTGAGAAGAAGGAAGGGAATTTGAGGGAGAAACACAAGAAATAAAAAATCACGTTCATCTCCATTTTTCCTTCTCCATACCCTCCACCCCAATCCCAGAACCAAAGTTTTCCCCTTCATCACCACCACCAGCAGGGCTACCCACATACACACACAACCACTATTCTGAAATTCCAGATAAACAAACACAACAGAGAAAAAAGAGAAGCATAACAGGCCCTAGCTTTGCTCACCACCACGAACCTGCCATGGCCGCCGCACCAGAGGCACCGCCACCGCTGCACGGGCTCGCAGCCGCTGCACGACCCACTCACCTCCATAGCACCCAGACCCGCGCACTGTCCTTCCAGCCGTGAAGAGTGCCGCTCGAGCCACCACGGTCCCGGCCGCTAGACACTCCGCCGCTCCCGGAGTCCGTAGCACTCCCGTCCCGCCTCGGCCACCAGCGCGAGCTCCGCGCTGCCGTTCAGCAACCCATCACGTCTGCCGCTGGTCCGTTGGTCCCGCACCGTCGCTCGAGCCCAGCACCGCCTCCGACCGCTCCAGCCGCCGTTCGTCGCGAAGAGCCACGGTAGTCCCGGTCGACCACGTCGTCGCCGGTTCCCACCGGGCCGCACCGCCACTGTCGCGCCCCCCTGCGCCGGAATCCCTCTCCTCTGGTCTCTCTCTCTCGCGTGGGTAATAGGGATAGCAGAGGCTTCCCTTCTCAGTTTAACTCCCTTTCTTTCTTTATTTTTCCTTTTATTTATTTATTTATTTTTTTTTTCTCTTTTTTCTTTTTTTCTTTTCTCTGATTTCTTTTTTTGCCCCTTTATTTTAAGTTTTTGGGGTGTGCATGTTTTGGTTTGTGTTTGGGCTTAGGTTCATGAAGTTTGTTGTGATAGAGTCCAACTTCTTCATCTCTTGGGTTGAGATTTTCAGCAAAAGTCCAAAAATGTAAAAAATAAATAAATAACATAAACACAAAAGTAAAAGAATCCCCTCTTTTCAGAAAAATCGTTCAAAAGTGAAAAATAAAAAAAATAATAATCGCTTTCAAAGAAATTCGTGCAACAATCTACGACGTTGATGTATGAATTTTTTCATCCTCAAGTGTCGCATGAATTGTAAGGGTTTATCGTATAGTTTTGCTATCTTTAACCCCGTGCAAGAGTGAATTCTTCTTTAAGTAAAATATGTTAAAATTCGCGCGACAATTTATGACGTTGATGTATGGTCTCCCATCCTCAAGTATCATAAGAATTGTAAAGGTTTATCGTATAGCACTGCTATCTTTAACCTTGTGCAAAAGCGAACCAGTTTCGAAATAAAATCCTTTTTCGAAATCAAATCCTTCCCCAAAAATTAAAATAAACCAACCAATCAAAATTTTTCTATTAAGAACTACGTGGCTTTGAGTTTTCCATCGCACCGGGGAATACGTAGGAGCAGAATAATCATTCTGTCAAGCCAAAATTTTATTTTTCTTCCTTTTGTGTTTATTTCCTTTTTTGTTTTAAAATGGGGTAAAATAATATTTTTAAAGGTTATTAAAAATTTTGCACAATTAACTTGGTGTACCGTTCTTAGAACGGGTGACGTAGGGTGCTAACACCTTCCCTACTCATAACCGACTCCCGAACTCAAATCTCTGTCTTGTTTTTGTTAGGACCAGTTTTCCTTAAATAATTGGGTTTTCCAAAGTTTTCCCAAATAAAAATTTTGGTGGCGACTCCTCTGTTTTTTTTTTAATCCCCTCCTTTTTTTTCGCGGCGCCCGGACGGGACGGTCGCGACAACTCTCTAGACCCTCCAATAAAATACAAATACATAAATACTGTTTAATTCGTATTAGAGTTTAGAAAGTGTGAAAAATCGGGGTGTTACATTACTACCCCACTAAAAAAAAAATTCGTCCTCAAAATTATATGACTCAAAACTAGACAGGATTCTCTTACATCCTTAGGTTTCACATCATACTCCCCGTATGAATTTTCCCCTAGGTGACACTTGTAATCTGACAGCAATTCCATACTTATCTTTCGTTGAATTCACCTTAATCTCTCACACGTGAGAAGCATTATTAAACTTAATCATTTTCCATTTTACACTAATCCATTTAGTAAGACTTCTTCCTACATTTTTAACTCTCGCTGTTGATAACAACATTTAAACCACGACACACATTCCTTTTATAATACCTATATCGGTTCCTATCCAAGATATCCAATCTTAAACTTAGCTTCCTTTGAGGCATGGTCTACTTCTTCAATTTACATTATGATCATGCCTCTTAACTTTAAAGAACCTGATTGCACCTCCTAACGCAACTACAACCAAAGTATTACAACAAATCTTTAACTTTTCTAACAACTTAGCTCCTATTCAAGAGCTCTTCTTTCCATCTTACACTCCATTTAGACAAAATTTCTACGGACACTTTCCTATAACTCTTCAAACTTTTACCATCAATCTTAACTATAGATGTTGATTAGCATCCTAGATTCTCCGATGACTATTCTGCCTCGAGCAATACTTAACTAACAATAATTGTCTCACTCACTGAGATTAAACTTACAGATTCAAATCGTATCAGTCATAATCTATACCTCAAAATAATTCCCGCCACTTCTAGTCTATCCTGCTAAAAGAATTCTCGTAGTTAGGTATTAACCAACCTTCACAAGATCCAATCGTCTTTCTTCGTCGTCCACTTGAGTTGTGGGTGATCCGTTGAACTCAGTCACTACTCGGTCCTTGAAGACTAAGGAAAGAAATTTTTCACGAAAGAAATTTCCAATTAATAGAGGAAATATTCTTGGTCTCACTATAGCAGGAAAGTATACAGAAGGGTTTTATCATTCCTAACAGAATGTAGGAATATCCAGTATGTAAAAAGATTCTTCAGTAGGTTCGTGGGTGTAAAAATGCATAGCTAATACATGTTTACAACCATGACTCTAATAAAGTCCCCTTTTTCATAAGAACCTTCCAACAGATCAGGGAATCAAAAGATAAACAGTCTGGCCAAAAATCAGACTGGATCACATTTACCAAAGGTAAAAGTGATTAGACCACTTTCATCAAGAAACTTTCAATATCAAGAATTTGTTTGTGTTACAATTCCTGGAATAGTCATAACAAACTTTCAATCAAGAAATGTGAAGATGTCCAGACAATTGGATGATGTCCAACCAATCTACTCAAATGTCGAATACACTGAGAATTATGTAGGCATGTAAGTACAAATACTCGTTTAGGTTCGAATGCCCTAAGAATTTCACTTCCCTCGAATCAAAACTCGCACTTAAAGAACTTCACGACCGCCTTTCTCCCGTGGGGTCCGCAACACTTGCCACAGAGTTTCTTCGCATTCCTCGTGACTCTTAGAGTAAACGAGAACATCGCTAATGATGACGAATTGATTAAGAAATGGACGAAAATTCCATTTCACGTAGCCTAACCTGGTTAGCTTCGTAGGTGAGATTCTACCCAAAGTAATAGAGATTTGATTGAATCTAGGGACTAGATCAATCGAAAACTCAACATCCTTAGTAAGCGCAACTTGAAAAATTCTCAGGAAAACTCTCCTGAAAAATTCTCCACGACAAGCATCTCATTCCAATATCTGACACAATCCCAAAAGGGTAAACGACGCGTCAACATGAATATGAGCATCCCTTACTAAACATGAGTTCTCACAAGGTCTCCACCTGATTAGAACTTAACCGAATACACATCCTGGTGTGTCAACACACATTGTTTCGTTAAGGAAACAATTTCAACACGGTCCTACAATTTTGGAGAAATAAACTAACTCCTGAAACTTATCATCCGTCTTTTGCTTATCCATCAATTATCGAGAAAGTCATTCCCTACTACCAACCTTCGCAAAGACTTACCTCCATTCTTATTCCTAAGTATTACCTTAATGATCGATTACTTAAATCAACTTCCATTATTATGCCAAACGCTTAAACCAATTCCCACGCCGTTGCTACTCGTCTCAATCTCATCAACAAGTTATCATGCACCTTAAATCTTAATAGGCTCACTTAAGAATTCTAATATCTAAATGAAAATCCAAACCTAATATCAAACTTAGTCCAAGTCCTCGAAATTCGAAAGCATCGAAACAAAGAGGCAACCATATCATCAAATAGTGGTCGTTGCAAGGGAGTCTAAACTCATCCATCTTACTTATCTACACCGGTCACTGTCTTAAGTTTTATCAACGAGATAATACTCCTATCCAAATAGGATTCATTGTAATTCTTTCCCCTAATAATACCAGTCCTAAGGCACTCATTCCATGGCCAAAATCCGTTCTTCCATTCTTATTCACTCGGTCTCTGATCATTCGTAACCCTAAGAAATTATACCTGGGTATTATACGAATTCGTCACCATCATCAACATGGATCACAAATCTACCCATGAGGTGTAACCTTCAATTGGCCCCAATGGAGACAAACATCCTATCCATCAAATTCCACAAACAGCGGAGGCTCAATCATTTCCTAAAAATATTACCAGAAGAAACTTCACACGATTACCACCCTTCGGGAGACATCATCGTTGAAATATTATCAGTCTCCTAAATTTCCTCTTTTTCAACATTATTGGATTGTCTATCCTTTCAAACAAGAACTTTCATCAGGGGTATAAGCTAACTTAAAACAATATGATTAAACCTACATCGAATCATCATAACCCAGTTATACAAATTTCCATCTTGTTCAAATCACCAGGCCTTAGTCCTTACTACACTTCCATTGCTCCACCAGGATTCATTTCCAGTCTTTCAACTCTATTAGCAAACATGCCATTCCTTTGGTCGCTTACTAGCCACCTCTACATATACTCCAAAACTTTTTGGTATTCTTCTAGTTGCCCAAGGCACACTCATTTCCTTGGCGACTCTCCCAACAATCGAACTTCCTTCACATATAAGGGAGTCTTCCCTTACTTGATAATAGCTAAGAGTCGACCATCCTTGACTCATAACATAAGGGTCATATTCAAGCCTATTTGCTAGAACTGTCTAAGGAGTTGCCTCAAAGCCTACCTTAGATGTTACCTCATAGTACCTCAGATAACTTTTCTATAAGAGTCTTAACACATATGGATCATCAGATCCAACCAATCCAATTGGTCATATTCCACAAGGAACAAGTCATAACAGAGTGTTCTTACTCTGACTGACCTTCATCAAAACAAAACACAGAGTAAACACAGCAAAAACATCATGAATCCAAAATCTAGATCCCAAAAGACATCCACCAGCTCTGATATCACTAATGTGATAGCCCTTTCTGGGACATCACATGGTAACCCGTTGCGGAAACTAAACTCTTTTTTTTTTTTTTTTGAAAAACACTCACTCAAGTGGTTATAGAAATCTGATACCAAAAGCAAAACCGAACAATCATATAAAACAAATTGTCATTCATCTGTAATAATAACTCAACTTTGCCATAAGGCGTACATCATTTTCTCAATCTTTTCGTATGCCATACGTACATAAAAAAAATCCTAAGAGCTGGTCTAATACAGGAACATCTAAAGATGATAGACTATACTACCTAGTATACTTCAAACCTATGAGACTAAGCCTCATCGTCGCCAGTCCACACATCTTTGCCGTCGACAAAAAGAGACTCCAACTTCGGGGTCCCGAAGTGACCCAGAGATTCGTTGAAATGCATCTGTATATGTATCCAAAAACACAACAGGGTGTCCAACATGTACAGGCAAGGGTGAGATACCAATATATGGATTCAAACACGATAACTACATGCATTATACATCAACAGCACATGGGCATATACAATCATTACGTATAAGATTCTACTGGATAAACAAGTAGTATATCATAGGGTCTCATACCCGACAGTCATCGTCACTTTCAAAAGAAATGCATGACACTTCAATATTCATCATCTAATTCTTTACTTAATCTCCGGAGATCTCAACACCGTTGTATAAAAACTGAGCTGATCAGGCTCAAGGTACATTGGCCCCAGGCAACAATGAACAGCACCTAAGTGCTTATTCAGAGGTACATGAACACCATGAGATCGCGTTTACATGGAATTACATTCAGCGGTACTTGATAAATCGTAAATGGTCATACTCTATTGTCCTACTCAAGGCACAATATTCATCATTCGTATGACACCATTATCCATCAAGGCACAATGTTACACAATGACTTAAAGTCATCACAAGGTTCCCTGCCATCAAGGTCCCCCAATCCAGATGATATGTCTGCCTAAAACTAAATGCATGAGAAAAACGTTTGAAGTCTTGCCACTTTTCTTTGTATTTGTTCTTTCGTTGTCGTAGCTCAAAGGCTCCCGACTATTCATAATTTAAAATCATACTGTCAGTGTAAAACGCAGACTGAGCTCCGTCTGAGTTTTCGACCAAAATTTAACCATGGCTTCCTACGATAGCGTAGAGCGTGACTATGGTCTCAGATTATTTTATTTCACTCTCTAGACCCTCCAATAAAATATAAATGCTGTTTAATTCATATTAGAGTTTAAAGAGTGTGAAAAATCGGGGTGTTACACATGTCGTCTAGTGCCCTGGCCTTCCCTGACGTCTATGCCAATAGTAGAGCTCCTTGTTGGGCACCAACTCTGATCAAATGAAGAGTAAGGTGAACGAAATCGGTTACCCGTGTGCAGAGGAAGGGAATGAAGACTTGGTTAGTGAAGAAGAAATTTGATTATTCTTTTATTTTTCCTAAATTTAGAAGCCATGGCTTCAGAGTTTCCATTAGTGTTCTAAATCCGTACTAAATTAAAGAAATTTCCTATTTTACATACATACTACATACATATAGTAAAACCTCTATAAATTAATAATGTTGACGCCATGAATTTTTTATTAATTTTTAGAGATATTATTTAATTGATAAATCAATAATTTATTAATTTAAAGAGTGTTTTCTCGATTTAGCGTATGTATTGGCCGATTATACAAACTCGGATGGCCGAATATATGAAATCGATTAGATGAGATCATCTTATACGCCTATCAAGGGTGACCTGAAGAATTGACTTGATAGAGCGGAGTGCCAACGACTTTGTCGTCCGAAAAATGATGGAACTATTTTCGCACCAATTTGTACCAAAATTTTTGACTGGTCACCGATGGCCTATTCTTTGGTACTATTTATTTTCATTACCGACGGATTTATCCGTTGAAAATGATGAAGATATCAAAGAGCACAAGATCGTCGGTAAAAGTCCATCGATATGCGCAAGTTTTCTTGTAGTGCAAGTTAGCACCCTTTTCTCTGTCACATTTAATTGAGGAGGCCACAACAGGCCCGATTGCAGCACTCCCGCCTTCACCAATACAAGCTAGCATTGATCAACATGCAAGTGAGGGGAGAGCTACCCCACATAGGATGTCTCATATACTTATAACCATTACATGTCTGAAGCTAACTTATTCAGTCCACATACTTAACCAATTCATGCAATGCCCACAACAAGATCACTATGATGCGACCATGTGTGTCTACTTAAAGTCTTCTCTTGGGAAAGATATCTTCTTACCTAAGGACAGTGATCTCCAGCTCCAAAGCTACTATGATTTAGATTAGGCATCATTTTCTTTTTCTATAATAAAAAATATATTAAAAGAGTACAAGTGGTACTCAAACACATTACATAAAGATCCAAAAAATAACAAGAAAAAAAGAGTAGCATGCACAAGCATAACTATGGGGAGAGTCATCCCAACTATGTTGGCACCACAAACCCCAACATTCATTGCAGCACACTACAAGACCCAAACCTATAAAACTTAATACTAGCAAAAACAACCCCCTTATAAAATGGCCAACCTTTGCCAACCCATTACAACCTCCCATAGAAATAATAAAGCAACATCCACCAATTATACCAACAACACTAAACCAAAATGCCACAGGAGCAAACATAAAGTCCAGTTATGGCAATTTTGTACCATGGCAGCAGCACACAATTCCCACAAAACCACCAAAATTGAACACCTGAAAACTGGGAGCAGAACACCACCAACAAAAAATAGAGCTCACAAAGTTAGCATTTCTTCTGAAAATAGCCAAGGCAAACAACATTGTCCATCTAATCCAGATCAAAGATATGAAAGATTTGAACAGAAAAAACCCGTATTGAGTAGAAACTGTGTCACAGCAACACAAAGAGAAAACTGAGGCACCACCAACCAGACTTGAGATACAAGAAATTATCGCTTGCTACATTCTATTGGGTTGTTACACCATTCAGAAAAGAGACGCTTGAACCCCCCTTTCATAGCTACAAACCAATTCCATGATCTGACCTTAATCAAATCAAGGATCTCTTTCATATAAAAAATGCCACCATTAAAAATAATTTTATTTCGCATCACCAAGAAACTGCATGCCAAAAAAGTGGCAGAATTTCTTGAGACTCTTCACCCTGAAAAATAGTCCATGTTGCACATAATGCTCAAGACCATTAAAATGCAAAACCACAGACACCCCAGATGGTATGTTCATGTTGTTTTCTCTATGTGTTGAGGCGCTGGCTGATAATTTCTTTCATAAATCTTTAATTATATCAGATAACTCAACAAAATTTGTATCCTTGAAGACTTTGAAGCACACTTTTACTCTGTCGACAACCTATTAACTTTACAAGGTATACCCTTTTCCCCTTTTTTAAAAGGACAAATTCTTAATAATATTTTTAATTATTATTTTTTACTCACCCCTGTTTCTCCGTAGCTAGTCACCATAGAGTTTGTTATTTTTCTTCTACTTATCTTTTCCTTGATTAATTTATTCTCTTCTTTGGACATTCTATTGTTTACTCCACTTGGGTAACTCTTCAAATCTTAGGTAGTCATATCATTGTCAAATGGTTCTACTTGATTTAATTGTTGGAGAAGAACCGAAAAGTAAAACTAAATCTCTTACATTGATAGGCTATTTTGTGCTGCAAATTGAAGTTTCTTTATGGATCTAGTGGAATCAACAAGTCTCGGAGGGCTCTTCAGAGCCTACTAATATAAGTGTGAGTACAATGCTTGTGAGTGAGCAAGAAGGCGTGTCTCTTCACAGGGACCACATAGCTGAGCAAAGAGTTGTGGCTAAAGGAAACAACAAGTTTTAACATATCTTGTCATTGTCATGGCCATAATATATTTCTACAGCCTAGTTGCTGAACAAGTCAATAAATATACGTGTGTTGTGAGATCCTAGAGTGAGATTTATGACAATAAAGTTTTAGAATGGCCCTTGTTGACTTTTTATGCACCGGTATTTATTTACAAATTTAATAATTGTTGATTGTTCTATTATTAGGGCAAACACTCAGGAGGACTGCCCAGTTAGCAGCCCTAACACACACAAAAAATCAAGGTTTCTCGGGCAACATGAACAGGTAAAATTACATGACAAGCTATATGAAGATAAAATATTTTCAATGATATTAGAATCTATTAGTGAGAAGATGTGATAAAATAATTTCTTGGTTTCTTTTTGCCATTATCCTTCTTTTTATTGTGGTACTGTCTTGTTGTAAACTTTCTTTTGGGATGCTTGGCATTTTTTTAAAAAATTGTACACCCTTAAGACCAATGTGTCGCAGCTTATTGCACTAAGATTGTGGTTCAGAAAATCATTTAATTTAACAGCTAAAGATCTTTTTAGAGCTTCTTGTAAACCATATTGTACTCATTTTATATCCCAATGCTAGCGAGCTTTCTTCTTAGATTTTTGGTATTATGTATATATTTCGTACATGTTCTGTCTTTAATTTTATTTTTGATGAGTTATTCATCAATTTTATACATTGTTCTGTGGAATATAACCTAAGTACCGAAAATATTATAGTAGATCTTTTGTTGCTGCAGTGGAGTTTGGGATTGATGGCTCTATTAATGACAAGACAGTAGGAAATATTGCTATGGGTGAGGTTAGGAGCATAGCTGGTGAGAACAAAATAGGTGGAAGTTCTGTTGAACCAACTTACAGACAAGATCAAGATGACAATATGACTCAAGATTCTTCTGGAGGGGTCACAATCCCATCTGCAATTTGATTGTATCAATCTTACTGAACCGTGTTCTTTTACTGTTTTATAGATTATAGCCATAAGCCATTCAATGGCAATGAATAGATTCTACTGTGACTATGTTATTACACTACTTATTGGACTCAAAATTACACTAATTAGATTCAAATGCTTTTTATGTTTTGTTGATGACGCTCTTGTAGATAATGATAATTGTTATTTTTTGTTGTGGATTTAATGGAATATATTTTGTTTTGATAAAATGAATTTTAGTATGATTTATTTGGAGTATTTGCACGTCATGATTTAAGTGTTTTATGAGCAAATATTATTGTCATTAAAACTTTTGTTAATCAAGTTCTACCCGCTTTGAGTGACAAATAATCTTAATATTTCGTGACAATAGTAATTGTTGGGAAAAGCCAACTAGAACTTTTAGCGGCAATAAAAAAAAGCTGGTAAATGAGCTTATAAAACAATTCTAAAATCATATTTAGGGGCCATTAAAGGTGTCGGTAAAAGTCATAATAATTGTAGCTATAACTTTTGACTTTTAGCAGCAATTATTTAGGTCTTTACCAGCATTTCCTACCATTGTCAGGAAAGCTTTTACCGACACTGGATACGCCGACTAATAAATAATTGTCGGTAAAGGTTTTGGCGGCCATTACTATTGCTGCAAATGGTCATAATAATTGTTGCTAAAATCTATTTTGTTGTAGTTGATTGTAATGTATTTCACCTTCATAAAGTCTTTTTGGGAGATCATCAAAGAGGGGTAAGCAATCTGCTCCATGTGAATTTCATTTTAATCGAAAGCTTCCCAAAGGTTTTAGTAGCCTCTTGTTTTGCTTTTGATTCCCAAGAAAGATACTTCCCACAAAGTCAATGATTTTAGGCCTAATTCCTTAGTTGGATATGTCTATATAAAATTATTTCCAAGATATTGTCTTAGAGGTTCAAGAGTGCTTTGAATCATATATATGTTATTTCAAGTGTTCAGTCTACTTTCCTTTCTAATAGATAAAGTTTAGATGGAGTGGTGTTTGTTAATGAAGTGGTTGACTATGCTAAAAAGAAGGGGAAATAATGTTTAATTCTCAAAATTGATTTTGAAATAGCCTACGATTCAGTGAATTTGAATTTCTAAGATTATATGCTTGGTTAATTGGGTTTGTTTGTGAAAAGTCAAGATCTTGGGTACGTTAAAGCCTTCATTTGCACAGATTTTGTTTCAGTTTTATTTCATGAGAGTCATACTAATGAACTTAAACTACAAAAAGGCTTAAAACAGGGTAAGGCCAGGACCACCGTCTCCCCTCACTCGTTAAACCTGTCTCCCCCTCACCCATCTCTACAACTTCTCATTATTATAAAATTACAGTGTGAAGCTCCTCCGTCAGAACCTATCTCTAACGACCCTGTCCATCTCCGACGACCCAAAAATTGTTCAGGTCATAGTTTGCATTTTGATTTCAGTTTTACGTTTCGTTTTGGTTTTAGTTTTGATTTTACATTTTGCATCTCCGTCGCGGGTTCTGCAGTTTGCCGCCATTTTTTAGGACTGGCACCATTTTTTTAGGACTGCCTCATCTTCGTCACTGTTGCTAAAACCAGTTATATTCTATTTCATTAATGCATTGGGAAATCTGTTTTATTAGTGCATTGAGAAATTTTGTGTATATTTTATCCACTGTGGGAAAGTCTGTTTTGTTAAATTAATTTTTGTTGATGCATTAGTGCATTTGTGAATAATAAACTAAATATTAGTGCTTTTGTTTTCTTATGCTAATTTGCATGGGTGCATCTGTGTATAAATATATGAGTATTATAATTAGTGCTTTTATTGCATTATTATCTAAATATTGTGTGCTTCTAATGTTGTACTTATATCATATATGTATAACATATATTTTTGTTGTCCCTTTTGACACTAATTATTGCGTAAAAATTAATTTCTGATCATGAATAAACAATTAATTACTTTACAGATAATAAATAATAATAAAAATAAATAATATAATAAATAATAAATTAAATATTAATGAGTTTAATTTCTCTTAATACTTTTATTTGTGTTAAGCCTCATAAGACTTAAATAAAAAAATAAATTATCCACACAAGCTTAAGTTACAGACCTAGACCTAAGGACCTAGCCCACTGAACCAAACTCATAACTCACACAGAATATAAAAAAGCAGCATCGAAGCTGATGATCCACATGAAGATGTGCCTTATCAAGTGGATGAAAAGTCTAGTGTAAATGAAGGCATTGAAGTTGAGCATATTACTAGTTTACGTGACTTGGATGTTGCGGGTGAAGAAGTATCAAGAATTTGTCATCCATCCAGGAGCATTTGGATGAAGAAGACGGGGTCATTCATTCGGGAGAAGAAAATGAACAAATCGGATCTGAAGATGATGAATACTATATCTCAAATTCTGAATAAAACTTAAGATTTTTTATTTAACTTTTATTTGTATTAGTGGGTTATAGTGGTTGACTTTATGACTTAGATAATTATTTTATTGCTCTATCTTAGATTATTACTTCCCTGACTTTATGACTTTAATTATTTTTATTTATTTACGAGTTATATTCCACGAATTTTATCTTAACATTAAATTACTCTATAGTCATGACATAAGGAGGACGTGATTCACTTTCACCCATACCACCCATTGGTGGTAAGGGTAAGGTTGTCGATTCTAACCCTCATTCGACTCGTCATCGGACCAGGGTTACTTACTTAGTTACTCATGATGTTGTAGACGGTTTCGTATCTCTGCCAACGACATCTACCTCTATGATGTGGTGTCTGCACTCGCATCGCGCCCGCCTGCACCTATATCGCGATCACCGTCGGTAGTACCTACACCGCGAGCAGCTACATTGCCTCCACTGGTTACACCTACGCCATTCACTGCACCCGAGATCAATACAATTCCCACCCCCTGGTTCCAGACACATACGCACGAGGGCGCTTCTAGTTTAGCAGGTGTGGTTGCATCGTCACCTGCTCATCTTTAGGCTATGGAGCAGGAGTGTAGTCCTGACTATTCACCCTCACCTTCAGAGGCGGAGGAGGAGGAGGAAGTTGAGGTCATGACTGATGGTCAACCTATCATCAGACCGTCTGGTAAAGGGTAGCTGAATGGATATTGGGTATGTCTAAGTACTTGTAGGATTAATGATGTGTCAAGAAGGAATCCATCAACTCTTGGTAATGAGTTTAAGCTCTATGTTCATAACAACAAAGTTAAGACCTTGGCCAAGGCAATTGAATGAATGAAGAAATGAGTTTCTTAAGTCATTCACTAGTTAAGACTTTATCTTGATTAAGATTTCAATGTATAATACGCGATCCTTCTTGATTTATCTTATTGTATACACTACAAAAAAGGAGGTTTTTAACGACCACCAAATTCGGTCGCTAAAAATATGTAAATTTGGTTGCTAAACCATTTAGCAGCCGATTTAGCGACCACCAAACGTTGTAGTAGAATGCCTAGTTGCTAAATCGCTTGGTGATCGCTAAATCGGTTGCTAAACCATTTAACGACCGAATTTTATATTTAGCGACTAATTAAGTGTGATTACAAAATTCTTGGTCGCTAAAATATCATTTTTTATAATGATATACGCAAGATTAGTGAGATGTGTGGAATTGTGGATTATGCATCAAGGAGATTAGCTTGACTATGCCAAACAATACTTCCATATGCTATTTCTTGAGATTTTACTCTTTTAAAATATTAATCAGATAATAGAATGAAGTCATTTCACCAAGAGTTCTAAACTTTCTTAGTTTAATGTTACAATATCAAAGCAAATTACAGAAATAGACATATTTATAATAGACATATTGTCGCGAAGGAAATGACGAGAAAAATATATTTTTACAAAAAACATGTAAAATCGTCACCAATTTTATTTAATTTAGGAAAAAATTGAAAAACCTTCAAAGAATGGTCTTCGGAACCCAATCGAGTTTGGGAGTCGCTTACGCACAGTGAAGAATGAAGACTTAATCCCACAACAGAGATAACAGAAAAGAAAAGGGAAATAAAATAAAACACCCCATCACCATACCTTAGGTAAAAAACATCACTTTGCTATATAAAGTCATGAACTCCAGCAACCTATCACTTAGTCACACCACTTTGCGGTTTGGTGAGCTCATTCTTGGTATGGAGACATATGGTCCCAATTGCTAACATCTATTTTATTATGGTTTAGTGAGCTAAGTCAGATTCATCATTTTGAATGTGTGAGCCTGGCCCTCTAGCAAATAAACCCAATGCAAACCAATTGAGCCTCGTAAGATCATTGTGCTTCAACCTGAAGCACCAGCCACAAGACAATTCAGTGGGTTTGAGAGTAACACTAAATTGATCTCCACTCTCAGAAATATGGAACCCCCGATTACAAATTCTCTCCCCCTAATTTTCGTCCCTCTTGTTGTGTGTATTTTTCTCAGTTGGTGTGTCTGCCTTTTTTGTATCTGTGTCCCCCCCTTTTGTTTTGGTGCCTTGGTTTTATAGGCTTGAATTTTTTCTAAATTTAGGCAAAAATCAAAAGGGATTCGGTCAGGGTGTTCACACATATTTATAATCTGTATAAATTTTCTTAAGATCTTTACACCTATGGTGCAAAAACTAATTTGTCTCTCTTTGGAATTATGCCAATCAGCTTTCAAGATATTTCAAAATTTGTGCTATTTGTTCTCCAAATGCTACTGACTAACATACACAACTGTATCTTATGAGCCTATTTGGTAACACTAGTTGTTAGCGGATAAGCTAGCTGATAGCGGATAGTTTATAGCGAATGAGGTAGCTGATAGCGAATAAGTTAGCTTATTTTTTGTGAAAGTGTTTGATAAAACTAGCGGTTGAACTAGCTGAAAAATATAAAAGGGCATCTTCATTAATGATTTTACATAAAAGAGAGAAGAGGATAAAGGTAGAATTAAATTAAGATAATAAGAATAATAGTGAAAAAAAATGAAACGCTGTAAGATATAAGCTCAAACGTTACTTTAAGTAGCGTCTGGAAAAAACACTATAAGCTCGTGAAAAAACGTTATAAGCTCGTGACAGAGGTACTTGCCAAACGGAACTACTTTCTCATCCACTATAAGCTCGCAGAAGGGGCGTGTCATATAGACTGTATGTTTCTCAATATCTCAAGTTAATGTTTCAACCAAAATTAATTTCCAATGTATATTAATCACTGACACAATTTCCAATGTACATAGTTTGCAACCATGCTGCCATTACTTAAAAGGTTCAATGATAAAACAACGATATAATAACATAGTAATGATTCATCTAAAAGAATTGGGCACTTGTAGAGCAAAACCGTCAGACCATCAATATTTGACAGACACACCAAGTCATGGTAATTTGTGAACAGAACCTTACGCCCAGGGCCATACAATACTTGCATTAATCGATTCCAAAGCTAGTACACTAACACAGACGGGTATATCTTTCTCAAACATTTTGTCGAACACCTCATGGGCAAAGTTGAAATTCGCACAATTGCATCTACGGCATCAAGTCTCAAAGCATTTCATTTACCAAAGTTTAAGTTTCATTTATTCATAACTTGCTTTCATTACAAATCCATGGATCAAAGGGATGAAGATCAAACTCATAGGAGATGTAGAGAGCATATTGATACTCATGAGATAACATTGTAATTGATTGATTGAAAAGATTGAAGTAATACAATAGTAAACTCTTATTTATAGTGATGTATAGCACTAACCACTTGTAGCTAGCCTAACTAAAGTGTAACTAACTCATCTATTTCATAAAATCTATTACCCCCAGATGATAGGTGGATCAAGTGGATCACCAATCAGCTTGAACTACAAGCATCTAAATAATATGCTACTACAACATGTAAAAAATAATCTAAAAAACAACTAAAAAAATGGCCCAAAATCCAGCCCAACAGGTGAGCCCAAAAAAAAAAAAAAAGGCCAGAGAAGAATTGCATCAGTAAAAAACAGGCCCAAAATGATTGTAGCGGCTGAAAAAAACAAGAGGAATGTGGCCCAGGAGGCCCAACTTGGATTTTCCCTCTTGGAGTGCACCTCCACTCCAAACTCTAACTCCCTTTTGGTGTTTCAACCCTCCAGGAGTCCAAGGTACCCAAGGCAAACCAGAGTCGCTCCTGGTGGACGTTCTATCGTGGGGAACAAGAGAGAAACTGTCGTCGGAGAAAACGAACTTGACGATAAGACGAAGAAAGCGTTGGCGCCATCGTGGGGAACTTGGCGATGTTGCGAGACAACGCACGACCAAAGCGTGGGCTCTGTTCCACAGGGGTCGAAGGTGGCGATACAGACGCCAGGGAGATCAAAGAACCAAATGGGACTCATCTCTGCTGATGACACGACGATTGCCGGTAGAAGCTTCTCGAGCTAGAAGCATGTGAGATGAACTGGATTTGGTGCAGTGAAGATGAGAGTGGCACATAATCTTGAAAGAGAATCTGACGGCGGAGACGGTGTGTAAGAATGGGGGCGCAAATGCGATGTCAGCGTCGGAGGCATGATGATAGAGGCCAGAATCTTTCTTCGCGTCTGTTGATGCGACCATTGCAAGGGCCAAATCTTGGACGGAAGCATGAACCTTGAAGGATGCATCAATGAGGGAGACTTCCTTGTTGGCGATGGTGGAGGTTCTAGAACGTGTATTTTCGACGCCGTTGAAGGCGACAAGGAAGCAGGTAATTTCCCCAATCTTGATGGTGGATTCATGGATTTCTTGCTTGAATGGAATTACCGGAGCTGTAGAAATGATATCAAGATCTGAGTTGCCTGAGTTTTCGAAGCAGCCGAAGACGAATTCATAGTGTTCGTTCTCCTCCGTGGTTGCAGATTCAAGAATAGCAGTGGGTTCATTGGAGATGCTCGGTTCTTGCTGTGGCAGAGAATCCGAAATTCCCTCCTCCGTGTTCGAAGCATCTTCCTTACAGTCCGAATCTTCATCTTCATCGCTATCTGAATCGGAAGCGTAAACAGGGTATCGCTCTGATACCATGTTACAAATCCATGGATCAAAGGGATGAAGCTCAAACTCATAGGAGAGGTATAGAGCATATTGATACTCATGAGGTGACATTGTAATTGATTGATTGAAAATGATTGAAGCAATACAATAGTAAGCTCTTATTTATAGTGATGTAGAGCACTAACCACTTGTAACTAACCTAACTGAATTGTAACTAAGTCATCTATTTCATAACATCTATTAGTTAATAAATGACTCTTCGGTATCAAGGTTGAATACAACCATTATCTCCACATTACAAGCAAATGATAGGTTTGGACAGAATCTTAGAAAAACTCCTACTTAGATATAGAGATCCTCTACATGGTTAGAACAACTTTTTTTCCACACAATATGCCACTTTAGTGCAAGCTGTGCAGCTACATAATGCTCATAATTGTTCTTAAATTTGATTATTTAAATTAAAATAATGTCAAACTCAAGAGTACTCAAACAATCACAACACAAATTCTCAACGATTCAACATAAACTTGTGGCTCTGATAACACTTGTTAGATATTTATCGGAGATACTTAAAGATGAAAATCATCATCCAATCAAGACAAGTCATGTTCAATCATCAAGAAATAGAGAAAGACTATAGCGGAAGCGTACTGGAATCCATGAAAAATATGATAGAGGAACTTGTGGATTCTTAGTCTTCCAATTAGTCTTGTATGCACAACTCTTCTTAAACAATAAAAAGTCTCTCATTATCTAATGATGGGATGTTAGAAAATAAAATTGTGGCTTTTATAATAATTACATGCCCTTTCATGAAGAATAATGTCTTTTGAGTTCATGCCCTTTCATGAAGAGTCATGACTTTTAAACATTTATTATTTCTATTTTGGTCCATCATCAAAATAGAAATAAGACTTTTGATTATATCGACATATTACAAAGTCCATATCAAATAAGATGTCATTTAATCTCAATAACTTGATCCATATAAGATAACATTAAATAGAATAATTCTTTAGATAACGTAAAATACATAATTAACGATATATGTAGACCCACATATTAGATAAATATCTAATAGGATCAATTCTATATCTATAGCTGTTGGTACAGGGCTCTTATTGATGAAATCAAACAGAAATGACAATCTACCAACTTGCACGTGGAATGAACTACATGCAGTTGACCTTAACCGTTTTCAGGTGCTGCAATTGGAGGTGCACCAACTTCAAACGGTGGGTTTAAAACTAATATCTTTTGAGGAAGTTCTTGTACCATTGGGCTGAAAGCTTTTGGTACCTTTTTAAGTCATCATTGTAATCTACAAAGTTTAGTCCAAACCGCACAGTGAAGCCTGCGGACCATTCTAGATTGTCCATAAATGACCATGCGAAATATCCTTTTACATTCACTCCATGCTCCCTGTATATATTTATTACAAGTCAATAAATGAAAAAGTGATAAATTGAATATTAAAGAATAAAGTCATATAAGCTCTTTAGAATATAGAAAATAACTTACTCGATTGCAGATCGAAGATAAAAAAGATGACGGTAATGATAATCAATTCTGTAAATATCCAGAAGGGATTCCTCAAGTGATAACATCGGATTATTATACTCATCCATACCTATAAATTAAGGGAAATATATAATATAAAATACCGTACATATTCTTTTAAGTAGGTTTGTTTTAGAAAAATGAAATATCAGCATACATTTGCATAATATAATCGTTCAGTGTAAGTTCTCATTATTTGTTGTGTAGATTTACGTTACAATAGCTTTCAAGGAAAATAAATATGATGTATTTGGATATTTACCATTTTCAGTTATGTAAATCAATGGGTTGTTGTACTTGTTCTTGGTGTATAACAAAAGATCTCGAAGTCCCAAGGGATAGAAGTATAACCAATCTGAAGCAGCCTGCGTACAATTATAATTATAAATAGAGATTTCTTTTAATATTTTTATCAAACGGATTCAACTCTATAATGTTAGATGGTCACACACGTACCCTTATACCTAGCGGTCTCCCATTGCGCTCAGCTGCAAAATCAAAAATAATGACATGTCGACCACCACAAATTCAATGTATTCAATATATGTAACATAGCATTTAATCTAATGAACTGATAGATAGGTGTGCTTACATGTAGTATTGGCCAGAGCATCTGTTTGATAAGTGGGTTTGTCAGGGCTTGGTGCAGGATAGGCATAACCACCGGTGTAATAGTTTAGTCCAATAAAATCGAATGAACCACTGACTAGCCTGCTTTCCTCTGGAGTGAACGTTGGCAATCGACTTCCCACAATCGCTCGCATGTTTTTTGGATAGTTCCCTGTTGTTAGAGGTTCCATATACCTACAATCAATCAAACAAATTAAAAAATAATCAATTTGGGAATGTTTTTCTAATCTTCAGACCTCTGTGTCTGTGCACACGCACATTTCTACCTTTCAGTTGTCTGTCTTTCCCTTTCACTTTCAGTTGTCCACTCATTCTTAAAACATTATATAACATTAAAAACAAATGATTTTGTATATTAGTGACACTAGCTAGCCCACAATGATAGCTTGAGATCGGGAACACTTACCATCCATATTGGAAGTCAAGCAATCGTTTGGCCGCATGTTGATCATCTATGTCATTATCTGAGAGCGGGATGAACCAGTTAGCCAGCAAGGTTATGCCTATCAATCCCTTTTGAAGTGCCTGCCCATATATATTCATTATCTTTTAAAATACTTATTTAAAGAGTAGTAAGTAATAACTGTAATAAAAGGTAGTATTAATTATTATTACTAGCATATTAACATAATGTTTGAAGTGAATAATAATTATAATATATATAATAAGAAATTTATAAGTGTTTGAAGGCAAGTATATAAATAAAAGGTAACTAATAGTTATAACTCTAATATTTTATTTTGAACTTTTATATAAGTAATAACTCTAATATTCATTTATTTAAGTAACTAATTCGTAATGAATTAAAACAAATAAAATATCAACACGAAGAACGTCATTCATATAGTAGTAAATAATAGAGAACGCTTATTCCATTGTAAAAAAGTCATATATATGAACATAATTAATAAAAAATATCAGGTGTTTAATTTAAATATTTTAATAATATTTTTTGAAAAAAATAAATTCAACACCTATCAATAATTTTATCATTTCCTTTTTTTTTTTATAACAAATAATTTTATCATTTCTTCTTCTTGAGGCTCTTTTTGGCACATGTACGCAGTAGGGATGGCAAAGTGGGTCAACCCGCCCCGCCATTAACCCACCCAAAACGGGGCGGGGCGGGCCAACCCGTTTTAGACATATGGGTTGAACCCCCCAACCCACCCCGCCTAATGGTGGGTTGGCGGGTTGGCCCGCCAAACACATAAAAACATAATTTGGATTGGTGGGTTGGCGGGTTGACTCGTTATAAAAATAAAAAAATTAACAAAAAATCATATAATATTTCTTTTTTTTGGGTAATCTTCATATCCTTTCTTAAATTATTATTAAAAAATTAGAATAATCTTATCTTATAACATACAATTTGTGTTACAAAAGTAAAGATATTATTTTTATAGTATGAAATAATTCCAAGTAACAACTAAATTAAATTAAATAATATTAAATAATTAATAAATTAATTAAAAAAAATTTATTTTTTAATATGGCGGGTTGGCGGGTCAACCCGCCCCGCCCCGCCACCAACCCGTTTTCGGGTGGGTTAAGCGGGGCGGGTCAAAGTGGGTTGGTGGGTTAAGAACCCCAACCCACCCCGCCAAATTCTGACGGGTTGGCGGGTTGACCCGCCCGCGGGTCACAACCCACTTTGCCATCCCTAGTACGCAGTATGCTTACCCAAAAGCAAATATGATTTATTGGTGTAAAAAATTTTTACATGCAGTCAACCAAAATATTAATTTTTATTGTCACATCATAAAATATGTTTGACTCTCATCCTAACTATCTTAAAACTAATCCATATTATGATTTGTGATTGATTGATAGTGTAAAAAAACTTTGCACTAACAATATATACAAATTAAACTCAAATAAATAATATGTTAATTGTCTGGAGAAATGATTATCAGTACCAATGTTGAATTCGTAACTTCCATATGAAAGTTTTTAATTGGTTGTTTTTTTCGATCTTTACTCATTCCATTCATCATGCTGGCAGATATTTTTTCTATTGTGTAATTTGTGATTATTGTTAAGAATTTTTCTCTTACTACTAAATAGCATCTCTCATTAGTCTAACAAATTTTAGCGCCAGAGCTTATAGGGTGGTCAAATTTGCAAACAAAGTAACGAACCTGATAATTCGTCTTGTACACCTCGACAGCAGCTGCATGAGCAAGAAGTAAATTGTGCGTAACGATATAGGGCTCTGTTCCAGAATCACCACCAAAGCAATTTAGCTCCAACCAATCAGAACATCGACCTGGTGCCATAATCCCAAATGCATAGCCAGCGTTGCTAAACATATATGGCTCGTTTAGAGTAATCCAATACTTAACCTTTTTCCCAAATTCGTAGAAGCAAAGATTCACATAGTCTCGAAAATCATTTCTGGAAAATTAATGAGAGCTCAACAAATTATAATCATAACCACGTACTCATTTAATATGCTAGGCAGGCAATAAGCTTAAGCTATGGAATGGAAACTCACACTATGCGAGAACTTAAGAAACCACCATACTCATCTTCCAAGCCTTGGGGAAGATCCCAATGGAAAAGAGTCACAAATGGCTCAATACCTACAATTGTCTCGAGGATGATCAATGTAATTTTATTCTTTTTTAATCATTAGCAGATAATTAAAATACAAAATATAGAGTTTAGAATATGACCATGAGCTTTTAGTTCGTCAATGAGGTTGTGGTAATACTGGATTCCTTCGTGATTTATACCTCCACTTATATTTCCTTCTATAGATCGATATACAGTTAATAAAAAAATGGTTAATGCAAAACATCCAACTAGTTAAAAAAATTAAGTTGAGAATAATCATCTATCTAATATTTGACTTACTTGGCAGTATTCTGGGCCAAGAAATAGAGAACCTGTATGAATCCAAATTCATGTCTTTCATGATCCCAACATCTTCCTATAGCACAACAGTATATTTTTATATTGTACAGGAAATTGGAATCAAAATGAAAGAAGAGGGAAATTACAATAAGAAGTCTATTAAATTTTTATTTTGCTTTTTTTTTGGTAAACTTTATTTTGCTTGTTGAAATTTCGTTGATAGATGAATTTCGTAGGGTCGAATTATGGATTCCATAATTTGAGTTTAATACTTTAAAACTGCATTTTAAAAGTGCAGATATTATTACATAAAAAAAAAGTGCAGATAATGTCTACAAAAAAGAAAAGTGCGACTATCACCAAAAAAAAGTGCAATTTAAAGTTAAATATTCATATTTTCTATCAAAGTAATATATTCTGTAAAATTAAAATTTTCATTTAATAGTTATCGATTTAACACTTTACTATTTAAATTATAAATTTAATTGGTATGTATTGTCAGTATAAATATTTTTTATATTGTCAATTAATAATAAATTGTCACATCATTAAAAAATATCTGACTCTTGTCATAACTACCTTAAAAGTAATATATAGGATGATTTGTGATTGATGAACATTGTAAAAACCTTTACACTCTATCAAAATTAAAAACTCCATAAAATTTTCCTTCCCATTTAAAATTAAAGTACATATATATATTGGACCAACCATACCTTGTAGCGGTGATATTGGTCTACAGCGACATCTCCATTGCTTCCATCGATTATCTTTTCTGCATGCCAATTTACAGATTGATACATGAAACTTATTCATATACGTATACATAATGAGGAATGCTATTAAGTGCGAAATGCTTGATCTATTATAAAATTGTTTTAACTATCCATATAAAAAATATATTCTTATTATTAAAAATTAACATTTTTTATTTGAAAAATGAATTAGATTTTTACTAAATATTATCATAATAAATTACCTAGATTTAATTTTAATATTATTTTTTTACACTAAGATCTAATAAATCATTGTCATGTCATTAAAAATATTTAACTTTCATAATAAACACATCAAAAGTCATACATAATGTATAATTGGTTTATATGTAAAAAATTCAAGAACTATTAACAACACTCTCCTTTTATCACTTATTCTTATTTGATAAAAGTAAATTATCTCCATCCCGTCTCATCCTTTATTTGCCTTTATGTTAGAGAGAGAGAGAAAGGTGTTGCCCACATTATTGGACAGTGATATGATCTAATTAGCAGTTATAAATGGGGGGTAATCCTTACCCATGAATTAGCTTTTGGGATTAAGTTAGACCCAAACCTAAATTCTAAAAAAAGATATACCTGGATGTTCATGGGTGAAATTATCCCATATACTTGATCCTTTACCGTCTTTGGTTGCTGCACCTTCGAACTATATATGTATAAATTTCGCAAACAAAACAAAATCATGTAATAAGTAAGTAGCTATATATATCGGACAATAATTTGTACATTTAAGATGTATTAAAATTCATAAAGTGACTCAAGTGATAAATAAAATTTATCTCGTCAAGCGAGTTATAAAATATAGGGATTTGAGCCGGCAAGAAAATTGATGCTTTGGAAGGACAGCATCAACATGAGCAATCCTAAGTGCTCTTATAAAATAAAAAAATATTTTAATTTATACTATTTAATATATAATCAGGTATAATATTAAAAATAATAACAGACAATCACAACCTATATATATAATCGAGTTGTTTGCACTAAGGGCTCGTTTGGTGGTCAGGATAGGATAAGGATGGATAGGATATGAGAGCTGGATAAGGATAGGATAGGATATGAGCATGATAAGCTCTTATCCTGTCCAATGTTTGATGTGCATCAGATAATGACAGGATATGATATAAAATATCCACAAATGATAAAATTATCCTTATATCAAAATTACATTTTTTTTCAAAAATAAATTTTAATATTACGTGGTTGTTTTATACATTTAAATTAAAAAATATTTAATAATATATATTTTTGGCTTTTTAATTATAAATTAGTCCATTTTTTAAAATTATAAAAAGTTAACTTTTTTTTCACTTTTTATAAAAATTGTTAATTAAACCACATATTTTAATTAGTATTAAGGTTGACTAATTAGGTTTGAAACCGTAATTAAATAATAACAATATTAAAGGTAAGAGATAAAAGAAAGCATTTTCTTATCCTATCCTGTTGGTTCTAACCCAGCTCCACCCTCAGGATAGAATTATAACTAAGTAACAGGATAGGATAAGCTAACAGGATAAGCTTATCCTATCCTGCTGGTTCACCAAACTACAGATTAAAACAGGACAGGATAGCTTATCCTATCCTGTCTCCCTTATCCTGACCACCAAACGAGCCCTAATAGTATAGAATAAGTTTTTTCTAAAAATATCTCTCTTAAAACCAATGGGTGATCAAAGAAAGAGAAGGAAAAAAAAACAGAAGGAAAAAATGGTGTTTCAAATCCAGCTTGCACTACACCAAAATTTGTTTTTAGTGGCAATTATTTAGTGGCAATTAACTAAATGCTAGTATTTTATTATCCAACTTAAAAAATTTGTGACCATTGAATATTAGCCATTATAATATAATTTATAATGACAATTCATGAAAATTGCCAGTAAAACCCATTACTCAGACTAAAAGCATAACGTGAGCTAGCCTCTCCCCTTCTCTCTGTTTTATGCTTTTAGGTCTCTGAATCACATTTGCTTCGTTCGTTGCTAAATGGCAATGGTGTGGTGACTAAGGACAACTACAACAACGAACAATCAATTCGTTCGTGAACCAATCGTTTTGTTTCTCTATTCGGAAGTTAGGCAATAACCACGATTTGAGTTTTCTGAGTTCGTTTTCTCAATCTTAGAATTTCTAGTTTGTTTTCTGAGTAGTTTGCAATCTCATTTTCTTTGATCTGAGTGATTTACACGATTTATTTACACAATTGGATTTTCTCCAAGATCTGAGTAGTTTTTTATTCAATATGAGAATTTCGCAGGTAACCACGATTTGAGTTTCGATCCAAGTTTTTTCCACGAGCTGAGTTTTCTTCTTCTCATCTCTATTGAGAATTTCTTTTTCTCTCAACTTCTTGTTATTCTATCTGTATTTTCTCTACAATATGAGTATGTTGTGATTCAATCTGAGAATTTCTCAATGCTTAATTGATTGCCTATAAACTATTTGATTAAATGTCAAATTTAAGTATGTTATTTTTGGGTTGGGTTCAGGCCCCATGTTTTTCGGCAATTATGGGAGTTTGACACTGATTCAAAACAGGGTTAGGTAAGTTCTATGCAATTACTTTTTGTTGTATAACGATTTGGTATATGAAAATGACAAGGTGCTACATTTTGACACTTGTATTATATACGAAACTTCTTATTCTGTGTAAACCATAGAAGTGTGAGAGAGCTTGTGAAAACATTTCCTTTGGCTCAATGCTTAATATGACTTGTGTGCTATGTACTGAAAAAAGTATGAATTTTTTCTTGATAATTGTTGTCCTTTGTTCTCCCATAGAAAAGTGTCATATCTTAGTTAGGTTCACGTGTGTTAGTGTATGTGTGGGTTGTTGGCAGTGCTAAAGCCCCAAAAGCAATTGTAATTATTGTCCCTTTATTCAACTTCTGGTTTGAGAGGTCACTTTGTTTTTGGGAGATTTTTGATCGAGAGTCGAGACAATGTGGGAGTAGTTTCAGTTAAATGATTTTACTTATGCTAAAATTGAATGATTTTACATATGCAATGCAGCTGCATTTTGCTTCTGTTGCAGTTTCGGTTTTCATCATTATTGTTAATATTATTTCTAAGTCATTGATTCTCACTTCTGTCAAGGGTACTTTAATGTATTCTTATTTCCTCCATTGTGGCAGCTTCAGCAGGTGGGTGTGAGGATTGATCTGTTGTAAAGCAGGTTGTAAACTTTTAATATACCAAAATTAATGGCTTCATTTATGTTTGATACTTGGTTTTAAATGGTACAACCTCTTACTAATTATGGTTTTAGTTAGTCACTTGGTTCTGTTCAGACTTTTCAGCTGCATAATCTGATGAATCGGGTTTAGGTGTTTTAAATTATGTAATTAACACCAAGAACAAACTATACAATAAATTCTGGATGGTCTTAGTGTCTTAGGGATTAGTATAAACAATATAGAAAGGAAGTAAATGGAAGGTCCAAATAAAATGATTTTCTGAAAATTGTAGAATTATGCATTGATGTGCTATATACCCCACTAACCTATATAGCAATTGCAAAACAAAAGCATCATCTGTAAATGCATGTATTGAAATCAAATTTGATTTGTTTTGATCTGATTTGTTCCACATCTGTAATTTTGATATCAAATCATCATCCATCCTTTTTGTGCCTTCATATTATTTGTGGGTGCATGTATTCATGTAAATGCATATTTACCATTTTAGGGTGTTTTATGTTCTGTTATTTCTAGCTGCTTATATTAGATTATATGCAAAATTTGTGGTAAGGATAGTTGACCAGCTCTTGCATGGGCCACCACAAGCAATGCCTGAGGCACAAATTCATTTATTCCAAATCATTTTAGTAAGCAGTTTAAGAGCCAAAAACATATTTGTAGAAGGAAAGGAGATAGTTATGGTTGTTCTTGATATTCATAAACTTGTGTGGCTGATGGTTGCTAGCTGGATATGAGCTTTGTCTGTTTAGTATAATTTCATTCCATTACATGATTTATTTTCTGTGGGGCATTGTAGATTGATTTTGTCATTGTCTTAATTAATGGCTATTATGCGCTATTAGGCCTATGTTTCATGCATATTCTAACTCACGCTTTATTGGTGTGTTACATGACTTATTCACCTCCTCCAACAGAGCAAATTTTTTACTTATTAGTGTTTTCTAGCTAAATACTAGTACAGTGGCTAAAAGGTTTATACCCACTTAGGGTGGTGCGCTTAAGTAGTATACTCATCCGAGCATCATTGATCTTTGGTTGCTATCTCTTGTTTGATAGAATGCCTAAGTTGCCTGATTCTTATCTCTGGTTGTGTGTTCTTCGATTATTGATCATATCTCTATGTTCATCTGCTGGGAAAACGAGCAAAGACTTTATGTTTACCATGTAATTGCAAGGATAGAATCAAATTGTTGTTTTTAAAAAGAAGGGTTTGATACAGTTTTAGTTATGGTTGTTTCATACCAATTATTCATCTTAGTAGGGTGATGATTTGCCCATATATTGTCTTGAAAAATTGCTTTTTTGAGCCATGCCAGAAAGAATTCCTTCCAATGCTTGATAGATCCAAAGCCTCAGAGTAGTCTTTTCATTGATATTGGTAGGTTCTCACTAAATATTGATTGATTTGTGATTACATTTCATATTTGAATCTTATTTTTGAGTAACTTGTATTGTTTTGGTTTTTGCAGGTTTAAGTTTGATTGCCTCAATATCCTACTGCATCATGTTCTTTTGCTGTTATACAGATTTAATTCATAAGTCTTTCAATGGCACTGAACAAATTGAATTCTTTTAGTGTTATACAGATTGCATCTATAAGCCTTTCAATGACAATGAACAGACTGTACTGTGATTATGTGATTACACTAGTTATTGAACTCAAAATGACACTAGTTATTAGACTCAAATGCTTTTTATGTTTTGTTGATGACATTCTTGAAGTTAATGATAGTTGTTATTTTTTATTGTGGATTTAATGGAATATATTTTGTTTTGTTAAAATGAATTTTAGTATGATTTATTTGGAACATTTGTATGTCATGATTTAAGTGTTTTATGAGCAAATATTATTGTCGTTAATACTTTTGTTAATCAAATTATATCCGCTTTGAGTGGCAAATAATCTTAATATTTTGTGGCAATAGTAATTGTTGGGAAAAGGCAGCTAGAACTTTTAGCGGCAATAAAAAAAGCTGGTAAATGAATTTAGAAGACAATTCTAAAATCATATTTAGTGGCCATTAAAATTGTCGCTAAAGGTCACGATAATTGTCATTATAACTTTTGACTTTTAGCGGCAATTATTTGGGCATTTACCAACATTTCCTATAATTGTCGGGAAAGCTTTTAGCGACGCTGGATACGCCGGCTAATTAATAATTGCCGGTAAAGGTTTTGGTAGCCATTGTTATTGCCGCTAAAGTTCATAATAATTACCGCTAAAAGTACATTTTGTTGTAGTGTTGGGATTGATCATAATATATATATACACTGTGTTATAAGATATTTTCTTTTGATTAGCAAACAAATGTATTATACAAAACAAACACCATTCTAAATTACTACACTGCATATATACACCTAACGAAATACACGCTAGCCCAGCCTGTGAAAACAAAATCTAAGATAATCAGTGCAGCCTCTCCTTACATTCCACCATATTATACACCAAAATCTTAATCCACCAAGAAAAACGAACCAAACTATCAGTATTAGTTTTAATTGTACACAGCAACATTAATCATCTAGTGGAAAACAGACCAGAATACATGCATGCAGTAACTGTATAGTTGAGCACATCAGCTAGCCAATTATCACACATACATAGGTCAGCCCCCAATGTATCTTAAGATGTATGAAGAGTTATATATATACTTGGTACGCCGATGATGCGGCCCCAAAGATGAAGCCTTCAGGGAAGCTGCTCCGATTCAGCGAAGCAACTAGACTGTGTGGAATAGCTTCAACTGCATCTGTGGAAGTAACTAATTTGGGTGAGCTAACAAGACTAAGAGCAAGCAAGCCCACAAGGAAATAGGCGCCATTGAATGCCATATCTGGAGATGCTAGCTACTTAATTGCTTCATTGTCTTGTGCCACTGCCTGCCTTTTTATAGATCGAGGAAAGTAACCTACTAGCTATAACACGCACCTTGGTTTCTTAGTAGTTCTTCATACGATGTTCATCAACTTGATCACATGTTCTTTAATTATTATTCTTGTACCTCCATTTCATTAAAGATTATTAATGCATTTGAACACATTTTTTGAGTGATAGCCAAATGCTTAATTTACTTAACATGGTCAGCTATGTACTACTAAAATTGCGCTTAAGTTTAGACCTTAATTAATCAAACTCGCGCATCACATGGGCTAAAACTATAATTATGAGTGCGTTTGTTTTAGATTATTCGATAATAAAAAGTATTTTTTAAGTTAAAAATCATTTTTAGTGATTTTAAAGTGTTTGTTTAAGATTTTTTAGGAAATCATATTTTAAAAAAAAAATCATTTTTATGGCTAAAATGAGAAGTTATTCCATTTAGCTTCTTACTAAAATCTGATTCTACAGATGAGAGAGAAAATGTTATTCCATGTTTAGGACAAGCTTAGGCTTATGAAAAAGCCTTTTAAGCCTGATAGGCTGACCCTTTTATAAATAATATTATTGTTTAATAAAATATATAATATATAAATATAATATTATTTTTTAATAATAATAATATATATAATATATAATATATGTCTTTAGAAGTAGGTTTGTGGCCTATTTAAGCCTTACATGTTAGCCTATTTAAAGGTCCCATCTATTAGCTTGTTAGCCTATCGGTCTGCATAGAGATAGAGTTATTGGCCTATTTAACACTAATACGAAATAAGCCTTTAAATAAGCTTTCAAGTCAAGTGAGGTTTCAAAAATATTAGGTCCGACCTTAAAAAATGATTTACAAGTAACAGTGTGGACTTCAGCCATATATTTTTTAAGTATGTAGGACCTATTTAATTCAAAAGTCTGATCTCACTTATCCTATTATTTCATCCCTAACCATAATTCCCCTAACCCCAAGTGAGTGATTTATATCAGGGCCGTGTAGTGAGGACCATTAAGGCCACTGCATCACCCCCCGCCCCCTTCTTTTTTTTTTCTTTTTTTTTTTTTTTTTTTTTTTTTTTTTAGTATATCTATAGACCCATGGCAATTAATTGGAAAGCAGCTAGTATTATCGGGCTCCAACAATCACATATGTCTTCAACTCTTCTGTGTACACCATATTTTGATGAAAATGATGAGATTATACATTCAACTGAAAAATATTTTTGTATTTAATATTTTTCAAAAATATTAGATCAATCTATTTCTTTTATTGAGACACGATTTAAGCAATTCTTACAATTAATATGAAACTATTTTTGATTTTTTATTTGAATCGAAAATTTTTAAAACTTTAGATGAGGATGGATTGAAAAAATATTGTATTTAATCTTAAAAAGTTTTTAAGATTTGACGAAGATTCTGATATTGATAGTCTTGATTTCTTTTCAGAATTAAAAGTATTTAGAGAAGTATTGAGAGAAAAAATTAACGCTCCACTAGAAGTATTAATATTATATCAAAATATTAGATTCTTTTCTAAATGTATGTATTTGTTTATAGAATATTATTGACAATATCTGTAACAATGTTACAAGATAGATTAGACAGATTAGCTATATTATCTATTGAGAACGAAATGTTAGAATGGTTTGATTATAAAACTTAGATAAATGATTTTACAGCTCAAAAAACTAGAAGATTAATATGAAAATTGATAACTTATATCACATTAAGTCTCTCTAGAAATTTCACCTTAGGCCCCAAAATTACTCTACATGATATATATATATATATATATTATTTTACAACAGTGCCCTTTTAAAAATTAGTTTTTTGTTAACTAGTTGAGTCATTATTTAAGAAGAAAACTATTGACACATTTTTAATGAGATAAGACAAAATAAATGATAAAACACAGTTTAGTGCATCAATTTTTGTACAAGCTGATCACATGTTCTTTATAATTCTTGTACCACGATTTCATTAACAATGCATTTGAACTCATTTTTTTAGTGATGGCCAAAGCTTTACTTAACAAGTCAGCTACCTACTAGAATTGCGCTTAAGTTTAAACCTTAATTAATTAATCAAACTCGCACATCACATGGGCTAATATTGTAATTATATAAATTTTGGCTAATTAATATATGAAAAATGTTCATAGTTGTTTGTCAACAACATCAAACAAAAGGTGCTGATACACGATTTATATAGGTGGATGCTGTAATGCTATCTAGTGTTTTTACAGAGTTTCTGAAAAGCCTATACCCTGAGGTGCTTCAGAGGTTTTTTATTCGTTCAGGTGCTACACAAAAGGACCAAGGTGTTGCAGAAGGTCCATGCTTTTCTTGACCGTTAATTGTTAGAAACTGCTATCAGTACACTGCATAGCAATGCCCCTTGACATTAATATACCTCATGATTCTAGATCAAGATACCAATATATATGTGTATAGTAATAGGGAGGATTCTATTTCTTTTTTGATGCAGAAGGGTTGCAAAAGGTTATACACTTTTACTGCTGGTCGCCATGCGGCTACTAGTATATATCTTTCTCTACTGGCAGGGACTTCTTAATGTATTTAATTGATTCAAAGCAAATTAAGGCAAGGTGTATTTATTCAATTTATGAAGCACATGTGGCAGGGTGCTTTTGCTTCGGACGAGTACAGAGGAGGTTGCTGGTTTATCCATACCACATGGCAAAGTGTATTCATTTGACTCAAATAATATGGCAGGGTCATTTTTCTTTTGCTGTGATTAGATGTGGTCTGGTGTTTACATTGTGGTTTTTAACCGTGTATTGTAGGCTTATAAATGGGGGATTTACTGGATGTATTTTATCTTGACTAGGCTTAGTTGTGAATTGGTGAATTCAGTTTTGAAACTGTAACTGTTTTTTTTATGTTACGGGGTACCCCATTATTCCTATCTAATTCATTTTGTTTGCTAATTATAAAAAAAACAATATCAATGTTTATGCCATATGAGCGGGGGGAGCTAGGAATTTTTTATGAGGGGGGCCAAGATTAATTATACATAGCATAAATAACAATAAAAAAATTAACTAGTATATAAAAGTAAATTATATAAAATTGAATAAAATATTAAGTTGGTGTAATAATTAAAATCCACGACCATTAATGCATTCTCACATTTTGATGAGCTTTACTATATTTTCCTACAAAATGTTCATATTAATCCTCCTACTACTAAATAAATAAAATATTAATTAAGTGAAAAAGTAATCTATTTGTTGTTTTGAAAATATAAAAAGAATTCAATATTTTCTTTGTTTAGTAGATAGGAGAATTAGTAAGAGGATATAGAATTAGAGTTTAACTTAGATATATTGTCGGTGTAAAGTTTTTTATATTATCAACCAATAAATGTCACCACAAATGTAAAGGATTTAATTGATATGGACTGTGAGTGTAAAGAATTTTTGCACTGTCAACCAATCATAAATCATCGTAGAAGTCAAATATTTTTAATGATGTAACAATATATGATTGGTTGAACGTAGAAAATATTCATACTATATTATGATTAAATCCATTGATATATATAAATTGAAAAAATGAAAAGGTATATAGATTTTTTTTTTTTTTTTAAAACTTGGGGGACCTCCATCTGCCTCTGCATAAGAGGGATCGTCTTCTAAAAAAACATGACCATTTTATCACATATGGTTTTGGAACATACGGATGCAGGCGATGCGCATACAAATGCCTTGACGTGAGCTCGTTGACACATGGCAACATCCCTTTATAAAAGTAAGGGTCTTACTAATAAGTGTCCTAAGGACATTGTTTAATAAATCCAAAGATAGAAAAACTTTATTGGAAAGTGTAATTTTTGAATGTTGAATATATTAAACACACCACTTTCAATGTAAAGATTCTATTTTTAATTCCTTAACTAATGCCCTAGTTAGTATTTGCCTAAAAATAAAAGGATTTATTAATGATATACATTGTCAGTATAAAGATTTTTTACATAGTCAATCAATTATAAATTGATACATCAGATAAAATATTTGACTCTTATCCTAACTACCTTAAAAATCATTCATATCATGATTTCTGATCCTCACTCCTTCCTCCCTCCCACCCGTGTGGATATCAGGATGTTTGGAGTTGTCGCAACATAATAATTAGTACATAAATTAATTAATATTAACAAGTATGTGTATATTGTACATTTAAATTTTTTTTATGCTCTTGTACATTTATTTTCAAATTTAAATAAATTCTAAATAGAATATATATTAAACATATTTAAAATTAGAAAATAAATATGCATGATTAAAAGTACAAAAAATCTAATTAAGTTATTTATATTTAATATAAAAATATAAATTAAGAGAATGACTTTAATGGGTTAGACTAGGTTAAAGGATTTTATAAATGAAATAAAGTTATAGGTTTCTCATTAAAAAAATTAAATAAAAAGTAGAATATTTAATGTATTAAAAATTTAAAAAGATTTCATTTTTATTTCTGTTTTTTTTTATTTTTTAATATGACACGAATTAGTAGGATCTTAAAATTATATGGATTTTGCATTATGAATAATTAAATAAGAATTAAAATACTTAATGTCTTAAAAACTTAAGAAACTTTAATTTTTATTTATGGAGAAAAAGAGAATGCTATTGTGAAATATGTGATGGGAATATATGATTATGGAATATATACTAATTGAAATAATAATATAATGAATAATATAACTAATTGGTGTCATCGTGAAATATGTAAAAATAATATAAAAAAAATAAATAATGCAATTGCTTAGAGCATACAAAACATTAATAATGTAATTAAGGCAATTAATTTGAGCATGTAGAAATTTAATAACACAATGAATGTAATTATCCAAAAAAATAAATAAATAAATAAAATATAAAAAATAGATATACTTAATGTATACATGAACAGTACAAGAAAAACATGTTTTAACGACAGTTGTTTACCGACGACCTCGACTATGTCTGTAATGATTGCATTACCGACGGATTATACCGTTGGTAACGGTAACGTGGGTAATTCTGAACACTACAAGAATTCGCTGGTTTACCTAGGGCTTATTTCAGACGGGCTAAAGGCCGTCAGTAACTTCTTACTTTCTCACGGCAAAGGCCGTTGGTAACTTCTCCGACCACGCTACCAATGGCCATGGACGTCGGTAATGTTACCCACGGTCGGTCCCTTGGTAAGCCCTACGATAACTTTGGCGCAAATTGGCATCAAGTTATTCCCGCTGCGTTTCTGACGGCTAGGCCGTCAGTAAGGGTAATTAATGGTACCGACAACCAGGGCCATCGATAAGTGACGTTTGGGTTTTTCGAGGTAACAGACGTTTTCGACGGCCTGAGCCGTCGGTAAGGTTACTTTATTGTTGTCGTCGGTAACTGTAACAGTCACTTTATTGGTACCGAAGGCCTAGGGCGTTAGTAACTGTAACTTATTATTAGCAATCGGTTCGCTGTCGGTTACTGTTACTAATACGATTACAATATCCTTTCCCCTCATTTCACTTCCATCTCCCTCAGTACCTTCTCCTCTCCGGTCTCAGCCACCACCTCTCCTCTCCCTTTCTGCTCTCACCACCACCACTGGCCAACGCACGAAGGAGGCTACCTTTCCCTATCCTCTCCTCTCCTTTGTCTTGGCCACCACCAGCACCAGCGAACGCACGAAGGCACCACCAGACCACCACCGTCGGGCCATCTTCAGGCCTATTATCAGGTCGTCTGGTAAAGGGTAAGAATTATTAATAAAATAAATTTATTCAATTTTAATTACATGTTTTCACTTGATATTGATTCACATGTTTTTACTGTTAAGGTTA
The DNA here is from genome assembly GCA_039655645.1 of Ammopiptanthus mongolicus. Taxonomy (NCBI): domain Eukaryota; kingdom Viridiplantae; phylum Streptophyta; class Magnoliopsida; order Fabales; family Fabaceae; genus Ammopiptanthus; species Ammopiptanthus mongolicus. Next base: position 26,277,093 of record CM077346.1, on the reverse strand, counting down.
CTTCCTTCGAAGGTAGCTTCGAAGAACATCACAACTGTTATTGAGTCGATGTTCCATTATCCTTAGTTCACATGGGAACAGGTCGATGACGATCAGAAGCGGAGTTTCTTTGACGCTTATAGAGTAAGTTGCTTGGACAGATGAGCATGAGACATTGGTCAAGAGGAACTTTCACATGAAGGCCGCCCATCGCCCATCCGATATGCTCAGGGACGCTCGCTTGAGGGGCGAGCGACCCATATGGATGGGAGATAGAGTGTGAGATGCCCTATGCCGCCACTGGGCTTCTACTGAGTTCCAAAAAAAATCAGCTCAGGCAAAGAAAAATAAGGCATCAAAGAAAGGTGGGAGCCTACACATAGGAGGTTCCATCTGCTAGGCGGAGTTCGTTGAACGTCTGGTACATTCTAATGCAAACCAAGGATGTTCAACTTTGAGGAGAAGAACCAAGTCAATTATGGAACAAGAAGAACCGAATTGAAATTTGTTGAAAACTTTATTTTCGTTGGTGATGATGTATCTATCTTGTTTTGATTGTATCTTGAGATCCAGATATCCGATGGATGCGTTCTTTGATGCGTTGGAAAGCTAAGATAATTATCTACAAATCATATTACCAACTTTTTGACCAGATTCGGCTTCTAACATGGTGAAAACTGGGATACAAGTTTAGGACGAAATTCTGGGCGGGATTTTTCTTGAATTTTGGGCTTTTTTTGTATTGGGCTTTTGTTTTGTGCAAGATAGACTCCTTATGCTGAAGTAGGCATTACTTAGGTGAAGATTAGGGTTAGCCGTCACCTTCTTAGAATAAAATTTTTATAAATAGGACTTGTATTACCCCATTTCTTAACTTTGAATGAAATTAGAATTTATTCTATTTGGGTATTTTTGTGAGTTGAGCATTGGCTCCTCCTCTTCAAGTTCTTGGATTAGAACTTGCTTGATTCTTATCAAAGAGTTCTATCTCTTTGTGGCGAATCCTCCTTGGCTTATCAATCTTCCAAATCCATTGGAATATTGTGGCGCCTTCCCTTTCATCTTCTTCCTCTTCCATTTTCTTAATTTATTTTGTGTTCTTCTTTACATTTGCGTCATTTACATTCTGTTTTTAGTTGTTGCACTTTAATTCTTTGTTTGGTTAAGTTTCTTGTTTAGTTATTTCCATTCTTTAGTTGTTTCCTTTTGTTAATCATATTCGGGTGACAACCGTACCTTCTTCTTCCCCCAATTCTTTTCATCTTTTTAACATAAGAACTAAGAACAAGCTCTTGGATAGATCCTTAAAACTTGATGATTCCAACTTGGATCATATCATGTGGTATCTAGAGCTAGCTTCCTTGAGCTTAATTTCTTTTTTAGTTTGGGTTTTGCTAATTGGATTGTGTTGAAATTTTTGGAATTTTTGAGCTATTTTTTTAACCTTAAAACCCGCTCCCAACCCCATATTTTGATCATTTGTGGTGTTGTAATGAGTTGTTAGACCATTGGGGTTTGTAATTCATAGCATCCAAAAGATGTTTCATAGCTCAAGTTGCTTCATTTCCTCATATTCCATGTTTTAGATTTTTGAATTTTTTTGAATTCTTCATCTTGTTCTTGAAGTTTGAGCCACTTTGATCTTTATGAATTTCAAGAATTGGTGTTAGAGTGTTAATCTACACATTGATTGAAAGGTCTTTACAAGTGGAATCAAGTATACCAATCAATTTTTGTGCTTAAAGCATGAACTAGACATCAATTTGGGGGAATTTAATTTCTGGGCGCACTTCCCAAGAACAACCCCTTGTTCATCATGTTCATGCTTCAAAAGGCTATTTGATCTTTGTGATTCACTTAAAATCTGCTTGGGGCGTTCTTTTCTGTAATTTTCAGAAAAATTTTGTGGCCAAAGTTATTTTTCTAAGAGTAAGGATCCCAAAAAGTAAAAAAAAAATCCGGATTCAGAAAAATACAAAGGGACCAATCTGCAATTATAAAAAGTAAAAAAAAAATTGGCAGAATTCAAATTAGGCCACAAAACCCCTTTTCTAAGTGTTTCTAGCCTTAAAATTGGTATTACTTGATGTTTTGGACATATCTCTGGCTCAAATTCTATTCCTAAACACTAGTTCTAGACTCTTTGTCTTCTTACTTCTCCAAGAGTGTGCTTTCTTTTCTTCTTTAGCCTTTCTTGTTTGTCTTTAAAAATTCATGAGTTTTGTCTTAGTAGTTTTCTTTTCTTGAACTTCTTGATTGATAGCTAGTTTGGATTTTTCACAAAGTTTTGGTACTTGTTTACATTCTTGAATTAATATAGTTCTTTTCCAAGGATATTGAAAGAGGACTTTGAGTGGTAAAAGGCAAGAGTGAACATTACATAAAAGCCTTGTTTTGAGTGAAACACGAGTGCAAATTCAAGAGTTAAACACTTAGGTGTGTGGGGAGGTCCTTAACACTATTTCTTTTTCTTCTAACTTGTTTGCTTTGCAACAAGATGACATTTTGTTCCAAAAATTTGGACTATGAGCGTAGATGTGTTGCGAAATCACTTGAGAAGTATAAGGTTGGTAATTGGACCCAAATGATGCATGAGAGGTATGAAAAGAAGTTGCGGGAAAAAGATAGAATAAGTCATGAAGAAGAGAGGCGTAGAGACAAGGAGAGAAGATATAAAGTTCATGATAGGGAGGATAAGAGGTTTGAAAAAGAAAGAAGACATAGAAGCTATGAAAAGGAGGATAAGGAGTATGAAAGAAAGGTGAGAATGAAAAGAAATATTTCCAATTTTGAAGAGAAAATTCAAAAGAAAGAGAGAGAAAAAGAAAAACAAGAAAGTGAGATCAAAATTGACAATAGAAAAGAGAGTAAGGGAAATGCAAAAGAAAGTAAAACAAAAGAAGGAGAGGCAAAAGAAAGTGAGGTGGAGGAAGCAAATTTGTCAAAACAACCTACTTTCAATTTCTTATACATTGATACTTGTTTTAATGCTAATACTAACCTTTTGTCAAGTTGTGTTGACTCTCTTTTGCAGAAATTTGAAGATGAAATTCCAAAGGAGGAATGCAAGGCATCAATCAAATTTGAATTAGAGCTTCCAAAGACACAAGTCCCCCACGACTTGAAGGAGATTGGTGGACCTTCCATGACCTTGAATTCGAAGTTGAAGACTTTCAAGACCTATCAAGGTTCTAAAGGATTGCAAGAGGAAACGGAAGAATTGAAGACAACTAGAGAATGGCTAAACCCTAATGCCGAGAATGAATCCTGAAAAACACTTGGGAAGTCATGGAGTTCTACTACACTAGTACCTTCTTCTAAGTTGGTTTGTGGCTTTAAGTGTTGGGATTCTTCTATTTTTGTTCCTTTGTCTTACATTTCTTCCCTAGGTCATAAAGAGAAAAAAGTGAATGAAGGAAAATTCCCTCAAGGATTGGTTAGCCTTCATGAAGAAGACAAGTTGGACATGAAGTTTCAATTTGCGAAGAAACTTGATGGGGTGTTGGACCAATTTGTGGAAAAAAAACAACAATAGGGAGGAGAAATCCTTGACTTACACTACTCCTAGATTTTATGATTTGTTGAATTTGCAAGAACATGCTTCAATTCATGATTTGCCGAATTTGCATGAACTTGTTTTAAATAATTATGATAAATCTTTAAGATTTGAGTGTTTTATTTTACCCCTTATTAGCCTTGATCGAATTGAAAAGTTTTACATGAATGATGAAATTGTTTCTAATGTGGATATTACCTATGATGGATTCTTTAGGCTTGTTTTGACTCTGGAGGTGAGTTTTTTAGGCACATGAAGAATAAGAGCTTGGTTTCATTCAAAGGTAATCAAGTCGCCATAGAAATAGACTTTTTCTTAATGCAACTTTCAATAAAACTAATACATGCCTTTTTTTTGTGTAGGTTTGGGAGCTATAAATTCGAGGTCGAATTCTCTTAAAGAGGGAAGGAATGATGCAAACCAAGGATGTTCAACTTTGAGGAGAAGAACCAAGCCAATTATGGAACAAGAAGAACCGAATTGAAATTTGTTGAAAACTTTATTTTCGTTGGTGATGACCTATCTATCTTGTTTTGGTTGTATCTTGAGGTCCCGATATCCGATAGATGCGTTATTTGATGCGTTGGAAAGCTAAGATAATTATCTACAAATCATATTACTAGCTTTTTGACCAGATTCGGCTTCTAACATGGTGAAAACTAGGATACAAGTTTAGGACGAAATTCTGGGCAGGATTTTTCTTGAATTTTGGGCTTTCTTTGTATTGGGCTTTTGTTTTGTGCAAGATAGACTCCTTATGCTGAAGTAGGCATTACTTAGGTGAAGATTAGGGTTAACCGTCACCTTCTTAGAATAAAAATTCTATAAATAGGACTTGTATTACCTCATTTCTTAACTTTGAATGAAATTAGAATTTATTCTATTTGGGTATTTTTGTGAGTTGAGCATTGGCTCCTCCTTTTCAAGTTCTTGGATTAGAACTTGCTTGATTCTTATCAAAGAGTTCTATCTCTTTGTGGCGAATCCTCGTTGGCTTATCAATCTTCCTATTCTATGGATGATTGTGGCGCCTTCCCCTTCATCTTCTTCCTCTTCCATTTTCTTAATTTATTTTGTGTTCTTCATTACACTTGCGTCATTTACATTCTGTTTTTAGTTGTTGCACTTTAATTCTTTGTTTGGTTAAGTTTCTTGTTTAGTTATTTCCATTATTTAGTTGTTTCCTTTTGTTAATCATATTCGGGTGACAACCGCACCTTCTTCTTCCCCCAATTCTTTTCATCTTTTTAACATAAGAACTAAGAACAAGCTCTTGGATAGATCCTTAAAACTTGATGATTCCAACTTGGATCATATCACATTCATAGTTTCATTCTTATGAAATACAGATATTGTTCTATACTTTTTTAATTATTGTTTACTTATAATTTATGTTGTGTTACGTACAACTTAGGGACAGAGGGGGACCAGTGCTGATTAACGAGCTCCACCACCACACCTATATCAAGAAGGGTACTAGCGAGTATATAGATGAGCGCTCTAGGTGCACTCAGGTAATGTCCCTTTTATTTATAGTTTTATAATGTATGATTTTATTATATATTATAAATGTCCTGATTTGTTTGATTATGCAAATTAAGAAGAGTTCAAGGAGAGGATGTTTCAGGCAACAAGCTATTCCTCCACCCTACTTGACCCCGAGGAGGAGGAGCGGCTTCCGCTCCATGTTTGGGCGGAGGTTGTTGGCGGCAAGAAGAATGGTCGTCTGTACGGTACAGGAGACCTTTCCGGTAACTATTGGAAAAATTATCCGCGTTTGGATATCAGGAATCTGCGGAGATTGCTGAGCTGAGGCGGAGACTGGCTCAGTCCGACCGACGTGCCAAGGAGCGTGAGGGCAGATGGAGGCGTCGATGCAGTAGATGCTACAGGCATACGACAAATGCAGCAACAGCCCCCCACTACACCAGAAAAGGGATTAAATGGCGCACCTTTAATAGTGTTTTTATGGGAAACGCTATTAAAAAAAAGGCGGAGTACATTAGATAGCACTTCCGAGCGCTTCCTAGAAAGCGCTGTTATAGGTGCACTTTAGGTAGCGCTTCCTCAAAGAAGCGCTGTATATTCTCATTTTCAAATATTATTAATCAATCAGTTACTAAAACTTCCCACTAAAAACACTTCCCTCCTCACTTCACTCTGCGAACACCTAGCTCCCTGCCTCCTCCTCACGCGAACCACCACCTCGAACGGCATTAAGACCAATTGATAAGCCACCACTACCACCCACCTTGCCTCTCCCTTTCAAACAACAAATAGAAAACCCCACCGTTTGGTTTTCTCTCCTACACGAACCACCACTCCCACCACTACCTCGCACGTCTCTCCACCACTCCACCGCTGCTTGCGAGCTAGCTCCTTCCTGAGTCTCACTCTCTCATCTCGGTCTCACTCTCTCATCTCCGTCGATGCAGTAGATGCTACAGGCATACGACAAATGCAGTAGCAGCCCCCCACTATGCCAGAAAAGGGATTAAATGGCGCACCTTTAATAGCGTTTTTAAGGGAAATGCTAGTAAAAAAAAAGGCGGAGTACATTAGATAGCACTTCCTCAAGCGCTACCTAAAGTGTGACTTTAGATAGCGCTTCCTCAAGGAAGCGCTATCTATTCATAGATAGCGCTTCCTTGAGGAAGCGCTGTTATAGGTGCACTTTAGGTAACGCTTCCTCAAAGAAGCGCTATCTATTCTCATTTTCAAATATTATTACTAAATCTGTTACTAAAACTTCCCACTAAAAACACTTCCCTCCTCACTTCACTCTGCGAACACCTAGCTCCCTGCCTCCTCCTCGCGCGAACCACCACCACTACGCAAACGCCACCACCTCGAACGGCATTAAGACCGGTTGATAAGCCACCACTACCACCCACCTTGCCTCTCCCTTTCAAACAACAAACAGAAAACCCCACCGTTTGGTTTTCTCTCCTATACGCACCACCACCACCACCTCGCACGTCTCTCCACCACTCCACCGCTGCCTGCGAGTTAGCTCCTTCCTCAGTCTCACACTTTCATCTCAGTCGCGCTCCACCCCTAGGTACTTCCCCTCCCCACCACTGTTTGGTTTTCTCTCCTTCCCCTGTTTCTGCTTCACATTCATATGGTAACCTAGGATTATACTCTTATGATTTGCTTGCTTCACATTAAGATGATTAATTCGATAACTATTCAGTCATGCAAATATTAGCACTTAAACTACTTCCAGCTTGAAATCTATGCTTACTAATACTTTTCACTTGACTAATTTGAAGGGTTTGCCTATGAACTGACCCATGAAAGTAGGGAACTATATTAGTAAACTACATTATACTAATCTGTTATATGGATTATGACATTGTTTGGCTATTTCACTATTAAATTGAGTCATATGACCAAGAAAAGGCCGAACCAACATCAGATATGTTGCACTAGTTTATTTGGTCTATATCAGTAGATATTTTAAAGTGAGTTTTTACTTGAACAAATTAAAGGAATCTGTCTATTACTAGGTTTGGATAGAAGCTAATATATAAGAATCTATTCTATATCATCCTGTCCATTTATGTGCAACGTGTATGTGAATTTTCTGGTTGATTATATGAGCAAGGAGAAAGCCATATCTTTTTTTTTTGGTGCTTATAGCGTGGCAGTGCATAGCTCCTGTAATTTATGAAAATTCTATGTTTGTATTCTATAAATAATTTGATTGTTGAGCATTTAAAATTGGGGGAGAAAGAGTGAGACAATTTTTCCTTATGCTACTGTAGTTCTCTTGTTGTTGCTACTAATGAATTTTTTTATTTTTATAAACTTTGCTTATTACCTGCGTATATTTTTCCTTGAACCATGAACTATCTTTGTTCATATTATTTTTAATAACAAAAATATTACCTGTGATGTTGGGAGTGTTGTTGTTTAAATTGAAAACTTGGTTTATGCTATCACAATAAGCATTTTTATCGGGGTACATGCATTGATTTGTGCTCATGTCTGCTTGATTTCAGTTTTAGTTCTATTGGTCTTTGCTTGATTTGAGCAAACTTGGATATTGGATTCTCTCAGGCTGCTCGGCTTCACTATGGTACACATATATGTTATTCCCCTGTGTTTTATAGCAGTAGGCATGTTTATTTTTTTATTGGTATGCACATGCATTAAGCTTAGTTTCCTGTTCAAGAACGATTTGTATATTGTGCCATGGCATAGTATACAAGTTGTTCTTGAATTGTCCAAAGTGGACAGTCTAAGATTGTAAACTTTGCATTCAATACATAATATTGTATGCCTTAAATATTACTTCTAATCTAAGAAAATTTCATTGGTTTGTATTTTCTCATTGTTCTTCGGGTACACACTTAATTTGGGTCATAATATCACCTGAATTAAGTTGTGTGCTTGGAGAACTAAGGGGAAATGCTACCGAAATTTTCTTAGAACAAGAAGTAATTAGGACATACAATAATATAATGTCGAGTTTACAATCTTGGATAGGACAGGACCCTCACCCTGTAGTATGAAGTAAGCGTGCGTCATGCATTCTTGTAGTTCTCAACAAAGGTAGATGCCAACCTCTTTAAACTCAAAATAATTGCCGTAGATCGGGAAAATATGGATCGGAAGTGGATGTCTGCCAATCGTTTGTCGAATGAATATAGAGACGGAGTGCAAGATTTTATTAGATTTGCGGTTCAACATGCCGAAGACTCTAGTAGAATCATATGTCCCTGTTTAAGTTGTTGTTATACAAGACGAATTAGTGTAGCTCAGTTGGAAGGACATTTAGCGTGCTATGGAATTGATCAAAGTTATACCTGTTGGACAAAGCATGGTGAGACAAGAGTTGAATCTAATGATATGGGGAAAATTAGTGAAATATATGCGGCGGATGATACTAGTACAGATATATATGAGGGCGACCGTTTTGAAGAAATGACACACGCGGTTGAAGAAGATCTTCGTGATTGTTCTGAAATGTTTGAGAAGTTGATAAGTGATGCAGAGAAACCGTTGTATGAGAGTTGTACTAAATTCACAAAATTGTCGGCGATGTTAAGGTTCTATAACTTGAAATCAGGCAATGGATGGACAGATAAGAGCTTTACGGAATTACTCGCATTATTGAAGATATGTTGCCGTAGGATAATGTGCTTCCTAGTGGGACATATGAGGTTAAACAAATGTTACGCTCTATTGGCATGAGCTATGAGAGGATACACGCTTGTCCTAACGATTGCATTTTATTTCGGAAGGATTATTCAAATTTACAGATGTGTCCTAAGTGTAATGCCCCACGGTATAAGAAGAAAGAATCGGCTCCGGAGAAGGTTCTGTGGTATTTTTCCATAATTCCCAGATTTAGGCGCATGTACCGTAGCTTGGAAGATGCAAAGCACTTGATATGGCATGAGGATGAAAGGATTAGAGATGGCAAGTTACGGCACTCGGCAGATTCTCCTTAATGGAAAAGAATTGATCATGATTATCCTCATTTCGGACAAGAACCAAGAAACCTAAGGCTTGCATTGTCCACTGATGGGTTTAACCCGCATGGTATTCAGAGTAGCTCTCACAGTTCATGGCCTGTGATTTTGGTGATCTACAACCTACCCCCCATGGGTATGAATGAAACGTAAATATATGATGTTATCTTTGTTAATTTCTGGGCCCAAACATCCAGGAAATGATATTGACATATACTTGGCTCCTTTAATTGAAGACTTGAAGCAAATGTGGGAGAGCGGTATAGAGGTGTACGATGGGTATAAAGAAGAAAGTTTCACCTTAAAAGCTATGATATTTGGCATAATTAATGACTTTCCGGCATACGATAATCTGTCAGGATACAGTACCAAAGGTCAATGTGCATGTCCTATTTGTGAGGATGATACATATTGGATACGATTGGAACATGGTAAGAAGAATGCCTTCCTTGGGCACCATAGATTTTTGCAATCAGATCATCATTATCGATTCTGGCGAAAGGCATTCAATGGGAATACAAAAAATCGTAGAAGTCCTTCTCTGTTAACAGGTGCGCAAATGTTTGAAAAGGTACAAGATTTGAACATTGAATTCGGAAAACCTTTTGCACGACAGCTTGCCACAAGAGGGTGGAAGAAAAGGTCGATCTTCTTTGAGCTACCATATTGGAAATCGTTATACGTAAGACATTTCATTGATGTGATGCATGTTGAAAAAAATGTCTTTGATAGTGTCATTGGTACCTTACTTAATGTGTCAGGCAAGACTAAAGATGACATCAATGCAAGGCTGGACTTGGTTAGTATGGGATTGAGACAAGAGTTGGGACCAGTAAAGAAGGGGAAACATACACATCTACCTCCGGCCGCTCATACTCTAGCTAGAAAAGAGAAAATTTCTCTTTGTAAGTTTCTTCATGGAATTAAGGTTTCAGAGGGGTACTCTTCAAACATTAGGAACCTCGTGGGTATGAAAGATCTGAAGTTAAAGGGTCTAAAGTCCCATGACTTCCATGTCCTCATGGAGAATTTGCTACCTATCGGTATACTGTCAATTTTGTCTAACAAAGTGCGGGAGACCTTGACTAAACTCTGTTTCTTCTTCAAGGCAATTTGCAGTAAGGTGATTGATCCTAGGAAGTTGTCGGCATTGCAGAAAAAGATTGTTGTGACTTTATGTGAACTTGAAATGTATTTCCCGCCTTCATTCTTTGATATAATGGTTCATTTAACCATTCACCTAGTCAAAGAGACACAATTGTGTGGGCTTGCTTATATGAGATGGATGTACCCTTTTCTGCATTAAATGAAGATATTGAAAGGGTAAGTGAAAACGCGATCACGACCAGAGGGTTTTATTGTTGAATGTTACATAGTCGAAGAAGCTGTTGAGTTTTGTACCAAGTACCTCACTGATGTTGAGTCCATAGAGTTGACTAAGTCTCGTCACACAGGGAGAACGATGGGTCAAGGTATTACTGGAACTGAACTAGTGACTATACAGTGGACAGAATGGGAGCAAGCACACTTGTATGTTCTGCACAATGTCGATGAGGTTGAGTCATATGTTGAAAAACACAAGCACATAATTCAGGGTTTATATCCCAATAAGAGTTAGAATTGGTTAACAAGAGAACACAATCGGTGTTTCATACCGTGGCTAAAAGAACACATTTCTGTAGAGTTTGTTGTATATTCTACATTGGTTTCAGAAAGGTTGACATGGTTAGCGAAAGGTCCAACAATACATGTCTTCTTTGACACTGGTTATCTAATGAACGGGTTCACAATTTATACAAAAAAACAATATGATCAGAGTAAAATGCAAAATAGTGGGGTAACTCTTGTAGCTCAAGCCATGCATATCTCAAGTGCCAGAGACAGAAACCCCATATATGTGAATATGTCATATTTCGGGGTAATTGAACGTATATGAGAGTTGGATTACACGATGTTTCGGGTGCCTGTGTTCCAATGTAAGTGGGTTGACAATAATAACGGTGTACAGATGGATGAGTTGGGGTTCTTGCGTGTGGATTTCAATAAGGTGGGGTATAAAGACGAGCCCTTTATTTTAGCATCTCAAGCTCAACAAGTGTACTATTTCATCGATCCAGCTGATACGAAGTGGTCCATCGTTCTATTGACTAACAAAACGATTGTTAATGGGATTGATGATCAAGCACATAAAGATGCTAATATTGAGGATGATCCTTTCTTCGGGACATCGCAATCACTTCAGTCCAATCCAACTATAGATGAGGGTTTGTACATTAGAAATGATCACGACGAGGGTCTTTGGGTCAATCCATTGTTTCGTACCAATAAGGGACACACAAGTCTAAATCCAATGAGGAAGAGGAAAAGATTTACTTAAACATGTAAGTAGATTTTGTTTTCTTAATTTCTTTATTAATTTAAAATTATATTCATCGTTTTTGCTTAAACATATAGCATCGTGATTTTGTTTTTTTTTAATTTCTTCATCAGTTGAATTTACTTAAACATGTTTTTCTAATTTATATTGTGATCTGACGTCTTTACTTGGGTTGCAGATCATGACTTCATCCAATGATCATGATGGTAGTTCGGATTCTAGCCTAGAGGCGCCCGAAACACAAACGAGGCGTCGTGGACCGACGTTCCAGAAGAATCTGATCCTTAAGAGGAGTAGAGGCATGAGATTACAGGTGTGTGTGTATATATATATATATATATATATATATATATATATATATATATATATATATATATATATATATAAGATCATTATTAATTAAGTGTTTCGTTTTATCAATTAAGTGTCTTCGTATTTTATTAATGCAAGTGTTTCATTTTATCAGGTTGCCTGGAATACAAAAGGCAAACCCATTGGTGACAATGGGAAGGAGCTAAAGAGTTACATTGGGGTCGTAGTCTGGCAAACGGTCCCAATTACATGCAAGACGTGGAAGGATAAAACATTGAGCGAGGCCAAATCACACATCTGGCGCGATATACAGGTAAATAAGTAATAATTAATTAACATTTGTTTCTTAATTAACATGCATACGTTTAAACTTACACCTTTATCGTTTCTGCAGACTATTTTTGACATTGATGAGTCTCGGAGGAAAATGATACTCCAGATTGCTGGAAGATGTCACCAGACATTTTGAACAAAGTTGACGAACAAGTATGTAAGAGAAGAGGGTGGGAATGTCAGACATGAGCCTCCAGCAAAGTACGCAAACATGATAAAGGTGGACGACTGGAGATCTTTTGTAACGACACGCACAGAAAACGAGGCATTTAAGGTATGTACAATATAACCTTGTTTGTTAACTTAATTTATATATATATATATATATTAAATCATGCATTTGACATATACTTCCGTGTATATGTAGAAAACAAGTAAAGCAAATCGGATTAGAGCGTCAAACCCTCCGTACCCTTACTTAGCAGGGCCAACGGGTTATGATGGCCTCGAGGAACAAATTGTAAGTACAATATATCCTTATAACTTGTTGATTAACCCACTTATGATTTCTTCCTTAACATTGATGAATTTTATTTATTTTTTGTGTTCAAATGTACAGTTGAAGAGGGTAGGAGGGGATCCTACCACCGAGACAGTTGAGCGGGGTACTTTATGGATGACAGGTCGCATGGCTATGATGGCCAGATTTTGCACCCCGCCACTAAGGAAGTGGCTAACAGAATTGAAAGTATATGCCCTCACTAATTAACTTAGTTCATTAGTACATTTCTTATTATAATTATGTTTAATATCTTAATTTGTTCATTAATATTTGTGTCACAGGTGAATTTATCAGGGTCTGTATCACAGGGGGAGATAACAGACTGTGTTGGCCGTCAAGACATTCTTGCACGAGCATTGAATCTCGAAGAATATACCGATCGCCTAAGGGGTGTGGGGTTTGCCTTCTCCCAAAAGATTGTTTTTGGGGCACAACAACACGCAAAACATCAAGATATGTTGACTTAATTGGAGACGCAAAGGAGGCTAGCCGAGCTAACTCAGGAAGTAGAGGAGTTAAAGGCTAACAAGCAGGATAAGCAAGGACGTGCTGATTATGAGCCAGCTGATGATCTTCCTACCCCTACCCCGCACAGTGTCAAAGATAGTTGCACTGTTGTGCCACCGCATATACCCTTTCTTGAGGTAGTACTTATCAATGATATGTTTTCAATATTATGTATTGCATTGATAGTTTAGTTCATACTAATTAATATTTCGTTGATCATTGGTTGAGGGCATAAATCTGTGCAACTTGTATCTACGGCACCCAACTCTTCGCATTGTCGCTAAGGTGATGGTCTTTAATGAGGAGGGTGCCACATTGCATAATCTATCATTACCTTCTGGTCATGTGAAAGTGAAGATCGAAGTTGCACTGGAGGGGCATGCACCATTGCCTGTACCAATTGAGCATGCTGATGTCATTTTAGTGGATCATGCAATAGGTACCTTTGTCGCATGGCCAATCAACCTCGTGCAGGTATGTTAATAATTAATATCCATTATGATATGTTGTATATATTTATTAAACTGGGTGGTCACTAACTATTGTATTGCAATATGTAGGTTATCTCCGGAAATTCCAAATCCAAGGACAAGGGCAAGAAGATTGTGGAGTCCCGACCTCCTATAATTAACAAGGAGCATACAAAGGGGTCCATTACATCCCCCAAGAAGCAGCAGTCCTCCCGGCCTCCTATAGCAGCAAGCTCATATGATTGTATATCCTACATGAGGATCCTGGTAAAAAAAGGCTTGAGAGCTATAATAAAATTGGAGATGGATGAAGAAATTTTGGGTTATCAACATACGCTATTAGTGGGTAAAGACGAAATCAACGATGTTATCACTCGTGACGAAATGTCACAGACTGATATTAGCGTATATCTCAGGTAATACATCAAACTTTAATTTATATATAACTTCTTTTATTATTCAAAAGTTAAATATTAACGCTTATTGTACATGTTTTAATTCAAGGTACTTATACCGAGAGATGTTGACCCCCGCGAATAACATCGGGAGGTTTGTATTCTTTTGCCCAGATAGAACAGCTTTATATCCACATATATATGGGCAAAAACAGTACATAGCTGATTGCCTTGAGCTAGCAAGTCCAGATGGCAGTTCCCTTTTTCTGGCACCTGTGAACGTAGTGTGAGTCATTTAGTTAATGATACTGGATTTTATTGTGATTAATTATCTGCTTATGATTTTCTAACTCATTCTTGTTTGGTAGGGGACATTGGGTATTGTTAGCGATCAATCCCAATGAAGACATAATCTACTACATGGATCCATTGCATGTAACACAGCGGAAAATGCTTATGACTATCTTTAACGAGTAAGAAAAATGATTTGAAATTTATCTCATATATGTGATGATTCAAATTGTACGTGTACCTTAATGAATTTGTTTGTTTTTGCATTTTAGTGCTTTGACAATTCATCGTGGATGAAAAATGGAGCCAAGTCCCGATCTTCAAAATCATCAAAGACTAAATGGATCTTTGTAGATATATTAATTTGTTCACATTGTAATTATTCAATTACTTAAATTTAAAACCAATTAACTTATTATTTTTGTTTTATAGTGCGCTCGCCAATACAACAGAAGACTATGGATACTATATTCTAAGGTACATTAAGGATATCATCGCTCATAACCGAATTCAAATCTCATCATCGGTACGTAATTTCGGTTTAATTACACTTACATTGGACCATTTGAATGTACTTTGATTCTAACTTAATTTACTTTTTCTATCTCATGCATATGCAGTACTTTCCCGATAGTAAATATGACACATACACCGATGATCAAGTATTTGAAATTATGGATGAGTGGTGTAACTATATTATTATGAATCAAGGTAAATAAGTTTGTCTTTTTAGTATTATATTTAAGTTGTGAGTTGTGATGATTAGATTGAATTATACTTCAAGTTCATTTAATAGCTTGATTTGTCTCCAATTTTGCAGGTTGATGGTTTGCTGGAGTACTAGTTTTGGGGTGCATCATGAGTACTTCTTAGTATATAGGCTAGATAGCTAGTTGTTTGAATTAGTATATATGAATAGTTTTTTGTAATTAATTAGTGTTGATTGTATATAACATTAATATTGTTATGTAGTACTGTTGTAACATTTGTAATGAATGAAATGAAATTATCTATATTGTGCCAATTATTGTCCCAAATTGCTTGTATTGTCTGGGTTTTGTTGAGTGCAGGGAAGAGTAGTAGAAAAGTAAAGTAAATAATTTTTTTTAAAAAAAAAAACAGGGAATAGTTAGCGCTTTCTCAAGAAAACGCTATCTAAAACAGGAATAGATAGCGCTTCCTTGATAAAGCTCTATCTAAAACCCTGGAATAGATAGCGCTTTATCAAGGAAGCGCTATCTATTACTGGGTTTTAGATAGCGCTTCCTCATGAAAGCGCTATCTATTCCTGATTTAGATAACGCTTTTTAAGCGTTGTTGTTTGTTCAACCTTTAATAGCGCTCGATTTAATAGCGCTTAAAAACGCTATTAAATGCCAAAAATCAATGCTATTAAAAGCCTTTTCTATTGTAGTACCCGCAGCAGCATCTTGTCGATATAGATTTTACGTTTACCAATAGACCTATTCGTCGGTAAGGTGATACAAGTTACCAACGAATTATCCGCCAGTAATGACAACATTAATGATTCAACCTCATTTTGAATTTCCGACAGATTTTCCAGTCAGTAAGTTTAGCGGTCATATGTTATTGGCGGATATGCCCGTTAGTAAGTTTTCAATTAGTAACCATGAACACTCCTCTCCCTTTTCACTTTCCCCTTTCCTTAAACCCTCCTTCTCATTCTCTTTCCATTTTCCCTCTCTTCTCTGCCACCAGCCACCACCACTGTCTCACTTGTTGTCTAGCCACCACCATTGTTCCTCTGTCCGGCCACCACCACGTGAACGACCTCCCACCTTTTTCCATCATTTCTTCTTTTTTCAACCGTGAATGACCTCCTTCAACTGCGGCAACCGTGAACAACCTTCTACAGCCGTGGCAACCATGAACAGACGTGAACCACCACTATGAGTGTTTTTGTTATATATTTTATCTTTATTTTTGTTATTGGTATTTTACTAATTTTTTTCCTTAGTCTTTGTCTCTTTTTGACTCACTCATTCTTCCTCAACTTACTCCTGGGTTTCTTTTTACCTTTGATGCTTCTTGTTATGTCTTGATGTTGTTGGGTAGAAAGAGGTGTCGTGTAATCTGAGTTGTTCATTGTAGATACAGAGGCAATTTGCTTGGTGTAAAAAAATAATCAACCTTTTATTCTCCTAATCGGCTCTCATTTTCCATCAACGGAATTGTTGTAGGTTAACACTAACATACTAACAAACAAGTTTACATAATGTTTATACCAATTAATCAATATTTCTTCAAGAATATTCAGGGCACTGTGCAATGTTTAGTGAAATCTCCAAATTAAAATAAGGTTTGGAAATAATATGTGTAATTACTAATTAAACATGACGATATCTTGAAAACAATGCAAATAGAAAAAATTGCAATACTAATATTCATAGACACTTAGATAGCGTGATGACTGCGCAAGTTTGCACAGTGAAGATAGCGAAGGTGGAAGAGAACAAACATTGTTTCACGGAAGAGGAACAGCCGAACAGGGAATGATTGCGCGACTGAGATGGACGAGGAACGAGGAAGATGAAAATTTCTTCATTCGTGTGGCTGCGAACAAAATGACGTCGCTTCATATTTTAAAAAAAAAAAATTGAATTTTTGGGAAAACCGTTGGATTGCCGATTTTTATTGATTTTGTCGTTTTTGTCCTGATTTTTATTTTTACTGGTTTGGTCGATTTGGCCTCGATTTTTATCACAAACAGTTCTTAGAAACGCCCTAATTGGTGCTAAGACCGTTTCACTGATTAACCAATTGAATTGAACGATTCTGAGAACTATGGTTTATAGTGCGCCGGGCCAAATAATCTTTTATCTCACGAAAAGAGGACATAAATTACTTTTTTAGGGTCGATTTCAATTATACTATGGATTTAATTGGTATACATAGTCAGTGTAAAGAATTTTTACACCGTCAACGCATCAGAAATTGTCACATAAGCTAAAATGTTTGACTCTTATCCTAACTACCTTATCGTATCGTTTGTTTGCAGTGATTTTGGGGGGAGGGAACTGGGGAAGAGGGAAGTGGGAGAGAACTTCCCCACTTCCACCGTTTGTTTCCAAAGAAATCAAGGAGAGAGAAAATTTTGGTGTGGGACCCACACAAAAAAATTTCTCCCCTCATCAGGCGAGAGATGCAGAAAAAATAGAAAAAAATTTGACTTGTCAATTCTACCCTTTGCTTTATACTGTGCAAATATATTATTAGGGTCAAATTTGTCTTTTTAACAAAAAAAATTCTTTTCTTTCTCTTCTACTTCTCTCATGCTTCTTTCAATTCAAATAACTTAAAAATCTACTCATTCTCTCTTCTCTCCTACTTCTTGCCACATAAACTAAAATATATGACTCTTATCCTAATTACCTTAAAAGTCCCTCATATCATGTTTTCAGATTGGTTGAAAATGTAAAAAACTTTACAGTGACAGTGTATACCAATTAAACTCTTATACTATTTCTTAAAGAGCACCTGCTATTTATATGATAATAAAAAATTGGAGAATGCTAACGAGTGTTCTGAGAGCACTTGTTAAGGAAGCAAGAAAGAAGTTTTTCATTGGAAATTGATGTATTTAATATTTGAAGATGTGATATATTTAGTTTTTCAATGCAAAGTTGCTTTTTTTGGTTTCCTTAAAGAGTGACCTTAGGGCACTCGTTAATATGACCTAATAATTTATCAACCGAGATTCATAAATATTAAGGGCCTGTTTGTTTTAGATTTTGCAAAAGAAAAATAATGTTTGAAAATAATGTTGGGAGAAAGCTCCTCTCACATAGCTTCCAAAATAATTGCCTCAAAAAATGTTATTTTCATATTTACGTTGAAAATAATATAAACCAAACTGACACTAAAATGATACGTACGGATACCAAGGAAGATTGTAACATAGCTTTCGATTTAAACTAGACTCAGATAAGTTAAAAAAAGTTGGAGATATCCAATTAAGAAATTCTTAACCAAGGCCAGATTGTTTCAAAAAAAAAAAAAAACAAGGCCAGATTGCAACGTAAATGACAAAAAGCTCACGGAGTTCTAAGTTAGATCTAACACAAAATCACTAAAATATCTTTTACAGCACATTAGTTTTCCCTAAAGGCATCCTTTGATTTTTCTAATCTTCTCTTTTCAACTGTGGATTGTGATTTATTAGAAGCCAATCCGAAATTTGAGCAAGAGGAAGCGATAGTTTAATAGTGCCCGGCCAGATAAGCTTCTATCTCATTAAAAAAGGAGGACATAAATTATTAATTTTAGGGCCGGTTTGAATTATATTATTTCTGAAAGAGCACATGCTCTTTATATGAGAATAAAAATTTATCAACTAAGAGCTTATTTAAAAAAATTAACTGTTAATGGATAAGCTTATTGATAAAGAAAATCTTATAGCGGATAATGGATGAGATAGTTGATAATAGATAGCGGATAAACTAGCTTATTTTCTATGAAAGTATTTGACAAAACTAGCGATTGAACTAACTGAAAAATATAAAATGACATCTTTATTAATGATTTTACATAAAAGAGAAAGAAGAGGATAAAGGTAGAATTAAATTAAGATAATAAGGATAAAAATGGAAAAAAAATGAAACGCTATAAGTTATAAACTTAAACACTACTTCAAGTAGTGTCTGGAAAAAACGCTATAAACTCGTGACAAAGGCGCTTGCCAAACGAGACTACTTTCTCATCCGTTATAAATTATCCGCTATAAACTCACAGAATGGATGTGCCAAACAAGCTCTAAGATTCATAAATATTAAAATGGCACATACCAACACGATGGAAAATCCATAAACTTACTTTTGGTTTAAACTAGAATCAGATTAAGAGTGTATTTGGGAAAGCTGAAAAAAATAGATTATGCTGATAATCGATTATTGTGATAATCGATTATAATCGGAATCTATTTTTGTTTGGATATATTTGCTGAAAAGCGATTTTAAGATAATCCATTTCGTTTAGATTGTACAAAAAAATCACTTTTATATAGTAAATTATGAAAAATGGAATGAAGTTATTTGTATAATTTAATAATATTTATTTGAAAGTTAGTTTTGTAGGAGTAAATAGGGAAGAGAATTTTGAGAATGAAAAATAATCAAATCACAATAATTTTAAACTTAAACAAATTAGATAACATAAAACGATTTTTTTTTTCCAAATTTTTTTTTTTTATAAATTTAAGCTAATTATCAAATATAATAAATGATATATAAAATAACTTGTTAGACAAAAATAATTGAAATGAAAAAAATTAACCTTTCTGAAACGTGTTCTAAGTTAAAAAACGAACCGAGATATCCAATTAAGAATTGCTTTTCTTAACGAAGGCCAGATTGCAACATAACTGACAAAAAGCTCACGGAGTTACAGGTTCTAACACAAAATCACTAAAATATCTTTTAGAGCACGTTGGTTTACCTCCTTTGATTTTTCTAATCTTCTTTTTTCAACTTACTGACAGAAGCTTGGACTGTGATTTATTAAAAGCCAATCCGAAATTTGAGCAAGAGGAAATAATAGTTTAATAGTGTCCGGCCAAATAATCTTCTATCTCACGAAAAGAGGAGGACATAAATTATTTTTTTAGGGTCGGTTTCAATTATACTGTTTCTGAAAGAGCACATGTTATTTATATGAGAATAGAAAAATTATCAACTAAGATTCATAAATATTAAAATGATACTTGCCGATCGGTACCATTGATAATCCACAAACTTTGATTTAAACTAGAATCAGATAAATTAAAAAAGATGGAGATATTTTCAATTAAGATTGAGTTTGGATCCTCTCATATGTATTCTTTCATTTATGAGAGAGAAAGAATAAAAAAAAAATTTATTGTAAAGTTCATCTTTATTTTGGTAGGGTCTATTAAATTTGCTTTTATCTCTTTCTCTCTCATAAGAAGATGAGGAAACATGAAAAAAAAATGAGATAATCTAAATCTATGAACATTTGTTTTTCTTAAACAAGGCCAGATTGCAGACATAACTAACAAAAAACTCATAGAGTTCTAAGTCCTAACACAATCACTAACGTTATGTTTGTTTTGAGGGAAAAGAGAAGGAAAAAAAAGAAAGAAAAGAAAAGGGGAGAGAAAGAGAGTTTCTCGCGTTTGTTTGACAAAGGAAAAATGAAGGACAAAAAAATTTTTGTGGGCGTTGTGTCGAAAATGTAACCCCCCCAAATTTGGGAAGAAAAGGGAGAGACAAGGGAGAGTTGGTGGTCTATTTGTTGAAGACTCGTTAGGGATGACTATTCCCATTTGCTATATGCCATCGCTTCTACGAGGAATCTTTCCTCTCACATCGTTAAGTGTGCTCAACCCCTGGAACCAGACTCTGATATAAATTGAAGTGGTATATAGAGTCACTAGAAGGGGGTTGATTAATAACCCTTTGAAATTTTTAACCTGGACAAGAAGACACCCTTTTGTTCATTTGTTCAAGATCAAGTCTTGGCTCTAAGACAGATTGAATTATATGTTAGCGCTTACTCAGATAGGTGCCACTTTCTGATAATACAAGTACTATCTAATTAGCTAACCTAGCTTTTGAATGTCTTTAAGAACTTATGAGAATCTTTCTGAGCAATTTGTAAAGCATGCTAATCACAAGTAATAATATTTACCATTTAGAAGGTTGATCAGAAGTTTAAAGATGTAAAGCTTTGTTCAGAAGCTTCTGATGAAAATTTGACTTTTAGTCTATCTTATGAGTAAAAAAAAATTTCACAGTACAGTGATAAATACTGAAAGACTTGGTTCTGAGGGTTTAGTAAACATAACATGATTTTTGACATAACCTCATAAGCTTGTTCTATTGCTCAGAAAGTGTTCAAAAGCTTGAATTTAGAAACTTGCTATGAACAACAATAACTTCAAAAGTTCAAAATATAAAAAGAGTAAGGGATAGAAATACTACACAACTGGTTTTTATCCTGATTCAACCAAACAACTCTTGGACTACATCTTGTCCCAACATCCAGTTGGTTTTTCCACTAATCACTTAAAGATACAAGTATTCTTCACAGCCTCTTCAGGCTTCTTCAACCAGTATTCTTCACATAGCCACTACAGGCCTTCCACAAGTATTCTTCGCAGCCTTTTCAGGGTTTACAGAAGTATTCTTCAATTCGCCTCTTCAAGTTTGTTTTCAAGTATTCTTCAAAGTCTCGTTTAGGCATTACAATAATATTCTTTTCCAAACCTCTGCAGGCTTATCAACACTCTCAAACCAACAGTAGTTCTTCACTATCTAGCTTGGAAGAAATATAGAGTTTATATGAAATGAAGGTAAAACTCCCTAACAAATTTTCTACACTAAAAGTGTATGGATGACCCATTTTGAAACAAACTGTATACGCACTCCTTAATCTTTTACAAAACAATGACCAACTATTTATTGAGGGGTTTAAGGAATCGAAAATGGTGGGAAAAAATCAATTTGTTAGTCAATCAGTTTGGTCTTGAATGCACTGCTTCTCCCACAATTGATCTTCTGCATTCTGATCCTAAAAATAGATGTTCTTCACTCCAACTAGCTGTTTGTAACTGTTGGAGAAGATTTCATTTTGTTTTGCAGCTTTTCTCCAAGTGACAGACATTTAGTTGATTTTCTCCTTTTTGCAGCTTTTGACTTTTTGACCTTTATGATGAGACTTTCATGAAACCTTTATGATGGTCAAAAAATTGCTTGCTGGTTGTGTTCTTCAACCTTAAAATATGTGAGCATGTTGTCTGAAGCTCTTTGAGGACAAAAGTTGGAGACTTGGATGTTCGGAAGCTTGACTCTTATGATAAGCATAATTCTAATTGAAACTTCTGATGGTAGATTTTTTATGATGAAGCTTCTAAGTTGTCAAGCTGCTTTCTGATTACGGTGTACAACTTTGATATATTAATGTGTTGCATAAAGCTGTATAATGACAACGGTTGATTATTTTCTTTGGTGTAATATATAAGAACGTAAGCTTGTATAAATGTGGCCTTCAGTAGCTTTTAATAACCTTTTGATAGGTTTCTGATGAGCTTCTGGAAAACCTTTCTGTGATAGGCTTTTGATGTTGTTGATAATCCTTTGATGAACCTATGATAAACATTTCTGATCAGCAACTAATGGGCTTCTTGTTGATCCTTTATGATCATCTTCTCATATATAGGCCTTAGCTTTGAAGGAACCTGTTTGAAACATAAGAAGGGGGGTTGAATTGTGTTTCTTAAGTTTTTAAAACTTTTCTCAAGCAGATATCAGTTTTGACAAAGGTTGGACGATTAAAACGAAAACGGACGCAAGGAGCAATTCCAAACATCAATTGGACGCTTACTCAGAAGAAATAAAACAAAGAAAACAAGCGCAATAAGAAAACAATTCAATCCCAAGGAGTTAGATAGAAAATAATCTAAAGCAAAGTTAAGGGATAGAAAGGAACACGAAGAAGTTATCCTGGTTCACTCTTCACCAAAGAGCTACGTCCGGTCCTCTCTACTTGAGAGCTTTATCCACTATAACAAAAACCCTTTGTTACAAGTATTCAACACCTCTTCAGGCAAGTATTCTAAACCTCTTCAGGTAAGTATTCTACACCTCTTCAGGCACACTAAGTATTCTTTCCACACAAGCCTCTTCAGGCTTAACCAACTAGGTTTTGAAAAGAGTTTTGTTCTACTAACTCACTAAGTGTGAGAGTTTGAAACTAAAGCATCGAACTCTTGAACAATACTCTACGCAGATGGTGGACCTCCTTTGTAAATGGGTGACTCCATGTCCGTTCTCGGACATCGCAAAAGGCTAGCAAGAAAATTTCAATTTCAATTTATGTTCATTCATATATATTGTGGTCTTTACTATTGCTAAAAAAATTTAATGGCTAATTTTATATGCAGACAATAAAGAAGAAGAGACCCCCCACTGCATGAGGCCCTGGAGACGACCAAGTGGAAGAAGGATGGGGTGTGGATCGGGAAGGCGAAGGATATTGTTGTAAGTTATCATTAATTATGTTTTATTTATATTTTATTATTTTCAACATTTAAAAATGCTAATGTTTGACTTATTATGGAGGAAAAGTTCCATCAGAAACGAGATGACGCCGTCAGTCAGGGGCAGGAGCACTCTGTTGTCTCTGATAACATCATTTTATTGGAGGTGGTGGGTGGAAAAAGCAAGAAGGGCGTTGTGTACGGGTTTGGTCGGATGGAGGATGAGACGTACTCAATCCGATCTTGGCCCTGCCTGCACAGACGTCCGAGAGGTTATCGTCAATCTCAATGCTAAGTTGGCAGCAAAGGACAGCAGGATAGAGCACTTGGAGGGTAAAGTAGAGACACAACCTAAGATGATGGAGCAGACACAAAGAGAGAGAGAGAGAGAGAGAGAGAGAGAGAGAGATGCACGCGCTGTTCCAGCACTTGGGACGTAGGCTCGACTCTTCTCGTGTCGTTCCACACTGATGATGTCCATGCTGATCCAGATGCCGATGGCGAGCCCGATGACAGTTGGATCCCTCCACCCCCCTCAGCATATTGATATTAATTACATTTTGTTACTAAGACTATTGTATTACATTGTGTTATTTCTTTTTGGATTGGATATTAATGTATTAGATGTTTACATATCGTTAATTATGTTTTATTTATATTTTATTATTTTCAATATTTAAAAATGCTAATGTTTGACTTATTAAGCAGGAAAAATTCCATCGGAAACGAGATGACGTTGTCAGTCAGGGGCAGGAGCACTCTGTTGTCTCTGATAACGTCATTTTCTTGGAGGTGGTGGGTGGAAAAAACAAGAAGGGCATTGTGTACGGGTTTAGTCGGATGGGGGATGAGTACGTGGCCTCATCGACGCCACATACTCAATCCGATCTTGGCCCTGCCAGCACGGACGTCCGAGAGGTTATCACCAATCTCAATGCTAAGTTGGCGGTAAAGGACAGCAGGATAAAGCACTTGGAGGGTAAAGTGGAGACACAACCTAGGATGATGGAGCAGGCAGAGAGAGAGAGAGAAAGAGAGAGACGCACGCGTTGTTCCAGCTTTTGGGACATAGGCCTAGCTCTTCTCGTGTTGTTCCACATGATGATGCCCATGCTGATCCAGATGCCGCTGGCGAGCCCGATGACTGTTGGATCCATCCACCCCCCCTCAGCATATTGATATTAATTACATTTGTTACTAAGACTATTGTATTACATTGTGTTATTTCTTTTTGGATTGGATATTAATGTATTAGATGTTTACATATATATATATATATATATATATATATATATATATATATATATATATATATATGTTTTTTTTTTAGGTGAGCATAATTTTTATGCAATTTATCTCGGTTTTATATGAGTAAGCAGGTTGGTAAAAAATTGATGATTTTGTAAAAAAAAATATATAAAAAAAATTATATAATTAGCGACCGGATTCTGGTTTGGTCGCTAAATTGGTCGCATTTGGTAACAACTATTTAGCGACCAAAATTGTCGTGGTCGCAATTACCGATTGAACGGTTCCGTCGCCAAATCGGTCACTAATATGGTCCCCAGATCATGTAATTGGGACCACTTTAGCGATCATATTTTTAATATTTGGCTACGGAATATTTTGACTGCCATTAGCGATTGGTGGTGAAATTCAATAGCTAAACAACTACCAACACTTTAGCTACCAACTTTTACCGGTAGCTAATTCGATCGCTACCTCAGTTAGCTACCGAATTTTAGGGTTTAGCTCCGAAAATGTTCGATGGATAAACACATGTTTTTTTTTTTTGTAATGGAAGTCTTCAACCTCCTTTTGGGTTCCTTCAATCTTTTTCCAGCATCTCCACAAAACTCATTCCAAAAGAATAAAGAACCTCAATTTTGGGAGGAATAAACAAATGCCAAACTTGGCAAGCAAAGCTTAACCACCAGGTAAAAGTCATAACTCAATGCTTAACCACTTGGCAATGTTGTAAAAAAATAATAAACAAATAGCTAAATAAATTAAATAGAGGAAAAGATGAAGAATACTGATAAATTGTTTATAGTCTGAGACGTGTGGAATCACACTGTCCTTAAGGATTATTTCGCCACAATAGTAATAATGCGAATGTCCCTCAGGATTTAACAAACTCTTCCAGAATATTATTCTGGGTACTCAGAACAACCAGAATAATATCAACTATTAAGCACTTTGAAAATTATGGGTAGATAATTTATTTTTATCAAACAGATCAAAGAAAAAAAAAATCCTTTTTATACTTTTCTAATACCACATACACACCCAGCAACAAATTACAAATGAACAACGATTTAGTAATACTCTTCAGAAAACCAGCCATAACATAGGAGTTGAAGAAAACGAATTTAAAAAGAAAACATCGTAAATGTATCCAAAATAAAACAAAACTATCTTTGTTCTCTATTGCATTATGTATATACAGGTGTGAAAGATATTTACGGTGGAAAACAACGTTCACCCGGTTTTAATAAAAATTAAAGGGGTATAAACGAACCAAGTAATATTGGAACGTTGAGTAATTATGCAATGAAATGTAACTTGCCAAATTATAACACCATTAATAGATGCACGTTGGATAATCAGAGAATGTTAAAAAATATTAGAAAGCAATTAAAGATAATAAAAGGAATCAAAACATTAACATAAAAGTTGGAGAAAATTAATTGAAATAAACGATAGGTTAAACTAATACTTTAGTCCCTATATGTGATACTGGTTTTCAATTTAGTCCCTATATGTAAAAAGTTTTCAAATCAGTTCCTATATGTATAATTATTTTTAATTTGGTCATCGCCGTTTATTGGTATTATAACGCCGTCATATAGCAGGGACCAAATTAAAAGTGATTGTCACATGTAGGGACCAAATTGAAAATGATTGTCACGTGTAGGACCAAATTCAATTTTTTTTTGTTGAATTCAGTCCTCACACGTAACAATTATTTTCAATTTGGTCCCTATATTTAAACTCCAACAAACGACATTATAATATTAATAAAGAACGAGAACCAAATTAAAAATAATTGTACATATAGGGACTGATTTGAAAACATTTTACATATAGGGACTAAATTAAAAATCAGTGTCACGTATCAGGACTAAAGTATTAGTTTAACCTAAACGATAATAAAATATTTAAAACCTTCCAAAAACAAATTATTTTGGAATTATTTTTTCAATAATCCCCCACATATTTCAAAATAATTTGTGAAAAGAAATAATAGAATTCAGAGTTGATCACATGGATGTTAATGCTTCGAATCTGGTGTCTTTTGGACTATGAATCAGACCTAGACTGATAAGACTTATCATACAAGTGAGTTGGTGAGGTAAACTTCTATAAACCAAAACACTTTGGTGTATGATAAAGGTCTACCAATCACATTACACCTCACAATTCTCGTTGTTAACGCTGTTTTGCACTAAAAGGCTATGCGCGCCCCTGGTAATTCATGAATGCTCTAGAGATTATGCCACAATCTCATACAAGCTGCCTCACTTGACACTCATATATGTGATTTCATCAAGTGTATGTTGCACTTCATACACCACCCATAAGGGATATGAAATTTATTAAAAGCTTTCGGCTTATCCTCTCAATAAATGCAGTCTAGCACTTCTCAGGCCATAGGAAGAAACAAATATTAGTGCTAGCAGAACTAACAAGTGACTTGTTTTTACCCATATGAACCTTCTTCATAGGATCTCCAATCACAAAGGTTGGGTTACCATCACCGTTAATTTCACATTGGCTCAAGTCTAATTCCCCTCGATGTTTTACTCACTAGCTTTTTGCTTTGTGAGAAAATCGGTCAAATTCATTTTTGACCTCTCAAAAATTAGGCCTCATCATTTTGTAGCTACTTTCAGAATTGTAACACATACGTATATCTCTAATCTATTCAATTTGCCATTTGACAATTACAATATATAAACACATAAGGAGTTAATTTAACTCACAATAAAATATTTGCTAAGAAGTTTTTCAGCCATTCAGCCTCATTATCAGCCAATTTCAGAGTAATGAACTCTGACTCCACTATATACTCAGCAATAAAATTTTTTTGGCTGATCTCCAAGTAATTACACCATCACAAAGGTGAACACATAACCTGAGTTATGGTTATCATCATTTTACCTTTACAATACAATGGAAAATCCACAATTAGATATCGTGGTTCATCCCCTACAAAAGTGTAAGATGCAAAATATCTTTATTTGCACAAGTATGCTTGATAGCCCCAAAGTTTACCATCCATTATTTTGTATTTAGCATTTGACTAGCTCGAGAAATGACCACAACATTTATCTTCTCCTTAAACCAAGTTTGCTCTTGGGTAAGGAGGTTCACCATGCATTTTCATACATATGCATTGAAATGCATGATCACTTGCTTCACCCATGTCTTTCATATCAAATTTAGATACAAGAAAGTGACCACAACATCTTCGTTCATTTGTTTGTTGTGTATCTCAGAGAGTATCTTGTACATATGTAATCATGATGATCAATAGAAAGAGATGAATCATTTTTCGACCTACATTGAGTGTGTTTGGAAGAACTTATAAAAATAACTTATGATAATAAACCCAAGTAAATAGCTTATTAAAATAGTTTATAATCTTTTCATAAGCTCTTTTTAGCTTATTTCCATAAACTTGTCAAAGAAGCTTTATAAAAATAAGCTGTTTTTAACTTATTGTATAAGTGCTTAAATAAGTTGTATAACCAAACGCATTCATACTTCTGCTATATATCTAGAAATCAAGAACAATATTGCAATATTAATTCCTAACATATGACGTGATCTCAATGGACCCAAAAACATAATTTTACACCCTGATTATAATTCTGAAAGGATGCGGCCTAGACAACAAACTTCATAGAAATTTCTGAGATTACAGGAAAAATTAAATCTGAACGAGACATCTAAAATTCACATAAAAGTCCCCTTGAATCTCCTCAATATCACCATAATTAAAATCCAACAAAATTTATTGCTTTTTAACACACTAATTAACAACACGTAGAGAACAATCACTTGACACTGAAAAAAGTAGAGATGAGAACAATCATATTACCACATATTTATTTATATCCTTTTTAACATTTCACAAAAAAAAAATATTTAGCAATCGAATTTAACAATCACACTTAATTGGTTGTTAAATATGGAAATTCAGTCGCTAATTTAGCGACCAAATTTCCATATTTAACGATCGAATTTGACGGTCTCTAAACATCTCTTTTTAGTGCTTATTTCATAACTACATATCACGATATAGTTGCAAACTAAACTAAACCTGATGCAGACCAAGAATGATGTCCAATTTAAGAATGATGCAGACCAAGAATGATGTCCAATTTAAGGCCAAATTGATTTTTGATGAAATTTTATTTTCATTAATGATGAATACGTCTACTTGTTTTGGCTGTATCTCTTGTTACGGATCTCTGATTGATGCATTCTTTGGTGCGTTACAAAACTAAGGAAATTATCTACAATAGTATTTCAATCCTCTTGACCAGATTCGGCCTCTATCATGAAGAAAACCGGACTAGAAGTTAAGCACGAAATTCTGCACGGATTTGACCTTTTGATGGTATCTTCATGCCTCCCACAACTATATGCATGCGCCTACTATCATGAAAAATATAACTTTGATGTTGAATTGGATCAAATCCATTTTGTGAGAATATTGTTCTCCTAGGTTCTTGGTTGAACCAAGCTTAGTTCTTATCAAGAATCCAAGGTTCTTGTGGCGAACATCACTTGGTTTATCAAACCTTCTTTGTTTGTGGCGCCTCATCATCTCTTTCTTTCCATTTTTTTTACTTTCTTCACTTTTATGTTAATTCATTTTGTTCCTATAAGAATAGTACAAAATTATAATGCTTTGAATTCAACCATAATATCTTCAAAAGGCAACCTCACCATTTGGTTGTGATCGAGTGGTATCAAAGCCAGGTTTTGCTTGAATTTGTATTTGTATTCTTGAATCTATCTTTGTTATCATCTTCTATCCTTTTTTCTTTTCTTTCCAAAACCAAAAAAAAAAATTGTTACTTTGAGGGGAATTTTTCGTGATTGTTGCTGCCCAAAGAATCAAGTTTACAAAGTGTGTTTCTTCTTCATCAAAAGTTTCTAAAAAAAAAAAGATGAGAAAAAAAAAAATTCATCAAAAATCAATTTGACCTTAAATTGGACATCATTCTTAATTTGCATCAAAACGTTAGTACTCCTTCCGCAACTGAACCAACCTACTACGAGAAGATCCTCCATCTGCTATAGCTTCCTTAGCACTGACTTTCATGCTGAAAATCCTCTGCCTAATCTCTTTTCCTTTGTCCGAGACCATGAGCTCCTTAACCCGTTCCCCCAACTCGGTTGCACTCACGAACCCATCTTTGGACTCTTTCAATTCCAAAGCCACCTTCATTTCCTGTACCAAAATCACTATGTTCAGCTTTTGCTCTGCGTTATAAGAATAACTTGCCCTATCTTAGATTATTAAAAAATAAAAAATATTGTACCAATTTTTTTTTAATAATATAAGAATAACCTAATAAAAATAGTTTATAAATAGCATTAATTATTGATTGTAATGTATTTCACCTTCATAAAGTCTTTTTGGGAGATCATCAAAGAGGGGTAAGCAATCTGCTCCATGTGAATTTCATTTTAATCCAAACCTCCCTAAAGGTTTTAGTAGCCTTTTTTTTTTTTGCTTTTGGTTCCCAAGAAATATACTTCCCACAAAGTCAATGATTTTAGGCCTAATTCCTTAGTTGGATATGTTTATATAAAATTATTTCCAAGATTTTGTCTTAGAGGTTCAAGAGTGCTTTGAATCATATATATGTTATTTCAAGTGTGTGTTCAGTCTACTTTCCTTTCTAATTGATAAATTTTAGATGGAGTGGTGTTTGTTAATGAAGTGGTTGACTATGCTAAAAAGAAGGGGAAATAATGTTTAATTTTCAAAATTGATTTTGAAAAAGCCTATGATTCAGTGAATTTGAATTTCTTAGATTATATTCTTGGTCGATTGGGTTTGTTTGTGAAAAGTCAAGATCTTGGGTACGTTAAAGCCTTTATTTGCACAGGTTTTGTTTCAGTTTTATTTCATGAGAGTCATACTAATGAACTTAAACTACAAAAAGGCTTAAAACAGGGTAAGGCCAGGACCACCGTCTCCCCTTACTCGTTCCACCTTTGTCTCCCCATCAGCCATCTCTGCAACTTCTCATTATTATGAAATTACGGTGTGAAGCGCCTCCGTCAGAACCTGTCTCTGACGACCCTGTCCATCTCCGACGACCCAAAAATTGTTCAGGTCATAGTTTGCATTTTGATTTTAGTTTTACGTTTCATTTTGGTTTTAGTTTTGATTTTACATTTTGCATTTTTCAGTTTGCATCTCCGTCGCGGGTTTCTACGGTTTGCCGCCATTTTTTAGGACTGCCTCATCTTCGTCACTGTTGCTAAAACCAGATATATTCTATTTCATTAATGCATTGGGAAATATGTTTTATTAGTGCATTGAGAAATTTTGTGTATATTTTATCCATTGTGGGAAAGTCTGTTTTGTTAAATTAATTTTTGTTGTTGCATTGGTGCATCTGTGAATAATAAACTGAATATTAGTGCTTCTGTTTTCTTGTGTTAATTTGCATTGGTGCATCTGTGCATAAATATATGAGTATTATAATTAGTGCTTCTATTGCATTGTTATCTGAATATTGTTTGCTTCTAATGTTGTGCTTATATCATATATGTATAACATATATTTTTATTGTCCCTTTTGACTGTAATTATTGATTAAAAATTAATTACTGATCATGAATAAACAATTAATTACTTAACATATAATAAATAATAAATAAAATAATATAATATAATAAATAATAAATTAAATATTAATGAGTCTAATTTCTCTTAATAATTGTATTTGTGTTAAGCCTCATAAGACTTCAATTAAAAAGTAAATTATCCACACAAGCTTAAGTTAGAGACCTAGACCTATGGACCTAGCCCACTGAACCAAACTCAGTAACTCACACAAAATATAAAAAAGCAGCATCGAAGCTGATGATCCACATAAAGATGTGCCTTATCAATTGGATGAAATGTCTCGTGTAAATGAAGGCATTGAAGTTGAGCGTATTACTGGTTACGTGACTTGGATGTTGCTGGTGAAGAAGTGGATACCGAGAATTTGTCATCCATCCAGGAGCATTTGGATGAAGAAGACGGGGTCATTCATTCGGGAGAAGAAAATGAACAAATTGGATCTGAAGATGATGAATACTATGTCTCAAATTCTGAATAAAACTTAAGATTATTTATTTAACTTTTATTTGTATTAGTGGGTTATAGTGGTTGACTTTATGACTTAGATAATTATTTTATTGCTCTATCTTAGATTGTTACTTCCCAATATATTGATTGACTTTATGACTTTAATTGTTTTTATTTATTTACGAGTTATATTCCATGAATTTTATCTTAACATTAAATTACTCTATAGATATGGCATGAGGAGGACCTGATTCACCTCCACGCATACCACCCATTGGTGATAAGGGTAAGGTTGTCGATTCTAACCCTCATTTGACTCGTCGTCGGACCAGGGTTACTCACTTAGTTACTCGTGATGTTGCAAACGGTTTCGTGTCTCAGCCTACGACATCTACCTCTGTGGTGTGGTGTCTGCACTCGCATCTCGTCCGCTTGCACCTATACCGCGATCACCATCGTTAGTACCTACACCGCGAGCAGCTACATTGCCTCCACTGGTTACACCTACAGCATTCACTGCACCCGAGATCGATATGATTCCCAACCCTGGGTTCCAGACACATACGCACGAGGGCGCTTCTAGTTCAGGAGGTGTGGTTGCATCGTCGCCTGCTCATCGTTAGGCTATGGAGCAGAAGTATAGTCCCGACTATTCACCCACACCTTCAGAGGTAGAGGAGGAGGAGGAGGAAGTTGAGGTCATGGCTGATGGTCGACCTATCATCAGATCGTCTGGTAAAGGGTAGCTGAATGGATATTGGGTATGGCTAAATGCTTGTAGGATTAATGATGTATCAAGAAGGAATCTATCAACTCTTGGTAATGAGTTTGAGCTCTATGTTCATAACAACAAAGTTAAGACCTTGGTCAAAGCAATTGAATGAATGAAGAAATGAGTTTCTTAAGTCATTCACTAGTTAAGACTTTATCTTGATTAAGATTTCAATGTATAATACGCGATCCTTCTTGTTTTATCTTATTGTATACACTACAAAAAAGGAGGCTTCTAACGACCACCAAATTCGGTGGCTAAAAATATGTAAATTTGGTTGCTAAACCATTTAGCAGCCGATTAGCGACCACCAAACGTTGTAGTAGAATGCCTAGTTACTAAATCGTTTGATTTGCTAAGTCGGTCACTAAACCATTTAACGACTGAATTCCATATTTAGCGACCCATTAAGTGTGGTCGCAAAATTCTTGGTCGCTAAAATACCATTTTTTGTAATGATATACGCAAGATTAGTTAGATGTGTGGAATTGTGGATGATGCATCAAGGAGATTAGCTTGACTATGCCAAACAATACTCCCATATGCTATTTCTTGAGATTTTACTTTTTTAAAATATTAATCAGATAATAGAATGCAGTCACTTCACCAAGAGTTCTGAACTCTCTTATTTTCAGGTTACAATGTCAAAGCAAATTATAGAAATAGACATATTTATAATAGATATATTGTCACGACCGAAATCGCGAAGGAAATGACGAGAAAAAGATATTTTTAGAAAAGACATGTAGAGTCGCCATCAAATTTTATTTATGGGTCATGCTAACTAGTGCCCTAATGACACTATTTAAAAAAATCAAAAAAAACAATTTTGCATTAGAAAATTAAGTATGTCATTTCTTCAAATATTAAATATATCAATTTCTAATGAAAAATTTCTTTTCTTGCTCCTTTATTTAATTTAGGAAAAATTTGGAAAACCTTTAAAGTGACAATTGCTAACACCAATTTTATCATGGTTTAGCGAGCTAAGTCAGATTCATCATTTTGAATATGTGAGCCTAGCCCTCTAGCAAATAAACCCAATGCAAAGCAATTGAGCCTCATAAGATCATTGTGCTTCAACGTGAAGCACCAGCCACAGGACTATTCAGTGGGTTTGAGAGTAACAAGCAAGGGCAAAAAAACCTAAGATAACCCTTCAAATGACTAAAAGCCACAACTAAATTGATCTCCACTCTCTGAAATATGGAACCCCCAATTACAAATTCTCTCCCCCTAATTTTCGTCCCTCTTGTTGTGTCTGCCTTTTTTGTATCTGTGTCCCCCCGTTTTGTTTTGGTGCCTTGGTTTTGTAGGCTTGAATCTCTTTCTCCCTCTTCATGTGAGCGTGACCTTGCCTCATCAATTTGTCCCTGCAAATCAGCCAATAACCAATCAGTTTCATGATTGAGAAGCAAAATGGAAAGGAGCGATACTTACCTCGTAAATTTCGGCATTGCAATGCGCCAACGTCCATGGAAAGAAATCTCATCTTTCCTTTTTTCTGCACCAGCGTGTTAATTGGTATTATAGAGGAAGGATCATGATTTGGTGAAATGGTGGTAGATGTTGTGCGAGATTCCTGGGACTCAGAAGAGGGCGTGGGTTCATGGAGGCTAGGGTTCCAGAACATTGTCTGATGGGTGACGGAAACATGTTGGGTTCATGGGTCAAAATGTGGATAGTGGGTTTGGTTAAGAAAATGGGTTAACGGGTCTGGGCTTGGATTAAGGGAAATGGGTCAAAAATATGGGTATTGGATTCTTAGCCTGGGCTTCGTATAAAATAACTAGTGCTGACCAAAAACAAACAAATCAAAACCTTTGTCTTTTAAAACAATTGACAAACATAGAAATAGAGTAAAAATTAGCAAATATAAATAAATGGCAAAATATTTGTGATTTTTATTTTTTCGAATTTATTTTTCATAAAAAAAAAACTCCACTCTTTTTTATTTTTCCCAAAAACATATTTTTATGATTTGACTCTTTTTTCAATTTTTTTGGATTTTCTCTAAATTTAAGCAAAAATTATAAGGGATTCTGTTTGGGTGTTCACACCTATTTATAATCTGCATAAATTTTCTTAAGATCTTTACAACTATGGTGCAAAAACTAATTTGTCTCCCTTTGAAATTATGCCAATCAGCTTTCAAGATATTTCAAAATTTGTGCTATTTTGTTCTCCAAATGCTACAGACTAATATACACACGAGAAATATTAGTAACATATTCTCTAACACTCTCTTTTCAACACACTATCTCCTATTGGTTGAAATTTAAGTGGGTCCTACAGAATTTAAGTGGGACCCATTTCCAAATATAATGAGATCCATTTGAATTTTAACTAATAGAGGAGAATATATTAGAAAAAGGATGTTAAAGAATGTATTGATAGTACTCCTCTTGAGACAATTGTATCTTGTGTTTCTCAATTCGTGATCTCAAGATCTCAAGTTAATGTTTCAACCAAAATTACCAATGTATATTAATCACCGACACAATTTCAATGTATATAGTTTGCAGCCAGGCTTCCATTACTTAAAAGGTTCAATGATAAAACTACGATATACTAACATATTAATGATTCATCTAAAAGAATTGGGCACTTGTAGAACAAAACCGCCAGACCATCAATATTTGACAGACACACCAAGTCATAGTAATTTGTGAACAGAACCTTACGCACAGAGCCATACAATACTTGCATTAATCGATTCCAAAGCTGCTACACTAACACAGACGAGTATATCTTTCTCTAACATTTTGTACATCGAACATCTCATAGGCAAACTTGAAGTTCGCATAATTGCATCTATGGCATCAAGTCTCAAAGCATTTCATTTACCAAAGTCAGAGCAATTCTATGTTAAGTTTCATTTATTCATAACTTGCTTTCATTACAAATCCATGGATCAATGGGATGAAGATCAAACCCATAGGAGATGTAGAGAGCATATTGATACTCATGAGGTAATATTGTAATTGAATGATTGAAAAAGATTGAAGTAATATAATAGTAAGCTCTTATTTATAGTGATGTAGAGCACTAACCACTTGTAACTAACCTAACTGAATTATAACTAACTGATCTATTTCATAAAATCTATTACCCCCTCCCCCCAAGCTGATAGGCGGATCACCAATCAACTTGAACTACAAGCATCTAAAAAAATGTAACACTCCATTTTTTTAACAGCTTTCTAATTTTAATTAATCAGTATTTTTGTGTTTGTATTTTATTGGAGAGTCTAGAAAGTAAAATAAAATAAACTAAGACCATAGTCAAGCTCTATGATATCGTAGGAAGCTGTGGTTAAATTTTGGGTCGAAAACTCAGACGGAGCCCAGTCTGCGTTTTTTATTGACAGTAATGTTTTACTACTATCAAGACCTAATTTGGACTCATGAACGAGACAGTTAGTCTTAGAATCATGTTTCCTACATTTTCGAAAAAATGGGTCTTGACCTTCGAAAATGAAAATAATAATAAATATTCGGGCGAAAACTCGAAACGGGAGCCAAATAGAGCCGAATAGGGTTTAATGGGACCCGCTAACGGATAAACTTAATGTGACTTGATGTCACCTTGGGAAGCGTGCCATGACTCGACACTATCATAATGACAAACGAAAATATCTGGACGCGAAAAGACTGAAATGTCCCTAATCTTTTTCCTAAAGGACAATTACGTCCCTAAATATCTAAAAAGGTTACATGACCACCCTCTCTCTCTCTCTCTCTCACCTCCATCTTCTTCTTCCTTTATTTCTTTCCTTTCTCCATTTTTCTCCATTTTCCTTCAAGCTTCACCTCCACTTTTTCTCAACTTCCACAAGGATTTTCAGGGAGATTTGTGAAGCAAAGTTGATCACCTCATCCTCCTCTATCATCTAAGAGGTATAAATTTCACTCGTGAGCTCTCAATCTTCATTTTCTCCATTAAAATTCATGAGTTTCAAGTTTTAAGATCCAAACATCAAAAATCTCTAGAAAATTGTAGAAAAATCCTTTTAATGTCAAACCAATTTCTACAATCTAGTTTCATCCTCTACTATCACTATCTAAGAGCATGAAATCAAATAATCTTCCTAGCCTATTTATCTATGAGAAACCGAATCTATGACCATTTGGGGAAAAATGGGTTTTGGTTCAATTTTTGTGAAATGATTCTTGATTTCACCTTATTTCGTTCCTTAATCATATAATCCAAGTCATTAGGAAGCCAAATCAAACTCTCACCTATTTTTAGAGGTGATGGCCGAAACCCTAAGTTTTTGGTTTAAGGGGTTTTGGTTCAAATCTTTGATAATTGATCATGGATTATGTCTTAAGTATGCACAAGAATCATTGATCCAAGAGTTGGTAGAATTTCAACATCCCTAGCCTATTTAATTAAATAGGGGCAGAACCTTGGTCATTTGGACTAAAGGGTTTTTGATTTAACTGTATTGATTTCTGGTTGTGTTTTGTTGTATAGAATCGGACAGGACTCGAACATTCGACCGTGCACCCGATTGACACTTGCAGAGCCGGAATAACATCACTAAGGTGGGGGAAAAAACCACAATATCATCGGGGAGGCAAGCTTTAAATAATATATATTGATATGCGTAGGGTGACCCAAACCCTACTAGAGGTCTTTTGGCGGTTAGGTTGATTTTGCTGTATATCGAGGTTGTTTGTGCTGTGATTGGATATTTAATATATTACATGTGATATATACGTTATTCTTATTATATGCCTATGATTGATTAAATATGATTTATCTGTAAGTTGATTTTACTGTTGCATCTATTGCTGGTTGTTGCTGGTTGTTATTTATGTACAGTGGTGACTACTGATGTCTGAGTAGAGCTAAGCTGTGATTTCTAATAAGTTGGGAGATGAATGTGTGGTGAGATAGTCGAGGATATATATGTCGTAGTGCTCAACCTAGAAATACAGTTGATCTGCTGATGTTGTGATATAAAGTTGATACCTGGTTAAACCGGAGGAAAGTTGGTTGTGGTTGTTTATAAGTCGTTGTTGAGGCACTAAATGTTGATCTTGAGATGAGTCAGTGAGATTCATGTTGCATAGTTGTTGTTCATCACTGTGTTGGCATACGGGCAGTTCCGATCTTACCTGCGGGGAGATAATCGTACCCATTAGTCGAATTGTAGACGGATGGGCGAATGTCTCGACCTAACCTGCAGGCGGGGGGATATGTCGTTATCGAAAGTTGAGTTGTTAACAGACGAGCGAATGTTCCGACCTAGCCTGCGGGCGGGGGAATATGCCTTTACCGTAAGTTGTGTTGTTGACGGGCGAATATTCCGACCCGGCCTGCGGGCGGGGGAACATGTCGTACCCATGAGACGAGTTGAGCCTGCGGGTTTTTGACCGAACCCTACCTTATGGGGGTGGCATAGTGATGACTGAGACAACTTGATCTGTTAGGGATGTCGCGTCGTGATCGCGTCCATATAGTCATTAGTTGCATGAGTGTGAGAGACAATAGTTAAGAGAAAATTATCCGGGAGTTGTTTGGTTGTCACTGTTGTGATTCTGAGGGTTGTTATCTATATAAATAATTTTATATAGCTGTTTTTCCCATTTATGGCATATTACTGTTTCTTATCCCCTATATTTTCTGTGTCATATTTTATTGTTCTCGATTGTATGAGAAGATCCTGTTGAGGAATTGTCATAGGAGATTGATGACATACCTGTTGAACCAGATGCTGGCGGGAGAGCCCTGGATCCCGGTGCTGGAGGACTTTAGACATCGGGGGTTAGTAGTTGTAGTTGTTATGGCCAATATAGGGGACTGAGTGATATCTATTTTTGGGGCCAGGAGAGGAAATCTGATGTACTTTTATTTTTGCTGCTATGTTTTCAGTTTTTAGTTGTTGCGTACTTTGAAGTCTTTTACATTCGTTATCAGTTGTCGTAAGCTCTACTGATGGATCCAATATTATGATGTCTGTATAAATTACTATGGTATCAGTGTGTTGTTTGTTTTAAATATTTCCACATTTTTATATTACTATGATGCACTGCGATATTAAGAAATTTAGTTTGGATTACCAATGGGACCTCCGAGGAAGGGGTTATCTCAAAAAACACGACTACAACATGTAAAAAAAAAAAACTAAAAAAACGGCCCAAAATCCAATCCAACGGGTGAGCCAAAAAAAAAAAAACAAGGCCAGAGAAGAATTGCCTAAGTAAAGAGCAGCGGTTGAAAAAAAAAAGCAAGAGGAATGTGGCCCAGGAGACCCAAATCGCATCTTCCCTCCTGGAGTGCACCATCATTCCAAACTCTAACTCTCCTTTGGTGTTTCAATCCTCCAAGAGTCCAAGGTACCCAAGGCAAACCAGAAGCCGCTCCTGGTGGACGTTCCATCGTGGGGAACAAGAAAGAAACTGTCGTCGGAGAAAATGAACTTGCTGATACGACGATGAAAGCGTTGGCGTCGTCGTGGGGAACTTGGCGATGTTGCAAGATGACGCATGACCAAAGTGTGGGATCTGTTTCGCCGTGGTCGAAGGTGGCGATACAGACGCCGGGGAGATCAAAGAACCAAACGAGACTCTTCTCCGCCGACGACACGACAATTGTCGGTAGAAGCTTCTCGAGCTCGAACCATGTGAGATGAACAGGATCTGATGCGGTGAAGATGAGAGTGGCACATAATCTTGAAACAGAGAATCTGATGGCGGAGATGGCGTGCAAGAATGGTGGCGCAAATGCGATGTCGGCGTCGAAGGAATGATGATCAAGGCCAGAGTCTTTCTTCGCGTCTAATGATGTGGCCATTGCAATGGCCAAATCTTGGAAGGAAGCATGAACCTTGAAGGATGCATCAATGAGGGAGACTTCCTTGTTGGCAATGGTGGAGGTTCGGGAACGTGTATTTTCGATGCCGTTGTAGGCGACAAGGAAGCAAGTCATTCCCCCAAACTTGATGGTGGATTCATGGATTTCTTGCTTGAATGGAATTACCGGAGCTCTAGGAATGATATCAAGATTTGAGTTTCCGAAGTTGCCGAAGACGAATTTGTAGTGTCCGTTCTCCTTCGTGGTTGCAGATTCAAGATTAATTAGTAGAGAATCCAAAATTCCTTCCTCTGTGTTCGAAGCATCTTCCTTACAGTCTGAATCTTCATCTTCATCGCTATCTGAATCGGAAGCATAAGCAGGTTATCGCTCTGATACCATGTTACAAATCCATGGATCAAAGGGATGAAGATCAAACTCATATGAGAGGTAGAGAGCATATTGACCTCATGAGGTGACATTGTAATTGATTGATTGAAAATGATTGAAGCAATACAATAGTAAATTCTTATTTATAGTGATGTAGAGCACTAACCACTTGTAACTAACCTAACTGAATTGTAACTAACTCATCTATTTCATAACCTCTATTAGTTAATAAATGACTCTTCGGTATCAAGGTTGAATACAACCATTATCTCCA
Source organism: Ammopiptanthus mongolicus (assembly GCA_039655645.1). NCBI lineage: Eukaryota > Viridiplantae > Streptophyta > Magnoliopsida > Fabales > Fabaceae > Ammopiptanthus > Ammopiptanthus mongolicus. Next base: position 26,237,304 of record CM077346.1, on the reverse strand, counting down.
CATTACAAGCAAATGATAAGTTCGGACAGAATCTTAGAAAATCTTTTACTTAGATATAGAGATCCTTTACTGATGTGATCATGGACACTTAGCAGTGTTGGTGTAAGCCTAGTGGCCAATATATATTTATTGGATTTATATATTGTATCATGACTTTATTTTATATTTTATATATATGAGGCATTTATTTATTATGTTATATTTGATTATCATATTTATAGCATAATAAAGTCCTTAAAATATATAGTTCATTTAATGGAACGTCAAGTATGACTTGACCGTGATGTACCATTAAATTATAGAACACTATTGTTAAATATTCATAGTCAAGTATTATTATTAATAAGGACAATAATAATACATTGAGACTATTATGTGAGTGTACTGATAACCACATCTCACAGGTCATAGATATAAGATATTAAGTCTTCACATAGGTACAAATATTAGTGGAATATTTATACAGGAGTGACCCGCTATGAGAACGTTGCATAATAGTTATGTAAGTGTCATGAGCGATTCTCATGATGACCTTTGTGAAGTAGTACTTCAACTTGAAGTCACTACGATTCCGAACATATGTAGTTGTAGGCTTTGATTTTATTAAACGTTGTCTGTAACAGGACAACTATAAAGGTAGTTATTGGGCCTGCAATGAGACATGTTGAGGAATGTGAGTGATATAGATAAGATTTGTCCCTCCTACATAACAGGAGTAATGTCTATAGGCTTCTTGATGATATGTGACGTAGAAATGCATGGCCATGCTAAGGTGGGACAATATGAGATATTGAGCCCACATGGTTTTAATTGTATCACCAATATTTTAATTAATTGGGTAGCAATGATATATTGCTAGATGCCGTTCATTGTTTATAACATTAATTGATTATTAATATGATTAATAATAATTAATATTATTTTCAATTAATTAAGAACCTATAGGGTCACACGCATGGAGCAAATGTTCAGAGAATTAGTTTAATTGATTAATTAAATATGATTTAATTAATAATTAAACAATGGGCATGTAGCGTACAGTAGTCCAAGTGGGTTAAGTTAAGTGAGTGACAACTATTAATAAGTTGTGCACATCACTTAAACGATACACAACATAAAGCACTCATAACGGGCCATTTCCCTCCATTCTGGGGTGGTGCAACTTTGTGCCTATATAAAGGCATTTGTAGTTCAAATTTGCACTTAATGAATCATTTATGGATTTCTTCTAATTTGTGAGTTGAAAGCTTCTCCTCCTACCAAAGTTCTAGCTTGAACTTTTAGTTTTTATCTTGAAGAATCATTTTCAAGTGGCGAACACAAACTAGGCTTATCAATCAATCTCCATCTCTATGGATTGTGTGGCGCCTATCATCTTCTTCCCATTCCTTTCCCCTTCATCTTTTCCCCTTTCTTTTAAAATTCTTGCAATTTATTTCTTGCATAGGTTTCGGCCTTAGTCCCTTGGCCTAGAATCCTCTTTCGATATTTACATTTTCGTAATTTACTTAATGCAATTCATATACCTTTTTTTATCTTTGATCTCAATTGAGATTAATCTTGATCATCCCTTGAGTCTTTTTTTCTTAATTGAAATTCGGATACAACATATAATAATTCACAAATTTACTCAAATGAAGATCCTACTATGTTTGATCTACATCATCTACATGGTTAGAACAATTGTTTTTTTTCCACACACAATATGCCACTTCAATGCAAGCTGTGCAGCAACATAATGTTCGTAATTGTTCTTAAATTTGATTATTTAAATTAAAAAATTGTCAAATTCAAGAGTAGTCAAACAATCACAACACAAATTCCAACGATTCAACATAAACTTGTGGCTCGGATACCACTTGTTGGATATTTATCGGAGATACTTAAAAATGAAAATCATCATCCAATCAAGACAAGTCATGTTTAATCATCAAGAAATAGAGAAAGACTATAGCGGAAGCGTACTCGAATCCATGGAGAATATGATAGAGGAACTTGTGGGTTCTTAGCCTTCCAATATTAGTCTTGTATGCACAATTCTTCTTAAACAATAAAAAGTCTCTCATTTTCTAAGGATGGGATGTTAGAAAAGAAAATTGTGGCTTTTATAATAATTACATGCCCTTTCATGAAGAGTCATGTTTTTTAAAAATTTATTATTTCTATTTTGGTCCCTTATCAAAATAGAAATAAGACTTTTGGTTATATCGACATATTACAAAGTCAATATCAAATAAGATGTCGTTTAATCTCAATAACTTGATCCATATATGATAACATTAAATAGAATAATCCTTTAGATGACGGACAATACATAACTAACGATATATGTAGATCCACATATTAGATAAATATCTAACAGGATGAGTTCTATATCTATAGTTGCTGGTACTGAAACGACCCGCTGTCCCATCAGTAAAACCTAAGATACTAACTAACCTTAATCGTCTTATAAACGTTAGCGCGCCATATTAATACGAAGTGAAGCGAAAAAATTGAGCGCGAAAGCAAAAATATATACGGCACACAACGCTTCAGAGTACAGAGCTTTAAAATATAAATAAATATATCACATACATCACTGCCCCATCAATAGGGCTACAGTATAAAGTAGTACATACATAGTATATTAGTACAAACCAAAATAAATGTACGAAAGATAGGCCGAGAGATAGCTCTCTGGCTAATCATGATCACTGGCCAACCTCTCGAGGCTAGGGTCCATGGCCCCTCCTCCGACGTCAGGTTCGTATGGAATGTCGTCCAGTTCCTCAACAGCTGGTTCCTCTTCGGGATCTTCCCATTAAATAAAGTAACACATATAGAAAATAAAGGGAGATAAGAAACATAATTCATCAATATGGGAGAGGGGCATCAGTACAGCATGTATATATACATCACACAACACAGATAACATATACAACACAACATCACCCATCTCTTAAGTCACCCATCACAATCATCTCAAACATCATTCTCTCAAATAAGCCTATAAGAGGGATACTTGTCCCTATGTATATGCTGACTTCCCTATATGCATGTCGGTCGATACATCACGTCCCCAATTGGACATCCCCGTCGGGATTACATCACATCACATCCTGCCTCGGGATTTTAAGTAACGTCCCCAATTGGACATCCCCCTTTGGGACCAAATGTTATGGTATGAAATGATATGAAAATGCAACAAACATCTATCGTAGGTTGATATCAGAACCTCACGCCTAAATAGTCATCCACGACCACGACACATCGCATCACATCAACATCACATCAGCATCAACATCAGCATCAGCATCACGACGCCTTGTGTCTACGAGCCACAGCTCCACGGTCGGGACCACAACGATATCACTCAACATACTCTCATCAACGCTCAACCACTAGTCAAATCATAATAACATTACAACGGTAATTCATCCAGCATAAACATCACCATAAAGTCAGATAACAATAAATCACTCCAACAGTTTAACACAACAGGTAAACAGATAATCAGTTAAACAAATCAACACATCACCCTCAATCAATTTTATCATCCATGATATTGACTTAGTGGTGATAGCCCAAAAGTACCTACACCTAGGGTCCAGGCACTTTATCCAGGACTCAACCTCTAGTAGGGTTTAAGGATTCCCCTACACAGATATATATACTCTATACTAAGCTTGCCTTCCCGACGATATTAGTTCTTTCTCCCCACCTTAGGAATGTTCACGTGTAGCTCCGGCTACGACCCTGCAACAGTCAGTCGGGTGCGTTGTCGAACGTTCAAATCATGTCCGATTATATACAACAAAACACAACCAGAAATTAAAACAGTTAAATCAAAAAATCTCTAATTCTTTAGGATTAGTTACTGCCCCTATTTAATTAATAAGGCTAGGGATGTCTAAAAATTCCTAACTTTTGGATCAATGATCCTTAGGGTCCCTAATACATAATCAATGAAGGCATTTACTCAAAAAACCAAGATTTCTCCTATTGCATTACCTCTAGTGTTCGACCCTATTGAATGAAAAATATGAAAAATAGCTAGGGAGCTCCAAAAATTATCATTTCTTGGATAACACCCTAACTAAGTTTGATAACCCTAGATATCAACTCAAAAAATCAAAAACCAACCAAAAACCCTACCCTACACTATAAGGGGGTTTCAGCCTCTCTCTCAAAAAAATAGCTAGGGAGATTTCTTGGCTCTAATCTCTTGGATCATGAAAGTATGTCATGAACCTAGGCCATAGAAATTGGTTTGGTATTAAAATGATTTTTCTACAATTTTTCATGGATTTTTGAAGATTTAGGGATAAAAACCCTAACATTACTAATCATGAAATTTAGAGGAGAAACTGAGAGATTGAGAGAGATAGAGATAAGGGTCTACCTTCTAAGATGATCTCTTTCAAAAATGAGTGAAGATTGCTTCAAGAAATTTCAAGGATTAGGCTCCAAAAATGGAGAAAAATGGTGAGAAAGTGAGGAAAGAAGAGAAAAGGAATAAGATGGGTTTGGAGGGGCAGCTGCTGGTCGAATTTTTGGGGCTGTGAGTGAGTGAAGAATAGGATATTTATTTAGGAAGCTTAACACTTAAGAAAATAGGTAAAAGTAATAAAAGGTAATTAGTAAAAACTAACCAAGGGCAATTTGGTCAATTCACATCCCGACATTTTGAAAAATCTCACGACATTGGTAGGAGTTCCCAAATGATTTAACATAGCCCTGGTATGAAAATCATCGGCTCAAGGTTCTCGAAAAACCCTAAGACAGCTCATATCGTTTACCCGATCAATTTTCGGCCCGAATATAAAACATTATATATATATTCTTGGATGTCAGGGCACATTTTAGCAAAAAGGTAGATGATTGAATTCTAAGACTAATGGTCCTGACCGTTAGTCAATAAGAGGTCTTGATAGTATAAAAACACTATCATCCGAAAAACATAGATCGGGTTCCGTTTGAATTTTCAGCCCAAAACTTAGAGCCTTCTACGATAGCATAGAACGTGACTATGGCCTCGGAATAATTTATTTAATTTTATGGACCCTCCAATAAAATACAACTACTTAAACACTGATTAATTAAAAAGATTAAGAAAATTGGGATGTTACATTACTACCTCCCTCAAAAAAAATTTTCGTCGACGAAATTCGACGTACCTTAGAATAGATGTGGATAACGCTGCTGCATATCCTCTTCACGTTCCCAGGTGGCATCTCCTGTTGTAGCATCCCATATGACTTTGACTAAGGGAATCTGCTTCCCCCGGAGTTCTTGCACCGTCATATCTTCAATCCGTACAGGCAACACTTCGTATTCTAAGTTCTCTCTTACCCGGATTGATTCGGGCTCTATCACGTGTGATGGATCGGGATGGTATTTTATGAGTTGGGATACATGGAATACATTATGAATATTGGATAGGTTGGGAGGTAAAGCAATTTGGTAGGCAACTGGACCAATTCGACGAAGAATTTGAAATGGTCCAATGAATCTAGGTGTTAGCTTTCTGGATTTGATTGTCCTGTTGATTCCAGTTCTTGGAGTGACTCTCATAAAGACATGATCGCCTTCCTGGAACTCCAAAGGTCTCCTCCTCTTGTCACTGTAGCTCTTATACTGATCCCGTTCGACTTTCATCTTTTCCCGAATTTTCTTAACTTGCTCCATCGTTCGTTGTACCATCTCTGGGCCTATTAACTGATTCTCCCTGATTTCATACCAATAGAGTGGTGTTCTTCACTTTCGTCATACAGTGTCTCGTATGGCGCCATGCCGATATTCGAGTGGAAACTATTATTGTACGTGAACTCAATAAATGGAAGGAATTCGTCCGAACTTCCTATATTTTCCAAAACACATGCTCATAAAAGATCTTCCAACGATTGAATCGTCCTTTCAGACTGGCCATCCGTCTGCGGATGATAAGCTGAACTCATTCTGAGCTTAGTTCCCAATGCACCATTTTGACTTTGCCAAAACCTGCAAGTAAATCTCGGATCCCTGTCCGAAATTATACTCGAAGGTACTCCATGCAATCTTACCACTTCCTTGATGTAAATCTGGGTTAATCTTTCCAAAGAATATCTTTGGTTGATCGGTAAGAAATGAGCACATTTCGTTAGCCTATCAACGATTACCCAAATTGCATCGCACCTCTTTTGCGTCCTTGGTAGTCAGGAAACAAAATCCATTGCAATGCTATCCCATTTCCATTCTGGGACGTCCAGTGATTGCAATAACCTTGCTAGTTTCTGGTGTTCAATCTTTGCCTTTTGACACACCAGACAGGATTGGACATATTCTGCTACTTCCTTCTTCATCCCAGGCCACCAAAACATTCCCTTTAGGTCCTGGTACATCTTTGTAGATCCGGGATGAAAACTTAGCTTACTCTTGTGTGCTTCATCCAAGATCATGTTCCTACCTTCGCTATCCTTAGGCACACATATCCTGTCTCCAAACTTAAAGATTCCATCAGTACCTTCTTGAACTATGAAGTCTATCCTTCTTCTACCATCTGGTTTTTTTCCTGTAGGTACTGATCTTCTCCTTGCTTTTTCCAGATCAAGTTCAAAAAGTCGCTAGTGATAGTGACCATTCCCAAACTTATCTTATCTCTGGATAACTCCACGTCCAGGTTCAGATTCCTGAACTGTTCCAGCAGTTCCAGTTCTTTCACCATCATAGCGGACATATGTAAATATTTCCGACTCAATGCATCTGCCACTACGTTGGCCTTTCCTGGGTGGTACTGTAGATCAAATTCATAATCCTTTATGAATTTCATCCATCTCCTCTGCCGCATGTTCAACTCCTTTTGGTCGAACAAATACTTTAAACTTTCATGGTCGCTAAACACACTGAATTTAGCGCCATAGAGATAGTATCTCCATATCTTCAATGAAAACACTATTGCATCCAACTCTAGGTCATGGGTTGGGTAATTCCGTTCGTGCACTTTTAGCTGTCTGAAAGCATAGGATACCATTTTCCTTTCTTGCATGAGCACGCAATCCAAATCTTGATATGATGCGTCACAGTACACATCGAACGATGTTGATGTATCTGGCAAGACTAGTATCGGAGAAGTAGTTAGCCTTCTTTTCAGCTCTTGGAAACTAGCCTCACACTCTTCTGTCCATTCATACGCTTTCCCTTTCCTCGTTAATTGCGTCAGAGGTAACGCAATCTTAGAGAATCCCTCGATGAACCTCCTGTAATATTCTTCTAGTCTGAGAAAGCTTCTGATCTCGGTTACCGTCTTAGGGCTTTCCCATTTAACCATAACTTCTACCTTTACAGGATCTATTGCTATGCCATCCTTATCGATCACATGTCCAAGGAATTGTATCTCCTCCAGCCAGAACTCGCACTTTGACAACTTGGCATAAAGTTGTCTGTTCCTCAAGAACTTGAAGTGCAACCCTCAAATGCTCTTGATGTTCTTCCTCGTCTAAGGAGTAGATAAGGATGTCATCGATAAAGACAACGACAAACTGTCGCGACCGTCCCGTCTGGGAGCCGCGAAGAAAAGAAAGAGGAGTCGCCACCAATTTTTATTGGGAAAAATTGGAAACCTATAAACTTAAGGAAACTGGTCTTTTTTAAAAGGATTAAGATCGAGCTCGGGAGTCGGTTACGAGTAGGGAAGGTATTAGCACCCTACATCGCCCGTTCTAAGAACGGTACCTCAAGTTAATTGTACATATTTTAATAACTTCAAAAATATTTGTTTTACCCCAAAAAAAGAATAAAGAGAAGATATACAACACAAAAATAGGAAAATTTAATTTTAGCTTGACGAAATGATTAATTTCGCTCCTACGTATTCCCTGGTGCGATGGGAAACTCAAAGCCACGTAGTTCTTCTAGAAAATGCTTGATTGGTTGGATATTTTTTATTTTCTTTTGAAAAAGATTTTTTTTTATTTTTGAAAAGATTTTATTTTGGAGATAATTTTAGAAAAAAAGGATTTTATTTCAAAATTTACTTTTGCACAGGATTCAAGATAGCAAAGCTATACGATAAACCCTTACAAGATTATACGACACTTGAGGATGAAAAATCATATATCAACGTCATAAATTGTTGCGAGAATTGAAAACATCTTATTTATTTTTTTCCTTTTTTGTTTATTTATTTTATTTTTGTTCTTTTCTGATTTTATTTTGGTTTAAACCATAAAAATGACTAACCAATTGGACCCTAACCACTACACCTTGAGCCCAAAAAATAAACAACCAAACCCTTTTCAATTAACCCAAAACTAAAAAAAAACAAAAACTAACCAAAAATAAATAAATGAAATGGTTTGCCCCTCAGCTATGAAACCTGATTGTGAAACAGAGGAATGAAGCTCGGGACCTTTGAGCTACACGGTGACATGGGAGACGCGACTAGACTAGTTCGTGATGGGCGGCAAAGCGTGGCGCACGCACGGTGGTGCTCTGGATGGATGAGCTGGGGTGGAGTAGGCGCGGCGGGTTCGGAATGGGGCTACCACGATGGAGATAGGGAGTGATGAACGATGTTGCCTGGTGGTGCTATTGGAACGTGGGGTGACTGGTATGGCAGCAGTAACCAAAGTACTCTTGGCTTTTGGAGATAGCAATGTTGGGCCTGTGTGGATAAACAGAGAGGAAGATGGAGATGCTATGCAACAATGGGGGACCTTGGTGTTAGAACGTAAATGCTCTTATGATGGAGGCTTGGGTGAGAGGATATTAGACGCTGATTTGGATTTGGGGAGATGAAGGTCAATGGAAGTATAAGGTGAGTAATGGCTGTGTTGTAAGTGTGGGAAGAACCAAAGGGAAAGGGTCAGAAGCAAAGATGGATCATGATTAGAAAATTTGGTCCCCCCTTTTGATGATAGAATAGAATCCAATATATAGGGGGAAAAAAGTAACAAACTCTTGTTATCAAATTAGATGAGCTATCAAAAAGAAATCATCATCTATCTCAAATAGATTATGATAATTATATGAAGCAAAATCTGTTTTGAGAGTTTGAAATGATGGATATGTGATAACTATCACTATCTTTCCCTATCTACTAAAACAACCTAATCTTCATCACATTTTTATTTTTTTTTTTATTTTTTTATTATTTTATTTTATTTTATTTTTTATATTTTTTTATTTATTAAAACATGATGAGCCTAACTTCTAAGAATTGAGCTAAGATCTAATTAAATTTTTTTGCTGTTTTTTTAGTATTAAAAGGAAAAAGAAAATTGACCCGGACAAAATTGGGTGTTCACAGCTGCCCCTCTTTACTTGTTTCTTATTAGATAAGAGGTGTAACCGTAGTTAACCTTTTATTGTTATAAGATTCGAGTAAAGACATGAACTTCCATTTTGTCCGGGAATGTGAGGTTCCTACAGGTTGGATTGCCCGTTAGAAGTTTGAACAAAAAAGAAAAGAAACTGCTGGAGACACTATCTACCAGATCTTAATGAAAAGAAACTTCCGAAGACACTATCTATCGGAGCTTGAGAAGAAAAGAAGCTTCCAGAGACACTGTCTGCCGGAGCTTGAAAGCAAAAAAAACTTCCGGAGACACTATCTGCCGGACCTTGAAAGTAAAAGAAGCTTCCGGAGACACTATCTGCCGGAGCTTGAAAGGAAAAGAAGCTATCGGAGACACTATTTACCGAGGCTTAAAAGGAAAGATAAAAGACTCATGGAGACACTATCTGCCGTAGCAAAAGAAAGAAGCTCACGAAGACACTATCTGTCGTAGCTTGAAAAGAAAAGAAGCTTCCGGAGACACTATCTGTCGGAGCTTAAAAGGAAAGAGCTTTCGGAGACACTATCTTCCGGAGCTTAAAAGGAAAGAAACTCACGGAGACACTATCTGCCGGAGCTTGAAAAGAGAGGAAGCTTCCGGCGACACTATCTGCCGGAGCTTAAAAGGAAAGAAGCTTCCGGAGACACTATCTGCCGGAGCTTAAAAAGAAAAGAAAATTTCGGAGACACTATCTGTCGGAGCTTAAAATGAAAGAAACTCACGGAGACCCTATCTGCCGGAGCTTGAAAAGAGAGGAAGCTTCCGGAGACACTATCTGCCGGAGCTTAAAAGGAAAGAAGCTTCCGGAGACAATATCTGCCGGAGCTTGAAAAGAGAGGAAGCTTCCGGAGACACTATCTGCCGGAGCTTAAAAGGAAAGAAGCTTCCGGAGACAATATCTGCCAGAGCTTGAAAAGAGAGGAAGCTTCCGGAGACACTATCTGCCGGAGCTTAAAAGGAAAGAAGCTTCCGGAGACAATACACTATCTGCCGGAGCTTAAAAAAGAAAAGAAGCTTATATGGCCTTGTGCTTGCTAAAGCCATAAAAAATAATGGAATTGACCTAGTCAATGTATGAAATGATGAGAAGCTCGCAATGACGCTATTTATCGGAGCTTGAAAGAACTGAATGAAGCCTATGAGGTCTTGTGCCTGCTAAAGCGATCAAAAGTAATGGTATTGACCTTGTCGATGCATGAAATGATGAGATGGTGCATGATGACGAGTGTGATATTTTTTAAATGCATGATGCAAGAGATGCTTGATAAAGAGTGTGATTTTTTTTTTTAATGCATGATGTATGCAATGCTTTTTACTCTAACATTTTTTTTATTTTCTTTTATTTTCTAATGTATGATGCAAGATGTGCTTTCAGTGATTGATGAAAATTATGATCCTATCCTTTTTCTCAAACCATTTTTTTTTATCATCGGCCCCTTAAAGTTTTGATCACAGCCAGATTTTGGATGAACTAGAACAAAGCTCGTTGATTTGATTTGTCATTTGCTTGTTCAACTGATGCCTTGCTTCTTGCCAAGGATATGCTTGTTTCATAATGACTAACCCAATGGTAGAGAGTGCCTGATCGCTCTTTCTTTTCAAACATTGCCCCTTGTCAGGAGATCATTGTACTTTATATGACCTTTGAAGTCTTGAGGAAGACTCTAAATGCTTTTATTACTGACACATGTTTCACATTTCAGAATATGCTTATCATGAAAAAATGTATTTTGAGTCTCTGTAGGTGGCAACAAGAAGGGTACCAGATAAATGATGGAGAATGAAAAGGCAATAACAATAGATGGGCAAAACAATGATATATGAATTTGAGATGTCCTTAAAAGCAAACAATGATGGGATGAATTTCGCATTTCTTCCAGTGATGCTCTTTAAGATAATCAGTGCTAGTCTCTCGTGCATATGGTCTCGAGCGCCGCTTTAATCAACTTTCAAGGATATGACTTGCCCCAGTCTTCATGCATTGAGAGCATTTCATGATCTGCCTTTCAAATTCAAACTGCCCCAGTTTGTTGCTTTGATGTGAGTTTTTTTTTTTTTTTAACTTTTGCGTAGGTCAATCTTCCGACCAGATTGCTCTAATTCTTGCCTGGACCGCTCTATCAGATTTTCAGCCCTGCGAGCCATTTTTTTTAGGGGGGAAAGCAATGTTTTTTTAAGAGCACATACTTCTTGTCTCAAAATTAAAATTGATGAAAATGATAACAATCTTTCATTGATCAGAATGGACTTTTTAGGCTTGTAACATGGTCGGGGTTAAGGGGTATGAAAGAAAAGGTATAAGGCCCAAATGCGTGTTTGAGGGTTGAATGGGCCAAGGATCTTTATTCTTACGTCGCATCAATGGTGCTTTTTCTTTGGTTACTTCTCCGCTTTTCTTGCTTTTTCATTCTCCCTTGTTGTGAGCTTATTTAATCATCTCTTTTTTTCTTGTAGGAATTTTTTCCTTTTTTTTTTTTTTTACATTTCTCATTTCTCATATTAGCCCCAAGTGTAGGGGTGATTCTTGTCCAAGGTTCTTTGAAAAAGTTTCAAGCTCAAAAGGGGTAACAAGGGATAATGGAAATATGTGAAGGATAGAGAAAGATGGCCAATCTTCATTTCAAATCATGATTGTTTATTTTCAAAAAGTTTAAATTAAAGACAAAATGATAGTGCTCATTAAAATAATTACTTATTTGCTCCCTTTCAAATTTTTTTTTTTTTTTGGGTATCCAGCTTGAATATGAGGGCTTTAAGATTCTCCTTTAGTAGCACCCTTAAAGGAAAGGAATTCTCCTTCACTAAGTATCTCTTATTGGCTACTTTTGATTGCCCCATTCACTTTCAATTGTGAAAAGAGTGCTCGTTTAATGCTTTTGGCTTAGTTGATCTTATATATCCATGGGGAGCTTTCAATTGTTATCAAATCCAACATGATAAATAAGGTGATCAAAACCATATGATGAGATGCTAGCACTTTTTATTTTTATTTAGAGAATCATTTTCAGATCTGCGTTGTGGTAATTATCAAGGAAAAGATGGAAAGGGAAAAAAAAAAAAACTCAATGAATTCGTTTATTGATAATTCATACTGAAATGGAAACAAGTGAGCCCATCCCAAAAAGGATTCCTAAAGCCTTGGGCAGAGCTAAAGGATTAGCATTAATGAATTACTCTAAACAAGATTCAAAGGTCTGGGAAAGTTACCAATCTCTCGATTGTTCTAGATGGTGCTTGAGAAATCATGAACTTCTTGACCATTTTCTACCAGTATCGCATTGATAGCTCACTTGCACGAGTTGCATATCCATTAACTGTTGCAGCATTTGCTTGAACTCGCCACATGCTTCAATTGAATGTCCATCTTTCCCATGGAAGTCAGATCTTATCCTTTCCTCAAAATCTCATTCTCCCTTTTCGGGATTTGTACCAGCTCATATTTATGCATCTCTCTGAAGATCACCCGGACTTAGGAGAGCATGCTCCACAGTGTCTTCTATGGCATTGACTCCAGAACCATCATGATTTGGCAAAGGATTCTGACCTATGTTAGGAGCGCTTCCTTGAAAGCTCAACCCCTTCGCATTGATCAAATCTTGCACCTTAGCCTTCAAGGCCTTACAATTCTCAATAGAATGACCTATTGCTCCCACATGATAATCACATTTTGCATTGGGATCAAACCACTTGGGGTACGGGGGTTCCACTGGTTTTGTCGAGACAGGTGCTAGCATGGAGTTCTTTATAAGGTGGGATAGTAATTCAGTGTAAGTCATGGGTATCGGGTCAAACTGCATGGGCTTCTTTTCTGGGTCATAAGGCGGTCTCCTTTGATTCACATTTGGGTTTTGATTCCAAGGTTGAGTTGTTTGAGGTGGCATAGTGGAAAAGGCTTGGTGTTGGGTAGAGTATGATGGCTGATAGGGTTGGAAATTTGGGAATTGTGAGGTGGCAACGATGTATGGATGGTTGGGTTGGTGATATGGAAGTGATGGGTTATATGGTATGTAGGTAGCTTGGAAAGATGGTTGAGGGTTAACCAGCGTTTGGTTTGATACCCATTGATCAGACTTCTTTTGCCCAGATGCCACAACATATGTCTCTCCTTCCTTCCTTTTCACAAATGGAGATTTCTTTGTGTCAGTCGCCCCAATTGAATTTTCAATAATCTTACCACTTCTCATCCCGCTCTCAATCCTTTCTCCAATGACGACTATATCAGACAAGTTCGATGACACACTTCCAATCATTCTGTCATAGAAGGGTGATTGGAGCGTGTCAATGAACATTGCAACAATTTCCTTTTCAGACAGTGGGGGCTCTACTTGAGCAGCCAATTCTCTCCATCTCTTCGCATATTCTTTGAAAGTCTCTATGTCTTTCTTTGACATATTTTGCAACTGCATTCTATCGGGAGCCATGTCAATGTTGTACTTATACTGCTTCAAGAACGCAGTTGCTAGATCCTTGAAAGATCGGATACGAGTTCTTTCTAGATGCGTGTACTAGCTTGAAGCTGCCCCAGTCAAACTGTCCTGGAAGAAGTGTATTAATAAATAACTTTTCATCATGAGCTTGCGACGCCATCTTTCGAACATACATGGTTAAATGGTTCTTTGGACCGGTGGTTCCCTTGTATTTGTCAAAATCAGGCACTTTGAATTTCGGTGGGATCACAACGTTTGGCACAAGACAAAGTTCTGAGGCATCCCGAAGACCATAACTGTTCGCCCCCTCAATAACTCGCAGCCTTTCTTCCAGAATTTCTAACTTTTCTTTGGACTGAGCATTCTCAACAGGAATCTCCCCGTATATTCTTTGAGGAACAGATTGCAGCCCATCGGGAGAAACAAAGTTATGTACCGCCTAGGTTCCCTGAGTACCTATGTGGACAGTACATGGTGGTGGAGTGTGCTGTTTAGCAACAGGTACCACTATTGGAGTGGTAGCATGAGGAAAGTTAGTGGTTTGTGCTTGAGGTTCTTCGCCAACATTGATGTGAGGGTTATGATTTGAGTTATTGTCTTGCAAAACAGTGGCTACTGGTGGCACAAACCCTCGGGGAAGCCCATATGGGGGATTGTTTGGGTCAAATGCAGAGTGAGCTTGATTATTGGGATACATGGTAAGAGGCACCAGGATTCCTTGCTGATTGAAGCCCTGAAGAGGATTAGCCGGTTGTTCTTCGCTTGAGGCTGAAGGATTCTCATCTGTATTCTTGTCTTTTTGCATTGTTTGCAACATTTCCATCATCTTGGCCATCTGCTCTTTGAGTTGACTCACTTCATCCCTAATCTCTTGAGTTGTTTCTAGGTCAGCCATGATTCTGGCTTGTGATCGGGTCCGATAAGGGTGTAATGGTACTCGTTTCCCGGCTATATTGATTAATATTCCTGATATCACGCATGACAACTATTAATTACTTGAGGATGTATTGTAGACTCATGCGGATATTTTTATTAACTATTCCTAGTCGCTCAAAGGTATTAGTTTTAATGGTGAATATTATACCCAGAACGTCTCGTTCAAAGGTATAATAGCGAATATCACTTAATGGTGAATATCAATTATCTCCAGAACGTCTCGTTCAAAGAAAATAATTTGCGGAATGAAGTTATTGGCGAATATTTCAAACAATGGTGTATATTAATTGTTCCCAAAACGTCTCATTTAAAGGAAAAATTAATGGTGAGTATCTTTGATTAATTAGCGAGTATTAATTATTTATGGAATGCCTCATTCATATAAAACAATTTACTGGTGAATATATTAATTATTTCCAGAACGTCTCATTCAACGGAAATAATTCAATGGTACATATTTTTTATTAACCATTCCCAGAACGTCTCGTTCAAAGGTATTAAAAAAAAAATATTATCTCCCATTTCAAAAATGTTCACCCTTGGTTTCCTATAACAAGAAGCATTATTAAATTACATGCATGATAAAAAGAAAATAATTACATGCATGATAAAAAGAAAATAAAAGATAAGGAGAAAGTACACCCACCTCCGTGCCCTAAATCGAGTTACCTTATTAGATTCTATCCTAATGGTCTATGGAATGTTAATTCGTGACCTCCCATTAGGGTGGCTCTACAAATCCAATAATTCTTTAGGCCTCTAGAGCTAAGATCCCAATTCATGATGTTGGCCACAACAGTAGGAGATCTACTAGGTGTGGGACATCATAAAAGGGTCACACTCTAGATGAGGTTTTCATGATACTCAAACAGGACGTACATCCAAAGTGGCTATCATTACACAACCTCTTTCTTAATCTTAGGGTTTACCAGGACCCAGGTATAGAGTCTCACTCATAAGTGTGTGCACAATGTGTAGGTGAGGTGTGTGGAGGGAGCATGCAAACCTGAAATCCTAAGACTACCCACATTTATCTGCAAAGGAGATCATGCTAATATGAAAATGTCGTCTATCCTATAGTTAAATCAAAATTATAATTGTACAATATTTACAGAATAAATAAATAAAAATAAAATAAATAAAAGTTATTAACAAAAGCACAAATAACTATGATAGGCCTGACTCTCAAAAGTCCCCAGTGGAGTCGTCAGCTGTCGCGACCGTCCCGTCCGGGAGCCGCGAAGAAAAGAAAGAGGAGTCGCCACCAATTTTTATTGGGAAAAATTGAAAACCTATAAACTTAAGGAAACTGGTCTTTTTTAAAAGGATTAAGATCGAGCTCGGGAGTCGGTTACGAGTAGGGAAGGTATTAGCACCCTACATCGCCCGTTCTAAGAACGGTACCTCAAGTTAATTGTACATATTTTAATAACTTCAAAAATATTTGTTTTACCCCAAAAAAAGAATAAAGAGAAGATATACAACACAAAAATAGGAAAATTTAATTTTAGCTTGACGAAATGATTAATTTCGCTCCTACGTATTCCCTGGTGCGATGGGAAACTCAAAGCCACGTAGTTCTTCTAGAAAATGCTTGATTGGTTGGATATTTTTTATTTTCTTTTGAAAACGATTTTTTTTTTATTTTTAAAAAGATTTTATTTTGGAGATAATTTTAGAAAAAAAGGATTTTATTTCAAAATTTACTTTTGCACAGGATTCAAGATAGCAAAGCTATACGATAAACCCTTACAAGATTATACGACACTTGAGGATGAAAAATCATATATCAACGTCATAAATTGTTGCGAGAATTGAAAACATCTTATTTATTTTTTTCCTTTTTTGTTTATTTATTTTATTTTTGTCCTTTTCTGATTTTATTTTGGTTTAAACCATAAAAATGACTAACCAATTGGACCCTAACCACTACACCTTGAGCCCAAAAAATAAACAACCAAACCCTTTTCAATTAACCCAAAACTAAAAAAAAACAAAAACTAACCAAAAATAAATAAATGAAATGGTTTGCCCCTCAGCTATGAAACCTGATTGTGAAACAGAGGAATGAAGCTCGGGACCTTTGAGCTACACGGTGACATGGGAGACGCGACTAGACTAGTTCGTGATGGGCGGCAAAGCGTGGCGCACGCACGGTGGTGCTCTGGATGGATGAGCTGGGGTGGAGTAGGCGCGGCGGGTTCGGAATGGGGCTACCACGATGGAGATAGGGAGTGATGAACGATGTTGCCTGGTGGTGCTATTGGAACGTGGGGTGACTGGTATGGCAGCAGTAACCAAAGTACTCTTGGCTTTTGGAGATAGCAATGTTGGGCCTGTGTGGATAAACAGAGAGGAAGATGGAGATGCTATGCAACAATGGGGGACCTTGGTGTTAGAACGTAAATGCTCTTATGATGGAGGCTTGGGTGAGAGGATATTAGACGCTGATTTGGATTTGGGGAGATGAAGGTCAATGGAAGTATAAGGTGAGTGATGGCTGTGTTGTAAGTGTGGGAAGAACCAAAGGGAAAGGGTCAGAAGCAAAGATGGATCATGATTAGAAAATTTGGTCCCCCCTTTTGATGATAGAATAGAATCCAATATATAGGGGGAAAAAAGTAACAAACTCTTGTTATCAAATTAGATGAGCTATCAAAAAGAAATCATCATCTATCTCAAATAGATTATGATAATTATATGAAGCAAAATCTGTTTTGAGAGTTTGAAATGATGGATATGTGATAACTATCACTATCTTTCCCTATCTACTAAAACAACCTAATCTTCATCACATTTTTATTTTATTTTTATTTTTTTATTATTTTATTTTATTTTATTTTTTATATTTTTTTATTTATTAAAACATGATGAGCCTAACTTCTAAGAATTGAGCTAAGATCTAATTAAATTTTTTTGCTGTTTTTTTAGTATTAAAAGGAAAAAGAAAATTGACCCGGACAAAATTGGGTGTTCACACAAACTTATCTAGGTAAGGTCAGAAGATTCTGTTCATGTAATCCATGAACACTGCAGGAGCATTAGTCACACCAAAAGGCATAACCAGATACTCATAGTGCCCGTACCGACTCCTGAAAGCCGTCTTCGGTATATCATCTTCCTTCACCCTTATCTGATGATAACAGGATCTCAGATCAATCTTAGAGAACACCGTTGCTCCCCTTAACTGGTCCATAAAATTGTCAATCCTTGGCAATGGGTATTTATTCTTGATCGTTACCTTGTTGAGCTATCTATAGTCCACACAGAACCTTGAACTGCCGTCCTTCTTCTTGACGAACAGTATAGGTGCTCCCCATGGTGAAACACTCGGTCTGATAAACTGCTTCTGCAGCATGTTGTCTAGTTGCTTCTTCAGCTTTGCCAACGCCGTTAGGGTCATTCGATAGGGTGCTATCGAAATCGGTCCGGGTCCGGGTGTATGATCGATTTCGAACTCTACCTCCCTCTTGGGTGGTAATCTTGGCACTTCGTCCGGAAAAATATTTGGAAACTCACGCACCACCGGCAAAGCATCCAGGCTTGGAGTCTCCTCAGCTTCCAAGGAAAACAGCACCATGCACTCTCTTGATTGTACACCTCCCGACACACTATCACTGGCAGGCAACGCTCTAGATTGCTTGGAAAAATAGAGGGTTTTATTTGAACAGTTTAGTACTACATGGTTGGCCGAAAGCCAATCCATGCCTAAGATAATATCAATCTGTTGCATAGGCAGATAGACTAGGTTCACGAGAAAAGTTCAGTTTTCTAACATAACCGGGCATTTTAAACAGATAAATAGAGTTGTCAGGGAATCACCCATAGGTGTAGAAACAGTCAAATCATATGGTAGGTTGAAACAGGCAAATTCAAATGATCCATACACGCCAAAGAAATAAAGGAATGTGTAGCCCCCGAATCAAATAAAACAGATAAGAGTCCCCCCGCAACTAGGCACTTATCTTGTATCAGATCGGGACATTGAGAAGTTTAGATCCTTTCACAGCAAACATCCTTCCACTAGTATGTGGCCTATTCGGTTGGCTTGTCGCTCTGCTATCTTACTTCTGCACCCATAGATCTTTCGCCTTGTGGTTGAGTCTGAAGCCTCTCGCACTGCGAATTGGTCCACCACTTGTTTACTGAAGTTTGTGTGACTTCCTTTTGATCGTGCTCTCCTAGCACGGTACATTTCTCTATCAGCTCGAAAAATGAAGAAAACAAGGGAAAATGCAAAAAGAAGGCGCTCGCCTCGCGACACTATTCTCGCCATGCAACACAGAAAGCCCTTCGGCTTCGCGACGTGAAAAAGATGATCGCCTCGCGATCCAGAAGGCCAGACTGATCAGTAAAGAACAGCCCCTCGGCCTTGTGACGCGAACATCTACTCGCTGCTCGCTCTAGAAATCTAGCCTGATCATTAAGGAATAACCCCTCGGCCTAGCGACACGAACCTTTACTCACCACGCGAGCCAGAAGGCCAGATTGATCAGTGAAGAACAGCCTTGCGACTTCGCGATGCGAACATATTGTCGCCACGCGAGCCAGAAAGGCTAGCCTGATCAGTAAGGTGTAGTCTTTCGGCCTCGCGAGACAGACATAAGCACATACAATATTCATAAACCGATATATATATCATATGCCCTATGAATAAAACGGTCATCACACTCGATAACTTGTGCCTCGGACGCTCTACCCTTCTTCTAACACGGTTAGTACCCAATGTGGATACAACTGTCAATGCTAGTACATTTCCTAAACCACACAGTCGGATATTAGAATCCAACTGCTCTGATACCAATAAATGAGACGACCTGCCGTCCCATCATTAGAACCTAAGATATTAACTAACCTTAATTGCATTATAAACGTTAGCGCGCCTTATTAATATGAAGCGAAGCTGAAAAATTGAGCGCGGAAGCAAACAAATATACGGCACGCAACGCTTCAGAGTACACAGCTTTAAAATTTAAATAAATATATCACATACATTATTGTCCCATCAGTAGGGCTACATTATAAAGTAGTACATACAGAGTATATTAGTACAAACCAAAATAAAAGTACGAAAGATAGGCCGAGAGATAGCTTTCCAGCTAATCACGATCGCTGCCCAACCTCTCGAGGCTAGGGTCTATGGCCCGTCCTCCGGTGTCAGGCTTGTACGGAATGCCGTCCAGTTCCTCAACAGCTGGTTCCTTTTCGGGATCTTCCCATTAAATAAAGTAACACATATAGAAAATAAAAGGAGATAAGAAACATAATTCATCAATATGGGAGAGGGGCATCAGTACAGCATGTATATATACATCACACAACACAGATTACATATACAACACAACATCACCCATCTCTTAAGTCACCAATCTCAATCATCTCAAACATCATTCTCTCAAACAAGCCTATAAGAGGGATACTAGTCCCTATGTATATGCTGACTTCCCTATATGCATGTCGGCCGATACATCACGTCCCCAATTGGATATCCCCGTCGGGATTACATCACATCACATCCCGCCTTGGATTTTAAGTAACGTCCCCAACTGATTTAACATAACCCTGGTATGAAAATCATCGGCTCAAGGTTCTCGAAAAACCCTAAGACAGCTCGAATCGTTTACCCGATCGATTTTCGGCCCGAATATAAAACATTATTTATATTCTTGGATGTCAGGGCACATTTTAGCAAAAAAGGTAGAGGATTGAATTCTAAGACTAATGGTCCTGACTGTTAGTCAATAAGAGGACTTGATAGTATAAAAACATTATCATCCGAAAAACATAGATCGGGTTCCGTTTGAATTTTCAGCCCAAAACTTAATCATAGCCTCCTACGATAGCGTAGAGCATGACTATGGCCTCGGAATAATTTATTTAATTTTATGGACCCTCCAATAAAATACAGCTACTTAAACACTGATTAATTAAAAAGATTAAGAAAATGGGGGTGTTACAGGTACATGGCTGTTATTGATGAAATCAAACAGAAATGACTGTCTACCAACTTGCACGTGGAATGAACTACATGCAGTTGACCTTAACCGTTTTCAGGTGCTGCAGTGGGAGGTGCAACAATTTCAAACGGTAGGTTTAAAACTAATATCTTTTTAGAAAGTACTTGTACCACCGGGCAGAAAGCTTTTGGTGCCTTTTTAAGCCATCATTGTAATCCACAAAGTTCAGTCCAAACCGCATAGTGAAGCTTGCAGACCATTCTAGATTGTCCATAAATGACCATGCGAAATATCCTCTTACATTCATTCCATGCTCCCTGTATATATTTATTACAAGTCAATAAATGAAAAGGTGATAAATTGAATATTAAAGAATAAAGTCATATAAGCTCTTTAGAATATAGAAAATCACTTACTTAATGGCAGGAAGATAATAGAGATGACAGTAATGATAATCAATTCTGTAAATACCCAGAAGGGATTCCTCAAGTGATAATATCGGATCATCGAACTCATCCATACCTATAAATTAAGGGAAATACATAATATAAAATAAAATATCGGACAATTTCTTCTAAATGGGTTTGTTTTAGAAAAATGAAATATCAGCATACATTTGCATAATATAATCATTGAGTGTAAGTTCTCGTTATTTTTTGTATAGATTTAAGTTACAGTAGCTTTCAAGGAAAATCAATATGATGTATTTGGGCATTTACCATTTTCAGTTATGTAAATCAATGGGTTTTTGGTGTATAACAAAAGATCTCGAAGTCCCAAGGGATAGAAGTATAACCAATCTGAAGCAGCCTGCGTACAATTATAATTATAAATAGAGATATCTTTTAATATTTTTATCAAATGGATTCAACTCTATAATGTTAGATGGCCACACACGTACCCTTATACCTAGCGGCCTCTTGTTGCGCTCAGCAGCAATTGCAAAAATAATGACATATCGACCACCACAAATTCAATGAATTTAATATATGTAATGTAGCATTTAATTAATTTAATGAACTGATAGATAAGTGTGCTTACATGTAGTATTGGTCAGAGCATCTGTTTCATATGTGGGTTTGTAGTATTCAACATAACATGCTTTCAGTTAATAAATGGCTCTTCGGTATCCAGGTTGAATGACAACCATTATCTCCACATTACAAGCAAATGACAATTTGGACAGAATCTTAGAAAAACTCCTACTTAGATATAGAGATCCTCTACATCGTTAGAACAACTTCTTTTTTTCCACACACAATATTCCACTTCTGTGCAGCTATATAATGCACATAATTGTTCTTAAATTTGATTATTTAAATTAAAAATTGTCAAATTCAAGAGTACTCAAACAATCGCAACGCAAATTCTCAACGATTCAACATAAACTTGTGGCTCTGATACCACTTGTTGGATATTTTTCGGAGATACTTAAAGATGAAAATCATCATCCAATCAAGACAAGTCATGTTCAATCATCAAGAAATAGAGAAAGACGATGGTGGAAGCGTAATCGAATCCATGGAGAATATGATAGAGGAGCTTGTGGGTTCTTAGTCTTCATATTAGTCTTGTATGCACAATTCCTCTTAAACAATAAAAAGTCTCTCATTTTCTAATGATTGGATGTTAGAAAAGAAAATTGTGGCTTTTATAATAAGTACATGCCCTTTCATGAAGAGTCATGACTTTAAACATTTATTATTTCTATTTTGGTCCATCATCAAAATAGAAATAAGACTTTTGGTTATATCAATATATTACAAAGTCCATACGAAATAAGATGTCATTTAATCTCAATAACTTGATCCATATAAGATAACATTAAATAGAATAATCCTTTAGATAACATACAATACATGATTAACGATATATGTAGGCCCACATATTAGATAAATATCTAACATGATGAGTTCTATATATATCTATAGCTGCTGGTACAAGGCTCTTATTGATGAAATCAAACAGAAATGATAGTCTACCAACTTGCACGTGGAATGAACTACATGCAGTTGACCTTAACCGTTTTCAGGTGCTGCAGTTGGAGGTGCACCAACTTCGAACGGTGGGTTTAAAACTAATATCTTTTGAGGAAGTTCTTGTACCACTGGGCTGAAAGCTTTTGGTACCTTTTTAAGTCATCATTGTAATCCACAAAGTTCAGTCCAAACCGCACAGTGAAGCCTGCAGACCATTCTAGATTGTCCATAAATGACCATGGAAAATATCCTCTTACCTTCACTCCATGCTCCCTGTATATATTTATTACAAGCCAATAAATGAAAAAGTGATAAATTGAATATTAAAGAATAAAGTCATATAAGCTCTTTAGAATATAGAAAATCACTTACTCGATTGCAGATCGAAGATAAAAGAGATGACGGTAATGATAATCAATTCTGTAAATATCCAGAAGGGATTCCTCAAGTGATAACATCGGATTATTAAACTCATCCATACCTATAAATTAAGGGAAATATATAATATAAAATATCGTACATATTCTTTTAAATAGGTTTGTTTTAGAAAAATGAAATTTCAGCATACATTTGCATAATATAATCGTTCAGTGTAAGTTCTCATTATTTTTTGTGTAGATTTAAGTTACAGAAGCTTTCAAGGAAAATAAATATAATGTATTTGGGCATTTACCATTTTCAGTTATGTAAATCAATGGGTTGTTGTACTTGATCTTGGTGTATAACAAAAGATCTCGAAGTCCCAAGGGATAGAAGTACAACCAATCTGAAGCAGCCTGCGTAAAATTATAATTATAAATAGAGATTTCTTTTAATACTTTTATCAAACGTATTCAACTCTATAATATTAGATGGCCACACACATACCCTTATACCTAGCGGTTTCCCATTGCGCTCAGCTGCAATTGGAAAAATAATTACATGTAGGCCATCACAAATTCAATATATTCAATATATGTAACGTAGCATTTAATTAATTTAATGAACTGGTAATAGGTGTGCTTACATGTAATATTGGCCATAGCATCTGTTTGATAAGTGGGTTTGTCAGGGCGTGGGGCAGGATAGGCATAAAAACTGGTGTAATAGTTTAGTCCAATAAAATCGAATGAACCACGGACTAGCCTGCTTTCCTCTGGAGTGAACGTTGGCAATCGACTTCCCACAATAGCTCGCATGTTTTTTGGATAGTCTCCTGTTGTTAGAGGTTCCATATACCTACAATCAATCAAACAAATTAAAAAAATAATCAATTTGGGAATGTTTTTCTAATCTTCCGACCTCTTTGTGTCTATGCACGCACACATTTCTACCTTTCAGTTATCTGTCTTCTCCTTTCACTTTCAGTTGTCCACTCATTCTTAAAACATTATATAACATTAAGAACTACTGATTTTGTATATTAGTGACACTAGCTGGCCCACAATGGTAGCTTGAGATCGGGAACACTTACCATCCATATTGGAAGTCAAGCAATCGTTTGGCAGCATGTTGATCGTCTGTGTCATTTTCTGAGAGCGGCATGAACCAGCTAGCCAGCAAGGTTATGCCTATCAATCCCTTTTGAAGTGCCTGCACATATATATTCATTATCTTTAAAATACTTATTTAAGGAGTAGTAAGTAATAACTGTAATAAAAGGTAGTATTAATTATTATTACTAGCATATTAACATAATGTTTGAAGTGAATAATAATTATAATATATATAATGAGGAATTTCTAAGTTTTTGAAGGTAAGTATATAATTAAAAGGTAACTAATATTTATAACTCTAATATTTTATTTTGAACTTTTATATAAGTAACTATAAGAAAATTGCCTTTCACTGACAGGCAAAATCTGTCACTATATGTTTAAAATTCGTAGGTATATGTAAAATTTATATTCACCTACGGTCAGTCCAACTGTCCATTATGAGCGACGAATAGCAACGGGAAATGACTGTCACTATAGGTTTTACTACGATCCATATATATTCACCTACAGTTGTATTTGACTGTCAATTAGCTTTACCTACGATTCATCTATCTTTACCTACGGTTTGACTGACACTAATACCTATACCTACAGTTTTAACGACTGTCACTAAAAATGTCCGTAGGTATATGACAAATTTATTGTTGTATATATAATAAATATTTATAATTTTATGTATATTCATTTATTTAAGTTACTAATTCGTAATGAATTAAAACAAATAAAATATCAACACGAAGAACGTCATTCATATAATAGTAAATAATGGAGAACGCTTATTCGATTGTAAAAAAGTCATATTAACATAATTAATAAAAAATATCAGGTGTTTAATTTAAATATTTTAATAATACTTTTTGAAAAAATATATTCAACACCTATCAATAATTTTATCATTTTCTTATTCCTTGAGGCTCGTTTTAACACAGTATGCGAGGTGGTGGGTCTATCAAGGTTTTTTACATGCGATCGATCAAAATATAATTTTTTATTGTCACATTATAAAAAATGTTTGACTCTCATTCTAAATCTTAAGACTAATGATATATACGAATTAAACTCAAATAAATAATATGTTAATTGTCTAGAGAAATGATTATCAGTACCAATGTTGAATTCGTAACTTTCATATGAAAGTTTTTAATTGGTTGTTTTTTTCGATCTTTACTCATTCCACTGCTCGCAGATATTTTTTCTATTGCGTGATTTGTGATTATTGTTAAGAGTTTTTCTCTTACTATAAAATAGCATCTCTCATTAGTCTAACAGATTTTAGCGCTAGAGCCGTGGTCAAATTTGCAAACAAACTAACGAACCTGATAATTTGTCTTGTACACCTCGACAGCAGTTGCATGAGCAAGAAGTAAATTGTGCGTAACGTTGTACGGCTCTGTTCCAGAATCACCACCAAAGCAATTTAGCTCCAACCAATCAGAACATCGACCTGGTGCCATAGTCCCAATTGCATAGCCAGTGTTGCTAAACGTATATGGCTCGTTTAGAGTAATCCAATACTTAACCTTCCTTCCAAATTCGTAGAAGCAAAGATTCACATAGTCTCGAAAATCGTTTCTGGAAAATTAATATGAGAGCTCAACAAATTATAATCATAACCTCGTACTCATTTAATATGCGCAATAAGTAAGCTATGGAATGGAAACTCACACTATACGAGAACTTAAGAAACCACCATACTCATCTTCCAAGCCTTGCGGAAGATCCCAATGGAAAAGAGTCACAAATGGCTCAATACCTGCAATTGTCTCGAGGATGATCTATGTAATTTTATTCTTTTTTAATCATTAACAGATAATTAAAATACAAAATATAGAGTTTAGAATATGACCATGAGCTTTTAGTTCGTCAATGAGGTTGTGGTAATATTGGATTCCTTCGTGATTTATACCTCCACTTATATTTCCCTCTATAGATCGATATACAGTTAATAAAAAAAATGGTTAATGCAAAACATCCAACTAGTTAAAAAAATTAAGTTGAGAATAATCATCTATCTAATATTTGACTTACTTGGCAGTATTCTGGGCCAAGAAATAGAGAACCTGTATGAATCCAGATTCATGTCTTTCATGATCCCAACATCTTCCTATAGCACAACAGTATATTTTTATATTGTACAGGAAATTGGAATCAAAATGAAAGAAGAGGGAAATTACAATAAGAACTCTATTAAATTTTTATTTTGCTTGTTCAAATTTCGTTGATAGATGAATTTCGTAGGGTCCAATTATGGATTCCTTAATTTGAGTTTAATACTTTTTTATGATATGAGTTTAATAGTTTAAAACTGCATTTTAAAAGTGCAGATATTATTACGTCAAAAAAAAAAGTGCAGATATTATTACATTAAAAAAAAAAGTGCACATAATGTCTACAAAAAAGAAAAGTGCGATTTACAGTTAGATATTCATATTTTTTTTTTTTTTATAATCTTACATATTCATATTTTCTATCAAAGTAATATATTCTGTAAAAGTAAAATTTTAATTTAATAGTTATCGATTTAAAGCTTTGTTATTTAAATTATGAATTTAATTGATATGTATAGTCAGTATAAATATTTTTTACATTATCAATTAATAATAAATTATCACATCATTAAAAAATATTTGACTCTTGTCATAACTTTCTTAAAAGTAATACATAGGATGATTTGTGATTGATTAATATTATAAAAACCTTTACACTATATCAAAATTAAAAACTCCATAAAATTTTCCTTCCCATTTAAACTTAAAGTACATATATATATTGGACCAACCATACCTTGTAGCGGTGATATTGGTCTACTGCGACATCTCCATTGCTTCCATCGCTTATCTTTTCTGCATGCCAATTTACAGATTGATACATGAAAATTATGCATATACGTATACATAATTTAATATTAAAGTAGAATAAAATATAAAACTAAGCGTTGCTGTGTTTCAACTAGGTCAATAGCTTATATAATATAGGCTAAATTATACTTTTGGTCCTTATTTTTTTTAGGTTTTATTTTGATCCCTTTTTTATTTTATTTTTTCAAATTGGTCCCTTATCTTTATTTTAGGTTTTAAAGTGGTCTTTTCCGTTTAAATTGTGGTACGGAGAGGACCACATTAACTATTGTAAAATAAGGGACCATTTTGGAACAAAAAAATAAAAGAGAGACCATGTCGATTGGAACAAAAAAAGGGACCACATTGATATAATTTTGCAAAATAAGGGACCATTTCAGAACAAAAAATAAAAGAGGGACCACATTGATGTAACTTTGCAAAATAAGGGACCATTATGGAACAAAAAATAAAAGAGAGACCAAAATGAAACCTAAAATAAAGATAAGGGACCAAAAGTGTATTTTAACTTAGAATATAATTGAAGAAATTCTTTGTTATATGTTTGTATAATGGATATAATTTTGAACTATTGTAAAATTGTTTTTACTATCCATATAAAAAATATATTCTTTTCTTTTTACAAACAAAGAAGTATATATATACGGTGTATAAAAGGATACACAAACATATTTACAAGAACACAAACAGAGACTATTGTAAAAAGAATACTGCACCAATCAAAAAGTACAGTATCTTTGTTACAAGGCCATGGTAGAAAGCATCACCAAAATAATTATTGATTTTACCATTGTTACTGCACCAATAAAAAATAGCCAAAATAAGTTGATTAATCCTATACGTTTATTTAAATTTTCACATCGGTACCATAAGTTTTATTTTTTTCAAATTGGTCTTATACGTTATATTTCGTTTCCACATTAGTTTTTTCCGTCAATTTCGACCAAATGCCGTTAGATTTGACCTGACGTGACTATGATATTAGTGCGACACGTGGCTTTTAATTTGATGCTGTATGGTCGAAATTGACGGAAAGGATTAACGTGAAAATGAATCATAACGTGTAGGACCAATTTGAAAAAATAAAACTTATTTGACCGATGTGTAAATTTAAATAAACATATAGGATCAATCAACCTATTTTACCTAAAAAATATATTCTTATTATCGATTTTACCATTAAATAATTATTGATGTATTATTAAAAAGGTTAAATTGCAATTTTCCTCCCCCAAGTTTTTCAGTTTGGCGAAAATGATCCCCTAATTTTTTTCTTCAAATTTAGTCCTCCTAAAATTCAAATGTTACGAATTTGGTCCCCATATTTTTTAATTGCACTTTTGATCCCCCAAAATTGTGGATTTTTTGCACTTTTAGTCTCTAAAAATCATGGATTTTGGAATAATGGAGGATCAAAAGGGCAAAAAATCCATGAATTTAGAGGACCAAAAGTGGAATTAAAAAAATATGGCGACCAAATTCGTAACATTTGGATTTTAGAAGGACTAAATTCGCCAAAAAAAAAAGTTGGGGACCATTTTTACCAAAATGAAAAAAAAAATTTTGAAAGGCCAAGAAATTTTATTAATGCATCCCAACAAACCACCGGCACAAGAGGTGCAAAACATGGTTGCAGGTCACCAAAGATACAACCTGCAAAATGAAAAACTTGGAGGACGAAAAATGCAATTTTGCCAATTAAAAATTAACATTTTTTATTTGAAAAATAAAATATATTTTTACTAAAGATTATTATAATAAGTTACCTAGATTTAATTTTAATATACTTTTTTTACACTGCTATCTATAAATCATTTTCATGTCATTAAAAATATTTCACTTTCATAATAAACAAAGTCATACATAATGTATAATTGGTCGATATGTAAAAAATTCAAGAAATATTAACAACACTATCTTTTTGACACACTTATTCTTATTTGATAAAATTAAATTATCTTCATCCCATCTCATCCTTTATTTGCCTTTATGTTAGAGAGAGAGAAAGATGTTGCCCACATTATTGGATAATGATATGACCTAATTAGCGGTTATAAATGGGAGGCAACCCTCACCCAGGAACTAACTTTTAGGATTGAGTTAAATTTAAACCTAAATTCTAAAAAAAGATATACCTGGATGTTCATGGGTGAAATTATCCCATATACTTGGTCCTTTACCGTCTTTGGTTGCTGCACCTTCGAACTATATATGTATAAATTTCGCAAACAAAACAAAATCATGTAATAAGTAAGTAGCTGTATATATCGGACAATAATTTGTACATTTAGATGTATTAAAATTCATAAAGTGACTCAAGTGATAAATAAAATTTATCTCGTCAAGGGAGTGATAAAATATAGGGATTTGAGCCGGCAAGAAAATTGATGCTTTGGAAGGACAGCATCAACATGAGCAATCCTAAGTGCTCTTATACAGGGCCGGCCCAACACCTATTGAGGCCTAAAGCAAACTTTATGATGAGGCCTTTTTAAAAAATTAAAATATTAATTATTTTGTACACAATAAGGAGTTGATCCCTGGACCTTGCAGTTAATGGTAAGCTTTTATACCAAATGGGCTAACTTATGTTTGTTGATATATGAAACATATCAAAAAGATAATATAAAAAAATATAAAATGGGCCTTTTTTTTAAAGAAAAAATTATTTTTTTGAGAGGCCTAAAGCAAGGGCTTGGGCCGCTTTATGCTTGGGCCGGCCCTGCTCTTATAAAATAAAAAATATTTTAATTTATACTATTTAATATATAATCAGGTATAATATTAAAAATAATAACAGACAATCACAACCTATATATATAATCGAGTTGTTTGCACTAATAGTATAGAATAAGTTTTTTCTAAAAATATCTCTCTTAAAACCAATGGGTGATCAAAGAAAGAGAAGGAAAAAAAAAAGAAGGAAAAAATGGTGTTTCAAATCCAGCTTGGGATTGATCATAATATATATATACACTGTGTTATAAGATATTTTCTTTTGATTAGCAAACAAATATTGTATTATACAAAACAAACACCATTCTAAATTACTACACTGCATATATACACCTAACGAAATACACGCTAGCCCAGCCTGTGAAAACAAAATCTAAGATAATCAGTGCAGCCTCTCCTTACATTCCACCATATTATACACCAAAATCTTAATCCACCAAGAAAAACGAACCAAACTATCAGTATTAGTTTTAATTGTACACAGCAACATTAATCATCTAGTGGAAAACAGACCAGAATACATGCATGCAGTAACTGTATAGTTGAGCACATCAGCTAGCCAATTATCACACATACATAGGTCAGCCCCCAATGTATCTTAAGATGTATGAAGAGTTATATATATACTTGGTACGCCGATGATGCGGCCCCAAAGATGAAGCCTTCAGGGAAGCTGCTCCGATTCAGCGAAGCAACTAGACTGTGTGGAATAGCTTCAACTGCATCTGTGGAAGTAACTAATTTGGGTGAGCTAACAAGACTAAGAGCAAGCAAGCCCACAAGGAAATAGGCGCCATTGAATGCCATATCTGGAGATGCTAGCTACTTAATTGCTTCATTGTCTTGTGCCACTGCCTGCCTTTTTATAGATCGAGGAAAGTAACCTACTAGCTATAACACGCACCTTGGTTTCTTAGTAGTTCTTCATACGATGTTCATCAACTTGATCACATGTTCTTTAATTATTATTCTTGTACCTCCATTTCATTAAGATTATTAATGCATTTGAACACATTTTTTGAGTGATAGCCAAGTGCTTAATTTACTTAACATGGTCAGCTATGTACTACTAAAATTGCGCTTAAGTTTAGACCTTAATTAATCAAACTCGCGCATCACACTAAAACTGTAATTATGAGTGCGTTTGTTTTAGATTATTTGATAATAAAAAGTATTTTTTAAGTTAAAAATCATTTTTAGTGATTTTAAAGTGTTTGTTTAAGATTTTTTAGGAAATCATATTTTAAAAAAAATCATTTTTATGGCTAAAATGAGAAGTTATTCCATTTAGCTTCTTACTAAAATCTGATTCTATAGATGAGAGAGAAAATTTTTGTTACAGATTATGAAAAAATGATTTTCATTTAATCTCTAAATTATTTTATTTGAAAATCATTTTTTCATAATCTGTA
This sequence comes from Ammopiptanthus mongolicus, assembly GCA_039655645.1. Classification (NCBI taxonomy): domain Eukaryota; kingdom Viridiplantae; phylum Streptophyta; class Magnoliopsida; order Fabales; family Fabaceae; genus Ammopiptanthus; species Ammopiptanthus mongolicus. The sequence continues at coordinate 26,206,225 of CM077346.1, read as the reverse complement.
ACAAACATATTTTTCTCATATGAAAAATGTTCCAAGTTGTTACTTAGATGTTAGCAATAATCAATGTTTATGCCATAAGGCATCATCTATAAGAAAACGTGACTATTTTATCATATATGGTTTTGGAACATACACGGATGTGCATACAAATGCCTTCCCGTGAGTTCATTGACACACAGTTAGAGGCGGATTAGAGGCGGAGGCAAGGGGACGTTGGGATACCACCGACTTTAGGATGAAAATAGGTCGGACCGTTCGTCGAGAGTCTATGATCTCACCTATTTAACGTCTGGTATTTGATCCGTCTAATTATTTAATAAAATGATGGCTTTTTAAAAAGTCTTTTTAGGACAAGCTTATTAGGCTTATGAAAAAGTCTTTTAAGCCTGATAAGCTGACTCATTTATAAAAAATGTTATTGTTTAATAAAATATATCATATATAAATATAATATTATTTTTTAATAATAATATATAATATATGTCTAGAAGTAGGTTTGTGGCCTATTTAAGCCTTATTAAAGGTCTCATCTATTAGCTTGTTAGCCTATCGGTTTGTGTAGAGATAGGGTTATTAGCCTATTTAAGGCTAATGCGAAATAATCCTTTAAATAGGCTTTCAAGTTAGGTGAAGCTTCTAAAATGTCAGATCAGACCCTAAAAAATGACCTACAAGTAATAGGACGGACTTAGGCCATATATTTTTAAGTAGGTTAGACCTATTTAAATCAAAGGTCTCGTCTAACTTTAGCCTATTATTTCATCCCTAACCATGATTCCCCTAATCTCAAGTGAATGATTTATATCCGGCCGTGTAGAGGCCATTAAGGCCACTGCCTTAACCCCCCCCCTTTTTTTTTTTTACTTTTTAGTATATATATAAACCCATGGCAATTGGAAAGCGACGAGTATTATCGGGCTCCAATAATCACACGTGTCTTCAAGTCTTTTGTGTACATAACATTTTGATGAAAATATTAGTGATGAGATTACACATTCAGTTGAATTTTTTTTTCATATTTTTAATATTTTTCATACATATTAGATCAATCTATTTCTTTTATTGAGGTACGATTTAAACAATTTTTACAATATGAAACTATTTTTGGTTTTTTATTTGAATCCAAAATTTTTAAAACTTTAGATGAGGATGGATTGAAAAAATATTTTATTTAATCTTAAAAAGTTTTTAAGATTTGATGAAGATTCTGATATTGACGGTATTGATTACTTTTAAGAACTAAAAAAATTTAGAGAAGTATTGAGAGAAGAAATTAATGCTCCACTAGAAATATTTATATTATATCAAAACAGTAGATTCTTTTCTAAATGTATTATCTGTTTATAGAATATTATTAATAATACGTGTAACAATGTTACAAGATAGATTGGACAGATTAACTATATTATCTATTGATAGTGAAGTGTTAGAATTGTTTGATTATAAAACTTAGATAAATGATTTTGCAGCTCAAAAAAACTAGAAGATTAATATTTGAATTGATAACTTATATCACATTAAGTCTCTCTAGAAATTTCATCTTAGGCCCCGAAATTGCTCTACACGACCCTTATATATATATATATATATATATATATATATATATATATATATATATATATATATATATATATATATATATATAATGAGTTGGATTACAAGATTAAAGATTGGAAAAGGACGATGGGGAGCTTACAGAGAATCACTTAGAGCTTCTATCTCTAAACTCTCTATATAGAAACGAAAATTGAAACCATTTGAAAGGGTGCCTTTCAACATGGCAAAGCACCCTTTAAAATATATATATATATATATATATATATATATATATATATATATATATATATATATGGGGCGACTCAAGTAAAAAGGAGTGTATTATTGTGAGAGTGAGAGGAATAAATCTGGGTCGTTAAATCATACATGGATGATCAGGATTAAAAGTTAATTGATGGTCATGTGATCACTTAAAAAAGTCACATGACTTTATGTTCTAATTTTGACCATTCATGTGTGATTCAAAGACCCAGATATATTCCTCTCATCTATCACACTAACACACTCCTCTCACTTGAGTCGCTCCCTATATATATATTATTTTACAACAATGCCCTTTTAAAAATTATTTTTTTGTTAACTAGTTGAGTCATATTTAAGAAGAAAACTATTGACCCATTTTTCATGAGATAAGACAAAATAAATGATAAAACACAGTTTAGTGCATCAATTTTTGTACAAGCTGATCACATGTTCTTTATAATTCTTGTACCACGATTTCATTAACAATGCATTTGAACTCATTTTTTGCAGTGATGGCCAAAGCTTTACCTAACAAGTCAGCTACCTACTAGAATTGCGCTTAAGTTTAAACCTTAATTAATTAATCAAACTCGCACATCACATGGGCTAATATTGTAATTATATAAATTTTGGCTAATTAATATATGAAAAATGTTATTAGTTGTTTGTCAACAACATCAAACAAAATGTGCTGATATATACACGATTTATATAGGTGGATGCTGTCTAGTGTTTTTACAGAGTTTCTGAAAGGCCTAAACCCTGAGGTGCTTCACAGGTTTTATATTCATTCATGGGCTACACAAAAGGACTAAGGTGTTGCAGATGGTCCATGCTTTTCTTGGCCATTATATAACTGTTAGAAACTGCTATCAGTACACTGCAGCTTAGCAATGCCCCTTGACTTTAATATACCTCATGGTTCTAGATCAAGATACCAATATATATATGTCTATAGTAATAGGGAGGATTCTATTTTTATGTTGTTTGGGCTATGTGTATAGTCAAGGACTCAAGGGTAAATCCAGATTCAGGGCCGGCCCAACACCTATTGAGGCCTAAAGCAAATTTTATGGTGAGGCCTTTTTAAAAACTTAACCCAATAATTTTTTCATACAAAATTAATTATTTTGTGCACAATGAGGAGTTGATCCCTGGACCTTCAACCTAATGGAAGTTTTTATACCAAATGGGCTAACTTATGTTTGTTGATATATTATACATATCAGAAAGCTAATATAAAAAAAATACAAAGTGGGCCTTTTTTTTAAAGAAAAAATTGTTTTATTTTGAGAGGCCTAAAGCAAGGGCTTCACTTGTTTTACCCTTGGGCCGGGCCTGTCCAGATTTGATGCAGAAGGGTTCCAAAAGGTTTTACTGCTGGTGTTATAATTCTGGAAACTGAATTCTTGTATATTTCATATCAAGGAGTAGTATATATACAATGGTGGTGCTCTGTTTGTAATACAGAGTTAGTTGTAATAGAAAATGAGCTATGCAAACTAATTACAATTGTGCAAACTAATTACAGCTGTAAAATACTAATTAGAGTAATGAATAGCTAATTAACTAATTAGTTCATCAGCCCCCCTCAAGCTGGAGCTAGGATGTTAATCATGCTCAGCTTGGAAACTTGTGATTTAAAAGCTGCTGGAGGTAAAGCCTTTGTGTGGATATCAGCTAGCTGTGCAGAAGAGGGAATGGGAAGTAAGTGGATGATGCCGGCTTGAACTTTATCACGCACAAGGTGGCAGTTAATCTCGATATGTTTAGTCCGCTCATGGAAAGTTGGGTTATGAGCTATTTGAATGGCTGCAGTGTTGTCACAAAACAGAGAAATAGGAGAAGTAATTGGATGATGTAGATCTCGAAGGAGATAGAGAAGCCACTGCACTTCACACACAGTTGTGGCTAAAGCACGGTATTCAGCTTCAGAGGATGAACAGGAGATCGTGCTTTGCTTCTTAGACTTCCATGAAATAAGAGAAGAGCCAAGAAAAATAGAGAAACCAGTGACTGATTTCCTGGAATCTGGGCATGCTGCCCAATCAGAATCACTGAAAGCTGTGACCTTAACAGCAGCAGTGGCTGAGAAAAATAATCCCTATCCAGCAGTGCCTTTGAGGTAATGCAAGACTCGATTAGCTGCCTCTTGATGAACTTTGGCAACATATTGGCTCAATTTGTTAACTGGAAAGGATAAGTCCGGCCTAGTATTGGTGAGATATAACAATCTACCAATCAATCTTCGATAGGCTGAGGAATCTGAATGGGAAACAGCACCATCTTTAGAAAGTTTAAGGTTGTGTAGCATTGGAGTAGGAACCGGTTTGCAACCCAACAAGCCAGCATCTTCAAGCAACTCCAAGGCATACTTTCTTTGATTAAGGACAATACCTTTGGAAGATCTTGACACTTCAAGTCCTAGAAAAAACTTCAAAGGCCCCAAATCTTTAATCTTGAAAAGGGAATCCAAATGAGCTTTTAACAGAATTAATTTCAGCAATGTTACTTCCAGCTAGGACAATGTCGTCCACATAAACCAGTAAAATGGTAAGATGCTGTCCAACAGATTTGACAAATAGAGAATAATCTGATTTAGATTGAACATAACCAAGGTGCAGTAAGGCGGAGGTAAGTTTATGATTCCATTGACGACTCGCTTGTTTGAGACCGTAAAGAGACTTCAATAACTTGCAAACTTGGTTAGGTTTTGGAGAATCAAAACCAGGGGGTAAGGACATATATACTTCCTCATATAGATCTCCATGAAGGAAAGCATTATTATCATCAAGTTGATGTAAATGCCAACCTTTGGAGGCAGCCAAGGCCAAAACCAATCGGACAGTAGTCATTTTTACAACTGGAGAGAATGTTTCAAAGTAATCTACACCCTCTAGTTGTGTATATCCTTTGGCAACCAGCCGTGCCTTATATCTTTCAATGGAACCGTCAGCCTTAAGCTTTACTTTAAAGACCCATTTACAACCAACGGTCTGTTTATCCGGAGGCAAATCAGTAAGTATCCAAGTTTTGTTTTGTTCCAAGGCAACAATTTCTTGGTCCATGGCCTTTTTCCAACAATCATGCTTAGAGGCTTGCTTGTAGGTTTTTGGCTCAGAAAAAGTAGAAATAGAAGCAAGAAAAGAAGCATGTGTAGAAGAAAAGTTATCATAAGAAAGATAGTTAGAAAGAGGATGACAAGTACCTGAAAGTTGATTGACACTGTGATGTTGCAAAATGGAGCTGCAGTGATAATCTCTCAAGTAATGTGGAGGGTGTTTTGATCGATTAGATACTCTAGTAGGAGGTGGTGGAAGATCATCAGCTGCAGTAGCTGTAGTTTCTGCAGAACTGGGAATGGTTGCTGCAGAATTAGAGACAGTGGTTGGAGAAACTGCAGGAGCTTCCTGAATGGAGTCATTGGATGGACCAGAATCATCAGAATTATAGGAGGGTATACTGGATGCTGCAGAAAAATGCGAACCAAAATTTTCTGCAAAAAAACTGGAACCATAATTTGCATTTTGGGAAATATGAGACATAGAAGTAAGGGAAGGTAGGCAAATATTGAAATCAGATTCAAGAGAGGCTGTGGAGGATTTTGGAATGGGAAATATAGTCTCATAAAACACCACATGTCTAGAGATAAGGATTTCTCTAGTTTGTAAATCATAAAGAAGAAATCCCTTGACACCATCTTTATGGCCAAGGTAAATGCATTTTCTAGCTCTAGGATCAAATTTGGTTCTATGATTAGAGATAGTAGATGCATAGCAAAGAGAACCAAAAACCCTTAAATGAGAAAGATCAACAGATTTGTTGTGTAAAATGGAAAAGGGAGATTGTTTATTTAAAACCTTGGATGGGAGAAGATTTATAATATGTGTGCATGAGCTACAGCAAATGTCCAGAAAGGTAAAGGAAGAGTGGATTGAAACAATAGGGCTCTAGCTATGTTTAAAAGATGTTGATGTTTTCGTTCAACAACTCCATTTTGTTGAGGAGTCTCAACACAAGAGAGTTGATAAATAATGCCATGAGAATGATAAAAAGCTTTCATAAGGAACTCTTGACCATTATCAGATCGAATGGTCTTAACCTTCTTACCAAATTGTGTTTGTACATAAGAAAGAAAATGTTGAATGTGTTGTCTAGTTTCACTTTTATTAATCATGAATTTAATCCAAGTGAATCTAGACTTATCATCCACAATGGTAAGAAAATACTTATATCCTTGAATAGAAGGACATGACAGAGGTCCCCAAATATCAAGATGTATCAAATCAAACACAGATTCAGACATAGAAAAACTAAGAGGAAAAGAAAGCTTTCTTGTTTTGAAAAATGACATATGTCACAAGGAGATGATGGAAGCATTGTTACATCAACATTTGAATTTTTTACAGTGGAGTAACAAGCAAAAGAAGGGTGTCCTAAACAAAAGTGCCAAATATCATTGGCAGAAACACAATGTTCTATAGAACTACTTGACTGAACAGAATTAAGAAGAACCGAATGAGGTGATGCAGCTTGAGAGAGTTTCAGCACATATAGTCCATCGTGAACTGCAGCAGTCCCAATCGTCCTCAAAGAATCCTTGTCCTGTATTTTGCAATGATCAGAAAAGAAAGACATAAAACAACAAAGGGAATCAGAAAGTTTTGTGACTGAAATGATGTTAAGAGAAAAATTGGGAATATAGATAACATCATGTAATGTAATCAGGTTAGACAGGTGAATTGTGCCTCTAATGCTAGCTGTGCAGAAGAGGGAATGGGAAGTAAGTGGATGATGTCGGCTTGAACTTTATCACGCACAAGGTGGCAGTCAATCTCGATATGTTTAGTCCGCTCATGGAAAGTTGGGTTATGAGCTATTTGAATGGCTGAAGTGTTGTCACAAAACACAAAAATTGGAGAAACATTATAACAGAAAGAAAACAAATGAAGGGAGGAAGCAATGTGGTCAGTAGCCCCAGAATCGATGATCCAAGGACTTGATACACTACCTATTTTGGTCTGAGAAGTAGTGATGTTGTGAGTGCTCACTAAGTTGGAGGAGGCAGATGTAGCAGTGGGAGATGCTTGAGGAAGAAGTGCCATGAGACCTTGAATTTGTTCCTTTGTAAAACCAAAGAAAGGAGATTTATCAGAAATAGATGATGCAGCAACTGAATTAACTGCTTTCTTGGACTTGTAACCTGGAGGATAACCATGTTTCACAAAGCATTTATCCACAGTATGGTTCATCCTACCACAATGAGTACACTGTCGAGTTGTTTTGCCTTTGGTTGTTTGAGAACCATAGGTACCAGATAAAGAAGAATTAGTCTGAGTAGCAAACACAGCAGGAACTGTAGGAGCAGTGGGAGCAACCGTAGGAGTAGGCAGAATGCTACCATGTAATTGTCTTTCCTGTTGTATTACCATCGAAAAGACTTTGGACAATGAAGGTAGTGGATCCAGAAGCAAAATCTGAGACCTTACACCAACAAAACTATCATTTAATCCTTGAAGAAACACCAAAACAGAATTGATATCCCTATATGATTGCATCTTCTTGGACACGAGACAGCAAGAAGTAGAGGGAATAGGTTGAAAATTGGCGAGTTCATCCCAAAGGATTCGCAATTTTGTATAGTAAGAATTAACAGAGGATTTAGCCTGTTTCAGAGAGTACAATTCAGAGTAGATCTGAGAAATGCGAACATAATCACCTTGGGAGAATCGGTCCTTCAAATCTTTCCAGATATCTGATGCAAGATCGAAGAAGATGATGCTCTGAACCACCTCAAGAGTCATCGACCGAGTGAGCCAGGATATCACCAAGGTATTGCAACGTTTCCAATAAGGAAAACTGAAATCGGTGAAATTAGGTTTGGTGATTGAGCCATCTACAAAACCGAATTTGTTCTTCATCTGAAGGGACATGGTCATAGAACGAGACCAGCTGTAGTAAGTCGATGGACCATCGAGAGGAGGAGCAACGAGAACCAGAGAGGGGTTTTCGTTAGGGTGAACGTAGAAATCGCTCGTAGGATCGGTGTAGTTGTTAGAAGGAATCGGAATCGCAGTTGGAATGGAAGAATCAAACATAACCTGATCAATGTCCGCCATTGCAAGAAGAACGATCAAGAACGATCGAGAAGAGGAAGAAGAATTCAGAGCAAAGAAGAAGAGATGCGGAAGCGCTAGGTTGAAGCGAATGATACCATGTTATAATTCTGGAAACTGAATTCTTGTATATTTCATATCAAGGAGTAGTATATATACAATGGTGATGCTCTGTTTGTAATACAGAGTTAGTTGTAACAGAAAATGAGCTATGCAAACTAATTACAGCTGTAAAATACTAATTACAGTAATGAATAGCTAATTAACTAATTAGTTCATCAGCTGGTGGTCATGATTCATGCAGCTAGTAGTATCTTTCTCTATTGGCAGGGACTTCTTAATGTATTTAATTGATTCAAAGCAAAGGCAAAGTGTATTTGTTCAATTTATGAATCACATGGCAGGGTGCTTTTGCTTAATTCGGACGAGTACAAAGGAGGTTGCTGGTTTATTCATATCACATGGCAAAGTGTATTATTCATTTGACTCAAATAATATGACAGGGTCATTTTTCTTTTGCTGTGATTAGATGTGGTCTGGTGTTTACATTGTGGTTTTTAACAGTGTACTGTAGGATTATAAATGGGGGATGTACTGGCATGGATGTATTTTATCTTGACTAGGCTTAGTTGTGGATTGGTGAATTCAGTTTTGAAACTGTAACTGTTTTATGTATTGGTTTAGAGTATTCCTTTTACTCCTATCTAATTCATTTTGTTTGCCTATAGAAAAAAAAAAAAAAAAAAAAAACAATATCAATGTTTATGCCATAACTGGGATCATCTTCTAAAAAAACATGACATTTTATCACATATGGTTTTGGAACATACGGATGCGGGCGATGTGCATACTTCAAGTGAGCTCGTTGACACATGGCAACATCCCTTTATAAAAATAAAAGGATTTATTAATTGATATATATTATCAGTATAAATATTTTTACACGGTTAATCAATTATAAAATGACGTATCAGATAAAATGTTTGACTCTTATTCTAAGTACCTCAAAAGTCACTTATATCATGATTTCTGCTTAGTTGATAATATAAAAAACTTTACACTAACAGTATATAACAATTAAACTCAAAATAAAATACCTATTTATCAACTAATATATCACTTTTAGACTTAATATCACTAATTGAGAAAAAACTGGCGTAGGAAATCATGCATGTGATAAACAATTATTAAGAATGCGTTTGGAAGAGCCTATAGAGAGTTTATGAGAATAATTAATTATGAAATTAAACTTATACAAATAGTTTATGAAAATAGTATATGGTGTGTGTTTGGGTAAACAACTTATTTAAGCGCTTAATATAATAAACTATTTTTCAAACAAGCTAAAAACGACTTATTTTCATAAGCTTCTCTGACAAGCTTATGGAAAGACCATAAACTATTTTCATAAACTATTTGCATAAGTTTATTTCCATAAGTTATTCTCATAAGCACTTACAAACGAACCCATGATCTTTTCATAAGCTCTTTTTAGCTTATTTCCATAAGTTTGTCAGAGAAATTTATGAAAATAAGTTGTTTTTGACTTATTTGAAAAAGAACTTATTGAATAAGCACTAAATTAAGTTATTTATCCAAACGCATCCGAAATGTATCTCTCTCACCCCCTTTCTCCCTCCCTCGCAGAGTGGATAGCACAGCTGTGTCGATGTGTCGATATCAAAGATCTTCGGAGTTGTCACAACATAATAATTAATACATAAATTAATTAATTAATATAAACAAGTATGTTGTATATTGTACATATATTTTTAAATTTAAAAAAGTTCTAAATAGAATATATTAAATATATTTAAAATTATAAAATAAATATGCATGATTAAAAGTATCAAAAAGCTTGTTTCAAAAAAAAGTACAACAAAGCTAATTTATTTATTTATTTATATTTAATATAAATATAAATCAAAAGAATGACTTTAATGGGTTAGACTAGGTTAAAAGGATTTTATAAATGAAACAAAGTTATAGGTTAAAAGCTTTCATTTTTATTTCAGTTTTTTTTTTTTCATATGACACTAATTAGTAGGCTCTTAAAATTATATGGATTTTGCATAATGGACAATTAAATAAGAATTAAAATATTTAATGTCTTAAAAACTTATGAAACTTTAATTTTTATTTACGGAGAAAAAGAGAATGCTATTGTGAAATATGTGATTGGAATATATGATTACTGAATGGAATATATACTAAATTGAAAGAATAATATAATGAATAATATAACTAATTGGAGTCATCGTGAAATATGTAAAATTGAAATAATATAAAAAATAAATAATCCAATTGATTACAGAATATACAACATTAAGAGCATATTTGTGAAATATTACTTTTTCCCATTTCAGCTGTTTTTTGGTTAAAAAGCTATTTCATACATAATCTATCATGTTTGGCAATTAGTTTAAATTTATAGAAAAGCTTTTTTTGGGGGAAAAAACTATTTTATGGCATCTAATTTATTTTAGATTAAGATTGTTGTGATTTGATTATTTTTCATTCTCAAAACTTTCTTCCCTATTTACCCCTACAAAACTAACTTCCAAACAAATATTATTAAATTATACAAATAACTTCGTATCCTTTTCGTAATTTACTATATAAAAGTGATTTTTTTTGTACCATCCAAACGAAATGGATTGTCTTAAAATCACTTTTCAACAAACATACCCAAACAAAAACAGATTCTGATTATAATCGATTATCATAATCGATTATCAGTATAATATATTTTTTTCAGCTTTCCCAAACACACTCTAATAATATAATTAATGCAATTAATTTGATTATATAGAAATTTAATACTCGCTCTAGTCCTTAATATAAGAGATAAAAAAGTCTTTTTTTATCCCATAATAAGAAAAAGTGACATTTTTATGCTAAATTTCATTTCTACCCTTATGTACTGTAAAATTCATAATAAAGAAACTCAACAATTCTCCATGCAAGTACTTTGGTTTTGCTTTACTCATTGTTAGATAACATAGTACTTGGATTTAGGAATAAATAAGTTAATTGAACTAGAAGTAATTAAATATGGGCCTTTGTGAAATAAAATTTAAAATGAATTGATTTCAATAATTATCTTTGGTCTTGATGAATAAGGATTTTCTCTCTTATATTGAGGACCGAAGCTAGTAACATGCACAATGAATGCAATTATTAAATAAAATATAAAAAATAGTTATACTTAATGTATACATGAATAGTACAGGAAGAACATGCTTTCATGACAGTCGTTTACCGATGACCTTGACTATGTCCGTAATGATTGCATTACCGACGGATTATATCGTCGATAACGGGGGTAATTCTGAACGTTAGCATTTCAGTCACTTTATCGATAGAATAATAGTCGGTAAGGGTAAAAGACATTACCGATGGCTTTTTTAGACGGGTAATATTCATGAATTTATGCGCGAGATAATTACCGACAAATTATCGCTTCGATGTAGATTTTACGTTTACCAATAGACCTATTCGTCGATAAGGTGATTCAAGTTACCGACGGATTATCCGCCGGCCGGTAATGACAACATTGATGATTTAACCTAATTTTGCCCATCACTAAGTTTAGCTGTCATATGTTATTGGCGGATATGCCAGTCGATAAGTTTTTAATTTGTAATCATGAACATTCATCTCCCTTTTCACTTTCCCCTTTCCGAAAACCTTCATCCTCATTCTCTTTCAATTTTCCCTCTCTTCTCTGCCACCAGCCACCATCACTGTCTCATTCGTTGTCCAACCACCACCATTGTTCCTCTCTTCGACCACCACCTGTTAGATTATTTATTTTAATTAATCAAAAAAATGGATTAGCATTAATTTTATGGAATTATAATTAATATGTTAATTATGGTTAACAACATTTTATCAATATAATGAATAGTACTAGGCTTATATTCTGAATAGCTCGTCATGGGTTGGGCTATTCAATTGATGCCCAATGAGAGGTCCCTGCCCTCATACGATATGTTACTTAATCGTTATCCCATTAAATGGTTAATAGACAGCCTGATGAATCAATCACTACAAAAAAAAAAAGGGTTTTTGACACCGAAAAATTCGATGGCAAACTTCTAAAACTCGATCACAAAACGTGTTTGCAACCGTTTATGCGACGGATAAACGGCGGTCACCAAACCCCGAGTCGCAACATAATTTACGACGAAAATCAATTCGGTGACAATGTTTGCGACCGAATATTCGATCACATAACACATTTAATTCAGTTGCAAATTTGAGACCGAATATTCGGTCACAAAACATACTAAATTCGGTCGCAATATGAGTGGTCGCATAATTTTGTTTGGGACCAATTTTGTCACCACTAAATCAGTTGCAAATTCAGTCACAATACATAAATTTTTTGTTAGATGTTACGACGGGTTACAGTGACAAATTCGGTCGCAATTAATTAATTTTATTATTAACATTTTTATATCATTATTATTATAAAAATATTAATAATAATTAATAATATTTATTTTATATTAAATTTTTTAAAAATATTACTAGTATTATTATATTTAAAATTATTAATATTATTACTAATATTTTATTTATTTATTATTAACATTACCAATTATAAATATTGCATATATATAAAATTACATTGCAAAATAAAGGGAAACAAAAAAACATTCTATCAATATAAATGTATCAATTCATACATAATGTATGTAGATGAAAATAAAAATACAAAGATAATAAAATCATGGAGGTGGTAAATCGTCCTGCTGCGTCACGTCGTCGGCTAAAATTCATCCACGTGGTCGGCCCTGTCATCCTCTACAGCAAGCGGTGGTGGAGGAGGTGGTGGCACAACAGGAGGCTGAAGCTGAAAGTGCCGCAAGATGAATTGTGTCTGAGTCGTCAGGTCATCAACCTTCGGGAGATGACCCACTGTCCCATTAAAGAACCTAAGATATTAACTATCCTTAATCGTATTATAAGCGTTAGCGCGCTTTATTAAGACGAAACGGAGCGAAAAGATTAAAAAAGTAAACAAGACTATGCTGAAGCACGCATACATCAGAGTAATACAGTGCAAACATAAAGGATACATACATGTATTGGTTGCCCCGTCAGTAGTGCTACAATAGTAGTGTATACATACGGAGTACATCAGTACAGACTATAAGCAAAATACATCAAGAGATAAGAAAACTTTCATGCTAGCTACACTTCTGGTACAAAGCTCAAAACCTCTCGAGGCTGGAGTTTGTGGCTCGTCCACCGGCATCAGGCTCATAGGGAATGTCATCCAACTCCTCAGCGACTGGTTCCTCCACAAGGTCTTCCCATAAAATAAAAAAAACACATAGAGAAAAGATAGGGAGATAAGAAACATGCATCATCAAACATGGGAGAGGGGCAGCAGTACAACACATATATATATATGTAGCACACAACACATAGAAAACATACAACACACCAACAACCATCTCTCGATTCATACACCACAACCATATCAAAAGTCATCTCTCAGATCAAACCTCTACGAGGGATACTAATCCTTATATGCATGTCATCATCCCTATATGCATGTTAGTCGATTTCATCACGTCCCCAGTCGGACATCCCCGTCGAGATTAATAACATCACGTCCCCAATTGGACATTCTCATAAGGATCAATAACATCACATCCCCAATTGGACATCCCGCCTCAGGATTGGTAGTACACATCTCGCCCCCATTTGGACATCCTCCATTGGGATCAAATATGCTATGATATGCAACAAACATCCACCACAGGTTAATACCGGAACCTCACACGTAAGCGGTCAGCCACAGCCACGATGCATTGCATCCACATCGACATCAACATCAACATTAACATCACGACGCCTTGCGTCCATGAGTCACATCTCCATGGTCAGGACCACGACGGTATCAATCCGAACAACATCACAACCTCACCATACTCTCATCAACAATCGTCCAGCCAATCACAAGAATAAAATATCACAACAATAAGCATGCCAATATAGATATCATCACGTTGACAGATAAACAGATAATCACACAGGCAGTTCAACATAACAGATAAACAGATAATCACATAGATAGTTCAACATAACAGATAAACAGATAATCACATAGGCAATTCAACAAATCAACCTCAACAATCACGTCGTCTAGCCTAGAGTATCATTTTAGCGGTGATTTCCCAAAGATACCTACACCTAGGGTCCAGGTAGTTTGTCCAGGGCTCAACCTCTAGTAAGGTTTAAGGTTCCCCTGTAGACATTCTAAACTACGCTTGCCTTCCCGACGATAACAATTCTTTCTCCCCACCTGAAACTGCTACACACGCTCGCCTTCCCGTACAAGCTTCCGAACACAACTCCGCAACCGGCACTTTAGCACACTTTAGGGCAATCGAACACAGTCTAATACTTCACAACAAATCACAACTTTAACATTGACAAAATATCATTCCTTGCCTCATAGGGTCTAGGTTCGACCAAGGTGACTTAAAATGGCTTGGGATGTCTAAAAATTTCTAACTTTTGGATGAATGATCCTTAAGCATACATAACACTAAATCAAGTCTCTGTACACAAAAACTTCAAGTGAAACTCATGACTTCCAAGAGTCATAGTTTCGGCCTCTCTTAGGAAAAAGGGCTAGGCATGTTATTTGATTACATGCTCTTAGATAGTGATGGAGGATGATAAGACTAGATCATAGAAATTGATTTCACATTAAAAGGATTTTTCTATGATTTTCTAGAGATTTATGAATATTGAACTTAGAAGTTGAAACATAGTTGATCATGGATTTAAAACAAGAATTGAGTGAAGAATATGAAGCTCAAAGCATCAAATAGAGTAGTCATACCTCTTGGGTGATGAAAATATGCAAGAATCCAACACTTTCTTCACAAAATTTTGTTAAGATCACACTTTGAATGAATGAGAAAGTTGAGAGAATATGAAGGTTGTGAGAAAAATTAGGGGATTGGCTTCATGAAGGGTGATTTAGGCGTGGGGAGGGTGAGGGATTAAAGGGTCCAAAGTTGTTTACTTAGGGGGCAAAATAGTCATTTCACCTAGGGACAAAAATGGAATTAAAACAAAAGACCAAGGACATAATGGTCTGTTCACGGTTAAAGTAACAAAATATCTAGATATTTTGTTTGAATGTCATGATGATGGTGATGAGTTACATGGCACGAACGTAATTCCATCAGTTCCTAGGGGCAAAACGGTCTTTTTCTAGCGTGAACGCGTTTCAGATATTTTCGTTTTCATTATGATCTTGGGTGAGTCACTGGCACGCCTTCCTAGGTGAGTTGACCTGATGTGACTTCAAGTTTATCCGTTAGCGAGTCCCGATAAATCCGTATTCAGCTCCGTTAATTACCCGATTTAGGTTTTACGCCCGAATAAAGCGTAAGAACTTATTTTTATTTGAAAATTTTAAAATTGCCGATATTGTTGGAAACGAGATATAAAACCTAATGGTTTCGTTCACGAGTCAAAATTGGATTTTCTGATCAGTAAAATCTTACTGTCAATGAAAACGCAGACCGGGTTCCGTCTGAATTTTCGACCCAAAATTTAACCGTGGCTCTCTACGATAGTGTAGAGGGTGAATATGATCTTGGTTTATCCAAAATTATTTTCTAAATCTCGGATAAAATATAAACTTATTTATATAAATTACCGATCTTAGAAAGCAGTGAAAATTAGGAAATTACCGATCTTAGAAAGCAGTGAAAATTGGGGTGTTACACTTCGCCTGCAACTCCCCCTCTTTGACAAATTGCTCGGGGAGCTCCTGATTTAATCGTGTGATAGTCTCCTGCATATCATGTATCACCTCTAGAGGGGCACTAGGCACGTCCTCGTGTGTAGCTTGACCGGAAGACGGGGCTATATAGTGATCACCCAGCTGCCCAAGCCCATACACATGCCCCTTCTTATTTCTACCACCAACAACCTCCAAATATATGGCATTATCATCGACGGAGGCCGAAGGCTCCTGACTAGAAGAACCACCCTCCTGTGAGGAACTTGCCTGAGCCTGATCTAAGGCCTCGTAATATGTATCCTACAAAATAAAGTTGAATATCATATTATTAACAATTAATAAACTACGAATATTAATATTGTAAGCAGTATTAAAAGTGTATACTTACATTGATGTCACGGGACTTTTCGTTCACCCATTCTCCGGACTTCAACTTCTTTGTCTTTGCCAGTATCTCGATGGCAATCGGGGGTTGGCCCATTTCCTGAGTCTGCATATATTGAAATAACTATTAAATGTGAGAAATCACAATTAATTAAGTAATGAATCAAACAACAAAAATTAAAATAAACTAAATTAATAAATTACCATCCTATCATAATACTTTCCAGCAGAGATACGACCTCCTGAGTAGGCCGAGGCGCCAGCATCTACAGCCCGATTCTGTCGGCCTATGGCGCTCTTCTTTTGGAAGTTTGGATTATTGGCAAAATATTCCTCTAGTTGCGCTCTGATATGAGCTGTAATCTAGTTCCCCTTAGACTTGCCATTTCGAATATGGTTCATTAAGGCTTTTATGAGGCAACTAGCCCTGTGGTCAAAGGCCATCTTGATGTGTGTGTGTGTGTGTGTGTGTGTATATATATATATATATATATATATATATATATATATAATACGTATAAAACATAAATTAAAACTAAATATGACATGACACAAAACTTTAATTTACCTTAAACTTTCCTCACCACAAATCCTCTGTGTCTTTGTGAACTGCGCTATAAGTGGGCCACGGAGAGTCAAACTTTGATTTGATGATATTTGCAACTTTTTTGGTAGTCAGCGTCGATGAATACATCCTGTGATTAAAAAAAAACAATCATGAAGTTGTGTATTTAAATATTGTTATATAATATAACTATATATTAAAAGGAAAACTTAACTAATATTAAACAATCTTGTTATAAAATTTAACTATTAAAATAACTTACACCGGATTGTCGGGGCCTGGCCTGATCACGATCCTCTGTGTAGTCGATCGTGAAGATGATGGTCCAACCGATGGCGGTGATGGCGCATGTGTAGATGATGATGGGCCAGCTGCTGATGGTGATGGTGCAGATGTAGATGATGATGGACCAGTTGCTGATTGTGATGGCAATGGGGTAGTCTCAGCGTCTGTCATAGGCTGGTCAGAACTATGCGAGTCGGTCGTGGGAGTTCCTCTCCCACCATGACCTCTGCCACGAACACCACGACCCAGCACACGAAGTGGCATCTGACCACCACGACCTCCTCTATTACCCCTATTATTATTTGCCATCTGTATGAAAACAATCAATATAACTTTAACTAACTTGAACATATTACAAACAATATAACTTTAACTAACTTGAACATATTACAAACAATATTATAAATATAGCTAAATTGAACAAAACACAATCAACAAAAGGGAAACAATATAATTTACCTAATTAGACATATCGGTATCAATAAATTCACCTTCACTATCACTTGATATACATGTATCCTCGTCTGATTCGTCTAAGTCGGGTTGATTCAGTGACACTCTATCAACTTCTTCCCCATCGCCCCCAACATCGACAAGAGAATCGCCAATGATAATATCTGGCTCAATATGTTGTAACACGTCAAGCCCTGCAATAATATTATCTTGGTATGGAGCCTCCATCTCAGCTTGATTGACTATAGTGTCCGTGATTGTACTGCGGGCCTTTGTCTTGATGACACCCAACCAACCTTGATGACCCTCGGGATATGGCGTGTAATAAACTTGCTCTGCTTGTTATGCCAATATGAACGGGTCATAAACCTTATTATATCTCCCCAATTTCTTAACTTCGACAATTCCATACTTATTATCTACCTTTATCCTTATAATAGGAGTATTATCAAACCAACCACACTTGAAGAGAACTAATTAACTTCATCATGGGCTCCCCGGTATACTCCATTTCAACAACTTCAGTTAGCACTCCCTAAAATTTATCTTCTAATTGACCATTTGTGCCTCGTATACAAACACCATAGTTATGTGATAACATGCCTTCTGATCAGGGCTCTTTACAAATCTCTCTTGCTTAGTAGCGAAGTCTACGAATACATGAACTCCATCTTGAAACTCTCCTATTAGATGTCTGTTGAGATCCAACCTATTGTACATCCACATCCGATTCTCGGGAATTTCCATTACTACTACCTAAGGGGGAAAGAATAGTTATTCAAAGATCATCAGCTCCTTATGACATGGTATGAACTTAATCCATTCTAGAAGAAACCTCTCCGACACTCGATCGGTTAATAGTTATTCCCTGATTCAAATGTCTCATACTTGATGAAATTTCGGCAGCATTTTCCTTCGGTCTCCAAGTACACGAGTTGAGCGTGGTGAGATCTACCACAATCAAGTATGCACCCAGAGAACCAAAGGAAATGCATAGGACCAAAATTTCATCAACTATATACGACATTTGAAGAAGGAAATGACTATTATACGAGTGTTGAAAAGGTTTTTTCCCAAACTGTCCCACTTCGACAATGAGCGGTACATTTTCAAAGTACGTGTGCTCATTAATATTGAACCTTAAACGGGAAGCTAATGCTTTAACACAATTTAAAATTGAAAATCAAGTGGAAAACTAAGGCTCCAATATTTTACCCTTGGTACTTGAAATTCAAGTTCATAGGGTAAATACAATTGCAATGGTGATCCCAACACTTTACATAAAGTGCATAAGGACTAATAAAATTGTAAAACAAATATAATTGACTAAATTATAATCACAGAATCAGTCCCTATTGAGCTCCGCTCTCCACTAACAAACAACACATCAAATTGGCATACACATGCATTTGACTAATTTATCAGCACACAACCAGCTTCCTATTGAGCTCTGCTCTCCACTAACAAACAACACATAAAGTTGGCAAACACATGCATTCATTATTATCAGCACACAACCAGCTTCCTATTGAGCTCCACTCTCCACTAACAAACAACACAAATCAAGCATTCAAACACAGAATCCAAAGCACCAAGCAAAAAGAGAGTATTTGACTTATTTCAACTCAAAGCAAAAAGTGGAAAAAGGGCGACGACTAGAGCAGTAACCGGATAGCAATAATATACCCACCAAACCTGATCAAAGCCATAAAAAATTAAGTTTAATTGAAAATAATTGAGAGCTCAAATACAATGAGATTGTTGGATCTTTAATAATTTATTCTTAAGTTTTTTCTTCTCAATAGATCAATGGCAATGTTAGGTACGTTTGGTCCGGATTAATATACAAGACATTAATAAATGGGTACAGCTAGCCTGCTATAGCATAAAGGAACCATCTAAATTGGCCTACTTGCCCTACTTATGTTTCACCATGAGCATTGAGCATGTGATGCATTCAGCAATTACACCACATTTGTTGATAAAAAATTAATTTATTAACCCTTATTTTGTTGATGATTCGGGCAGGAGGAGAGGGGAGAAAAAGAGAAGGAACTACCTCCAATAATTGCACAAATATTGGTCAAGAAATGTAAAAATGGAATATGTTCCTCTTTAAATTACAAAACAATATGCATCAACTGAATTATTATTATTATTATTATTATATATATATATATATATATATATATATATATATATATATATATATATATATATATATATCCCCATTGAATCAGTAGGAATGTATAATATTTTGGGGAAATCCTAAATGGAAGGATATTGCAATACGAACATCAATTATAGGTGCTTCAGCTATAACATACAAGAGCATTATATCTAATTTAACTTTAGGACTAGTTTTCCATGCTTGTCTGTATCAAATTAAAGTGAAAAACCCAAACTTCCAGTGCAGTCAAGGGGAAAAACAAAACAAAACCTTCAAATCATTATTTTTGGTTGCTCAATCACTTTCACAGACCATAGTCAAGTCAAAAAAGAAATAGTATGTAGTTATTAGTTTATATATCACCATTCCTTTTCTTTTCTTTTTCTACTTTTGTACATTTCAAGAACAATATTTCACTTCCAGCTTTAAAATGAAGAATAAAGCAATGAAAACAAAATTAATTAGCATAGGGTTTCATCAATGGGTACCCAGTACTAATCAGAATGTCAAAATTTAAACGAAGGAGGAATCTAGCTCCAGCAAATCACATGAATATCAGGCAATGGCCATTCGATGGTGGTTGCACCGCCCAGTGGTGGCTTCATCCGGAAGAGAGAAAGAGAGAAAGAGAGGGAGGGAGGGAGGGAAAGTGAAATGAGAAGAGGGAGAGGCTCGCGCACTGTGTATTAGGGAATTAATTTTGCAACCGATTAGTATTGGTCGTAATTTCGGTGACAACAATATTAAATACTACTTTTGCGACTGATTATAGCCGATGACAACATATTACCATTATACATCGATCGCAAAATCGGTGAAAAATTGAGTCAAAAAAGTTGACTTTTTATTTCTCAAATTTTGCCACCGAATTTGTCACCGATTAAAATACAAAACATTGTGACAGGCACATCGGTCACAAAATCGATCGCAAATTTGAGTCAAAAAAAGTTGATTCTTCATTTCTCAATTTCTACCACCGATTTTGTCACCGATTTCAATACAAAAAATTGCGACGGCAAATTCGGTTGCAAAATCAGTCACAAATTCACATTTTATATCTTGTTCCCTATTAACTGATCACCTATCACAAATTCGGTCACAAACTTATATGTTGTGATCGACCAGAATCGGTGGTAAAATTTCGGTCACAAAAATATCATTTTTTTTTTGTAGTGAATCGTGATTGAGGGGAATCTACTCTCATTCCAGTGCTCAACCAAGTGATTCACCCGAATCTCAAGAAAACCCAAGATTGATGAATCCGTTATATCAGGTGCACAAATTCTATTACTTAATTCTCTATATCCATATGCTATAACTTTGTATCTAGACGATCTTTTGGATGTTAAATTTTCATCAATTTTGGTATCAGAGCAATGTAGATACATGTTATCGCTGTTAAAATTCTCTCTGTGCCTTATTGTATGATAACAGAGACAGTTTGCATCAAGAAAACTCTTTGAATCGAAAGGGAATATGAATTTTCTAAATCCTTGGATCAAAAACGCTATAATTTTATGCATGAAATTCAAAATTGGTTGAGGGCTTTTGTTTCCTTGTATGTCATGATCAACATATCAAAAATCACATATTTTAGTGAGCTGAATTGGGAGAATTTTATGTTTGATTATTGCAGTTTCGTATAAACCCTAAAATCTCTCTCTCATTCGAATTCTGTTCAATCAATCCATAAATCTCAAAATTATTCTGGGGCTTTTGTAGATCTAAGGAACGCGATCAAAACCCATAAAGAGTTGCAGCAAATCGTTGCATTTTTCTGGGAGTTTTCGCTGCTCACTTGTACCACCATTTTTGCGCTAGAACGTATGTTTCTTTCGAGCTAGATTATTACTCATCAATTGGTGCATGATTCTTGAAATCAATTTGGGGCATCCCTTAGTCGCATATCAGTGACCCACATGCCCAAAAATTGCGGAGTTTCGTGGCCGAACGTGAGAGATCCATCCGGATTTTCATCGAGGGTCATGCAACACGTTTTGCAATTGTTGGGCGAGGAAGATGAACTTCCTCCACAAAGCCCACTCGCGGGGCGCGCATGGGGAGCGTGGGCCCACCTCCCTGACCTGATTTTTTTTTAATTTAAAATACTTCTTTTATTATTTCTGATCTTTTGGTAATTTTTTGGAATTTTGGACACCCTTAAATATTTTATATTGTTAAATCCGAAAATAATTTGTATTTTAAAATATTGTACTCTCGGATTTTTTGCCTGAAATTTTTTTGTATATATTCCATAATTCATCTATAATACCTGTGTACAACGTACTCTCTTTGTCAATGTATTATGATTATGGAATTATTTTTTAGGCCTTTTATGCAGATTGTTTATTTTATGTTTGTGCATGATATGAAATTATCATATATTCTTTGAAGCATAATTATTCTTAATTCGTATAACTGTAACCTCACCTATCATGGATACAATTATGCAAATTTTATGTTTGCTGAATAATTAAGTTTTATCCTTGATTATAATATGTATTACGTTAATAATAATTATATTGTGTGTTGTTATTAATGTAATTTATGATTATATAATGTACCTTTTGTTTTTTTACTTATATAAGGTATTTTTCGAGTACCATATCGATATTAGAATTTTGGTGATATAAGTCTTATGCATTGTATATTTTTGTGAAAATTCCCTTTGTGCCAATGACACTTTTGTGTACTGCACTCTCTCATTAAAAGTGTTATGATTATGCAATTAATCTTAAAGTGTCAAATATAATTATTCTTTTTGCATAATTTAGTATATATATATATATATATATATATATACACACACACACACATATATCACTTTCACTACTTTGCTTTCAGTATTTGAATGCAAAATTTTCTAGTTCACTATTCTTTTGTGACAAATATATACCTTAGACACTTTCTAATGATTAGTTTTAGTCCCAAAATTAAATTTTGGGTCATTATGGGTTAAGCCCATTCTTTTTATTAAATAAACGTGTAACACCCCGATTTTTTTTTTCGTGCTTTCTAAGGATGATAAACTCAATTAATGAGTTTATATTTTTATCTGTGTTTTAGAAAATGATTTTGGGAAAACTAAAATCATAGTTTTGTTTCATAAAATCGTAGGAGTCTTCGGTTAAGTTTTGGGCCGAAAACTCGAACGAAAACCGATCTACGCTTTTCAGATGATAGTGTTTTCTACTATCACGACTTAATCTGGACTAACGAACGAAACCATTAGTCTTATAATATATTCCTCTATCTTTTTCCTAAAATGTGTCCTGACGTCCAAAATATAAATAATATTTTATATTCGGGCCGATAATCGATCGAGGAGACGATTCGAGCTGTCTTAGGGTTTTTCGAGACCCACGATCAAATGTTTTTCATGCCAAAATTGTATCAAGTTATTTGAGGAATTCATACGAGTGTCGGGACGATTCCAAATATCGGGATGTGAATTGACCAAATTGCCCTTGGTTAATTTTATTACCAATTTACCTTTCCTATTATTAAACTAATAAACTCACAAATATCTAATAATCCCACCCTTATCTCTTCTCATTTTCGGTGGTCTCTCTCTCCTCAACTCACTTCATCTTCTTCTTTTCTCTTCCTTTCTCTTCTTTCTCTTTTCTTCTCAAAATCTCCATTTTTGGAGGTGGAAAGCTTGAGTTTTTGTGGAGCAATCTTCACCAAACTTGGAGTGGATCATCATAGGAGGTAGTAGTTCAACTCTATCTCTCTCAATCTCTCTTTTATCTCCTCATATTTTCATGATCAAGGATGTTAGGGTTTTGTCCCTAAAATCTTTGAAAATCCATGAAAAATTGTAGGAAAATCGTATCTGTACCAAACCAATTTCTATGGCCTAGGTTCATGACATACTTGTATGATCCAAGAGCTTAGAGCCAAGAAATCCCTCTAGCTATGTTTTCTAGGTAGGGGCCGAAACCCCCTATGTGTGTAGGGTAGGGTTTTGGTTGGTTTTTGATGATCTGATCTGATATCTAGGGCTGTCACACTTAGTTAGGGTGTTATCCAGAAAATGAGAAATTTTGGAGCTCCCTAGCTATTTTTAGTGTAATAGGGCCGAACCCTAGGGGTGGTGCATTAGGAGAAATCTCCGTTTTGTAAGCTAATGCCGATATGTTTTACGTGTATGTAGTGATCGGCAGCGTGTTGGGACGAGAAACAAGTTGATCGGGTGTTCCGAGTTGAGCTGGAAGCTACAAGAGGTAAGGGGATAAACCTGAGGAATTCCATTTCCGACAGCTATGTGCTGCATCGGTGTTTGTATTGTATTTAAATAGTTTATATCTGATGTTAGTTAATTTCTTGATTGACTGCTGTTGATTGGAATATGCATTGATGTGCTGATGTATTGATGTAACTGCTGATATAGTTGTTGTTTATGGATTCATATATTGGTTTCTCACCCTTGCATGTTTTTGGACGGGTTGTCCTTGGATATATATTGTATCGTGTTTACAGATGGAGCCAGAGCCGGATCACCTAGCGCACTCCGGGATGCGCGTCCTAGCGTTTGATCGGAGGACAGACCCAGCCGCGTGGGTTATCCACCCAGGGGTGGAAAATGCGGCGTACACTGGACCAGTTTGCACCGTAAGCGGAACGGCTGAGACGGGACCGCGGAAGAGTACTCGGACAGTGGAGACCATCCAGGTGCCTCTCCCTCCCATCGGGCTGATGCTGCAGGCCCTTATGGAGCAGGGTGTGATCGAGTCGGTCGCCCCCGCTGCACAGTCCCCGCAGCAACAGCTACCCCAGACGCCTCCCCCGCCTTTTGTCTTGGTAGCGGGCGAGCATGTCGTAGAGGATGTGGGGGAAGAGGAGGAGGAGGAGGAAGACCCTGAGGAGGACCCTCAGGAGGACCCGGAGGATCTTCTTTCGGATGCTTCCGATCCCCATCCATAGGGGAACGGGAATGTAGGTTCCCAGAGTCCTTCCTCTGGTTCCAGCATTGGACTTCCCTCCGGGGGATTGTCCAATGGTTTCCATTAGTCGGACCAGCTTAGGGTGTAGACCTTTTTTTTTGAGGCAGCGGTTTTTGGGTAGTCTGTTAACGGCTACTGATGGCCATAGGTTTTAGAGATATGGTTCCAGACTGTCGCTGCCTAGTTTTATAGCTTTTTAGAAGTTTAGTATTTATTCGTTCTTTTGTGAAGGGACTTGTTGTCCATCATATATATGTATATATACCTTGTTCTAATTATTGTATATGACTAGTTTTGTGTTATCTAGACTGGTGCCTATACGTATAAATAAGAAAATTTTTGTCACGAATTCCAGAATCTGTTTATACAAAAGATGTTTTTTTTTTCCGAAAGTAAAACCAGCGAAATTTTATTTATCGTTTCATTAAGGGTGTTGAGTTACGAAAGTGGCACTGGGTTTGAGGGTGCTACAAAACGTATGTAGTGAATTATTAAAATGTATATTAATTTTTCATTTATGTATATTAAATTGATTTAAATTGGTAAAAAAAAAATTTGTTATTCTAATATACACAACGTTTTTTCACTACTATACTCTTTGAATCTAGACCCATTTTTAAAAATTTTTATTATTCTTAATTTTGTGACAGATATGTACTAAGTATTTTCTCTAATCATGTGTCTTGGTCACAAGAGAAATTTTGGATCATAACATAATTAAATCCTATACTTTAGTGAATAATGAAATTGTGTATTATTTTATACCAAATCCTAGAATAATATTGCCTCATTGTTAATAATATGCTCACTTGTAAAATATCATCAAGATAATTTTGTTGAGCAATTCTTAAGGTAATTGAAAATTATATCATCCTTGTAATAATCTATATGAAACATATCGATTTATAATTAGGGTTTTTTTGTTCTTTTGAGCGGACAATGTACAAGGTTTTATGATACTCTCATTATACAAGTCATCAAAGTTCATAAGCTCTACACACAAAGATGAATGATACTCTCTGAGATTAGTTGCAAAGTCTTTATTTTTTGACTTGTTATATGATTGCATATATGGAGAAATTCATTAATAAGATATTCTCCTCCTTTTGTGATTATTTTCAGTATGAAACTATGCAATTGTATATAAGTGTGACTGTTCCCAGAATATTCTGAAATTAAGGAAATCTACAATCAATTAATTTATTGATTGTTCGTTATAATACTCTCTTTTGAAATTATGTCTTTATTTATAGTGAGAGTATCGTGTAAATATGTGATTACACATCTTGGTTTAGAGTTCTATTCTGGGATATTAAATTGCTTTATGCACTTTTATATACTTTACTCAGTCAAAAAATAAGCAATAACTTTTGTCATTGTACTCTTTTCGATTACAGTATTGAGATAGTGAAATTAATGTCATGGTCCTTATCTGGATAAAGTCATGTTTATTTTATGCTTATACTAGTGTACAAGTCTTTAATTTATTTGAACATGTCTACTTGGTAAATATCCTTTCAAATGGGAATTTTAGTTAATACAATGTAAAACATTTCTTACTTATTATGATTCAGGACCCTTAGGCGGGATCATGATAAGTAAAGAATTTTTGTGAAAGGCATTTTTTCTTTGTATATAGAATCATTTAATCATCTATTTATATGATAAATGTTTACTTGTTATTAGCCCTTTTTTTATATTGTATTATTAAATTTCTTATTTATTGTAATTCGGGACCATTAGGCGGGATTGTTGTAGATAAGAAATTCTCTTAAATGGTATAATCGGTTGTACATGGGGATAATTTAATTCTCTATTTTGTGCATATGAAATGTTTCCCCTTGTTGTCTTTGATATCAGCCTCCTTGCCTAACTCTGTCAAAACAGTAAATCCAACTTATATATTATTATGTGAAACTTGACATGTGAGTTAATTGGGCATAACCCTTTTGTAATCCAATATTATGTTAAACCTTTTTTTTCCTTCTATCGCAATGCAAATTTGTGTTAATGAATTTTTTTTTTACTCGAATGCATTGCAATTATTATTGGATTAATTTTCTCATTATGTGATAGAGAAAAATAGTTAAATATTCTCTTAAAACCTTTTTATAATATTCTTTTATTATTAGTTCAACTATTTTCTTTATCAAGTGAGAGATTCTTGGATATTGTAATTACGATCACATAAGTGGGATTATAGTGATACATTGATTTTACCTTGATTTATTGCCCAATTAACTAGCATAATTTCCGCTTCACATATAGTTTGTCATTGTTTTGTTGTATGGACCTATATTGAGGATATTATTGTCTTTTCGAGAATATTATAATACACTGAACTCCTAATCTTTGCTAAGAAAATATAATGAAATCCCAAATTAGTCTACAATGTTTGTTGAGAATAATTTCTCTATTCTATACCATTGTTCTACACCATTGTAAATGGTATATTTGGGATATATATTGAATAATTTTTTTATTCTTATCCTTTGATATACAAAATAATATTGCCTAATATATTAATACTTGTGAGAGTTACTGACTAGTTGTTATTATATCCTCAATTATAGTCAAATATAAGGTCTCATGTACTTCCGCTGCTTGTAACCTAATCTTCTGCTCAAGTGCATGTGATTATTAATTAACACTTGTTTTTTTTTTTTTTTGAGTGAGTTGTTGTTTAAAATACCAAGCAATTTTAATCTCACTCATGTGATAAGATTACCTTATTTATAAAATTCTTTTTCTAAGAATTTATATTTGATAATGACTCAAGGAGATTCTATGTTATAAAGTGTCAAATGAACACTTATAATCTCCTTAATTCTATATGCAGAATATGTTGTTAACTATGAAACCCAGATTTTGTAAAAATTTGTTATTGATAAGTTATATGTTGGGTTTCATATTATTATCATGTAACCACTTCTCGTGACAATTCTGCGCTAATTTATTTCTCTCTAATTTATAAACACACTCTTAAAAAGAGAGAAATGATGAGTTTTTGATTCACTTTGGATATTATACTGCACAAGTTAAGATCTCACTATTAAATATTATACCATTAGAGTATTTTAATACTAATTGGCTCTAATGAAAATCCTAATTTTGTTTAGGTATATTGGATTAGTGGGAGTGTGTACACAATATTGTTGTGTCTCGAGACTTATTAATCTTATATTGTCATATATTTGTGCGTGTATTTTGTAATCAAATGACATATTCTAAAATGACATTGTTATTTAGTCTTGTCCTATTGTAATGAGATAGATATAAAATTTGTTTAATCTCGGTAGGCATGTTGAGTAGATGCCAAAGCCATTTTGTTGGAAACTACACATATTACTCTTTAGCATGCAATTATATTGTGTTTCTCTTTTACCCAAAATACCACATTCTGACTGGTCACAGATAAATAAATACTTTGCAGGTATAATGTTAGTACTCCTATCGAGTATGATGTTCTGCATTGTTGGAGTACTAGTAAATCTTATGTTTGGACCAATAGGCCTAAGTGCTTGCTCATTATTGACATTCTTGTGGCCACATTAATCTATAGTGTCATTCTATATGAAGTAGGTGTCTATGCCTTCCATGTAGGATATTGTTGAATTTCCTAATTGTTTCTGGATTCACATAGTCACTTTTTTAGTAGAATTTGGATTAATTGAATGTCAAATATTATAGAGCATTTGTTGTTTTAGCCCATATGTGAATACTCTTATTAATGGGCTATTATGAGCACTTAGATACATGTGGATTATGTTTCTGACATTTACAAATTTCAAACTTGAATTGAGCATATTGTTAGAGAAAACATGTTTGGAGAACCGCTAACCAAAGACTTAACTATTGAACTTTATCGAAATATTGCAACTTATGTTTTGGTTAAAGTCTTATGGTGTTTTGGGTTAGTGGGAGGCTGAAATTATGTTATACAAGATATGTATGAGATGACATCTCTTTAATATATCATATCTCTTATAGCATTTTCAGATGCTTAGACCATACTTGGATTGCATATTACTCTTTACTTGATTATATTTTTCCAAATACATCATTCTTTATATATATGGAATGTAAGTCTTTAACGGGTATGATTTGCTTCCCTATCGGATATCATTTCTACTGCGTTGAAGCTTATGTTTCTTAGACTATTGATTGATATGTGCTTTCACCATAATTGATATTCTAGTCATAAAATTCTTCTTCTTCCGATAGTTGACTAATGCTAGCCAAGTAGGACAATGTTAGATTAATTATTTCAATTAATCAAAATTATGGATTAACATTAATTAATTATATGGAATTATAATTAACACTAGTGCAGTAAACACTTTTTAAATTGGTTAAAAATGACTTTCTAAATCGGTTCTAGAAACAGGAGATGTAGAATGTGGGATCTTTCAACATCGGTTAACAACCGATGTTGAAAGTGCTCTTTCAACAGATTTCTGTTGAAAAAGTACTTTCAACATCGATTTTGGATCATAACCGATGTGGAAAGTTCACTTTCAACGTCGGTTATAAGGTAGAACCGATGTTGAAAGTGCACTTTCCAAATCGGTTATGAGCCATAACCGATGTTGAAAGTGCACTTTCCAAATCGGTTATGAGCCATAACCGATGTTGAAAGTGAATTTTTTAAAAAAAGAATCTATTTTAAACTAGTTACAATCCTTAGCTCTGTATCATATAACCAGAATCTCAACAATAACAGAATCCCAATAATAATAGAATCTAAACTACTATATAAAGTCAGCCAAACTGCTATATTGATTAAGCAAAAGTCTTCTATTGATTCAACAAACTCAACTAAATACATATAATGTCACAAAACGTGCTAAGAAACATTTCCCTCCAATCTGCATTGTGCACTCTCACTCTAACACTCACTCAGTTTTATAAATAACAAAGGAATAGCAGCAGAAAGAGAGAGCCAACGAATTTCAAAGAGGAGCTCTTAAGCTCTCTTTATTCCAGAGAGACTTCTCCATCGTTTGAATAACAACCCCACCCAAAATTTTACCATGTAAATAGAATTCGAAAACAGCCTTTGTAGAACCAAACACCACCATGACTGTCACCCTTATCCATGACAACCACCAACCGATAAACACCATTAATTGCAAACCAAATCAAAACAACCACCTAAGCCTCAACCATAGCAACCCTAGATTCCATAACCAAACTTATCTTCAAAGAAACACCTACACCCCCACCAAACACAACCACTAGAACATAAAAAAATAAAAAAGAATAGGGTTCACATTGCAGAAACGAATGCTAGGGTTCACAAACCTGGAAGACGAAGGTTGTACAGGGGGAGCAGAGTGGAGAAGATGTCAATGGTAGTCTCGTGTGCGTGGAGGAGACGTCAATGGCAGACGCGAGACGCAGAAAGGCTCGCGGTGGTCAGAGTGAGGAAAGCAAAGAGGAGACTGCCATGGAACACAACATTAAGATTAGGGCTTTGGAGGTAAGGAAGAGGGAAAGAAGAGGGAGCAGAGGTTACCTCTCACGTTGCTTCTGGTGGTCGCGCGAGAAAGACGATGTTGTTTCAGCAAAAGTGTTCACTGTACGAACGCGGGACTTGAGAGAGTTGAATATTAACGTTATAATTTTTTATAGACATCTAAAGCAACCGATGTAAAAAGTGAGATTTTACATCGGTTTCTTATCCAACTGATGTTAAATGTCACTTTTTATATTGGTTGTAAAGCAACTGATATTAAAAGTGAGTTCCAACATCTATTTAATTACAAGTATGCCACCGCCTCATTTTTTACATTGGTTAAAAAGCAACTGATGTAGAATCCTGTCGTAGAATCCATATTCTACACTAGTGTAATATGTTAATTATGGTTAATAGCATTTTATCAATATAATGAATAGTATTGGACTTATGTTCTGAATAGCACGTGATGAGTTGGGCTATTCAATTGATGTACAATGAAAAATCCATGCCCTCATACGATAGGTTACTTAATCGTTATCCCATTAGACGGTTAATAGACAACCTGATGAACCAATTGTGATTGAGGGGAGTCTACTCTCATTCCAGTGCTCAACCAAGTGATTCACCCTAATCGCAAGAAGAAATCAAGATGGATGAATCCGTTATATCAGGTGCACAAATTCTATTACTTAATTCTCTATATCAATATGCTATAATTTTGTATCTACACGATCTTTTGGATGTTAAATTTTAATCACCACCACCACGTGAATGGCCTCCCACCTTTTCCCATCATTTCTTCTTTTTTCAACCGTGAATGACCTCCTACAACTACGGCAACCGTGAACGACCTCCTACAACTATGGCAATCGTGAACGGACGTGAACCACCACTATGAGTGTTTTTTGATATATATTTTATTTTTATTTTTGTTATTGGTATTATATATACTTTCTTATGTTGCCAGGTAGAAAGAGGTGTAGTGTAATCTGAGTTGTTCATTGTCGATACAGAGGCGATTTGCTTGGTGTAAAAAAAAATCAACCCTCTATTCTCCCAATCGGCTCTCATTTTCCATCGGCAAAATTTTTGTAGGTTAGCACTAACATAATAACAAAAAAGTTTACATAATGTTTATACCAATTAATCAGTATTTCTTAAAAGAATATTCAGACCACTATGCAATGTTTAGTGAAATCTCCAAATTAAAACAAGGTCAAGAAATAATGTGTAATTACTAAACCCAAAACCATGCAAATAGAAAAAATTACAATGCTAATAGTCATAGGCACTTAGACAGTGTGATGGCTGCTCAAGTTTGCATGGTGAGGATAGCCAAGGTGAAAGAGAACAAACACTGTTTCGCGAAAGAGGAACGAGGAATGATTGCGCGACTGAGATGGAGGAGAAACGAAGAAGACGAAAATTGCTTCCTTCATGCGGCTGAGAACGAAGCGATGTAGCTTCACATTTTAAAAAAAATATATTGAATTTTTGGGCAAACCGT
Source organism: Ammopiptanthus mongolicus (assembly GCA_039655645.1). Classification (NCBI taxonomy): domain Eukaryota; kingdom Viridiplantae; phylum Streptophyta; class Magnoliopsida; order Fabales; family Fabaceae; genus Ammopiptanthus; species Ammopiptanthus mongolicus. Next base: position 26,174,752 of record CM077346.1, on the reverse strand, counting down.
TGGATTGCCGATTTTTACTGGTTTGGTTGATTTTGTCCCGATTTTTATCACAAACGGTTCTTAGAAACACTTGAATTGGTGCTAAGACTGTTTCACCAATTAACCAATTGAATTAACCGATTCTGACAACTATGGTTTAAACTGCCCCGCGCCAGATAATCTTATTTTTTTGTAACCATGATATAGGTACGAAATATCCACCACCGTTAGCAGTGACTATTCTCTGTCGGAGAACCTGTTGGATACACAAGGTGAGTTCTCCCCTCCCAATTAAGTTTTCTCCATACATAAGAGTCAGAATTCGAATCCCTGATCACTTGCTTAAAGTGTTCGGGCTAGATAATCTTCTATCTTAGGAAAAGAGGATATAAATTATTTTTTTAGGGCCAGTTCGAATTATACTATTTCTTAAAGAGCACATGCTATTTATATGATAATAAAAAATTTATCAACTGAGATTCATAAATATGAAAATGATACATACGGATACCAAAGCCAGATTGTAACATAACTTATGATTTAAACTAGACTCAGATAAGTTAAAAAAAGTTGGAGATATCAAATTAAGAATTGTTTTTCTTAAGCAAGGCCAGATTGTTTCAAAAAAAAAAATTAAAAACAAGGCCAGATTGCAACATTGCAATATTCAGGGCTGAACCAACATCTATTGAGACCTAAAACAAATTTTATGGTGAGGTTTTTTTTAAAAAATTAACCCAATAATTTTTTCATACAAAATTAATTATTTTGTTCACAATGAGGAGTTGATCCCTGAACTCTCAACCTAGTGGTAAGTTTTTATACCAAATGGACTAGCTTATATTTATTGATATATTATACATATCAGAAAGTTAATTTAAAAAACATACAAAATGAGCCTTTTTTTTAAAGAAAAAATTATTTTATTTTGAGAGACCTAAAACAAGGACTTCACTTGCTGGATCTGACAATAAATATAAATATATATATATATATATATATATATATATATATATATATCGGACAAAAAAGTTCACGAAGTTCTAAGTGGTAACACAAAATCACTAAAATATCTTTTACAGAATATTAGTTTTCCGTAAAGCAATCCTTTGATTTTTGGTGAAAGTAATAATTTGAGTCTATACGTGATATATATTTTTTATTTAGTCATTATATATAAAAAATTTAAAAATGGGTCTTTAAATGTGTAAACGTTAACAAATTTAATTTTTATATGTATAAACGGTAACAAATACCGATACCATGGAAAATCCATAAACTTTTTTTTTGTTTAAACTAGAATCAGATTTAGTTAAAAAAAGAATGGAGATATCTAATTAAGAATTGTTTTTCTTAACGAAGGCCAGATTGCAACATAACTGATAAAAAGCTCACGGGGTTCCAAGTTCTAACACAAAATCACTAAAATATCTTATAGAGCACGTTTGTTTACCTCCTTGAATTTTTCTAATCTTCTTTTTTCAACTTACTGACAGAAGCTTCGACTGTGATATATTAAAAGCCAATCGGAAATTTGGGCAAGAGGAAATGGGCAAATTTTTGAGAAATGATCGTTTCAATTTTTATTTTTTAAATTATCATTTTTTTAAATTATATATCAAACTATCATGATTTTTAAATTATATTAAGAAGTCTCATTTGGAGGGCACGACTTCTAAACATGATTTGAGAAAAAAATTTGTCACAGAGTTGGGAAGTCCGGTTCTTCAACCACGACTCCTCAACGCGGATTTTAATTTGAGGAAATTTTTTTGTCACATCCAGTTGGGAAGTCTGGTTCTTCACCCATCTAAGCTTTCATGTTTTCACCCGTCTAAGCCTTTGTTCGTTTGATGACTTTCATCCGTCTGATGAAGCTTTCACTCATCTAAGCTTAGATGGGTGAAAGCATGAAAGCTTAGACGGGTGAAAGCTTCATTAAACGGTTAAAAGTTTAGACGGGTGAAAGTCATTAGACGAATGAAGGCTTAGATGGGTGAAAGCATGAAAGCTTAGATGGATGAAAGTTTCATTGGACGGGTGAAAGCTTAGACGGGTGAAAGTCATCAGACGGACGAAGATTTAGACGGGTGAAAACATGAAAGCTTAGACGGGTGAAGAATCAGACTTTCCAACTGGGTATGATAAAAAAATTTCTCCAAATTAAAACCCACGTTGAGAAGTCGTGGTTGAAGAATCAGATTTTCCAACTGGCTGTGACAAAAAAATTTCCCCAAATCTTGTTGAGAAATCGTGGCCACCAAAGAGGACTTCTCAATGTTATTAAAAATGGTGGTAGTTTGATATATAATTTGAAAATGATGGTAGTTTAAAAAATAAAAATTGAAACAGTGATATTCTGATAAATTTGCCAGAAGAATTGATAGTTTAAGAGTGTCGGGCCAAATAATCTTCTATCTCACGAAAAGAGGACATAAATTATTTTTTTAGGGCCGGTTTCAATTATACTATTTTTGAAAGAGCACATGCTAGCTCATCAAAAAAAAAAAAAAGAAAGAGCACATGCTAATTATATGAGAATATAAAAATTATCAACTAAGATTCATAAATATTAAAATGATACATACCGATCGATACCATTGATAATTCACAAACTTTTGATTAAACTAGAATCAGATAAATTAAAAAAGATGGAGATATTTTTCATTAAGATTGAGTTTGGATCCTCTCATATGTATTCTTTCATTTATGAGAGAGAAAGAACAAAAAAAAATTATACTACGTTTCATCCATGACTGGAATTAGCAGCATTAATTAAAAATAATTGGATAATGTATTTGGATGTTTGAAATTTTGATAAAATCTTTTTAGTTTATTACAGCAATATTTTTTTGTAACAAGGCTCTTTTAAAAATTATTTTTTTGGTTGATTAGTTGAGTCATGTTTAAGAAGATAACTATTGACCCATTTTTCAAGAGATAAGACAAAATAAATGATTTGTTAAAAAAAAAAAGACAAAATAAATGATAAAACACGTGCATCAGTTTTTGTACAAGTTGACTGCATGTTCTTTATAATTCTTGTACCACGATTTCATTAAGAATGCTTTTGAATTTTGAACTCATTTTTTTTAATGACGGCCAAAGCTTTACTTAACAAGTCAGCTACCTAGTAGAATTGCGCTTACGTTTATACCTTAATTAATTAATCAAACTCGAACATCACATGGGCTAATATTGTAATTATATAATTTTTGGCTAATTAATATACGAAAAATGTTCTTAGTTGTTTCTTAGATGTCAACAATATCAAACAAAATGTGCTGATATATACACGATTTATATAGGTGGATGCTGTAATGCTATATAGTGTTTTTACAGTGTTTCTGAAAGGCCTAAACCCTGAGGTGCTTCACAGGTTTTATATTCATTCAGGTGCTACACAAAAGGACTAAGGTGTTGCAGATGATCCATGCTTTTCTTGACCATTAACTGCTAGTAATGCGTCTTGACTTTATGTTGTTGGGCTATGTGTATAGTCAAGGACTCAAGGGTAAATCCAGATTTGATGCAGAAGGGTTGCAAAAGGTTTTACTGCTGGTTGTCATGCAGCTAGTAGTATCTTTCTCTACTGGCAGGGATTTCTTAATGTATTTAATTGATTCAAAGCAAAGGCAAGGTGTATTTGTTCAATTTATGAATCACATGGCAGGGTGCTTTTTGCTTAATTCGAACGAGTACAGAGGAGGTTGCTGGTTTATTCATATTACATCGCAAAGTGTATTCATTTGACTCAAATAATATGGCAGTTCATTTTTCTTTTGCTGTGATTAGATGTGGTCTGGTGTTTACATTGTGGTTTTTAACAGGGTACTGTACGCTTATAATTGGGGGATGTACTGGATGTATTTATCTGGACTACCGATGGAAATGGGTAGGATATCGATATGATACTCTAGTACCCGTTTTCGTACCCGTGTTTTGAAAAAGTATCCGTATTCGGACCCATATTCTCGTGTGTAGTAACTTTAATACCTATACGCTTACTCTCTGGGTACCTAAGTATCCGTATCCGCACCCGTTACCCGTACTTTAATATAAGAAATTTTAATTAAACAATAAAATACCTAAACTCTTATAAACTCTTGCATTTCAAACTAAAAAATGAAATTAGTGGATCTAATAATCAATTTATGAACATGAAATCCAAACGTTTTAATACAAAATATTCAATAATCAATCTCCAAAACATCAAGTAAATATTACAATAAACTTCTAAGAACAATAATTCAAAAACTTGACGCTCCTGAGCTGCTGGCACTCTCTAAAATATGCTAAAAAAGATACATTACACTAATTAAGGGTAATTATAAAGATACCCATTAATAACACATCGTAAAGTAAATAATGATATATTACTTCATCATCTAAATCAGAGTCCTCAAAAGACTGTAAATGCTTATCTTTCAAATGTAAATATTGTTTTAATCCAATGATGTCAATAGAAGCTAGAACATAACAAAAAAGTAAATAATTAGTCTAACTAATTAAAAGTAACAAACACAAATTTAATTAAGGATCACAAGGTGCTGTGATACTGAATTAGCGATGTCGGTCACAATAAGATTAGGAGAATGAGAGTGAAATATGTTAGGTCAGAGTGTTTTTTACTTTCCTTAAGTTTTTTTAATGTTTTAAATTAATATCAGAATATAATATATTATATCAGATATTATATATATATATATATATATATATATATATATATATATATATATATATGGAATGAGTACTAAAGTACCTGTACCTACACCTATCGCCATTAATTTTTGCGGGTAATTATCCGTATCCGAATCCATACCTAATTTGTGGATAATTACCCTATCCATAACAGATAACTTTTGTGGGTACTCAACCGAACCAGTACCCATTATCATCGCTAATCTTGACTAGACTTAGTTGTGGATTGGTGAATTCAGTTTTGGAAGTGTAACTGTTTTTTTATCTATCGGGGTACCCCTTTATTCCTATCTAATTCATTTTGTTTGCTTATAAAAAAAACAATATCAATGTTTATGCCATAGGAGGTATCATTTTCTAAAATAACATGACCATTTTATCACATACTCCCTTGATCGATATTATAAACATAAAAGTTTCAAAATTTTTGATCAAATATATAAATAAAAAATAATTACTTTCCTCCTATTTAATGACATTATTCCTAAAATATCCTTTTCATTTATTATCAATTTTGTTTTCCAATAACTCATTTTATTCCAAGTCCAAAGTGTCAAGTCCCTTTATGAAGGGTATTTTAGATAATAGACTTAATTTTTTAATAACATTAAATAAGATTAACCAACTTTTTTAATATGTGTATTCCATTAAATTTTTTCTTATAATGCTCACTAGAGGGAGTATATGGTTTTGGAACATACGAACGCGGGCGATTTGCATACAAATGCCTTGACGTGAGCTCATTGACACATGGCAATATCCTTTTATAAAAATAAGGATCTTGATAGTAAGTATCCTAAAGACATTGTTTAAGAAATCTAAAAATAGAAAAAATTTATTAGAAAGTGTAATCTTTGAATGTTGAATATATTGAACACACCACTTTTAATGTAAAATTTCTATCTTTAATTCCTTAATCAATACCTTTAGGGCACTAATTAGCATTTGCCTAAAAATAAAAGGATTTATTAATTGATATACACTATCAGTGTAAAGATTTTTTTACACAGTCAATCAATCATAAACTGACACATCAGATAAAATGTTGGACTCTTATTCTAAGTACCTCAAAAGTCACTCATATCATGATTTCTGATTGGTTGATAATATAAAAAAACTTTATACTAATAATACATAACAATTAAACTCAATAAAATACCTATTTATCAACTGAATATATAACTTTGATATTGAATATCAATACGAAGGGAGTGGGAGTTTAATATGGGGTTTCTTAAGAATAAAATATTATTATAATATATCACATATGATTTTGGGTTCCTTAAATTTAAAATGGGTTCCTTAGAGAGTTCCATAGTATTTAAATATGTTTTTTTGCATTTGATACCGTAAAGATGAGAGAGAATATTGGATGTTGAAGGGAGGGAGAAGTTATGGAACTTGACAATAGAAACTCCCATGGGAGTGAAAATTGAGTGGGTGTCATAAATTTGAATTGGCATACATGAACCCACTTAAAATCTTAAAATAAGTTTCTTAAAACTTTATCATTGGAGATGCTCTAATTGAGAAAAATAGGGCCTAGGAAATCATGGATGTGATAAACAATTATTAAATGTATCTCTCTCTCCCCCCTTCCAAAGTGGGCAGCACAGGCTGTTTGGATATCAAAGATCTTAGGAGTTGTCACAACATAATAATTAATACATACATTAATTAATATTAACAAGTATGTGTATGTTGTACATTTATTTTTAAATTTAAATAAATTCTAAATAGAATATATATTAAAATATTTAAAATTATAAAATAAATATGCAAGATTAAAAGTACGAAAAAGCTAATTAATTTATTTCTTTTAATATAAAAATATAAATTAAGAGAATGACTTTAATGGGTTAGACTAGGTTAAAGGATTTTAGAAATGAAATAAAGTTAAAAAAAAGTAAAATACTTAATGTATTAAAAATTTAAAAAGCTTTAATTTTTATTTCAGTTTTTTTTTTTAATATGACACTAATAGGATCTTAAAATTATGTGGATTTTGCATTATGGATAATTAAATAAGAATTATAATACTTAATGTCTTAAAAACTTAAGAAACTTTAATTTTTATTTATGGAGAAAAAGAGAATGCTATTGTGAAATATGTGATGGGAATATATGATTACGGAGTATATACTAAATTGAAATAATAATATAATGAACAATATAACTAATTGGAGTCAGCGTGAAATATGTAAAATTGAAATAATATAAAAAAAGAAATAATGCAATTGATTAGAGCATATAAAACATTAATAATGTAATTAATGCAATTAATTTGAGCATGTAGAAATTTAATAACACAATGAGTGCAATTATTCAATAAAATATAAAAAATAGTTATACTTAATGTATACATGAACAGTACAATAAAAACATGTTTTAACGATGGTCGTTTACCGACCACCTCGACTATATCTGTATTGATTGCATTACCGACGGATTATACCGTCGTTATTTAGGTCTTATTTTCGACGGGCTAAAGGCTGTCAGTAACATCTTACTTTCCGACAGCAAAGGTCGTCGGTAACTTCTCTGACCATGCTATCGATGGCCATGGCCGTTGGTAATGTTACCCACGACCCGTCCCTTGGTAAGCCCTATGGTAACTTTGGCGCAAATTGGCGCCAAGTTATTCCCGTTGCGTTTCTGACGGCTAGGCCATTGGTAAGGGTACTTAATGGTAACGACGACCAGGGCTGTCAGTAAGTGACGTTTGGGTTTTTCGAGGTAACAGACGTTTCCGACGGCCTGAGCTAGCCGTCGGCAAGATTACTTTATTATTGCCGTGGGTACTTGTAACAGTCACTTTATTAGTACCGACGACTTAGGGCGTCGGTAAATGTAACTTATTATTACCGAGGGATAGGTCGTCGATTCGCCGTCGATTAGTGTTACTAATACGAGTACAGTATCCTTTCCCCCTCATTTCACTTCCATCTCCCTCAAAACCTCTCCTCTCCGGTCTCAACTTCACTCTCACCACCACTACTCGCCAGTGCACGAAAGAGGCTCCCTCTACACATCCTCTCCTCTCCTCTGTCTCAGCCACCACCAGCACCAACGAACGCACGAAGGTGCCACCGGACCACCACCGTCGGGCCATCTTCAGGCCTATCATTAGGCCGTCTCGTAAAGGGTATGAATTATTAATAAAATAAATTTATTCAATTTCAATTACATGTTTTTACTTGATATTGATTCACATGTTTTTAATGTTAAGGTTGCTTCCTTCAAAGGTAGCTTCGAAGAACATCACAGCTGTTATTGAGTTGATGTTCCATTATCCTTGGTTCACATGGGGACAGCTCAATGACGATCAGAAGCAGAGTTTCTTTGACGCTTATAGAATAAGTTGTAATTTTCAATTTATTTAATATGTTTTGGTTTATTATTTCATTAATTATTATTTATGTCTTCCTTATGCAAACAAAAGTTGCTTGGAGAGTCGAGCATGAGGCATTGGTCGAGAGGAACTTTCACATGAAGGCCACCCATTGCCTATCCGATATGGTCAGGGACGCCTGCCAAAGGGTCGAGCGACCCACATGGATGGGGGACGGAGTGTGGGCTGCCCTATACCGCCACTGGGCTTTTGCTGAGTTACAGAAAAAATCATCCCATGCAAAGAAAAATAGGCATCAGAGAAGGGTGGGAGTCTGCACACAAGAGGTTCCATCTGTCAAGCGGAGTACTTTGAACGTCTGGTACATTCATAGTTTCATTCTTATGCAATACATATATTGGTCATAGTTTTTTACGTACAGCTTAGGGACAGAGGGGGACCAGTGCCGAGTAACGAGCTCCACTGCCACACCCATATCAGGAAGGGTACTGTCGAGTATGTAGATGAGCGCTCTATGCGCACTCAGGTAATGCCCCTTTTATTTATAGTTTTGTAATGTATCATTTTATTATATATTATAAATGTCTCAATTTGTTTGATTATGCATAACAAGAGGAATTTGAGGAGAGGATATCTCAGGCAACAACCTCTTCCTCCACCCCACTTGACCCCAAGGAGGAGGAGCGACTTCCGCTGCATATTTGGGCGGAGGTTGTTGGCGGCAAGAATAAGGGCCGTCTGTACGGTGCAGGAGACCTTTCCGGTTTTTGCTTGGTTGTTGGTTGCTGGTTTGGTATTTCTAGGACTCTCTCGTTCTATCTGGTTGCTGGTAGAACTTTCTCTGTCTGGGTTCTTTTTATCTTTGATGCTTTTGTTCTCTCTTGCTGATGTTATTGGGTAGAAAAAGGTGTAGTGTAATCTGAGTTGTTCATTGTAGATACAGAGGCAATGCTTGGTGTAAAAAATCAACCCTATATATTATGCCAATCGGCTCTCATTTTCCATCGACAGAATTTTGTAGGTTAACACTAATATACTAACAAAAAAGTTTACATAATTTTATACCAATTAATCAATATATCTTCAAGAATATTCAGGCCACTGTGCAATGTTTAGTGAAATCTCCAAATTAAAACAAGGTCAAGAAATAACATGTGTAATTACTAATTAAACATGACAATATCTCCAAAACAATGCAAATAGAAAAAATTGCAACACTAATAGTCATAGACACTTAGACAGCGTGATGGCTGCATAAGTTTGCACAGTGAAGATAGCGAAGGTGGAAGAGAACAAATATTGTCCCGTGGAAGAGGAATGAGGAATGATTGGATGACTGAGATGGAGGAGAAACGAGAAAGACAAAAATTGCTTCCTTCGTGCGGCTGCGAAAAAAATGACGTCGATTCATATTTTTTTAAAAAAATGAATTTTTGGGCAAATTGTTGGATTGCCGATTTTTACTGATTTTGTCGATTTTGTCCCAATTTTTATTGTTACTGGTTTGGTTGATTTGATCCCGATTTTTATCATAAACGGTTCTTAGAAACACCCAAATTGGTGCTAACACCATTTGACCGATTAACCAATTATATTGACCGATTCTGACAACTATGGTTTATAGCCAAATAATCTTCTATCTCACGAAAAGAGGACATAAATTATTTTTTTAGGCCCACTTTCAATTATATTATTGGATTTAATTGATATGTATTGTGAGTGTAAAAAATTTTTGCACAGTCAATCAACCAGAAATTATCACATAAGCTAAAATGTTTGATTCTTATCCTAACTACTTTAAAAGTCCCTCATATCATTATTTCAGATTGGTTGAAAATGTAAAAAACTTTACACTGATAATATATACCAATTAAACTCTTATACTATTTCTTAAAGAGCACCTGCTATTTATAGGATAATAAAAAATTTATCAACCGAGATTCATAAATATTATGCAAAATAGGTTGATTGATCCTATATGTTTATTTAATTTTTTACATCGGTCGCATAAGTTTTTTTTTTTTCAAATTGGTCCTATACGTTTCATTCCGTTTCCACATTAGTTCTTTCCGTCAATTTCGACCTAGCGTCGTCAAATAAAGAGACACGTGTCGCACTAATATCGTGTCACGTCAGCTCAAAACTAATGGCGTTAGGTCAAAATTGACGGAAAGGACTAACATGAAAACGGAATGAAACATGTAGGATCAATTTAAAAAAAAAACTTATGAAATCGATATGAAAAATTAAATAAACGTATAGGATTAATCAACCTATTTGACCTAAATATTAAAATGATAGGTACCGATACCAAGGCCAGATGGTAACATAACTTATGTTTTAAACTAGGCTCAGATAATAAGTTAAAAAAAGTTGGATATATCCAATTAAGAATTGTTTTTCTTAACCAAGGCTAGATTGTTTCAAAAAAAAAAAAAAAAATTTAAAACAGGGCCAGATAGCAACATTACTGACAAAAAGGTCACGAAGTTCTAAGTTCTAACACAAAATAACTATGAGTAAAAAAAACACAAAATCACTAAAATATCTTTTACAGCACATTAGTTTTCGGTAAAGGCATCCTTTGATTTTTCTAATCTTCTCTTTTCAACTGTGGATGGTGATTTATTAGATGCCAATCCGAAATTTGAGCAAGAGGAAGCGATAGTTTAATGTAGTGCCAGGCCAGATAAGCTTCTATCTCATTAAAAGTGGGGGACATAAATTATTAATTTTAGGGCCGGTTTGAATTATACTATTTCTGAAAGAGCACATGCTATTTATGAGAATAAAAATTTATCAACTAAGATTCATAAATATTAAAATGACACATACCGATACCATGGAAAATCCATAAACTTACTTTTGGTTTAAACTAGAATCAGATTGAGTTAAAAAAAGAATGGAGACAAGAATGGAGATATCCAATTAAGAATTGTTTTTCTTAACGAAGGCCGGATTGCAACATAACTGACAAAAAGCTCACGGAGTTCCAAGTTCTAACACAAAATCACTAAAATATCTTTTAGAGCACGTTGGTTTACCTCCTTTGATTTTTCTAATCTTCTTTTTTCAACTTACTGACAGAAGCTTGGACTGTGATTTATTAAAAGCCAATCCGAAATTTGAGCAGTGATGGTTTAATAGTGTCGGGCCAAATAATCTTCTATCTCACGAAAAGAGGACAAAAATTATTTTTTTAGGGTCGGTTTCAATTATACTATTTCTGAAAGAGCACATACTATTTATATGAGAATAGAAAAATTATCAACTAAGATTCATAAATATTAAAATGATACAAACCGATGGATACCATTGACAATCCACAAACTTTTGATTTAAACGAGAATAAAATAAATTAAAAGAGATGGCGATATTTTGAATGAAGATTGAGTTTGGATCCTCTTATATGTATTCTTTCATTTATGAGAGAGAAAGAATAAAAAAAATTTATAGTAAAGTTCAACATTATTTTGGTAGGGTCTAATAAATTTGCTTTTATCTCTTTCTCCCTCATGAGAAGATGAGGAAACATGAAAAAAAAATGAGATAATCTAAATCTATGAACATTTGTTTTTCTTAACCAAGGCTAGATTGACATAACTAACAAAAAGCTCATAGAGTTCTAAGTACTAACACAATCACTAATGTTATGTTTGTTTTGAGGAAAAAGAGAAGGAAAGAAAAAGAAAGAAAAGAAAAGAGGGGAGAAAGAGAGTTTCCCGCGTTTGGTTGACAAAGAAAAAATGAAGGACAAAAACAATTTTGTGGGCGCCGTGTTGAAAACATAACCCCCCAAATTTGGGAAGAAAAGGGAGAGACAAGGGAGAGCTGGTGGTCTATTTGTTGAAGACTCGTTAGGGATGACTATTCCCATTTGCTATATGCCATCACTTTTAGGAGGAATCTTTCCTCTCACATTGTTAAGTGTGCTCAACCCTTAGAACCAGACTCTAATACCAATTGAAGTGGTATATAGGGTCACTAGAAAGGGGTTGAATAATGACCCTTTGAAATTTTTAACCTGGACAAGAAGACACCCTTTTGTTCATTTGTTCAAGATCAAGTCTTGGCTTTAAGAAAGATTGAATGATATGTTTGCTGCTTACTCAGATAGGTGCTACTTTCTGATAATGCAAGTAATATCTAATTAGCTAACCTAGCTTCTGAATGTCTTTAAAAGCTTATGAGAATCTTTCTGAGCAATTGGTAAAGCATGTTAATCACAAGTAATAGTATTTACCACTCAGAAGGTTGATCAGAAGCTTAACGATGTAAAGCTTTGTTCAGAAGCTTCTAATAAAAATTTGACTTTCAGTCTATCTTATGAGTAAAAAAAATTGTCATAGTGCAGTGATAAATACTAAAACACTTGGTTCTGAGGGTTTAGTAAACATAACATGATTTTTGACATAACCTAAGAAGCTTGTTCTATTGCTCAGAAAGTGTTCAGAAGCTTGAATCTAGAAACTTGCTATGAACAACAATAACTTCAAAAGTTCAAAATATAAAAAGATAAGGGATAGAAATACTATACAATTGGTTTTTATCCTGATTCAACCAAACAACTCTTGGACTACATCTAGTCCCAACATCCCGTTGGTTTTTCCACTAATCACTTAAAGATACAATTATTCTTCACAGCCTCTTCAGACTTCTTCAACCAGTATTCTTCACATAGCCACTGCAGGCCTTCCACAAGTATTCTTCGCAGCCTCTTTAGGCTTTACACAAGTATTCTTCAATCCGTCTCTTCAGGCTTCTTTTCAAGTATTCTACAAAGTCTCTTTTAGGCATTACAACAATATTCTTTTCCATACCTCTGCAGGCTTATAAACACTCTCAAACCAACAGTAGTTCTTCACTATCTAGCTTGGAAGAAATATAGAGTTTATATGAAATGAAGGTAAAACTCCCTAATTTCTACACTAAAAGTGTATGGATGACCCATTTGAAACAAATTGTATACACACTCCTTAATCTTTTACAAAACAATGACCAACTATTTTGTTGAGGGGTTTAAGGAATCGAAAATGGTGGGAAAAGATCAATTTGTTAGTCAATCAGTTTGGTCTTGAATGCACAACTTCTCCCACAATTGATCTTCTGCATTCTGATCCAAAAAATAGAGGTTCTTCACTCCAACTAGTTGTTTTTAACCGTTGGAGAAGATTTCATTTTGTTTTGCAGCTTTTTCTCCAAGTGACAGATGTTTAGTCCATTTTCTCCTTTTTTACAGCTTTTGACTTTTTGACCTTTATGATGAGACTTTCATAAAACCTTTATGATGGTAAAAAATAGCTTGCTAGTTGTGTTCTTCAACCTTAAAATATGTTAGCATGTTGTCTTAGGCTGTTTGAGGAGACTTGAATGTTTGGAAGCACTTGACTGTTATGATAAGCATAATTCTAATTGAAACTTCTGATGGTAGATTTTTTATGATGAAGCTTCTAAGTTGTCAAGTTGCTTTCTGATTACGGTGTACAACTTTTACATATTAATGTGTTGCATAAAGCTGTATAATGACAACAGTTGATTATTTGCTTTGGTGTAATAAGAATGTAAGCTTGTATAAATGTGGCCTTCAGTAGCTTCTAATGAAACCTTCTGATAGGTTTCTGATGAGCTTCCGATAAACCTTTCTGTGATAGGCTTTTGATGTTGTTGATAATCCTTTGATGAACCTATGATAAACATTTCTGATCAACAACTAATGGGCTTCTTGTTGATCCTTTATGATCATCTTCTCATAGGCCTTAGCTTGACCTTTCTAAATGACTTCTGATGACTAGTTCTTATCTCCTGGAGCTAAGATAAGCCTTTTGAGCATTATCTAATGCTTTTTATCTCTTCTGATGTGAAAAGTCTTTATACGTACTTCTATTCCTGATCATTGGCTGGTTGAGAAGATCACATCTTCATGGTTTGAGGTTTCTAAAAGTTCGCAGCTTTCTGAATATTCATGCAACCTTTCTGAGCTGGCAGCCTTTTGAATATTCAAACTTCTTTACTCATATGGTCTTGATATTGATTAGTATGTTTATGTTCTTAATTAATCGACACATCTCAAGTTCAACCATTAGTCTTTCTCTTCTCAGAGTCATCACTTAAAGTTGCTTCGGAAGGTTCGTTACATTAAAATCATCTTTAGACGGATTTTGTCTCAACAAATATCTCATATCAAAACTTTAAATTACTTACTCAAGCTCAACCATAGCATACTTAATAATATATAGCCAACAATACAATAGTAACTATCACTTACTATACCATGCATTTTTTTCCAATAATAGACCTTACAAGAGGGAGGGGGAGGGAGAAATAGGGAATGAGAAAGGGAAAGGGAAAGTGGCGGAACGTATTACGGGGGTTTGAACCCGCTTACTTACAATTATCATGTCTCGCAGCTACCAACTGAGCTAACTCAAAGGGACTATATCATGCATTTCTATATCATTCATTTTACTTTAGACAATATAAAAGTACCCAATGTGGAAATGATCAACTACTGATAGGCATGTTATACATATTGTCCCGTGGTCAAACACTACATATACAATATTAAAGACAAAATATGCTAGCTCTATATAATATGATATACAAAGGTGCATAAATATAATTTTATAGAAAAAAGCATGCACATATAATATGATATATAAAGGAGTAATTTGTTTACACAAGTCATTTTTTGCTTACACCCAAGTTCAGCCACTGATTTTATTTTTATTTAACAATTTTGACTTTAATTTTAGTAATATTTTTATACCGATGAATGAAAATAAAATTGACAATTAAGATGAAGTATAAACATATAAAATAACTTACGTGCAAACGGATCCTGATGTACAAAGGCACTTATGACATATTCCCATGGATCAAGTCCTTCGCGTTTTGGAATCAAGATCACAAACTCCCGGCCAGGCGGTGGCATACTATCAATTATTACCACCCCTTCAATTTGCAGTTTGGTAGGGAGGCATTACAATACCTAATCTGATTGAAGTTAAATTCCTCAAATGGTGATTCATACAACAAAACAACACTAATGCAATTAACATATTTTAAATCGGTTAAAAATATCATTCTAAATCGGTTATGGAATCGATGTTCTAAATCGGTTATGGAATCGATGTAGAAACAGATGATGTAGAATGTAAGACCTTTTAACATCAGTTTTTAACCGATGTTGAAAGTTAAATTTCCACATCGATTATAAACCAAATCGATTTTGAAGGTGCTCATTCAACAGATTAATAATTATTGAAAAAGAACTTTTAATATCGGTTATAATATAGAACCGATGTTGAAATTTATAATTCAACATCGGTTTTGCCTTGTAACCGATTTTGAAAGTTTTACTTTTCACATCGGTTATAACTCAGAACCGATTGAAATTGATAGTTCAACATCGGTTCTCTATTGTAACCGATGTTGATAGTCCAATTTTTTTTTTTTTAAATTCTCTGTTTTAAACCAGTGGCAATCCTTAACCCTGTTTCATATATGTACAACTAGAACAATCCCAGCCAAAATAGAATCCCAACAATAACATAATCTAAATCACTATACTAAGTAAGCCAAACTACTTTATTGATTATGCAAAAGTCAGCTTCTTTTGATTCAACAAACTCAAGTAATTATATAATATAATAAATTCAAACTAATTAATTAAATACATAACAAAGAAACAACAAAGATATATAACAAATTAAACTAATTGAAGAAATAAAATGTCATCCATAAATTAATGTTCAGTAGTCATCTCAAGAAAGAAGTTTGCCCAACGCTCCTTGATGTCCTTAATGTCCTCTTCGGAGAATACTTCCGGATTGTCGAAAATCTGCACTATAACTAATCAACTATAACTATACATAATTAATCTATAACCATTTACAAATGTTATTAGTTAATTACCTCCTTCCATCGATCTGTAATACTTGCGGAGACAATGTTGAACATCCACTTCATGACATAATATCAGCACTCCCAGCCATCACGTTGCCTATGAAACTACAAATGAATACACAATTTGAATATATAATGAGTAAAAACATAATAGTAACTATTTTACACTGCAATTGAATCTCGGGTACTAATAAACTACTTACATTAGGGTAAATCCACCTAATAGGCTTGGGCCTACAACCATCCACAAGACGACTTGCATTCATAGATCTATCATAATTAAGAAAATATGAATTTAAAGTATGTTATAGATTTCAGAGTAATTAATAAAGCAAATGTAGTACAAATTAAATTAATTAAAAGCTTACGTTTCAACAATAAGCTTGATTTCTTTCGTCGGCTTCCTTCTCAACGAATAAAAGAAGACCACAATACTCATACCTAAACTGGCTTCATTGTAATCAAATTCATACTGCAGGAATGCCGCGTGAAGACAATATTGTTTACATGTTTAACTCGAAATAAAGATCAAATAGAAGTATATGACCACTCATAAAATCATAGAATCAAAAGCCATATCATAAAACATGAACTAGGATATTGATACTCATACGTCCATCCATGACAATTATTTAACATATAAAACTCACATCTCTCACCTGATTGTCTCACCTGTGTGCTAGTGGTGGATAAATGTAATAGTCCTTGCTAAGAGACTGGTTTGGTCATCAGTGGTGAAAATGGTTAGGTTCTTCTTTGGGAGAAGGTCTTAGTAAAACAAATACTGTTTTGGTTTTGAAGCAGTATTAATTTTATTTTGTCCTTTATTCTTTTGTTCATTTGTTCTTGTACGTGGGTTAGAGCATCCCTAGTGCTCTTATTTAATATAATTTGCTTATAAAAAAAAAAAAAAAAACTTGATTGTAGAAACAAAGGTAGAATTGAAAAATCGCCACACCCAAACCGCAAAAATCGCTGTCAAGAAAGTGTTCATTCACTCTTGGGTGGTCGCGGCTTCTTCTCTATCTTCAAAGAACGATCAAAAACACAAATGGATTCTAAACGATTGTCAAACCCCACGTCACACTTTTTATTTGAGTAAATCCCTAATTTGATTCCTGAAATTGTAAAACCGTATCAATTTAATTATTGTGTCATTTTGGTCTCTGAAATTATAAGATTATATCAACTTGGTTCCTAGCGGAGCGACTGAATTGATTAATGTTTGACAACTTCAGGGATGTTATTAAAATTTTGAAAGTATAAGGGACCAAGTTGATATGACTTTATAATTTCAGGGACCAAATTGAGAATTTACTCCTTTTTATTTAAAACCTTTGTGTTTTACTAAAACTTCCCTATCATTAAATTATTCTTAACTTGACATTAGAGTGTAAAACAGATAAAGTCTTTAAATTAATTAAAATGCATATTTTATTTTTAATGTTAATTTTCTACCTCAACATAATTATTTATTATTTACACTCCACTAATATTATTATTTTATTATTTTCCTAATATGCTAAACTAATTTAATATTTATACCTTATGTCATTTTACAATTAAATAAAAAATTTTTAACCGGTTTTACAATTTAGCATGTCTAACTAAACCTCTTTTAGCGAGGGATAAGTTTTGTATGATTCTCCAATTGTCCTGTGAACTATTGGTTTGTTTGATGTAATCATTATGGTTTTTATTGACATTTGAACAGTTGGCTATATCATTCTCTTGTTTTGAAGGTTCATTGATATGAAGCACCAAAAATAAAAGAAGGTTTATTGATATGCTACAGAGAATGATTAATGAACTAACTGCCTCTTGTAATCATTGTCATTAGGAGAGTGTTTGGGAAAGATTGATTTTTGGCTAAATTACTCTTTTGGTCCCTTATTTGTTTTAATTTATTCAAATTGATCACTATATTTTAAAAATGTTCAAGTTGGTCCCTCACATGCTAAACGTCAAGCAATTTGGTCATTTCCGTTAAGTTGCACCGTTAAGTTTTGATTAAATTACTTTTTTGGTCCCTATATTTTATTCAATTCGATCCCTCATTTGTTTTAATTTATTCAACTCGATCCCTCATTTGTTTTAATTTTTTCAACTTAACGATGAAACTTAACGGAAAAGACCAAATTGTTTAACATTTGACAAATAAGGGACCAACTTGAATATTTTTAAAATAGAAGGACCAAGTTGAATAAATTAAAACAAATAAGGGACCAAAAGAGGAATTTAGCCTTGATTTTTCCTATTTCAGCTATTTTTTTGGCTAAAAAGTTATTTCACACATATCTATCATGTTTGACAATTAGCTTAAATTTATAAAAAAAAAAAAACTTTTCTTGGGGGGTGAGGGAACTGTTTTATGTCATCTAATTTGTTTTAGTTTAATATGGTTGTGATTTGATTATTTTTTATTCCCAAAACTATTTTTCCTATTTACCCCTACAAAACTAATTTCCAAACAGATATTATTAAATTATGCAAATAACTTCATACCCTTTTTCATAATTCACTATGTAAAAGTGATTTTTTTTTTGTGCACCATCCAAACGAAATAGATTATTTTAAAATCCTAATAATCGATTATATATATAATTAATTATCAGCATAATATATTTTTTTCAGCTCTCCCAAACATTGGGTAATCTAGGAATAAATTATTTGATTAATGATGTTTGCTTAACAATTCTACAAAGCTCACATGTCTTGTTAATTGGACCTACGGAATTAGGGTAATTGATAGGGTTTAGCAGAATTGATCCAATAAGGTATTATATTAGGATTTAATTAAATTAGGGAATTTAACTTTGAACAAGACAATTGAGATTAGAATAATTAGAGTTTCATTAATTCAAAAGGTTCACTAAGAGGAATTCGTATGAATAAGATGAAATTCGATCTTTTAATGCCTTGTTTTTCACCAACCCATTACTGTTAATTTGTTTAGTAAAAAATACAAAAACATTTACTTGGGTTCCTTTACTTTAATTGCATGTTTTATGATTTCTGAACTCCCTTCCTTTTAAAATCGTCGCTTAGAGGGTCGTTTTACTTGTGAACTTGTATTCGAATACAATCTCCGTGGACGATAATCAATATATTTGCCATTTTATATTACTTGCAACAATATGGTTCACTTGTCATGGTCTAGGAGTTAATGGATAGAGTATGGGTACGGTGCTATAATATTCGTCTCCATACCCACGTTTTAAAAAATACACATATCCGGACCCATACTCGCTACGTACCTAAGTACTCATACCTACATCCATTACCCGCACTTTAATATAAGAAATTTGTGGATGTTTGAAAATAAAAGATGAAATTTATACTACCAAAAGAGGAAAACATAAATAAATATGTAATACAAATTAGGCCAAAAATTGAAAAGGGAAAAGAAAATCTCTTTAGAGTACCTGGGAGAGTGGCGACTGTGGTGTAGCACAGAAAAAATTAGGGTGCAAAAAATAAAGTAATGACATGCTGGAGGCAAATATGCTGGTTTACCATCCTTTGGTTGTGGAGCTAACTGCTCTTGTATATCCATCGCAATCAGATCTAGACAAGCATTCACACCGTCCTTTGTCTTGCCCTGAATGTTGAGAAGCTTTCCGATTACACTATTTCACATATTTTTCTCCACATGCATTACATCAATACAATGTCTAACATCAAGTTTGCACCTGTATGTAAGATCAAAGAAGATCGACCTCTTCTTCCATACGTTTTTATCAGTAGCCTTCTTTTGGGCCCTTCCAAAGATAACATTGATGTCCTTGACTCGTTGATAAACTTGCTCTCCAGTTAAGACCATCGGAGCAATTTCACTCTCCTGGCATCTGTTAAAAGCTTTCTTCAACCTACGATATGAGTGATCACGTCTGAGAAATCTCCAATGCCCAAGGTAAATTGTCTTCCTTCCATGTTGCAATGGAGTAAAGCATGTGCCTTCTTCACATATAGGGCATGCTTTATGCCCCTTAACACTATAGCCGGACAAGTTTCCGTATGCTGGAAAGTCATTGATAATGCAAAATAACATGGCACACATCTTAAAAGTCTCTTTGTAATGGACGTCAAACATATCAATGCCTTCCACCCACAGCTTTTTCAAGTCATCAATCAAGGGACTTAGATAAACATCTAAGTCATTTCCTGGCTGTTTTGGGTCCGAAATCATCATAGATAATATCATGTATTTGCGCTTCATGCACAACTATGGAGGTAGGTTGTAAATTACCAAAAGAACAGGCCATGTACTATGAATACTACTTAAGGTATCATACAAATTCATTCCATCCGTTGCAAGTCCAAGCCTGGTTTCTTGGCTCACTTCCGAAACCCAGAAATAAACTATCAATTCTCTTCCGTTGCAAAGAATTAGCCAGATGGCGAAGCTGTCCATCACATTTTCTCTCGTCTGCATGTCATCAAATGTTCTTTGCTTCATTTGTATTAGCGAACAAGTGCTTGAACCTTGGAATTATTAGAAGATATCATAACACCTTCGCAGGAGGACGCTTTTTTTTCAACATCACAACTAGAATCATCATCACCATCCTTCACTTTATACCGTGATACCCTACACTTGGGGCAGTTGTGCAACTCTTCATATTCACCCCTATACAATATGTAGTCATTAGGTCATGCATGTATCTTCTTATACTCCATACCCATCGGACACAATACCTTCTTAGTCTCATAGTTACGGTCCGGCAATGTGTTGCCTTTGGGAAGCATTTCTTTCAACAACTCAAGCAATTTAGTGAAGCTTTTATTGCTCTAACCATTTCTCGCTTTCACATTGACCAATTTTAACACCGCTGACAACCGTGTATACTTAGTGCACTCTGGATACAAAGGCTTATCCGAATCACTGCACAAAGTTTCATACACTTGTGCTTGCTGAAAAGACTCTTGTCCAATATCACGGATCATGTCCTCTAGTCGATCATCCTCCATATCTACATCAACTTCCTCACTTTAGAATCCACTTGACTTGTTATTTAACAATACATCACCATGTCATATGCATCTTGTATAATTCTTGCTAATCCCATTACAAATAAGATGAGTATGTATATCCTTCATTGCCAATTTACTTAAATTCAAACATTTGACACCAGGACAACAAAACTTTCCATCACTATCAGGAAGATTTCTTTGAGAAAATTCTATAAACTCTTCCACTCCCTTCAAATACTTATCACTTGTGCATTTACTAACCATCCAACTACGATCCACAACTAGAGAGGTTCAACTAGAGAGGTTCTGTAGATATATACACACATATATCCAATATAAGCACAATAAGGGAGATTGAAAAACACTAGTATTTGAAAACTTAACAACCATGTATATATATATATATATATATATATATATATATATATATATATATATATATATATATGTATATCTTATAATCTAACATATCCAAATAGTGCACAAAATTGAGAAACTATATGTGCATTCAATTTCTAATACCCTATACCCTCTAATACCTTCAACATCATATGCCCTATACCTTCTAATACTTTTAGCATCATATACCCTATATATACACTCTAATAATTTCAGCATCTTAACCTGACAGCTATACAACTTGCTCTACTATAAGACAGCATGCCAAAGAACCATAAAAATAATCTAAACAAAGTATCACAAGCAGCAATAGAGACCCAAGCAGTGGGAAAACATAATGAGAGGAACATCAAGATAAAGAAAGTGATAATGGAGTGGGAAAACCTAATGAGGGTTACCTGTTGGAGGAGCAGCGGCTTGAGGAAGAGAAAGGAGGAGCCGAACGGGTGGTGCTGCGATGGTGCAGTGGGAAACCTAATGAGAGGAGAAGCTTAATGAGAAAAGGAGATGAGAAAGGGAGAAAAAACATACTTAGGGCACGATGGTGGTGCTACGTCGGTGGTGGTACGATGGAGAAGAGACAGACTCAGACAAGATTTGTTCAAACGGATAAGAGAAACTGCAGTGAGTGCATGCGGAACTGATAACTAAGGCACGGCTTAATGTTAAAAAAATTTAAGTAAACCTTTTAACGTCGGTTCTTGAAACAACCGACGTTAAAAGTTTTACTCAAATTTTAGTAAAACTTTTAATGTCATTTGTTTCAAGAATCGACGTTAAAAGGTGACTTTTAACGTTTGTTGTTTTAACAACCGACGTTAAAAGTTTTACTCCAAATTTTAACATGACAGGTATTAAGACAATCGACGTTAAATATGATTTAAATAAATTAATTATTTATCATTCTACCAACACGTCTTTTTTAACGTCCAGTTTTATTTAACTGACGTTAAAACTGGTCGTAGAATCCATATTTTCCACTAGTGTTCCTTAAACTCATATTCATTAAGGGGGTAATTATCATATATATCATGAGTAATTTTTGTGGGTATCCTATGAATCCCTTATCCATTGTCATCCCTGTCATGGTCTTATCAAATTTTTTATGCCGTTGCCTGGGATAAGTGTTTTATTTGTGTCAATAGTATAAAGGAGACCAACTAATCGAAGCACCTTTTTTTGTGTTTTTTTTATTTTATGTTGTTGTATTTTATGTTTTTGCTGGATAATGATACTGTCTTTGCAATTTGTTTAAGTTCAATTTTTCTTGTGTACTTTGTTTATTGTTAATATTTTAAATTGTTTGATTCTTTGTGTATGCGAGGTACGATGGATCCCACTGACTTAATCTTTAACCTTGAGAATTCTAAAGAAATAAGAAAAAAAGAATTCAAGAAATTAAGAGCAAGCACAAGTGAACAAGAACTCATCATGGTTGAAGCGAATCCGAGAAATGGACTTGGTAGAAGACAGACATGGGGGACTATGTCACACTACTACTGAAAGGTGTTCTTTTAGCATAGTCTGTCCCATATTGCAGCTAATAGCTTCGAGATCAAGCCATCCCTACACTAATATTGTTCCAACAAGAACAATTTGGAGAGTTGGATAATGAAGATATATATCTATGCACATATCCAGTTTTTTCTCCAATTGTTGCTGATTATTTACATGCTAAATTAGTTATAGTTAGTTAAATAATATATAGCGACTAGTTAGTGAGAATTACTTTTGGGCAGTTACAAATATAAGTGTCAGTGGTGACCAGTATAGTATTAAGTTTTCATTTTCTCAAAAAATAGTATTATCGTTTGTACCAAGTTAGCTATTGTTCTCCCACTTGAGTTTTAGAACGAGTATGTTAGCAAGCTATACTTAGGGCCTGTTTGGATTGGCTTATAAACAACTTATTTAAATTTATCTACTAACATAAGCGCTTGTCAGAGTGTTTGGGAGAGCTTATAGAAAGAGCTTATGATATGTCCATAGGCTGTTAGCTTACTTTGATAAGCTATCCAGGATAGCTTATGAAAATAGCTTATAACTTATATGAAAACAATTTGACTATATTTTTTCTTTGATTATAGAAATAACTTATACATAAGCACTTATATGATAAGCGCTTATCTACATAAGCACTTATATGATAAGCGCTTATCCGATAAGCGCTTAATTAAGCCGTTTACCCAAACAGGCTCTTTTGGACCCAAAAACCAACTCCTTTATTAAAATAACTAAGGATCTTTGCTTTGTTTCCAATTTTGTCTGTTTGTTTTAACTGTTTTCTGTATAAATTTTTGAAAACTGAAAAACAAAATGATAATAATGTAACATTTTTGCAATTGTTAATGAAAGGCTAAATTACTCTTTTTATCCCTCATTTGTTTTAATTTATTCAACTTAGTCCCTCTATTTTAAAAATGTTCAAGTTGGTTCATTACTTGCCTAACGTTAAGCAGTTTGGTCCTTTCCATTAAATTTTGCAGTTAAGTTTTGGCTAAATTACTCTTTTGGTCCCTCATTTGTTTTAATTTATTCAACTCGGTCCCTCTTTTACTTAATTTATGATTGATTCAACTTGAACATTTTTTAAATAGAGGAACCAAGTTGAATAAATTAAAACAAATGAGGGAGTAAAAGGGTAATTTAGCCAAAACTTAATGGTGGAACTTAACAAAAAGGATCAAATTGCTTAACGTGTGGTAAGTAAAAGATCAACTTTAATATTTTTAAAATAGAAAGACCAAGTTGAATACTATAAAATAAATGAGGGACCAAATAATAATTTAGTCTTAATGAAAACAGAAAACAAAAACAAGTAACCGAAAACAAAGCAAACGTGCATGAGATCTACTTTTTGGAAACTTTTAGTAAATTCAATCTACTTTAAATATTAAATTAAAAATATGCAAATTTCTCTCTCCTCTCTCATGACCACGAAAATGGATTCATTGCTGTCATTTTTTTACGTCACGAGATCCTGACCATAGATTAATTTTTGTGTAGACAAATATATTAATGTAAAAATTATTACATGAGATATTGACCGTAGATTAAGGTAAATGCGTGAATGTCAGGAATCCCTAAATGCAGGTAATCCGGCCCCCCAAAGGTAATCCGGCCCCCCACCCCTCTGCCCCTGCATCATCCATTTCCTCTCTACTCCCGAAATCCTCCCATCATCGTCCACTCTCTCTGTCGTTACCGCATTTGTTGTCAACGCCCATGTCGTCTAGTGCCCTAGCCTTCCCTGTCCATGCCAAAAGTAGAGCTCCTCGTTGGGCACCAACTCCGATCAAAGGAAGAGTAAGGTGAACGAAATCGGTTACTCGTGTGCGGGGGAAGGGAATGAAGATACTTGGGTAGTGAAGAAGAAATTTGATTATTCTTTTATTTTTCCTAAATTTAGAATCTGTGGCTTCCTAGTTTCCATTAGTGTTCTATATCCGTACTAAATTAAACAAATTTCCTATTTTACATACATACTTACTTACATACATGCATATAGTAAAACCTCTATAAATTAATAATGTTTGGACCATGAAATTTTTATTAGTTTTTAGAGATATTAATTAATTGATAAATTAATAATTTATTAATTTAAAGATTGCTTTCTTGATTTAACATATGTACTGGCTGATTATACAAACTCGGATGATCGAATATATGAAATCGGTTAGATGAGATCATTTTATATGCCTATCAAGGGTGACCTGAAGAATAGACTTGATAGTGCAAAGTATCGACGACTATGTCATCGGAAAAATGACGGAACTATTTTCACGCCAATTTACACCAAAATTTTCGACCGGTCTATCGACGGCCTATTCTTTGGTACTATTTATTGTCATTACCAATGGATTTAGCCGTTGAAAATGATGAAGATATCAAAGGGCACGAGATTGTTGGTAAAAATTCATCGGTATGCGTGCGATTACTTGTGCAAGTTAGCACCCTTTTCTCCGTCACATTTAGAGTGCGTTTGTTTTAGATTATTTGATCATAAAAATCATTTTTTTAAGTTAAAAATCATTTTTAGTGATTTTAATTGTGTTTGTTTAAGATTTTTTAGGAAATCATTTTAAAAAAAAAAATCATTTTTATGGCTAAAATGAGAAGCTATTCCATTTAGCTTCTCACTAAAATTTGCTTCTATAGAGGAGAGATAAAATATGTTTGTTACAGATTATGAAAAAATGATTTTCATTTAATCTCTAATAAACTGACCCTTAATATTATTTTATATAGAAATCATTTTTTCATAATCTGTAACAAACTGACCCTTAATTGTGGAGGCCACAACAGGCCCGGTTGCAGACTCCTGCCTTCACCAATACAAGCTAGCATTGATCAACATGCAAGTGAGGGGGAGCTACCCCACATAGAATGTCTCATATACTTAACCATTACACGTCCGAAGCTAACTTATTCAGTCCACATACTTAACCAATTCATGCAATGCCCATGACAAGAGCACTGTGATGTGACCATGTGTGTCTACTTTAAATCTTCTCCAGGGAAAGATATCTTCTTACCTAAGGACAATGATCTTCAATTCCAAGGCTACTGTGATTCAAATTGGGCATCATGTCCTATGGTCCGACGCTCTGTTTCCATATTTGTTGGCTTTTGGGAATGCACCACTCTCTTGGAAAAGCCAAGATGCAAACAACAGTCCGTGGAAGCTGAGTATTGTGCCATGGCTTATGCAACCAGTGAGCTTGCAACCTACCCGGTTTTCCATAAACGCATAAATCATATTGAGGCTAATTGTCATTTGATCCGTGAGAGAATACAATCCCAAGACATTGCCACTCGTTACAATTGTACTACTCGGCAGCCGGTAGACATATTCACTAAGGATTTGGGATACCAACAATTGACTCGTCTCATGTCCAAGTCGGGTGTTCTCAATCTTCACACTCCAACTTGAGGGGTAGTATTAGAATATATATATATATATATATACACGCATCTTATCCATTAATTAGTTAATACTTAATAGAGTTTATCACTTTATCCCACTTTTGTAGCTTGTTATCTCTATTTGTTGTTTTGCTCTTATCTCTTTGTTACTTTGGTTCATTTGTTTGTTGTATCTCAGAGAGTATCTTGTACGTATGTAATAATGATGATCAATAGAAAGGGATGAACCATTGTTGGACATACATTTTATCATACTTCTGCTATCTAGAAATCGAGAACAATATTGCAATATTATTTCCTAACATGTGTACACCCTGATTATAATTCTGAAAGGATGCCCGTATGTAGACCAACAAATTTCATAGAAATGTCTGAGATTACAAGAAAAATTAAGTCAGAACGAGACATCTACAATACACATAAAAGTTCCCTTGAATCTCCTCAATATCACCATAATTAAAATCCAACAAAATTTATTCCTTGTTAACACACTTATTAACAACACTAGAGAACAATCATTTGACACCGACAAAAGTAGAGATGAGAACAATCATATTACCATATATTTATTTATATCAGTTTTAACACTTCACCAAAACAAAAAAGATATTTAACGATTGAATTTAACGATCATACTTAATCGATCGGTTGATAAATATTGAAATTCGACCGTTAGATATAAAAATTTGATCATTAAATCATTTAACTACCAAATTTCAATATTTAACTATCGAATTTAACGGTCGCAAAATACCTGTTTTTAGTGCTTATTTCCTAACTATATATCACGATGGAGTTGCAAACTAAACTAAACCTCAGCACTCCTTCCACAACTGAACCAACCTACTCAAAGCAGCACGAGAAGATCCACCATCTGCTCTAGCTTCCTTAGCACTGACTTTCATGTTGAAAATCCTCTGCCTAATCTCATTTCCTTTGTCCGAGTCCATGAGCTCCTTAACCCGTTCCTCCAACTCGGTTGCACTCACGAACCCATCTTTGGACTCTTTCAGTTCCAAAGCCACCTTCATTTCCTGTACCAAAATCACTCTATTGAGCTTTTGCTCTGCGTATAAAGGCCATGCCACCATTGGAACTCCTTCACAAACACACTCCAATACAGAGTTCCACCCACAGTGAGTCACCGATCCACCAACAGATTCATGACTAAGAATCGCAGCCTGTGGGGCCCATTTCTTCACCACCATTCCCTTCTCCTTAGTTCTCTCTAAAAACCCTTGTGGCAACAACTCCTCCAAACTCAGTTCATCTGACTCACTTCTCACGACCCACAAAAACCTTTGCTCACTTCTCTCCAACCCAATAGCAATCTCCTCCAACTGAGTTCTCGAGAACCTTCCAAGGCTACCAAAACAAAGCAACACCACGCTCTGACTCGGCTGAGAATCAAGCCAACTCAAACACCCTTTCTCATCTTCTTCTCCATGCGGCACTGAAATCACAGGTCCAATGCAGAACAACGGTGGCGAAGTGGTTCCTTCTGGCAGGCACAACCCATCGTTTAACGCATTGATAGCTCTTACTTCAATGCCATCAAAGGTGTTTACGATAATCCCAACACTGTCCCTCAAGGTTGCTGCGATATCAAGGAAAACACGGTAACTGGGACTCGCGGGATCGTGCACAGCTTCTGGCATATCTGCTGTGGAAATCCTGGGTAACCCAGGGATGCAAAGAGGTATGTGAAGGTCTTTGAGGGAATTGGTGATGTTTTGGTGATTTGTCAGAAAGTGAAGAAACACTGCGAGAAAAGAAGCTCCGGATGTGAAGTAAAAGTAAGTGGGGATGTCAAGGGTGGCAGTGACTTGGGTTGCACTATAGTTCATGAAGTCCATGACAATGGCTTTCAGGTTTGAGGTTTTGGAAATGGATTGGAGGACAGGACGAAAGTTTTGGTTGCTGTGACGGCATAGCTCGAGGTGGACTTGCTGAGGTGGCAGTGTGGTGGGAAGTGGTGTAGGGGGGATGTGGTGGAAGGTGATGGAGGGTATGGCGGCGGAGACGGCGGCTATGTATTCAGCGGTGGCGGAGAAGCCGAAGGTGGTGTGTTGGTTGCTGGGTGGGGTAAGGATGAGAATAATGATGGAAAAGGAAGGGTTGTGGGTTACAATAAGCTTGCCTAACTCAACCATGGAGAGCAAGTGTCCCCTCCCCAAAGCAGGGTACAGAACTATGGTGTTCTTCATGATTATGAAGATGAAGGTTTTCTTAAAGAAATCCGAATGAAGAAGTTCTCATGACTTCTATGTAAAAGGCAAGCTCTATTTAAGGGCATTGTTGTGCACTAGATCTATGTAGTGATATCACAGTCATGAATCATAAATTTGTTATTTTGAACATATAATTGTTTCGTTCTTTCTCCGGTACCCCTAATAATTTTGGGATAAAAATTATCATGTCCAACCAGAATAAGTCACCACAATTAAATGGATCATATTAATGGGTTAAGTCAAATGATTATCACCATTTGATTGGAACACTTAGGCAGGATAAGTTATACTTGAGGTACCAGAGAATTCGACATAATTGTTTTGTTGTTTTGTTACATCATTTTTATAGTAACATTGATATTTATATATCACTTTTTTAACACTAATTTTATAATTATTAATTAATAATATACATGTTTCTTTACATATTAACTACACGTTATGGTTGATAGACTAACAGTCCAAAATCAAATAATATAGGTTATTATTCAAAATATTTGTACATCATGCTATCAAAATATATATATATATTTGTACGTCAATAAATGTTATATATAATTTTTTTCAATAATATTTTCCTTTTCATACCTCCTTTATTTGAAAAATAGAGAAATTACATTTAAATGTATGTGTTTTATTTGATTCTTAAAAAATAAATAACATTGTACCAAAAAAATTTAAATAATATAAGAATAACCTAATAAAAATAGTTTATAAATAGCATTATTGTTTATAATGTATTTCACCGTCATCAAGTCTTTTTGGGAGATCATCAAAGAGGGGGTAAGCAATCTACTCTATGTGAATTTCATTTTAATCCAAAGCTTCCTAAAGGTTTAGTAGCCTCTTTTTTGCTTTTGATTCCCAAGAAAGATACTTCCCACAAAGTCAATGATTTTGGACCTATTTCCATAGTTGGATGTTTATATAAAATTAGTGATGTTATTTGAACATCAAAAGTTGACAACAAAAATCGACAACATTTTATATGGTTAATGCAGTTCAAAAATGTGGTTAATGAAGTATTGAATTTGGTTAATAGATATACAATGTGTCGATACTCGTTAAACATCCGCTGAACTTTATTAATCACGATTTTGAACGTTATTAACTACGATTTTCAAGTGTTCAAAATTTTGAACTTCACATGCATATTTGAACACCTGAAATTCGTGGTTAATAACGTTCAAAATCATGGTTAACGAAGTCCAGTGGATGGTTAATGAGTTGCAACACCTTATATATCCATTAACCAAACTCATCACTTCATTAACCACGTTTTTGAACGTTATTAACCAAAAAAAAATTATGTTCAAAAAACATTTCTCATATAAAATTAATTCCAAGATTTTGTCTTAGAGGTTCAAAAGTGCTTTGAATCATATGTTATTTCAAGTGTTCAGTCTACTCTCCTTTCTAATAGACAAATTTTAGATGGAGTGGTGTTTGTGTTAATGAAGTGGTTGACTATGCTAAAAAGAAGGGGAAATAATGTTTAATTTTTAAAATTGATTTCGAAAAAGCCTACGACTCAGTGAATTTGAATTTCTTAGATTATATGCTTGGTCAGTTGAGTTTTTTGGTGAAAAGTCGAGATCTTGGGTACGTTAAAGCTTGCATTTGCACAAGTTTTGTTTTAGTTTTAGTTCTAGTTCATGGCAGTCATACGAAAGAACTTAAACTACAAAGAGGCTAAAAACAAGGTAAGGCCAGGACCACCGTCTCTCCCTCACCCGTTCCATCTCTGTCTCCCCCCACCCATCTCTGCAACTTCTCATTATTCTGAAATTACAGTGTACAACACCTCCGTCAGAATTTGCCTCTGACGACCCTGTCCATCTCCGACGACCCAAAAATTGTTTAGGTCATAGTTTGCATTTTGATTTCAGTTTTATGTTTCGCTTTGGTTTTGATTTTGCATTTTTCATTTTTCAGTTGGCATCTCCGTTGCTAGTTTCTGAGGATTGCCGCCATTTTTTAGGACTGCCTCATCTTTTTGGGAAACTCCGTGTATATTCTATGCATTGTGGGAAAGTCGGTTTTGTTAAATTAATTTTTGTTGATGCATTAGTGCATTTGTGTATAATAAACTGAATATTAGTGCTTCTGTTTGCTTGTGTTAATTTGCATTGGTGCATCTGTGTATAAATATCTGAGTATTATAATTAGTGCTTTTGTTGCATTGTTATCTGAATATTGTTTGCTTCTAATGTTGTGCTTATATCATATGTTTATAGCATATATTTTTGTTGTCCCTTTTGACTCTAATTATTGAGTAAAAATTAATTACTGATCATGAATAAACAATTAATTACTAAACGGATAATAAATAATAAATAAAATATTAATGAGTTCAATTTCTCTTCATACTTGTATTTGTGTTAAGCCTCATAAGACTTAAATTAAAAAAATAAATTATCCACACAAGCTTAACTTAGAGACCTTGACTTAAGGACTTAGCCCACTAAACCAAACTTAGTAACTCACACAAAATATAAAAAAACCAACATCGAAGCTGATGATCCGCATGAAGATTTGCCTTATCAAGTGAATGAATTATCTCGTGTAAATGAAGGCATTGAAGTTGAGCGTATTAATTACTGGTTTACGTGACTTGGATGATGCTGGCGAAGAAGTGGATACCGACAACTTGTCATTCATCCAGGAGCATTTGGATGAAGAAAAACGAAGTCATTCATTCAGGAAAAGAAAATGAACAAATTGGATCTAAAGATGATGGAGATTGTCTCAAATTCTGAATAAAACTTAAGATAATTTGTTTAACTTTTAGTCATATTAGTGAGTTATAATGGTTGACTTTATGACTTAGATAATTATTTTATTGCTCTATCTTAGATTATTAATTCCTAATATATTGATTGACTTTATGACTTTAATTATTTTTATTTATTTACAAGTTATATTTCATGAATTTTATCTTAATATTAAATTGCTCTATAGACATGGCATCAATAGGACGTAATTCACCTCCACCCATACCATCCATTGGTGGTAAGGGTAAGGTTGTTGACTCTAACCCTCGTTCGACTCGTCGTCGGACCAGGGTTACTCATGATCTTGCAGACAATATCGTGCTTCTGCCTATGACATCTACCTCTGTGGTGTGTGCACTAACATTGCGCCCCCTGCACCTACACTTCGACCACCGTCGGTAGTACCTACACTGCAAGCAGCTACATTGCCTCCACAGGTTGCACCTACGCCATTCAATCCACCCGAGATAGATATGATTCTCACCCCAGGGTTTGAGACACATACACATCAGGCGCTTCTAGTTCAGTAGGTGTGGTTGCACTGTCACCTGCTCAATGTCAGGCTATGGAGCAGGAGTATAGTCCTGGCTATTGACCCTCACCTTCAGAGGCGGAGGAGGAGGAGGAGGTTGAGGTCAGGACCAATGGGCGACCTAACATCAGGTCGGTGGGTAAAGGATAAAAATTAAAATAAAATAAATTTATTCGATTTTAATTACAATTTGTAGGCATGTGTTTGATTGATTCACATGTTTTTACTATTAAGGTTTCTTCCTTCGAATGCTGCTTCGTAGAACATCACAACTGTTATTGAGCAAATGTATCTCATGGGGATAGCTCAATATCGATCAGAGTCACAGTTTCTTTGACGCTTATAGTGTAAGTTGCAGTTTTCAATTTATTTAATATGTTTTGGTTTTTTATTTCATAAATTATATTTAGTATAATAAATTATTATTTATGTCCTTCTAATATAGATGAAAGTTGCTTAGAGAACTGACCTTGAGGAGTCGGTCAAGAAGAACACATGAAGGCCTCCCACCACCTACCCGATATGCTCAGGGACACCCGCCTGAGGGGCTAGCGACCCTCATGGATGGAAGATGCAGTTTGAGATGCTCTATGTAGACACTGGGTTTCTACTTAGTTCTAGAAAAAATTGGCCCAAGCAAATAAAAACATAGCATTAGAGATGGGTGGGAGCTTGCAAACAGGAGGTTCCATCTAATAGACGGAGCATGCAAATCGGTTGGTACATTTATACTTTCATTCTTATGTAATACCTATATTGTTCTATATATAGTTCTTTAATTATTGTTAATTTATCATCTATGTTTGTGTTAGAGTGTAGGCAAAGAGGGTGAGCAGTGCTGATTAACGAGCTCAACCGTCACACCCATACCGAGAAGGGCACTGGCGAGTATATAGATGAGCGCTATAGACGCATTCAAGTAATGCCCCTTTTGTTTATAGTTTTATAATGTATCATTTTATTATATATTACATATGCACTGATTTGTTTGATTATGCATAGTAGGAGCAATTCGAGGAGATGATGTCTCAGGTATCAACCTCTTCCCATCCACCCCAGCTGACCCTGAGGAGGAGGAGCGGCTTGCGTTGCATGTTTGGGTAGAGGTTGTTAGGGGAAAGAAGAAAGGCTGCCTTTTGGAGGAGGAGGACCATCATTTTTGCATCTGCCCAAAATATATTAGTTATTAAATCATCCTCATCAACTTGTATTGCATAGAAAAAATTAGGGTCATCTAATTGCATTTGTTGTAAATACTTGAGCATGCCACTTATATCTCCTAACCTCATTTGAATTGAACGCTTGGAGCATAAATAATTTTGATATATAGTCATCTGGGATGAATCCAAGATGTTCACGTCCACCAACTCTGCTAGCCATTAATTAACAACTTGGCTTTGGATTAATTCCAGAGCTTTCAGCTAAATCAATCTCAGCTGCTTCAGAAGGAGTTATTTTTCTTTGAGATCTATGCAAATGACTCTTACTAGGACTTGAAGTTTCATGTGTATGTTCGGCAATAAATTCAATAACACGAAACTTTCCAGTTAAACGATGACTTACCTTCATTCTTGCCAAACATCCAAATCTTGTTTGAGCACGAGGGATCTTTACATTAGCCGCTCATTTATCTTTTTCACGATAACCTTCACATGAACAACAAAATATTCTATGAATCGTCGGACCATCTGTGCCTTTGTGTCCTTTACTAATCCTCATGCTAAAACCCACTCTATAAGCATAAGAATTATAAAAAGTATAGGCTGCATCTTCAGTTTCAAACTCCAACCCAAGTGTTGGTATAATTTTACTAGGAATCCTCTCAGGTATATCAACAATTTTGTTGTCCAATGCATCACTGTTACCATTCTTGAGTGGTTGATTTGCTTCTGGCATGGCTTCTCCAATATCCGTAACCTTCAATTTAAATAAAACTCACTTTAAAAAAAGGAAGATTCTATTGCATATGTGGACCAATCAGATGATGAGAACTTAGTCTCATGTGACATTAATATGACTCAATTAATTGAGGTGGCACATTCTGATTGAACATAGGGTACCAAACCCTTTACTTTCTATGGGTATCATAGCAATGCTCTTAAAAAAAAATTCAAAAACAATTTATATATATGCGGAAAAGTAAAACATAGCAACATGAATAAAAAATTCAACTAGGCAGCAGCAACAAGAATAGAAGAACATGGCAATTAGGAGCTGGGCAGTGGCAATAGAAAACATTAATTACCTCGGAGATGGTGACGGCAAATAAACGAGGGAATAGAAAAAGTGAAAAACTGAACACCAAAAAAAGAAGAAGTGAGAAACAGGGGCAACACGAATAAAAATTTCAATACTGATAGCAGCATAAAAGTTAAAAATTTACAACCCACAATAAAGTATTAGGTTAAAAAAAAAAGTTGAGATAACGGCGTTCGGTTTGACTGAATTAGTGTTAAACAAGATGTGTAACTTTAATTGACTTGGCAAATTTTTATTGGTGGGACAAGGTTGGGACAGCTAATTGGGGACAATAGATTTTCGTCTCACGTGAATGTATGTTCCAAGGATAACGATCTCTTGTCTCATTTTGGTGTACCAAATCATGTCCCAATCAATAATATCGTATCATGTAAGTTAAAATTTTATTTAATATTAAAAAAGTAGAATACATGACAAGATATTATTGGTTGGGACATGATGTAATACATCAAAATGGGACAAGAGATCCCCATCCATGTTCCAAAACCATAAATGTGATAAAATGGTCATGTTTGCTTAGAAGATGCTGCCTTGCGGCGTAAACATTGAAAATTGTTGATATCTAGGAAACAACTAAGAACATTGTTCATTTATTAAGTAGCCAAACTTTATATAATTATGATATTAGCCCATGTGATGCGCGAGTTTGATTAATTAAGGTCTAAACTTAAGCGCAGTTCTAGAAGGTCATAGTTGACTTGTGCTTAAATACATATTCTTAATGAAATCGAGGTACAGCATGAATCATAAAGGACATGTGATCAACTTGTACTAATTAAGATGAATATCCTATGAAGAACTACTAAGAAACCTACGAAGATATTTTTATTTACAAAGGAAAAAAAAAATATGGAACCACGCTCATGTTATAGTAGGTTTCTTTTCCTATATAAAAAGGCATGCACTGGCACAAGACAGTGAAGCAATTAAGTAGCATCTCCACATATGGCAATGGCATTCAATGGCTATTTCCTTATGGGCTTGCTTGCTCTTATTCTCGCTAGCTCACTACCCCAAGAAGTTACTTCCACAGATGCCGTTGGAGCTATTCCACACAGTCTTGTTGCTTCGCTGAATCGGAGCAGTTTCCCTTAAGGCTTCATCTTTGGGGCCGCATCCTCCGCGTTTCAGCTATATATATAGCTCTTCTTAATTACATCTTACGATACATTAATTGTATTATGAGCTGTACTATATACTACGAAACCAATTCATATTTATAACTGATGATTGACCTAAAAGGCAGATGTAAAGTGAAAGAACAATAGCAAAAATAAATATATAAATATAAAAAGGAAAATATTAACTAATACCTTTAATACATTGTTTAAGGAATCAATAAAGAAAATTTTATATGAGAAAATGATATATTTAATATATTGAAAAGTGTTTCACTTAGTTTATCAAGACAAATTTTTTTTTTGTTGATTCCTTAAACAATATCCTTATAACACTCGTTAGCAACAACATATAACAAACATAAACCCAAATTAAAGTTTTTGTAACAAATGTTTTTTTTTTTTTTTTTTTATGAAAGAAGGGGCTATAAAGCCGCAAGCGAAAAAAAACTAAAACCCACTCGGAAAATGCGTGGAAAAAACATCAGTCACAACAGGCAAAGTAAGAAAAGAAGGAATATCATCAAAAACTTTACACTGAGTATCCAGCCAAAGCCCATACTTTGATGAAGTGTCAGTCACCTGGTTTGTCTCCCTCAAAGTATGCTTCCAAGATACCGGCATCCCATCTTGGTAGAGAGCAAGGATCGCCCGCAGCAGAGGAAAGCAGACATGAGAAGCGACCCAACCCTCATTTAAGAACTTTATTGCTATCATCAGAGAGTCTGACTCAACACAAATTCTTACTCTTGTATTATTATGATCAATCCCACATTGGATTTTAAACACCAGGTTTCCTCTTCTTTTTTTTTTTTCTTTCTTTTCACCCATTGGTTGAAGAGAGAAATTTTTAGGTAAAATCTTATTTTATATTTTTTTTATAAGCAAAGAAATATATTAATTGAGGACACATAAAATACTCTAGCCCACGTAAAAAAAAGACGAGAAGTATCCCAAGAGGGCTAAAAGAAGCCAAAAGTATGGCTTATTACCAAACTAAAAACAAAAGGCTATACAAACCAACAATGATCCTAGCTTTAAAGAAAAAAAGGCATATAGCTGTCCCTAATCTCTGAGTCTGTTTGGTAAAATTACCTATTAGTGGATAAGCTAGCTGATAGCGAATAGCTTATAGCGGATAGCGGATGAGGTAGCTGATAGCGGATAGCGGATAAGTTAACTTATTTTCTGTGGAAGTGTTTGGTAAAACTAGCGGTTGAATTAGCTGAAAAATATAAAATGACATAAAAGGACATCTTCATTAATGATTTTACATAAAAAAGAGAAGAGAATAAAGGTAGAATTAAATGAAGATAATAAGGATAAACGTGGAAAAAAAAATAAAACGCTATAAGCTATAAGCTCAAACGCTACTTCAAGTAGCGTCCGGAAAAAACGCTATAAGCTTGTGAAAAAACGCTATAAGCTCGTGACAGAGACACTTACCAAACAGGACTACTTTCTTATCCGCTATAAGGTCATAGAAATATCTTACCAAACAGACTCTCATTGAACCGACACTGTTTTAAGAGCATTTGTGAATTTTTCGGATATAAAAAAGTCAGTGCT
Organism: Ammopiptanthus mongolicus; assembly: GCA_039655645.1. NCBI lineage: Eukaryota > Viridiplantae > Streptophyta > Magnoliopsida > Fabales > Fabaceae > Ammopiptanthus > Ammopiptanthus mongolicus. The sequence continues at coordinate 26,138,033 of CM077346.1, read as the reverse complement.
CCGGTTGAGGCTGCACTTCCAAAGCATTAATTTTCTCGCCCTTTTTTTTTTTTTATGTGCAAAAAGAATATTAAAAAGTAGTATCAGAAGTGTCGCAACCTATATACACACAAATCTGAGAAGATGACCAACAAATGTAAATAAAATACTAATTAACTTTTGCCATCAGTATTACCTTTACACATGTCCTAAACCCTTCAAATTAATAACGCGTAAAAAGTTACAAACAGTAGCATGAAAGCCACCAAAACCCACCCTAATTAAAATCCCTATATTTTCATAAACGGGTTTGTCTAATAGAAGCATCTTACTAGATTCGTAAGGTATAATGAATGTATATATAGATACTTTTCAGTGAGAAGTCTCTGATTCGATATCCACATTGTGCAAAATAAATTTTTTGGAGAGAGGTCTCACTCATGTTGCTTCATACCCTAGAATGATAACTCACTTCTTACCATTTTTTAGCACCAAATAACTCCCTTAACTGGATAAACTAAATTTTAATTATCACTTAAGTCACTTTATGAATTTTGATACATCTTTAATTTATTTAATTATTGTCCAATATATGTAGCTAGTTACTTATTACATGATTCTGCTTTGTTTGTGAATTGTATACATATCCAGTTCGAAGGTGCAACAATGAAAGGCGGTAAAAAATCAAGTATATGGGATACTTTCATCCATCAACATCCAGGTATATCTTTCTCTTTCTAACATAGAGGCAAATAAAGGAAGAGACGGGAAGGAGATTACTTTTATTATTATTATAGTTTAATTAATAAAATAAAAAAAAAATAAACTTGTGTTTTTGGTTTTTTTTATCAGCAACACAAAAATTGCATTATACTAACATAATATAAAGAGTATTCTAACCCTCACACTATAAAAGATAATACATGTTACAAACTATATCCATATATAATATATACGTACATAGCCATTTTAATTTTAATTTTTATATGTTGCGCATATAAAAGTTACTTATACGCTTATCTAATGTATTACTACATTATAAAATAAACAAATTTAAATTAATTTGATATATTGTTAGTGTAAATTTTTTTTAGAAATAAAAGCAACTCATTCTTTTATAAACTCTCTTTAACATATTTTCTCTTATTGATCCATATTTCATATTTTTATATTGACCAATAATTAAGAATAAGTGTGTTAATATAAAAAGAGTGTGTTGTTAGCATTTCTTAATTTTTTTACACATCAATCAATTACGCATTACCGTATCCGTATGTATGACTTTTGATGTTATTATTATGAAAGTCAAATATTTTTTAAGACGAGACAATGATTTATTGGCTCTCAGTATAAAAATATATATTAAAACTAAATCCTATATAGTTTATTATGATAATAATTAATCAAAATTTATTTTATTTTTAAATAAATTGTTAATTTTTTAAAATACATTAACAATTATTTAATGGTAAAATCGATAATAAGAATATAAATTTTTATATCGATATAATAAAAACAATTTTATAATAGATCAAAATTATACTCATTATATATAGACGTAACAAAAAGTTTCAATTATATTCTACAGAGCCTATTTTTATATTTTTATTCCACTTTAATATTTAAATTATGTATACTTATATGCGTAATTTGCATTTATCCATCTGGCATGCAGAAAAGATAAGGGATGGAAGCAATGGAGATGTTGCCGTAGACCAATATCACCGCTACAAGGTATGATTGGTCCAATACATGAACTTTAAGTTTAAAAGGGACCATATTTTAATTTTTAAATAGTGATCTGTTAAATTGATAACTATAAAATTTAAATCTCAATTTTACAGAATAAAATATATGAATATGTAATTGTAAATCGAACTCTTGTAAAAAATTTTTAAGAAAAACTGTTGTTACTTGCACTTTTTTTTGTAGAAATTATTTGCACTTTTAAAATGCAAGTATTAAACTCGAATTAAGCCTTAATTATTAAGGAATCCATAATTGGACCCTATACTAAATTTATCTATCAACGAAATTTGAACAGATTAAAAACAAAATAAAATTTTAATAGACTTCTTACTTTTTTTTTTTGGGTACAATAGACTTCTTACTGTAGTTTCCTTCTTATTTCATTTAATTTGATTCCAATTTTCTGTACAATATAATAATATACTGTTGTGCTAATATAGGAAGATGTTGGGATCATGAAAGACATGAATTTGGATTCATACAGATTCTCTATCTCTTGGCCTAGAATACTGCCAAGTAAATCAAATGTTTGATCAATGATTATTCTTAACTTAATTTTTTACCTAGTTGGATGTTTTGCTTGCCATTAATTTCAATTTGTTTTATTAACTGCATATTTATACATAGAAGGAAGGTTAAGTGGAGGTATAAATCATGAAGGAATCAAATATTACCACGATCTTATCGACGAATTAAAAGCTCATGGTCACAATCTAAACTTTGTATTTTATACTTTGCATTTTAATTATTTGCTAATAATAAGAATGAATTAAACATTGATCCTTGTCGAGACAATTGCAGGCATTGAGCCATTTATCACTCTTTTCCGTTGGGATCTTCCCCAATACTTGGAAGATGATCCGTACAGAGGTTTCTTAAATCATAGCATAGTGTGAGTTTCCATTCCCGAGCCTGTTGCCTGCCAAATGTGGTTGTGATTATAATTTTTTGAGCTCTCTTATTAATTAATTTTTCAGAAATGATTTTCGAGACTACGCAAATCTTTGCTTCCATGAATTTGGGAGAAAGGTTAAGTATTGAACTACTTTGAATGAGCCATTGACATATAGCAGCGGGGGCTATGCAACTGGGACGATGGCACCAGGTCGATGTTCTGATTGGTTGGAGCTAAATTGCTTTGGTGGTGATTTTGGCACAGAGCCCTACATCGTTACACACAATCTACTTCTTGCTCATGCAGCTGCAGTCGATGTGTACAGGACTAATTATCAGGTTCATTATTTTTTCGGTGTTCATTTGTTTTTTTAATGTATTTTTTAAATATATGTATATAAAAAAGATAAATTATCATATACGGTGTCCAAAATCTGACATATAATTGTTACTTTGTTTACATATTTGACCCCCCTCTAGGCTCTAGCGCTAAAATTTGTTAGCCTAATGGGTAATTATTGATAAGAAATGATAAAATTATTGATAGGTGTTGTATTTATTTATTTAAAAAAAAAATTAAAATTTTAAAATTAAAACTAAGATCATTTTTTATAAAGTATGTTAATATGACGTAGCTATCTACTGTTCTTTTGATGCAATGAGTGTAGTTAGACTTAGTGTGCGTTTGTTTAACCATTTGCTTTTTCAAACGTGTGTTTGTAGTGACACAACTGTAACAAATTTCACGTCCAATGTGATAGAACATTTTAATTTATTACGTTGGAGAAACGCAAGTTGCAAATTGATACACAAACACACTCTTAAATGTTAGTTTCTTATTGTGTTTACTTTCTCGTTGATCAAAAAAATATTACATTTTTAAAAATATGAGATAAAATTAATAGAATACATATTTTTGTAGTTTAGTTTCTTCTTTTGGGCTTAGTCTCCTTCCAGTAAAAAAAATATATATATATTTTTAGCAATCAAATAAGCATTCACTATTATACTATTATATGACGGATGTTCTTAATTCGTTTTGATATTTTATTTGTTTTAATTCATTATGAATTAGTTACTTACAAAAATGAATATAAAAAATCATAAATATCTTACGCCATATTTACAAATTCAAAATAAAATATCAAATTATAAATATTTTTTACATTAATTATATACTTGCCATCACACACTAATAAATTTCTCATTATATTATAATTATTATTCACTTTAAACATTATGTTAATATGCTGGTAATAAAAAGGAGAAAACTTAGGTGTACTTCCTTAAATACTTGAAGTGTTATTTTTTAATGGAAATGAGATATTTATAATAGACTGTAACAACTATTTAATGAAATTATAACATGTGTAATGATTGTTATACATATTCTATTCCTATTGAAAAACAACATCTAAAGTATCTATCAAATTGAACACAAGTTTTGTCCTAATAATAATACTACCTTTTATTATGTTTATTATAGTACTCTTTGAAAAATTATTTTAAAGATAATAAATACATGTGTGCAGGCACATCAAAAGGGTTTGATAGGCATAACCTTGTTGGCTAACTGGGTCATGCCGCTCTCAGAAAATGATATAGACAATCAACATGCTGCCAAACGATTGCTTGACTTCCAATATGGATGGTAAGTGTTTGTGATCTCTCCCACATAATGGACTAGCTATAGAGGCACTAATAAACAAAATCAGTAGTTCTAATATTATATATGTAATGTTTTAAAGAATTAGTGGACCACAGAAAGTGAAAGGAGAAGACGCACAATTGATAGGCAGAGATGCGCACATGCACAAACACAAAGGGATCAGAAGATTAGAACATTCCCAAGTTGATTATTTTTAATTTGTTTGATTGATTGTAGATATATGGAACCTCTAACAACAGGAAAATATCCAAAAAATATGCGAGCCTTCGTGGGAAATCGTTTGCCAACGTTCACTCAAGAGGAAAGCAGACTAGTCAACGGTTCATTTGATTTTATTGGTCTAAATTATTACTCCGCTGGTTATGCCTATCCTGAAGCTTCACCAAGCCCTGGAAAACCAACTTACCAAACAGATGCTCTAGTCAATACTACATGTAAGCACACCAATCTATCTATCTATTTATCTATCAATTCACTAAATACTATGTTACATATATTGAATTTGATGACGACATATCTTTATTTTTGGTAATTGCAGTTGAGCGCAATGGAAGACCGCTAGGTCTAAGGGTACATATATGGCCATCTAACTAACATTATAGTTGCTCTGCAAGTTGAATCCGTTTGAAAAAATATTAAAAGAGAGATCTCTATTTATAATTGTATGCAGGCTGCTTCATATTGGTTATACTTCTATCCAGTAGGTCTTCAAGATATTTTTTTATACACCAAGAACAAGTACAACAACCCGTTGATTTACATCACTGAAAATGGTAAATACCCAAATACATCATATTTATTTTCCTTGAAAGCTGTTGTAACTTATATCTAAACAAAAATTACTAGGAACTTACGTTGAACATTTATATTATATAAATGCTTGCTCATATTTCATTTTTCTAAAACAAACCTATTTAAAAGAATATGTAGGATGTTTTATAGTATATTATCTCCCTTAATTTTAAGGTATGAATGAGTTCAATGATCCAAAGTTATCACTTGAGGAAGCCCTTCTAGACATTTACCGAATTGATTATCATTATCGTCATCTCTTTTATCTTCAATCTGCAATTGAGTAAGTGATTTTCTTATTCAAAAGAGCTTATGACTTTATTTTTTAATATCCAATTTTTCAATTTTTCATTTATTGACTTGTAATAAATATATACAGGGATCATGGATCAGTGAATGTAAAGGGATATTTCGCATGATCATTTTTGGACTGCCATGAATGGTTCGCATGCTTCATTGTGCGGTTTGGACTGAACTTTGTGAATTATAATAATGGCTTAAAAAGGCACAAAAAGCTTTCTCCCTATGGTACAAGAACTTTCTCAAAAGATATTAGTTTTAAACATACCGTTTGAAGTTGGTGCACCTCTAACTGCAGCACCAGAAAACGGTTAAGCTCAACTGCATGTAGTTCATACCACATGCAAGTTGGTAGGTTGTCATTTCTGTTTGTTTTCATCAATAACAGCCATGTACCAGCAGCTATAGACACAGCTGATCCTTCATGTATCAGATCGATTTTGATATTTGAATGAAAACTCAGTTTCAGTTTAACAATCAGAATTTATATATGATGATTCCAAAATATATAAATAATGATTTATGCTATTCATGGATTTAACAATCTTATTTTTATTTAATTCCACGGTTGCTATTATATATAGTTACAATCAATTATTCCATAAAATTATCTTTATGATTGTCATATTTTTTTTATTTATTGTGTCTTGCAAGTTGTAACTTATTTCAATCGAGTAAAACTATGGTCATGAGGAAAACATATCAGTTCATTATGTTCTCACCATGTGGCTGCGGATAATATATATATAGAAACAATATTTTTGGTACATAAAAACTTGTTTTATGCGAATGATTAAAGTTATGGATAACGCTCTGAGCAAGTGCATTGTTTTTACATAAGTTGTTTTAGTTTAACTTATTTTATGTCAACTTATATCTCTCCAGAAAGCGCGCTTTTTTGAAAAAAAGAAAAACATTTCTCCAAAATATATAGTTAAAACAAACATGTCAATAGTTTGTTTCAAGGTTTTAAATTGCAATCGTGGTTGAGGGTACGTTGTGTCTATCATAATTGTGGACAATTGTGGGATAATGTGGCCGATACAACTGCAAATGAATTTTTGTACTATTTGTGTATGGGTTTGGATATCCCTTGTACCCGTTTTTAATACAATTTTGCATATAAAAAAAATGTGGTCGATGCAGCCGCAATTGCGATCGCGGTTGCTGTTTCAAAAATTGTCCAAACCACTATATTGCGACCACAATTGCGGTTTCAGACCGCATTTAAAACCATGAAACTATGTTTAACTACCTCTCAATTTTTACATAACATAGATGGAGTATAGGCATGTTTAGCTGGTAAGGATTAGGGGTGAGAATATGTTAGACCGCTCATCAGGACCTATGTCCTAACCTATTTAAGGGCTAGCCTGATCTAGCCTATTTCACAAAAAGGTCAGGTTAAGACTTTCAAAAAAACCTGTTAGGTCTATCAAGCCGATCTATTTAACACGCACACACACTCATATATATATATATATATATATATATATATATATATATATGAGATGTATCAAGTGAGAGGAGTGTTTTTATATGAGAATGAGAGGAGCAAATCTTAACCATTGGATGAAACCATGAATGGTCAAGATTAGAACATAAAGTCACATGACTTTTTTAAGTGGTCACATGACTAATAACCATTTTTAATCTTGACCATCCATGTATGATTTTAATGGCTAAGATTTGCTCCTCTTACTCTCACTTAAAAAATCTCTCTCACTAGATATGCCCCCATATATATATATATATATATATATATATAATATTTGAAAGTAAAGATCTATTTTGTCATGACCCGAATTTCGTAGCCATGACCGGCCAAAAGGGAAAAATTCCTCTTTCCCTTTCACAGTCTCATAAGCATACATAAATCTGTTTCATCCAAAGTAAAAGATTACATTCATTAATTACATAAGGAATATAATACATCAGAGTGAGATAAACAACACATAAATTACAAAGTCATGTTTTAAACTAGAAAGAACTTTAAAACTAAGGATACAATCCCTCAAACTATCCACATGGCATCCTCTAAGGCTTCTAACAGCTTCGCAAATACTTGCAACTGAAATGTTAAACATTATGTGAGTCCACTGACTCGGTGAGGGAATTCCCCCAAACACATGCAAGCATGCAAGATAAGAATAAAACAATAACACACAGTCACGCAAACACTCACTCATATCCACACATAATCCAACTCAAACAAATACCATAACAATAATACATAACAACATTCATATAGCAAACATAGAACAAGAAGACATCTAATCCATCCGTCGAGTACTTGTGGAATGCCTTGCACTTTATTTATTTCCCATATCACAAGTTCCTCACAAGGGATCAATACATTTCTCATATACACGTCACATATCATAATATCGTCAAGTCTTTGGGTATACTAGGAGGTGTTTTCACTGAGCACCCCCTGCCACAACGGTTTTTGATTTCCTACCCCAGAGATATCGTACCCTCCGACAAGCACCAACATCCCTCCTAACGCCCGGGGTATCTAACGTTGTCTCCTCATCCCCGACGGTGATATTTATATACCGGAGCCTCCCGTTCCTCGGTCGACCTACCCAAAGATTCATAACTTTTCCTTAGCAATCCATTCCATCAAGTACTGTTCATAAGTTTTCAGCCACATACATCACTCATAATCACATGATCATATTTAACATTCTCATAATCAATACTTTCACATTTAACATTTATCAATAATATAATTTAATTCATTCTAGGTCCAACCGTTGATATATCCAATTTAAATTCAAATATCATAGAACCAATTTCATAAACATAAAGTCCAAGATCAATATCCACACAAGTATTAATTTATCCATCCATACATTTAATCTTATCACTTAAGAGTGTCAATAATTATTTTCTCACTAAATGCTCAAAATGTGATAGCCAAAATAATCTTCTATGCTCATCTCAATTCATTTTTAAATTAATACTCAACAACACATATATTAGGTCTTTTCCAAGCATTAAAATAAAATAAGAGAATAATATGACAATAGGTAACAACTTCTTAACTCTTTACCATCTTAAATACATATTCTCAATACTATCATAATATATTTCCTTTCACAATAATAAATCACACGCTATCATCACTTGATCAGTTCGTTCCAAAAATTACAACATGAGCATACACATAAATAACAACATTTGGATCCATTTATATCAGTCCATACCATAATTCACATCATTTTATTATCACCATACACCTTCATAAAATAATACTCACCTGATCATATATATCATAATTATACACCATCATGTCTATAGATTTCTCGTAATCCATACCATCATATAAAAGAGTGTAACCATCATAACCTTAAACCATCATTTTTTAAATATAATATCTTGACCTTTGATCACCATTTCTATCATAACTTTCAAACTACTTAGAATTTTAATATTAAACTTGTTGCATCTGAAAATAGACTCAGATATCTTTCCAACAAGATGTCATTTACCCAAAATGGATAAGAAATTAAGAAGTTATGAACATTTGAAATTGCGTTGTTCTGCCCCTAATGCCCAGCGTCACCGACGGACGTCCAACACTGGTGAGAAAGCTGCAGGAGCTGCTCTCAGGTGTCCAGGCGCCGAGCGCTACTCACGGGGTGCCCAACGCTTGTTGGGAACTCCAGAAACGCAGCAAACGCTGTTGTTACACGAATTTTCACCTCAAAACCCATTTTCATGCTCCAAACTCAAATCCAACCACCAAAATGTATCAAATACCAACAAAAATAAGGTCAATGCAAAGATTTGTAGAATCATTAGCTCAAACCATTTCTATACATATTATACTCCTATTAAACCCTAATATTCAACCCACAAAAATCATCACAACAAAACATATAATCTCTCACAAAAATCAGAATTTATACACCCAAATGGCAAAGGAAGAGGAATAAGGCATACCCATACTATTACCAAAGCGAAAATCAAATATAATCACACAAATCCCTCACCTCTTTGACGACTTTCCATGCTTGCTTCCAAGAAAAACAAATATGCAAGAAAATAATATGAAGATGGAAAATCCATTTTAGGCTTGAAAGATTGGAGATGCTCCAAGCTCTATAACCCAAGCTAATGACCATTTCTCTACTTCTTCTCTGCTTCTGTTCTCTTCCCCTCTCAAGGTTTCAGATTTATGAGCCAAAAACATGGGAGGAAGGGGTTAGACCCCTTCTGATAACGTCTTTTTTCAATGGACAAAAATGTCCTTGATCATATGAGCATTATAGGCAAAATCACTAACCTATCGCTATTTCCTTAATTGAAGTAATTAAATTATTAAGGTGTGTCAAACCACGCACTACCCTTTCAAGATGCATGGTAGCTGTAGTTTAAGTCAAATTAAGCTATTTATCATGAATTTTCAGTCAAATACCAGATTCAACTTTTTGACAAGAGTAATGTAATGTCATTTGAAAATTATGGAAGTAGTGCAACTTCAAAAGAAATTCCTTTAAGGGTATAAGTTGTGGACTAGGTGTGAGACTTTTCAAAAGTGAATTTGGTAGATTCGAAGTAATATTATTTTAAAGTAAGCCCTATTTTGAAAGTATGACTTAGTGATCTATTAGCAAGTTGTATTCTACATTAACCACTTGCATGGGAGTTAATTTTTTAAAATAAAAATTGAAGTCGTGGATTACAAATGACACTTCTTTTAAGATTAAAAAAAAAAAAAAAAAAAACGTTGGACACAAGTGCTGTTTCTTATTTATGACTTGCTTAATATAAAATTTTAAAGGAGTGTGTGCACTGCTTAAGATGCTTCTTGTTTCTTCATTGAAGAAATTGAATATTCCCAATTAGCTGTAAGTTATTATTTCGTTTTAGTTACTTTTTGGCTTTGATCGGTTAGTTATTACTTATTAGCACATACATGATAACCCTCAAAAAGAAAATTTCAAGTCATGATACATAACTGATTGCACATTTGTACTACCAGAAATGTTTTCACTTTATTTTGTTGTATGCTCGTTTATATGAAGTTGGGGGATAAATGCACCCGTAGGCCCTATTTGGATAGCTTATTTTATAGCTCCTCTGTTGATATATATGCTTTTATGTAAAAAAAAAAATAGTGTTTGAGTAAGTTTATATAAATAACTTATTAAACTCCAAAATATATTTTTACCTTATTTTTTGAAGTTAATTTTTTAAGCTTATGAGAAAAGCCTAGCTAGTACGAAAGCTTATATTTAGCATGACCGGAAAGCTATTTTGCATATTTATAGAACAATTATATCGTCATCATAATTTAAAATTTCATGAAAACCAAACCCTTCATCTCCCACAAGTCATAATTTTTTTTCATATAAGACTTTTTTATATAAACACTTAAATAAGCTGTTTATTCAAATGAGACTTTTAGTTGTCAAGGATATCATGCTCAGAGTGGATGCTTTCTTTGACAATATAATATTTTCCACAAAAGGTAATGTTTAGAATCAATTAAAATTTAAAACGATTTGAATTGATTTTATTTAAAAATTAAATTTTGTGTTTGAAACATATTACTAAAAGGGTTTAATTGGTATACGTTGTCAATATAAAAAAACATTAATTGACAAATCAATCATAACTTGCCACATCAGCTAAGATATTTGACTCTTATCCTAACTACCTTGAAAGTCACTTATACCATGATTTCTAATTGGTTGACAGTGTAAAAAGTTTTACACTGACAATGCTTAGCAATTAAACTCTTAAGAAAATTTTTTTTTGAGTTGATTTGATAATAAATTTTTTTATTTAGAAGTTATTAAAATAAAAATTGATTTGATTTGATTTTATTATTTTACATTTTTACACTTATGAGAACTAACAGGAGGTATTACTAAGGATAAAACAGTCTATTAAAATTAAATCAAATCAAATTTTAACAAATCCTATCAAATTTTTGATGGAATTTCTAATTTACACTTATGAGAACTAACAGGAGGTAATTACTAAGGATAAAACAATCTATTAAATTTAAATCAAATCAAATTTTAACAAATCGTATCAAATTTTTGATGGAATTTCTAAATCAAACACGAATGAAATACATGAAATTTTAAAAAAAAGAAGAGAAATGCTAACAAGTAGCAACACTTTTTCACACTCTCTTTTCAATACACTATCTCCTAATGATCGAAATTCATGTGGGTCCTACAAAATTAAAGTGGGACCTACATGAATTAGTGAGAGCCACATGAATTTCAATCAATAGAAAAAAGTGTGTTGGAAAGAGAGGGTTAGATAATATGTTGCTAGCACTTCCCAAAAAAAACATATCTTATTTTCTAAGATTCCAAACACAAGATTTGGTTTACAAATCAAACCATTTCCTATTTTTCAACATTCCAAGCACGGGATAGCCCAACCTTCTCCAAAAGGATATTCTTGCTCTGCTGTGGCAACCTGAAAACAAGGACACCATTGAAGTACCAGTTCCACCACAATGTTCACTGATTATCTTCCTCAGTAAATCCATTTGTATGAAGCTTTGGAAACAGTGGTACAACACATTGACACGGATACAACCCACTATCGAGTGTTAACCCATGTTTCGAAATCACATGGTGAAACTTAAAACATTGTTAATGCTGGTCGTATATACATCACTGATGAAGTTTTGTGCTGAATGTCTGTCAAGTGACGGTTTTTTATATATCATTGTGGTGGCGAGGCCATTGGTCCTCTCAACTGCCTATTCATACTCCTCATCAATCAATGATAATTAATTTTGTAAAATAAAAAACTAAAATTATCATTAGTTAATAGGAAGGGTAGATAATTAATTTAAAGTGTCAATAGCATTATTACCATTATGATTAGAGGGACATCTTGAATTAGAAATTCCATTGATAAATTTATTCCTTCTGGAATAAATACATTATGAACATTTAACATATCTTTTGATGTTGCAGGTGTAAACTATTGAAGTCCAGGGGAGATTGGGGAGCTCAGCATGCAAAATAAAAAACATAGTGAATATAATAGTTTGGGAGAAGAGAGAACTATAGGTACTTTGGAACATACCTACCTATGTATGGACACCAAACATACAATAATGGCTCAACCAGAATATTGCGGGCAAGAAACCAAGGCCTTCATGTTGTTGGCATCGAATTGGATTAATGCTTCTCTGAACTCTTGGACGCTTTACCATTTAGAACACCATCATTGTCATGACCCAGATTGGAACTTCTGAAACAAACATCATTTCATTATCTGCTCGCCCTTGTTCTTTCTACTCAATTACTTTCATAGTCTGTTTCGCAAGGCACTTCAACGAGCTTATAGCGGATAGCTTATAGCGGATGAGAAAGTAACCCCGTTTGGTAAGCGCATCTGTCATGAACTTATAGCGTTTTTTCACAAACTTATTGTGTTTTTTCCAGACTCTACTTGAAATAATGTTTGAGCTTATAGTTTATAGCGTTTCATTTTTCTTTCCACTTTTATCCTTATTATCTTCATTTAATTCTAACTTTATTCTCTTCTCTCTCTTTTATGTAAAATCATTAATGAAGATGTCCTTTTATGTCATTTTATATTTTTCAGCTAGTTCAACCGCTAGTTTTACCAAACACTTTCACAGGAAATAAGCTAGCTCATCCGCTATCCACTATCAGCTAGCTTATCCGTTAACAGCTAATTTTCCCAAACAGGCTCTCAATCATCTGGTTTTGGTCAGTTGAGCTTGAAACCACACAGTTTTAACGATGGATCCTGGCCATTACGGGAGCTCGGTCTAACTGGTCTGTTTGTACTAGTTTTTAAAACTTGATATGAATCCACATCAAATAATGAAAACAGAGATTAAATTCACACAAACTTCAGTTCTGCAGCAAGTCTTGAAGTGCATTATCTCCTTTATTACCCGAGAAGAAGTAGATAAGCAATTCTGTAGTGGTAGCACCTAATGGAAAGGCTTTGCCTTTCATTCTATGAAGGTATTTTCTTGACCATGAAATATCGCCATTTCGCAGCAGCCCTTGGACAAAAACATTATATGAGCATATAGGCCATCCAATATAATGGCACAGGTCTAGAGATTGGAAACTTGTCCAAATTTGTTCATTGTAAAAAACAATTCTTTTGCAGCTAGTGGTTTACCCTATTAGATATATAGTTAGTTGGAGAGATTAGTTAGTTTGTTATTAATTAGTTGTTAGATCATTAGCCTATATAAAGGCTTGATGTACTCAATGTAATCATCTTTTCTATTCAATCAATTCTACATTTCATATTCTCTCTTAGTGTTGGTTTGGTTCAAATGAAAGAAGGGGGAAAGAAAAACGAGAGAGGGAATACGAGAAGAAAAGGCAATTTTCTGTCCTTTGGAACGAAGGAAAAAGAGGAGGGATGGAAAAATGCAAGTGGGACCCATCTCCAAAACTTTTCCTCCTTCTTTGCTTAGAAAAACAGCAAAACCGAGGAAGAGTATGATGAAAACAAAGTTTTCTATTTTTTAAAATTATCATGTAAGGATACTTATGTCATTTCACAAATATGTTTTTTATTTTCTTTCACTTTCTACTCAACCAAACAAGAGAAAATAATTTTTTTAACTTTCTTTCCTTTCATTTTCACTCTTACCAAACAACTAAATATTCATCTCATTTTCTTCTCTTCTTCTCTTCTCCCCTTTTCTTTCCTTTCACTTTCTTTCCTCTACTTTTCTTTCCACTTCCAAACATAGCCTTAATTATTCTTCCTTCCACTATGGGCTCTACCATGATTCCTAACACACCCACTTTGCAAAACCCACCTATAAGAGTGGTCCAAGTGACAACATCCGGATGCAATCCTTTATTAACCATTTCACCCAAGAGAGAGATAGCCATATTGATGTCTTTAATTTTACACCATCCATGGATTAATGAATTGTTAGTTATTACAATGTTTGGCAAGCAGTTCCAGACTTCCAGTGAACCATCAAATCAAATATTTTCAAGGCCTCCTCCATCTGATTTTGTAAACAATATCCATCAAGCAACGAGTTATAGGTAACAACATTAGGCTCCTCCCCCATTTGAACCATAAAACTCAATACGCTTTTAGCCCCGGAAATCATCCCTTCTTTGCAAAAAGCATCCACTAATATAGTAAAAGTTTGCACATCCGGCATGATTCCCATATGCATCATCTCATTCAGTAAAGAGGCAGCGTCTTTCCATCTACCAAAATTACAAAGGCCTTGAATTAAGCAATTGAAAGTGACAAGAGTAGGTTGAATACCTTCACTTGTCATCTCTGACAACAAACTCAGCCTCTGATAACAACCTATCCTTGCAAAGACCGTCCATAATTGTGTCGTAAACTACAACATTCAATTTCTTGCATCCATCTTCTTTAGATACTCAATAGCAGCAGATGTGTCTCCCATCTTACACAATCCATTAATTATTGCTCCAAAGGTGCGAATGTCGGATCAATATCCCATGTTTTCCATGTGATCAACTAACCACATTGCTTGAACCACATTGCCTTCAACACAGAGCTCATTAATGATGGTGTTAAGAGTCACCATGGTCGGTTCCAAACCAATTTTGAACATAATCCTCAAAACAGAAACTCCAAAATCTGTGTGCTCCAAACGGCAGAGACAATTGATAACAATGTTGAGAGTACAGAAGTTTGATCAGAGAAACGGTGTTTGTGTAATGCTTCATCCTCATAATGAAACCAAACAATAAGTTAGTCCTTAACAGATGGAAAAGGGTGTGAAAGAAATGGGAGGCAACATCAACGTTATTGAGATTCCTAATAGAATTCAAAAGCTGAGTTCTGTCTATTGTGTCATGAGAACTAACATGGGTACAATATGTAGTAGGAAAAATGCTAATAACACACTCTCTTTTTAACACATACTCTCCTGTTAGTTGAAATTTTTGTGAGACCCACATGAATTAGCGAGACTCATATGAACCATAAGAGGATGTATATTGAAAAGAGAATGTGTTGCTAGCACTCTAAGTAACAATAGTAGTGGTAGTAGAAGAAAAGCGCAATGAAGGGTAAAGAAGGAAATTAGAAAAAGTAGAAAAGTGTTGAAGGTGTAGAAAACAAGAGATGGAACCTGTTCTTCGCAAACGCAACATTTGTGTCTGTTATTTTTGGTTGCAAACGTAAGAGTGAGTGAGAGGTGAGGGCTTGAAGTTTGAACTTTGAAGAGTGAGAAACGGAGTTTGAGATCGGCTGAGTTCGGCCATCACCACTTTCCGCGGAACCAGACTCAGTTGGGCAACGTGTGAGAGTTGGGCTCAGTGATGGGGCGGCCCAGTATTTGTAGCCCAGATGGCTATACGGCCCTACATGCTGTGGTTGATGAATTGGTGCTGTGGCCTGATTAGTGTAATTTCTATTTTTTAATTATTGTCTTAACTTCGGACAAAAAAAGAAAAAAATTATTGTTTGAACATTTTGTTAGTTTGAGCTGGGATAATTTATATATAAATACTTGTGGTATTGTTCATATATGATATATCAACACATTCGATCAAACATAATTTTTTACATTTATTTCTACTTTATCGATTTCTCTTCATCGTTTTACTTTATTGCTTTTATGTAACTTTAGTTTTCTAGTTCCACATTCTACATCAGACACTCTCTGAAATAATTTAGGAATATTCCACAACTGAGAAACAGATTCTTGTTCTCAGTGTATCGCATGAACACAAAAGAAAAATCAAATGTATGAATTAGTCGACCAAATGACTAAGCACCAAATTTCGCACAACAAAAACACAATATAAATCATTTTATACTATCAATCCATCATATATTAGTATATTATTCACTTTTGATATAGTCGTGGTTAAATATTTTTAATAATAAAATAGTATATAATTAAATTACAATGTAAAAAAATTTATGCTGAAATGCATTCCCATCTTTATTAGGACAACCATTCAATGCACATGTACAGGGACAACAGTGTATTTTGTTGGACATACTTCATACTTGCATTTCTAGAATGGCATCGTGAAAAAAAAATTATTTTATTTTATAAAATCGCTAATTGCTAAAGATTAAAATAAAGGAAAGGTACTGGACGGATGAACATGATGATCTTTGTCAATGTTTGAAAAAGCTGAAAAAAATAGATTAAATCAATAATTGATTGTTTATATAATTGATTATAATCTGAATATATTTTTGTTTGGGTCTATTGTTGGAAAGTGATTTTAAGATAATCTATTTCATTTGGATGATATAAAAAAATTATTTTTACATAATAAATTATAAAAAAAGTACGAAATTATTTATTTATATTAATAATATTGAATGTGTTTTTCATATTACAAGTTGTTTTTTTATATCTTTCCATAAAAAAAAATTTATTATAAAAAAATGAATAAAATATAGATCCACTACTCTCCTCCAAGTAGACAATGCCTCTATCGGAGTCTTTAAGTCTGTTTGGCATGTCACTTTTACGAGTTTATAGCAGATGAAAAAGTAGTCCCGTTTGATAAGGGTCTCTGTCATGAGCTTATAGCGTTTTTTCACGAGTTTATAACGTTTTTTCCAGACGCTACTTGAAGTAGCATTTGAGCTTATAGCTTATAGCATTTCATTTTTCTTTTCACTTTTATCCTTATTATTTTAATTTAATCTACTTTTATCCTCTTTCCTCTCTTTTATGTAAAATCATTAATGAAGATATCCTTTCATGTCATTTTATATTTTTCAGCTAGTTTAACCGCTAATTTTACCAAACACTTTCACATAAAATAAGCTAGTATATCCGCTATCCGCTATCAAGTACCTCATCCGCTATCCGCTATAAGCTATCCGCTATCAGCTAACTTATCTACTAACAATTAATTTTATCAAATAGGCTCTTTAACTAAATAAAATATGCTTATTTTTCATTTGGGGTCTATGATAGAGCATGAGGCACAATGAATTAAATATTTAGAATGGATGGTAACAGCAATGAGCAAATGAGACGTTGGGATTAATACGGGAAAGACCTTCTCTCATTAAAGCATAATAGTCACACAAAAAATCCATGTAACAGCCCTCTATTTGACTGTGCATTTGGATCAACACCGAAAATTTGATTATATGGATAATCGATTATTATAATCGATTATATTGTTATAATCAATTATAATAGAATCAGGTTTATGTTTAAATGTGTTTGTTGAAAAGTGATTATAAGATAATCTATTTCGTTTGGTTTATGAAAAAAATCATTTATATATAGTCAATTGCTAAAAAGGGTATGAAGTTAGTTGTATAATTTAATAATATTTGTTTGATAGTTAGTTTTGTAGGGGTGAAATAGGAAGAATATTGTTGGTTTCAAAATAATCTAACAGCTTTTTAAATAAGCTTCAAACTTCTAGTTTTTCTAAAAACAACTTTTTTCTCATAAAAACAGTTGTTTTAAAATTTAATCAATTTATCCAAATATACCAGCTTTTATTGAAAAACAGCTTTTATCATGAAAAATAATTGAAAGTCTAGTGATCTATCTTTTTCAAATATGCTCTATTCCCAAACACCCTTAAATGATGGTAAAACAGCTTTTTTTAAAAAATAAAAGCTTTTTTAAAATTTAAGTTAGAGATCCAAACATAACTGATTCCTCATCAAATAGCTTTTTTTTCAAAGAAAACAGCTAAAAATTTAATAATCTATCTTTTCCAAATATGGTCGATGTTTGCAATGATGCCAGCGTCCACGAAAACAGGGATTCTGTGAAAATTGATGCAAACATAAAAAATCCAGCAAAAAGTAAATTGAAAACGAGAGACTAGACAAATTAAGGAAGCTGGGGCCTTAGTAATCAAGGGGATTTGCTAGAAAAATGAAGAAAATAAGATCAAATTGCGAGGCTAAATTTGTTTTCTTATCACGCGATGCTTAGATAGATGTTTGCCATACTTTGATCTCAGACAATTTTGTTTTATCCACAAAACAAGCACACGTAGATCAATACTATCTTATCCGATCTACTTTTTTTTAGAAATTCAAATATGGTTCTGGAGAAAAACAAATTCTTATCCTGTATTGAATTTATATTACATCAGTTATAATATTAAAAATATAATTAATTATATTATAGATAATAACAGAACTAGTTAGATATTTGCTTAAGGGTGCATACACGATAATATTAAAATAAGAGTAAATTTCACTCTACCGGTTGAAGTTTTGCTAAAAAGCACGTTACCCTAAACTTACTTAAAAAATATATTCTACTCCAATTTACTTATTAACTGTTAATTAAGTTAAAAGATTCTAATAAAATATTCCAATTAACTACATAGGGTGGTTTAACAAAATTAAAATTTACAATAAAAATTATACAAATTTTTAATGGTAAGTTAAGGTAACCACCATGTGTGGAATTATTTATATAAAGGGATTAAAAATATTATTATTATCGAGAAAGTTAAACTTCATCATTTTTTTTTTTTAAAACATACAAATGAAATGAAATTTTATAAAAAAATTAAAGAATCATAACTACCTTATAAAGCCTAATTATCGGACCAAACTCAAAGTCCTTTCTTTTATTTTTCACAACACGTGCTATTTGACAAGTCCTTTTTAGGATGAAAATATTACTCGAACCTGCAAATATTCGTGGATAAAACCAGCAACAGATTGGATATGGATACCTTAATAAGAACCCGCGAGTAAAATAAATGATTATTTTCTCTACCTGTTTATTAACGACGCTGGGGCAGATATTGTGGTATCCATACTCGCAGGTACCCGCTACGTGAAATTACTAAAATACCATTATATATATACTACAAAAAGGAGTCATTTAGCGACCGATCACTAGAGGTCGCTATTTGTGACCACAATTGCGACTGATTAGCTGATTTTTGAAAAGGTTAGAATCATGTGGTACCCCCTTTAAGTTTTCAGTTGATTCTCTACCTAGGGTTTCATCTTCCTACTTCTCTACCTAGGGTTTCATTCTCCCTTAGCCCCTTTTTGCGACGCAAACACAGAGAACGATTGGAACCCTCTTCTGTTCTTGGTAACTTTTATTTCTCTCTTCTTGGTTCATTCTCTCTTTTTTTATTAGGGTTTTAATAATTTTTTTTTCATTCTCTCTTATTCGTTCATGCAGAGACCACCATTTTCTGGTTCCTCTCCCACTTTTGTAGAAACCAACTTTCTCAAGTAAGTTCTTCATGCTATATTATTGTTTTTCTTTTATTGAAATGCAAATCTCTGTTGAACTGAAATTGAGAGGTCGGAACTGGAGACCGAGACTGGAAAATAGCCTATTTTTTTCCTTTACTCTGTTCAATGAAATGCTCAAACCCAAAATGTGTCTCTATTAATGAAGATGATAGTTGAACATTCTTGATGTATGACTAACAAGAATAATGCGTTTCTGTATCCATGGATACCCACAGATACTCGCGGATATTCATATATCTGTTTAAAGCCTGCATGACAAATACTTGCGCGGATATGGGGAGGGTACGAGTAGGATATTCATCCAACGGGCTAGGTAGGGAGGCTACTACCCGTATCAGCCCGCCCCATTTACATCCCTAGTCCTTTTTGTTGTGACCAATCTCCTCTCGTAGTATTGGAAATTCTAACCCTACCTGAACCCTTATCAACTTCCCTTCCCCTATTTTTCCTTGGTCTACCTTGTATTGTCTCTTTAACTTAGGTGGTAAAATAGTGTCCAATAAATTCTCCTCAAGTTAAACCTTGCTAATGTCAGGCACATGATGTATGATTTCATTGTATGTTACTTGATACATACCCTTTCTATAGAAATTACTACAATACCACTCAACATCAGCACGGAGATAAACGATGCAAGTAATTGCATGCTTGCATGTAATCCACTTATCTCTCAATATTTGCATGGGCATGTCATACTTTTAGATCTATCGGAAACTTTTTACCATTTTCATTAACCAAAAATTCCATATGACCAATAGGTACCAATGAACAATACCTAACGGTTCTTTTAATTTTATCCAATCGAGTCTTTACCTTATGAGTCATAGAAGATTCCCATGCGATGATGTTTTTGATAATAATAATAATAATAATAACATTTTTAATCTCTTATATTACATAGTGACTACCTCAACTTACTATTTAAAATTTTATATAATTTTTATTTTAAATTTTAATTTGGTCAACCACCCTATCTAGTTAAATAGAATATTTCGTTAGAATATATTAAGTTAGTTAACAATCTACAAGTCAATTGGGGTAGAATATATTTTTTAAGTAAGTTTGAGATATAGTGTCTTTTAGTAAAACTTTAAGGGAGTGAAATATAATTTACTCTTAAAATAATGATCTTATTATTATGATTAAAACTGTAGGAAAAATATTCTTCATCGCGGAGCCACTAGCCAGTGGCATGCGGATACGATGACCCCCTCAAGGCACAATCGATATTTTTCAACATTCATTGAAATACTCATATTTTGATTTTTTTTTCATATATAAAATTAGAGGAGTGCTAGTAACAGAATCTTTAACATTTTTTTCTAACACATTTTTTTCTATTGGCTGAAATTCGTGTGGGTTCTACTAATTTATCTGAGTCCCATTTAAATTTTGTAGAACCCAGATGAATTTCAACCAATATAAATGAGTGTGTTGAAAAGAAAATATTAAAAAGTATACTCTTAGCATTTTTCATAAAATTAACATATTATAGCACTCTATATAAAATTCTTACCTCGCCTCTCCGCCCACCTCACCATCAACGTGGGTCCATTCCCCCTAAATAATGGCTTATAAAACTAAGATTTTAATTGATACGCATAATCATAGTTTATCATATTAGTTAAAATGTTTGACTTTTATGATCTCAACTACTTTAAAAGTCATTCATATCATGATTTTTGATTGATTAACAATGTAAAAAAATTTATACTGATAGGACATAATAATTAAACTCTAAAACTAATCAGTATTCAATGATATAAGTAAAATAAAAAATCAATAATGATATTTTTATACCAACTTTTTTTTTACACTTTTTAATACATTCTTTATAATTAATAATCAAATTACTTTCTCTTTGACAAACAACAATAATGTATAGATGATAGATGATTAGAATTTAAAATTTTAAATGTGTAAAAAACGATATGATAAAAAAATATGAAAAACATTTTTCTAAAAAACCGAGAATACCTACAAATTTCCCTCTATTTTTTATTTGGTTCATTTGCACTATTCCACATGCATGTAAAACCTGGTAGTTGGACCAGTTCTATAAGTAGAACCACAAAGGTAAGCCCACCAAATCACATCAACATCTTTAGCTTAATTATTGAGTAAACCATGAAGCCTGCAGTACTACTTACCCTCTCCTTCCTCCTCTTTGTCTTCACCGCCAAACTTCCATTAGCTTTCTCGCAGGATGTAGAACAAGTGGTGGATATCAATGGTAACCCCATTTTTCCGGGTGGCCAATACTATATTTTGCCAGCTATTTTTGGCCCACCCGGTGGTGGAGTAAAACTCGGCAAAACTGGAGGTTCAAAGTGCCCAGTTACTGTTCTGCAAGATTACTTTGAGGTCAACAATGGTCTGCCAGTAAATTTCAGCATTCCAGGGATAAGTCCTGGTATCATCTTTACAGGTACTACTACAATAGTTAGAGCATATACAGTAATTAGAGTGTGGCATGTGTGTTAGATTATTGGTTTGATGAGTAAGCAAGTAGTTTCGAAACTAGTTTGCAAAATGAGTTGATTTTTGATGGATCGACTTTTGATAACTAGATTTTCATTAAAAAGGAGTTTATAATAATTGAGTAATGTTTGAATATTTTATTGTTAAAAGTGATTATATTATGATAAAATGAATAGTGTTTGCTAATGTTTATTAAAGTGACTTGCCCCATTTTGTCACACAATATCCTCACCAATGATATCTTGTCACATAAATTGAAATTTCTTATAATTAAAAAAAAAGAATATGTGACAATATATTATTGAAGGGACAAGATATGATACATCAAAATGGGATAACAAATACTCATCCATGTTAAACATGGTGAAAAAAAATTCAAAAGTGAGTTTGAACCTTTCTAACTCAATTTTAAAGTCCTAACCGGATGCCGAACATGCACTAATTAACTAGTTAGTTATTTTCTATTGTTTTGTGTAAGTCATAACTTATTTTACACACTTTTCACCATTAAGTGAAACCTTAAATTGAGTTCTCTCCTTTTCTGTCATGTTTTTCAACAGGTACACAACTGGATATTGAGTTTTTAAAGAAACCTAACTGTGCTAGATCGTCTAAGTGGGTGGTGTTTGTTGATAATGATATCCTAAAAGCATGTGTGGGTATTGGTGGTCCTAAGGACCATCCAGGCAAGCAGACACTGAGCGGCAAGTTTCACATTCAAAAATACAATCAGAACTACAAACTTGTGTTCTGTGTCTCAGGGTCATCCACTTGTTTGGATATTGGAAGATACGATAATAATGAGACTGGAAGGCGTCTGAATCTGACTGAGCACGAGCCCTTTGAAGTTGTGTTCATAGATGCTGCGGTTTCCTCTGGAATTAAGTCCGTAGTTTGAATTGAATGAAATCTCAAGACTAGATATGTTGAACAAATGTAATTTTAGTTATTTTTGTGATGCATTCTCTTCTTGACAAAATATCGACACAAGCATTAAATAAGTGGAATCATGGTTTTTCTTGCGATGTGTTCCCTTCTTGTAGCTGCTTCTTGGTGTTCATCCCTTCTGTTTATTTTGCTCTCGCTCTCGCTCTCTAAATATTTGTAGGTAATTAATGTTGGTCTTTAATTAGAAAAAACCACTTCCTGGTAGCATGAACAAATGGTGTATATATCGGATCACAATTCACTGTAGTAAATAATGAATGCAGTGACTACATTCAACATATATTATAGCCATTGGATTTCTTAACTTTAAATCATGATCATTGATTTTTTTTAAATAAAATGATAGGAAAAAACATGTGAGTGAATAGAGAGTGAGAGAACTGAATGCAGGGAATCACAATCCCCTTGGAGTCCAGCTGATCTTCTCCAATGCTTTAAGAAATGGACATTTCGAGTCCTATTAATATGGTGCATACACCTGGACTAGACACAAATCAATGGCTGAAATTTAAAATTTTAAAATGATTTTTTAAAAAGAAAAAAAGCAAATTGTGACACCTGGGGCTCACAAGGGCAGGGTGTGATCGCTGGTCCAAGTAATGAAATACAGACAAGGAGCGGCTCATAGCAGACTTCTAGGCAGAGAGACACATGAACGAACTGATTTCACACCAAACGAGAGGGATTCTGAGACTATGCAGGTATGAGACTGTACAGTCGAGGAAGACTTAAAGGAATTGATTCATACTACCTATACTAACAAGATGCATCTTCTTTTCGGTAGCCCATAACTTAAGAACTCCATAGTTAAACGTGTTTGATTTGGAGCAATTCTGGGATGAGTGATCTTCTGGGAAGTTTCCCTAGGAAACGTGTGAATGAGAACAAAGCATGCTGAAAAGACTCGTGTTGGTTTGTAGGGACAGTCAGCAATTCTGAAAAGCGACTCGGGATGTTACAAAAATCCCTGAAGCCCCTTCACCTAAGCCCACGACCATCTCCCCCATCTGCCATACACCATCGACCACCACCATCCAAAGCCTCCTCCGCCCTGGAACAATAGTAGAACGAAACAGTGTCGCCCCGCCACCACGCCCCACCGCCTTCACCCTCGTTGCTTCATCACTCCATCGTTGAGTCGCCACCGTGTCGTTACAAATTTGCTATTCAACATGATGAAATTCTTTAAAAATCAGTCACTTGGGTTCTTGTTTTGTCATGGTTATTTTTTGTGTTTAAAAATCAATAACTTGGGTTCTTGTTTTGTCATGGTTCTTGCCTGGGTGTGTGTTTTCTAGGATTATTGTTGGCGATGTCGGTGGAGCGGAGAGGTCGAGGCAGAGGCGATGTCGAGTAGCCGACGATGTTGGCGATGTCATGGTTACGGTGGTCGTGTCACCTTAACCGAGGCTTTGGGTAACGATGACGTCACTACGACCTATTGAGAGGGGTGTCGAATAGGTTTTCAGATCTCATGAAGGAAGGGCAACGTCGTTAAACTGAGTCTGGCAGCGGCACAACGTTGGGTGGCAGCGACGTCACTGTGGCTAGTGGTTATGACATAGTGAGGTTGGGAAGGGGAAGTGTCGAATGGGTTTTCACTTTTCAGATCTCCAATTTAATTTTTTTGTTAATTTAAAATTAAATTAAACTTGCATAAATCTCAACCGTTGATTTAAGTCCAGTCCAGATGTATGCACCAGATTAATAGGACTAGAAATGTCCATTTCTTAAAGAACCGGAGAGAATCCGAACTCTATATACCATGGGTTGGGTTGACTTATGAAATGATTTTAATCTAAAGCAAAAATGGTTTTTAATAAACTGGGGTTTTTGACCAAACTGACCCTCTTTTAGAATCTATTTACCAAAATAACCTTATTTTGAAATTATTTATCAAAGTAACCCATTTTTTTCCAACATGACATTTTTTAATATTTTTTGAGTCACGTGAAAGACGCTACTTTGACTAGCGTCTTTGAAAAACGCTAGTCAGAGTAGCGTTTTTACCATAGCGCGCCACATGGCACCTCGAGCAGTATGTTGTTCCTCACTCTCTCACCCTTATAAATTCCCTTATATAATTTATATTAATTGAATAGTAATAATACTAAATGCACTTCCCTATTAGGTTGTTGAATGAATGATAATATCTCCGGTCCTTAATATAAGAGACAAAAAAGTCTTTTTTTTGGTCCAATATATAAGAAAAAATGACCAATTTTATGCTAAATTTCATTTCTACCCTTATTTATTGTAAAATTCATATTAAAGAGACTCAACAATTCCCCATGCTAGTGTTTTGGTTTTGCTTTACTCATTGGTCAGATAACATAGTCCTTTGATTTAGAAATAAATAAGTTAGTTGATAAGTTAGAATTTGTTTAGTTTTTTACTGATTTCAAATAGGTTTTATTAGTGGTTTATTTTTATTTATGTTTGGTTTTTATTACCCTTTTGTTTATATTTTGATTTGTAGGAAAAGGAGTTTATGAGTTGATGAATTTGATGCAAAAAGAAGGAATTACGGCCCCCCAGTGTTTACCATTACGGCCGAAATTCATGGGCAGCTGTTGGAAGGACATGTGAAGAAACAGAACGAATTACGGCCCCCCAGTGTTTCCCATTATGGCCGTAATTCGTGGCGATAGAGCTAGACAATGGTGCATTAAGCTAAGCCTCATGCTCAAACAGGGTGCAGAAATTCACAAGACAATACTCAGCAGCATATAAACGTTGACAAGTGCTAAGAGTGTGTGTAAAGAGTGTCAGACATAAACAAAATAGGGCATGAACAACCGTGTCGAGCATGAACTCAAAAAAACTCATCATCACTTCCCTAATTTCTGTCCCAATCTCCCCAACAAAACACTCAAACTCAAATCAGCCCCAAATTAGCCCTAAATTCCAGAATTCCAAATCAACCAATTGAGCATTCAGACCATAAGCACAAAGAGACAACAAAAGAAGGACAACCACTATTAGCCAAATCAACATTCATTATCAAATCACGCATCATGGAACCCTCACCCCCCCAAAATCAACAACACAACCCAATTCTAATTCCTCAAAGTAAACCCAACAGAAACATTAGACACTTACCAGATGAGAAGGGTTCACGGAAGATGAAAGAAAGTAATGCGTGTGAAACTTGGTGAAGAAAAAAATGGTGAGTGAGCCAGAGGATAACGCGCAAAGTATGCGGTGGGAGCGAACTGTGTTGTGTGTGTGGCTATGGTGGAGGGCACAAGGGCAAGGCGCAAACTTATGCTTCTTTCTAATAAAAATCAAATACAAGTATTTTAAAATTCTCTACGACATGATTTTAGCCTGTTCAAGCACCATAGTTAACGATACTGGAATTTGGGACTATTTCCAGTGTTATTTCTTCCTATGCACGTTGCTATCACTTCTTATCTGGATTGACTAGCAGGGAATTCTATTTCATATATAGGTGCTATCATCTCCTTCATACTTGATACCCTTTTCATATGTTGGGTTTAATTTGGGATATCATCCCGGGAAACTTAAAGCATTTGCTGTGATTTGTTTTGTCGTTTTTTATAGTTTGATTTAGTTGGGTTATTAATTACTTGGACATTTGATTGCTTTACATTAATATTTCTATTATATCTTGTCATTGCTATATATGTTACATTTTTTAACATCAAAAGTTATTAATTAATTACTTTATTTTTATTAGCACTGATTGTTTTATTTCTTTTGTTTGATTGCATGATGAAAATCTATGAAGATGTGTTTTACTATCATTTTAGATATTTAGTTTAATACCTAGATTTTAGTTTAAGAATTGTAAAATGCTTGTAGTTTTTTTTATCAACCAAAAATTGTATTAAAAGAAAAAGGAGTACATAGGGTATTCCAACCCTTACATTAAGGTTTAAGACCTATTATATTGGTTTAGCCCTCTAAAGGATTCATACACTATTCCGAAAAAGGAAAGTACACACCTATACACCTTGCTCTTATCCAAGACCATGACCTAACCTTAATTGTTTCCACTAGATCGTCAAAATCAGCATCATCTTGCCTAAATACAATGTTGTTATTTAATCATATTGACCATAAAATAGTAAACCATAAAAGGATTCTTACCTCCTTACACTTCTTGCCCATGAAGAAACCATGATGGTGAAGGAAATGTAACATGCAATCTTCATGTAGCACCACCTCATAGTCAAACCACGCATAACATCTCACTCATACATTATAAGAGAATGGACATGAGAAGAAGAGATGTGATATAGTCTCCTCCCACTCCTTACACAAAATGCACCATAGGTATTTTATTTTGAATTTGACACTTCGTTGAATATCTTTATTGTATTTTAGTTATTATCATTTGATATGATATATTATTTTTAAATGCTACATTTGATTGACTTGAAGGCATGTTTATTTATTTTAAAATTTTGTCACTATTATTATGACATCCTAATTATGATTTTATAGATTTAAGTCATCATCAATAATAATTTAAAATGACAATAATCCATATTATTAATGATAATAATATTCTAGTGATGACTAAGGCAATGTCACAATTTCAAATAGTTTTAGTGAAAAAAATTAATAATCACTAAAAGCAAATTGTGTTAGAATAATAATGATAATTTATTTGTCATTATAAATTATAAATTTTTATTAGTGGTGATAAATTATCCTTATTGTGATGTGTATTTTTGAAGATTCATTTTTATCATTGGTATTTGAAAATATTAGTGCATTGTTCTTATCATAATAAATACCTTTGTTTAGTGATGATTCAAAATGTCACTAATTTAATAGTGACTTGAGTTGTAGTGAGGGAAGGTGACGAATTAAATATAGTCACAACACGATCTTAGTGATGAATTTTGGAGCTTTTAATGATGATAAGATGTCGGTTTCGAATCTTGTGAATAAAAAAAAAAAATTGGGATTGAGAGAGTTTTACCTCTTTAAATGAGTCTTTTCGACTCAATTCAAATTAGTCTTAGTCCAAAGTAATTTTCGAATATTAGGAGTCTCACAGCCAAAAAAAAGTGGATAAAAGTGTACGTGATATTATGATATATATATATATATATATATATATATATATATATATATATATATATATATATAGTTTGAGAAGAATAACACTTTGATAAATTATTTTGTTTATAAAAATATTTTTATTTTTTTTTTTTATAATCAAAACATAGTATTAAGAAGATACAAGGGTACCCAAAAGGCATAAACAATAAAAGTAGAAGGGACAAAGCCCATACAATTCCAAAGTGCAAAACCACCTCCCATAAGAGCTGTCATACCAGGAAAAAAAACCAGACAACAGAACATACTATATGATGTTAAATAAGATGTGCTTCCTCTTACTGGTGGAAATTATCAAGGTCTTTATTCCATTGTGCGCCTGGTACACGTTAATAGTAATTAAATGGAATTTGGCAATTGCAATGAAAACCCTCCTTACTCTGGAAATCAAAGTCTTTATTAAATTGTGCGCCTGGTACACGTTAATAGTAATTAAATGGAATTTGGCAATTGCAAGCAAGAGATGACAAATGGAAACTCTCCTTCAAATATTGTCATAAGTAGCCCTTGTATTTGCATCCCTCATCACAACTCAGAAAGATAAACTTAGAGATCGAGATGGAGTTGAACAACAAGGTGCTGGTGAAGGTAGCTGTCTTGCTTTTCCTCATGGGACTTACTGCAACTGTTGATGCTCGCTTCGATCCAAGCTCCTTCGTCACTCAACTGCTCAACGAAGGTGCTACCTTCAAATCATCAACTACTGCGTGCTGTGATATGTGCTTGTGCACAAAGTCAATACCTCCTCAGTGCCAGTGTGGGGATGTTGGTGAAACCTGCCACTCAGCTTGCAGACACTGTCTCTGCACACGGTCATTTCCGCCACAATGTCGTTGCGTGGATATCACAGACTTCTGCTATCAACCATGTAATGCATCAGAAGCTGAAGTTCACTAAGAATGCGCAAGTTCCAATAGGTCTGATGTGAGACAAAGACCCTTAGGCTTTGTTTTCATCTATAATGCTAATAAAAGCTAGTTTTGGCATGCAGTTTGCCTTAGCAAACTGCTGGTCTCGTGCTTTTTAGTGTTTTTTTTTTATTTTGGTGTGTTTGAATTAGCTTATTTCAACCATCGATTATATAAATATATAATTGATTATTGTTATAATAGCTTTTAGATATGTTTGTTGAAAAAATGATCTTGATATCCCAATCTTATGTTTGAATTGTGAGTTTTTATTTTTAGGTGAGCCAAATTTGAATCCAGTTGGCCAACAAAATTTGAAAGGATCTTGGACCCCTTTTAGTTTAATTTTTATATTTTATTTTATAGAAATAGAAGGAATAACAAAACGTAAAAAATAACAAAAAATTAAAAAAAAATAATCTATTTTATTATATGATCATACTCTAGGTAACTCCAGATTATTTTTTTGTTACAAGGTTTTTGAGCTCATGGTCCTAGCCCAAATGAACAATGAAAACAAAGTAAAAAAGAAGACAGACAAAATAAAAGGGAAAACAAGCTTTAAAATAAAATAAAAAAATTGTCCTTCTCCCATGGTAGTTGCAAAGTCCGGTTTCTTTAAGCAATGTTAGTAACATATTCTCTAGCACTCCCTTTTCAACATTTTATGAAGGGATGTAATCGGATCGGTTTGGATCGGATTTGAAGTAACCAATACTAAAAACGCGCCGCATAGGAACAGAAAAATTGATCTCGATCTATACGACCAAATTGGTCCCTAAGACGACCGGCGATTGATGCATGGTCGTGACTAAAACAATGGTCAAAATTTAGTTTAGCATCTGATTCGATTAAATTTAATCGGATTCGATTGAATCGGACTTTGCAAAAAAATTCTATGAATCCGGACCAACTCAATCCAATTAAAGTCGAGTTGGTTCGGATCGGATCATCGAATTATCCTATTTTTAATGTTCTTTAATTTTGAAAAAATAGTAAAAAAAAAAATCAAAGTTTAATACAACTACCGCACGAGTGAATTGTTAATAAAAAGGTAAAAAATTGTTAATAAAAATAATATTATTATAATAAAATTAATAATAATATATTATTTTTGTAAGTTATCGGTAAGGTTCGGATCGCAGGGTTCAAATTTTTTGAATTTGATATCCGAACCGATTGTCTTCAGATTAATCATTTCAAATTCGATCCGATAAACCGATCCAAACCACCAAAATCGGATTAGATCGGCTCGGATCCACTGGATTCGCGGATCGGATCGGATCCGCTTACAGCCCTAATTCTCTGGGTGGATTTCATGTAGATCTCATTAAATCATATGAGCTTGCTCTCTATATGGTGGATCTCACATGAAACCTATCTTATAATAAAGAGTACATTAAAGGTAGTGTGGTAAAAAGTGTGTTGCTATCATTTTTCTCTTTACAAACAATATATACACTAGGCACTCATATAAGCCCATAACATAAATAAAAATCATGCATTTTGCAACTCTCACAATAGAAGAACACGAAAAATCAATCCAAAAACACACAAAAATCCCTCATCTGATCTTGATGCATTAGGTAAGAAAAGAATAGTATAGAATATATACGTTCTTCGCGCCTATCGCATTCTTACGGCTTCGGGTTGTCGAGCATTCTTCTCCCTTTTTTCATAGGATTTTAAATTTGTCTGTTAGCTAGGGTTCAAAATGGCTATTGAATCCTCACGCTTTCTAATTATACCACCTTGATTTTACAAAAAGACCCCAAACGCTAAGTTGCTCTTAACTTGACGGTGAGGGGTATATAGAAAAAGCCCCTAAATTAATTAAAATGCGTAATTTATATTTATTTTTATTTTCCTTTATCCAATTAAATTTTTATTATTTATATATAGACTCCTAATATTCGTATTTCAACTTATTTTATAACATGTCAAACAAATTAATATATTCCCTACTTTAATATCCAAACTCTATGTTATATCATTATTATTATTTTATAGAATACCAATCATGTTTAACATTTTTTATATTTTAATACTTATATATTATGCCATCTTATAATTAAATAAGGTACTTTTGGCGGGTATTACATATACCCAGTGGAAGTAGACAAGATATTGTTTTTGCAACCATTAATTTTTTCCGATAAAAGAATAAGGCATGCAAGAACATCATTATAGAATAGGTGATCCGAACTAGGTTAGCACCACAAATCCTACCAATCATCTACAGCACGCCTAAATTTATTAAAATAAAAAGGTAAAATAATAGCAAGCATGGGGGACTATATCCAAAACACATGAAAAAGTAATCATCTTATCTATAATTAGGCAAATCTAACCTATTATGAAAAAAATCTTCCCTAACAAATCCAAGAAGATTATCCCACCAAAAGAATCCTTATTTACAATACTATAAGAAGCCAATTTATCAGCACAAATTTATTAGTATGAGATACTTGAAACTACATCTGAGAAACATAAATCTTGCAATTTTTCCATCTGGTAAGAAGACTCCAAGGCACCAATCTAGTAGCACTAAAAGCATCCACAACAAGCTTTGAGTCACATTTCAACCACAGTTTATGCCAATCTCGATGAAAAGCTTCTTCAATTGCCAACATAGTCACAGTTAATTCGGCATAAAAAGCATGCTTAATACCAATGTAAGACGAGAAACCACCCAAAAAGGCTCTGGATGAATCCCTGAAAATACCTCCAACTGCTATATGACCTGGAGCTTCTCTTACTACCCTATCAGTGTTACACTTGATCCAATCACACAAAGGAGGATGCCAGTCCACTTGTTTTATGAAAGGAGCTTTGCAAACATGAACCTCAATAGAAAAAAGCTTTAATAATACCAAAATCTTCTATTGAAGAGATATGACCTTTGGAATAAGTTCCAGATAAATTAGATGCTGCCACAATCAATAAATTGCTGCTCTAACTACATCTTTAATTTGACTGATCTCAAATCTGTTGATCACTGAAATGATAGTGGAAATAGATGTGAAATCAAAATTGCAATGCAGAATACCACTAAGCCAAGTCCAAACTCTCTGGACAATGCAAGAATAAATGGCTAGATGATTCCTCTGAATTGCCATAAAGATCACAAATGGAAGCCAACTTGCAACCTCTAGCTTTGAGCTTTTCATCAATTACATCCAGATCAAAAAAGACTTGGAGGGAGGAATACAAGAACTCCAAATCAATTTGCACAAACTGAGAGAATTTGCAACAAGGTTTAAAAAATCAAAAGCATCCGTAAGAGTAAGAATGCCCGAATCATTTGCATGCCAAACTAACATATCAACATTACTGACCAAAGGCAAAGGAGATTTAGCAACATTTGCTGCTAGAGAAGGGAACTGAGATCATAAAACAGTAGGCAAATGCCAGCTATTGTCATAATAAAGTCACTCACTTTAGCAGATAGCAAAGAATGCATAGAATTAGGAATATTGATCCTGTTAACAATAGATTGTTTAGATAACCATTTATTTGTTAAGAAGTTTACTGATTTGCCATCACCGATGAGCCAAGATGAATTAGCTATAGCAATGTGAATGAATCTCTTTATTCTTGGCCAAATAGAAGATTTCACATAGGTAGCAGCAGGTTTATTATGTCTAAGAAATCATGGATTTTAAGAAAACAGCCCAGGAAGGAGAAGAAGATGTAATATCCCAGCTGAGTTTTAGAAAAGGAGCAGCATTAATGGCCCTAATTGATCCAATACCAAGCCCTCCTGCATTTAAAGGGACACAAACTTTACTCCAAGCTACTATTACAATCTTCCTAGTATTAACATCTCCAGACCACACAAAGTTCTTAATCCAATTATCAATGGATTTAATCAAAGAAACAGGCCAAGCATAAATATGGAAGCTATAGATGAGCATGCCATTAATTACAGATTGAATCAACTGCACTCTGCCCATGATTGACAATAGAGACCCTTTCCAAGCACTCAATTTGCCGATCTTCACCATACCAAAATCTCCCTTTTGATATGATAAGAAGAATCCTTCATGAGAAGTAACGTGGAAGGACACTCCGGAATCAATTATTCAAATTCAATCATTAGACGCAACATTTAAATAATTTTCCTCACCAATAAGAAAAACATTTTCATCGTCTGAGGCCACTGCCGCAGTGTTTTTACCTCCCTTCTTCTTTGTGGGTTCAATCTGATTAGGATGGACGGTTCCTGCCTTTTGATCTCTTTTAAAGAATCTGCACTCTGGCTTCTTGTGACCAGATTTGCCACAGTAAAAACAAGTCATAGCTTTGGTGCGAGACTGAGATCTCCCTTGTGATTTACCATGGCTTCCTTTACCACGATTCTCACTTCTACCTCTGTTTTCAATAACATTGGCTTCTGAATGGCTGCTCAAGCCTCTTTCCTTCCATTTTGATTCTTCATTTAGAAGGTTGTTTGCAACAGTATCCATACTAAGCTTTCCATCTAGCGCGGAGTTGCTGAGAGTGACAACCAAAGTGTCCCAACTATCAGGTAGAGAGCTAAGGAGTAGAAGAGTTTGCAACTCGTCTTCTATCTTCATTTCTTCCTTCGTTAATTGATTCACAATTCCTTTGAAGGTGCTTAAATGGTCGATCATATTGTGAATGTCCGAGTAATCCAATTTCACCAACCTTTTGACAAGATGAGCTTTATTCCTGAGAGTCTTCTTTTGAATCAAAGTTTCAAGTTTCGTTCATAACTCATACGCATTGGTATAAGTCGATACATGTTCAAACAAACTTCGATCGATATATTTTTGAATCATAGCAACTGCTTTACGATTCAGAATCTCTCATTCTTTGTCAGTCTTTCCCTTTGGCTTATTCTCATTGGTGATTGGCTCATGCATATCCTTGTAGTATAAATGATCTTCCATCGTCGGCTTCCAATAGGAGTAATTGTTTGCAGTTAACTTGAACGTATCTCCATCATGTGTGACAACTCCTTCCATCTTGAATTACACAGGCTTTAGCTCCCCTAACCTAGAGCTCTGATACCACTGTTGGGAAATATCAGCACAATTTCCCTCCTCTGCGAACTCAAAATATACACTTAAGTGGAAACGAAAATAAAATAAACGTAAAAAGTAGAAGAATGACTCCAAAATTTTTAATGTGGAAAACCTCCTCAATGTGAGAAAGGAAAAAACATGAGACCTAGTCCATTAAAAATATCTCCACTATAGAAAAGTAGGATTACAATGTCTCTCTTGATAAAAGAGGATCTCTCTATCTCACCCAACTAGGATGGTTTACAATATCTCTCAACTCTCACCAAAACTATGATGGAAACACTCTTTTTATCCCAAAGAGGAATACAAGAACTCTCACACTCACACAGTGGATGAGATCTCACTTTAGGATGGATTCCTCTAACCCCTCACAAGTCCTCCTATTTATAATGGAGAAGTGTGGCTTCATACATGAATGTGAGATAGTGGACATTAATTGTTCCACCTTTTCAAGAAGTCTTCATTCTATAAGTGTGGGTAAATACATCCTTGGTCGTCCAGCTTATTTATTATGATGGTGGTGGTCTTCAAGAGTCATGGTTAAATTCCAAGACTTTGGAATAATCATTTGATATAATCAAGATCACTTGAATGTAGTTCTCCATTAATTAGGAGGGAATTCCAACACCAAGCATCCAACACATTTTTTTGAAGCAACACATTAGCAAGCAAAATTTTTAATTCTGCCAGGACCTGCTCCTCCCACACAAATAACCCCCGATGCCATCTCTAAACCCACGACCAACCATCATCAGACCATTCCCCCATGTCAAAAATCAGAGCAGATTGATCCAGTGAAATCTGAAATAATCTACGGAAAGCTTCCATTAAGGATAATGTTCCTAGCCATCGATCTTTCCAAAATCGAATTTGAGTCACATTACCAATTTTGCGAGAGACCGCATCAGCAAAACCACTAGAGTAAGGTTCCCTGCCAGAGTCAAGAGAAACCATGTCCCACCACCAAATAGAAAAAAGATTTGAACCCCTAGAACTTCCAGACAAGTTAGGCCCCAAATTGCCGTATTTAAACCTTAACATGTTGTGCCAAACAACAATATCATCAGACAAAAAATGCTACTTCCACTTGAGTAACAAGCTGACATTGAATAACTGCAAGTGTTTCACACCCAAACCCCCACACCTCTTAGGTAAGCACACCTGCTCCCAGCTTACCCAATTAATTTTATTTAAATCATCACTCCCCACCCATAGAAACTCTCGATGTATACCAATTAAAGTTTGCAAAACCTCCTTAGGAGCTTTAAAAAAAAAGAGGAAATAGAGAGACATATTAGTCAACACTTAGTTAATTAAAGTGATTCTGCCACCTAACAAAAGATGCCTACCATTCCAAGATGCCAACTTCTTCCGCATAGAAATCACGACCAGCTCCTAATTATCTCTTGAGCAAAAAATCTGTTTACTTGGGAGGAAGAGTTATCTCTTGAACTGAGTAATCTGTTAAAATCTCTTGTTCTCCATAAAGATAATGATGATGAGTGGGTTTGGAAATTAGATCCATCTAAATCTTATTCAGTTAGATCTGCTTATTACATAATTAGTTGTGTTTCTTTGATCTTGGCAATTTTTATTATGACATCTTTAAGAACTTTTGGAAGAGTTGTGCACCCTCCAAGGTGTTGACCTTTTCTTGGCAGTTAATTTTGGATAGGCTGCCCACTAGGTCTAACCTTCTTCGTCGAAATGTCATTTTACAGCCACATGGTGCCATGTGTGGTTTTCGTGATGAGGTGTTGGAAACTTGTGATCATCTCTTCCTTCGTTGCTCGTTTTCACAACATGATGGATCTCTTTTTTTGCTTGGGTTGGTTTTTCAATTGTTCTACTGGCAACTGTCACAGTACTTTGGGCCCGTTTGGATTAACTTTTAAAAAATGGGATTTTATGATGTAGAAGTAGAAACATAAGCTATTATTAAAAGCATAAGCTATTTTGCATCTGCATAAGCATAAGTTTATGATGTAGGGCTAGAAACATGACCGATCCTAACTCTATCTCTTCTACTACATCTTTTTTAGAAGCTAGAAATTAAAGCTTCTTAAAAAAACACCAAAATATGTTTTTTCTACTGCTTTTACTTTTTTTAAAAGTTCATCCAAACACTCATATTTTTTTTCAAAAGCACTTCCGTTTTAAAAATAAGTGATTTTTCTATTAAAAAAAAAAAGCTCATCCAAACAGGCTCTTTATAATTAACATGTTGGTCTTTTTACGTGTAAGAATTGTAAAAAGTTGTGGAGGTCTTTGTGGCACTAGGTTGCTTGGTCTATTTGGCTATTGAGAAACAATTGTCTTTTTAATAATGGTGCTCTAGATTTGATTCATATATTGGATCTTATTAAGGTTAGGCCTTGGTGTTGGTTCTCTTCTAGAAATTAAGGTAACTCCCTTAATTTCTCAAATTGGTATTTGGATCTGTACACAGTATTAGGCAGGTTTGCCCTTAGCATTTTGGCTTTACTTGTGTAATCTTGTATTTCGATTGGGATAACTCTTTTACTCCTTACTAATATATTATTTTTTATTTATAAAGAAAAAAACCTAGTGCACGAGAGAATGCCCAATGCCTTTTACTTAGGACTTCATCTCGAATTCTTTGAGAAAACCTTCATCTTCATAATCATGAAGAACACCGACCTTGCTTTGGGGAGGGGACACCTACTCTCCATGGTTGAGTTAGGCAACGTAATAGTAACGCAAAACCCTTCCTTTTCCATCATTATGAATAAAGTAATTCATTATGAATAACTAGTTATATATCTCTAATTATAATTATACGTTTTCTGATTGTTTTACTTGTAGGTTTTTAATGAAAAAAAATAATGAGAGAATGACCTAAAAAAATAAGAAGGTAGCATTTGGTGTGCGAACAAAATAAAATGAACTGTTTTATTTAGTGGAATCAAAATATTTCATTTGTTAACTATTATATCATTTTCTTGCTTGAAAAAACAAAAAACTATTATATCATGTTCTGTTATATGTATAAAATACGCCAAATATGGAACAAAACTCATGCTATCTTTTTGTCATGCTGTAACAGATCTACCAAATGCTATTGAATCCAAGTATTATTTTGGCTTAATTTCATTTTTGATCCTCATGATTGGGCAATTTTAGTCCTCCAGATTTTAATTGCGTCAATTGGGTCCATGAAGTATCACGACTATGCAACTTCGACCCCTCAGGTTTCAATTGCGTCAATTAGGTCCCCTAGGTATCATGATTGTGCAATTTTGGTCCTCCAAGCATCACGATAGTGCAATATTCAACACCAATAACATGCGTGGCTCACGTTGGACTGATTTGACACTTAGTGGGGTCAACTTGACAACTTACGGGACATTCTTATGTGACATCTTTGACATCTGACACTCTTTAATAGTCAAATGCACATCACTAAGTGCCACATAAGAATAACACCTAAGCGGCCGAGCTGGTGTCACTAAGTAACAAATCAGTCACATATGTGTTTCCTAGGCTATTGACGTTAAAAGTTGCACTCTTGTGATACTCGAGAGACCAAATTTACACAATCGTGATATCGGAGGACCCAATTAGCGCAATTAAAATATGAGGGACCAAAATTGTACAGTCGTGATACTTAGGAGACCCAATTGACGCAATTAAAACCTGAATGACTAAAATTACACAATTGTGATAACCAGTGGCGGATCCTGGACCCTAAGTCAGTGGGGCAATATTACATGTATCACACAATTTTCACTTTTGGGTATATCAAAACCCTAACTTATCAATATTTTCAATTAACCATCATCAAGAGAAAATTTCATAAAATTGACTTCATAAACATGTTACTTATGATCCTAATTGCATAATCAGTCAACCAATTTGATAGAATTAGACCTATATACAAAACTCCAAATTTTAAGCTTTTACAAATCTTAACAATGAAGGTTCCACCATTTACACAATTTTAAGCTCAGAGATAAAAATCTAAGCTCAACTAATTATTAAACTAACCAACACAAACAATGAATGCATGAGAATGAAAAAGTAAATCAAAATTGGGTTCTACCTTGTTAGAAGTGAGGGACAATGGGTTCAAATATATAAAATTAAAGGGGGCAAAATATAAAACTCAACATAGTTACTTGCAATTTTATGAAAGTCAGGGTGTGCATGTGCACAACCTCAAATGCATGTAGGTCCACCTCTGATGATACCTGGGGCACCAAAAGTGTAATTAAGCCTATTATTTCATAGAAAAATTGATGACAGAGATTTACACGTAAAACATACAAGATACATATGTCAAAATGTGCGAGTCCGACAAAGAGTGTGGATTGAGGTATCAAAATTTAATATCAAACATAATTTAGCTCAACGCGACCTGATTTGATTTAGCTTGGCCCGAAATTAAGCTTGCATGCATTACGAATTTTAATATTTTTAATCTAACAAACTACATCTAAGAAGACACTACTATTTTTTGTTTCAAAACTTAAAATTTATTTCACAAAAGCGTTGTTATAGTACCATTGAAAAATAGAGGGTTTGAGTATCCTATGACCAATCAGAATATGTCACCTTAATTAAATGAGTATGTCAATGTCACATAGTGCTAAGTTCTCACCATCTTATTAGGCCACATAGACAGGGATAAGTTACCCAAAGGGTACCATAGAATCTTCCATTTCACAATTGAGCTAATTTTGAAATTTATTTATCATTTACTCAACTACATCGCCCAAAATTTCTATTTTTTATTGATTTAAAACTTTTAAAGATTAAAATTGTTGTCTCTTAATAAAATAAAATAGTTACAGGTCAGTAGATTGGTCCAATCAACCCGCATACTAGACCTGATTTCTCCCGACTAAAAAATGGTGCAATCCATTACGTTTTGATTTTAGAAGTGAAATCCACTCAAAAATGCCTTGAAAAATAAATAATCTAGGAAATTATCACTTAAGTATGCTAATTTAGTGATCTAGTTGATGTGCTCACACACCTAATACTTGATTAGTTGGTTTAATAAAATAAGTGTACACCTTAATCCATAGCGATGAAAGGTCCCTAAGGTTAATTATGACTGGGTCCCGTCTGCCATTCAGTTACTCCACAACTTGCCCCCATCCAAAGTTATGACTTGGGAGTATGTGAACAGGCAAAGGAAGTTCTAGTCTTTTCATCTTACAGGTTCGCACAAGGATTTTGGGATTGCCCTCACCTCGCTTTCAACAAGTAGAGCTATTATATTTGTATTCTAACAGGTAGGACCTACTCTTATATTTTTGGTATTCTATGATCATATATGACACGAAATTAATCTCTATAACATTTCTCCGAACAGACATTAAGGAGCTGATCTCTACCCTGTCTCATGAGCATGGGGAATGTTCCACTGTTGGTGGTTATAGACTGGACACTTCAGGTTCTATTTGCCCTTCCAGAATTCGTGCAATGTTGGCGTCCCGTGCATGTCGATCATCAATTACCATTGGTGACCGCTTGGAAGAAATGAAATACAGAATGTAGTAAATCGTTACTTTAAGCACTGCTCTTTTCCCTTTATTATATCATATGATAAAATGTCAAAATTTCATGCAGCAGTAAAGAAAAACATAAGCGTCAAAAGACTCAACAGACACATAAAGATAGTTTGTGGTTAGACTAACTATTTACCATCATGACTAATTGATAAAAAAATTAATAGACGGTTATAAAATTTACAATATCCATTACTATTGCTTTGTTTCCTTAAGGCCAAAAAAGTAAAAACTTTTTGTTGGCATCCTGTTCCAAGTGAAAATCAGCTGACGACATCAACCTCAACGATAGTAACAAAGACGTACAAAGTCTATCGCCTATAATGAATTTCCTGAATGAAGATATACACCACCTATCAACTGTATTAATTTTCCTACTTATATAAAGGACAAGCAAACTCAATTTTGTATGCAGCTATATCTCGGCTAGTTATCCTCCAACTGCACTCATATTGGCTATTGCTCACTTCTGATCTTGTACCTCTTTACAGATTCAATTAGACGTCCAAACACCCCCTTCACCATCAAACAGTGGCAATTATGTCCTTAGAAATGCACAAGATGTTCCTGTAATTAAACTTTCGAGATTTCTAACTGTAGCCACTTTGTACTTCAGCCAGTACTGAGAAAGACATATGGTTTTGTTTTTTCCGGTTTCCTATGTTTGGGTTTTATATACAACTTTTAGCTCAAGCAACAGCACAGCGCTTCAGGGGAC
This sequence comes from Ammopiptanthus mongolicus, assembly GCA_039655645.1. NCBI lineage: Eukaryota > Viridiplantae > Streptophyta > Magnoliopsida > Fabales > Fabaceae > Ammopiptanthus > Ammopiptanthus mongolicus. The sequence goes on along the minus strand of CM077346.1, from coordinate 26,097,690 downwards.
ATGAGGAGGCCAAGAATCACAATGAAAGAGTCAACAGGTACAACATGCAGTATCAGGGCAGCTTCACTAATCTGAAAGAAATTCTTCCAACTCAGGATCCTCAGAGTTCAGACTGTCATAGTCCGAAATGGTTTCATTGAACATGCCCTTCTCATCACTCTGATCTTCATCATCATCCATGTCCGGCCATTCAGGCTCATCATCAACATCGGGGCCATCATTTGTTATAATTTTCTTGGTTGCATTATCCTTCCCGTATTTTCTAGGTAAAGAATTTTTCTCCACTTTGGCCACAGAATCTTCACATATGCAGGTAGATGGATTCTCATGAAACCCACCTCTACCTGGTCTAACCTCCTTCGGCTCCCCCATGAAGCCTTTCTGGTAAGTACGGACACTAGAAGCAAAAACTTCCCAAGTCAAATTGCTTCTACCCAAGAACATTCGATAGAGTTTTTTAGCATTTGGACGAATGGTTGGTTTGTGTCCAAAGTATCTCCTACAAGGAAGCGCCTAGTAAGTTAATCAGGAGGTATAGCCGTATAGGTAACAGTCATCAATTGATAAGAGAAGAAAGACGCAAATGAAATATGACATACCTTCGCCCAGCTAATATTTTAGCCATATTACCATTGTTATTTGTCACAAATACATCACTTTCATCACAAACAATGAAGTCAAGTGCAGCCATGCGAGAGGAAAATTTAGAAAATGGTTCTAATTCTTCTTTGGTAGCAATAGTATCTTTTGAATGGAAGTTAGGAAACAACGCTTTGAGAGGTGCCAATGTTTCTTCCCCTCCATATACTTCCCCTGATGCAACATATATATGAACATCAGAACCATACCCCAATGCTCTTAGCATGAGACCAACTTCTTCTGGGGTTAATGGGCATTTTCCCTGTCTCCTTGCCTTATCGGGATTGCTTCTCTGCATATCAATGTTGCTCAACATTATTCACTAATCCATATTCGTTTATAGAATTAGCTTTCATAAGCAGACATAGGTACATTCAATCTTCACAATATAATGTCTATTTTCTTAGCATTTTGCTACTAACAGAGTGGAAGATTATTCAGATATTAAAGCCATCGCTAATATTCATTCTATGAAAACATCCGGTTAGCTCTACATGTCCGATGTAATTATAACAGAAATTGATATTAAATACCATGTGGTCACATGTGCACACAAGCATACAAAAAAACTACCTAAAAAAATGAATAAAATATGATGACATTTTCAATATCTCCTAATAAAGGTTATTAATAACATTAAACATGTAAGCCTTACGTGTAGTGTCTTCCACCTCCTCCTTATTGCACCCAGTTCCTTTTGCTCCTTCTCTCCTCCACCATAATAACACCCAGAAAATGCAAGCATATCGGGTTCAAATCTGTGAAAGAAAATCCAGTAAGATTTAGAAATTATCTCAATAGTTATTCTGCCTAGCTAACTGCATCTTAAATGTAGAAGCCATTGCTTCTTGTCCACAATACAAACAAATGCTTCACACAACGAAGTCATGCCCATCAAAATTAAGCTTGAGATATGGACCCAATATTGGGTGTCTGTAGTGGTGTCTCCAAGAAGCTGTTTTATTCATTTTCCTCCCGATGGAGTTATATCACATTTAGTTTTTTATACTTAATTTGGTTGTTTCCTAATTAAAGTTTACAGCTTAATAAGTGTCAAGAACCAATCAACCAACTATCCCAAAAGTTTAAGTTGTTAGGTGCTCATGAATGGTTTTTATATCTAACATGACCCCTCACACAAGAGCCCTTTAGGCTTGAGGCATGGACAATGCAATGGCCCGCCCTACCTTGTGCTGAAATTCAATTTTTATTGAGAAGAATGGGGCGCCAAGGATCAAACTCCATATCACGTGGTTATAGAGATACCATGTCAAGAACAAACAACCCCAAAAGCTTAAAGTGTTAGGGGAAGGCTTGTGGATGGTTTTTATATCTAACAATAAGATTTACAGGAAAACACTCCAGAGCAATCCACTTTCCAAATCCTACTACTATCCACCGAAGATGTGGGTGAATAGAGTCAAGTAAACCAAGAGACTCCGGTATCAAAGCTTCTCTATCAAGAGGATCTTGAAAATAAAAATGAAAATTCCAAGAAACAGAAGAATCCAACAGAAAATGGTAATAGGCGTAGCAAAAAGAATAATAATCATAAAATCATATAAATAATATAATGTATTTAGTTCATAAATTTGTTAGAATCAACCCCTCAAATGCATGGGGTTAATTCTAATTAGTTCATATAGGCTACTTCTAGAAAATCATGGTGCATAAAAATAGCATACAGCTTTGCAGTGACTACGGACTAGTTCAATTCTAATTCATCCTTATATCCAATAAAACTCTTTCCATGTTTATATCATTACAATATTTTCTATATTTTATATTGTAGAATTGTATAATTATTGCTACCAGGAATGATGCCAAGCATGTTGGCACCTTCCTTGACATGGATGTTTACAAGCATTTGTACATGAGAAAATGTTCGCCAATAACATGGATCCACTTTTTCGTGCGACACTACATTCCAGAGTTTTAGTGCTGATCACATAGATGAATCTAATTGATAAAACTCATAAAAGAGACCAGAGTATGTGAATTGAATAGGATAGATAACCAGGTTATAAAGAACCAAAAATCAATTAGACTACCTCAGATGCAATGCAATATAATGTTTGCTGCTCATCCTCATTCGATGGACCAATTTTTTACCCATTGCAAGTATTGGATTGGTAAATCTTAAAGCATGGTAATTAACTCTACATCTCAACTTCTGATACTCTGTGTCCAACCTGTTTGCAAGCCTGTAGTCAAACTTGTTGAGCTGAACAGCCTGCCACAAAATGAAGTAAACTAAATATTTTTCAGGGATAATTAAATATTCAAACAATTATCCATATATTATGCTGTTAAAATAATATCAGAACTTAAAGTATTAATTAGATATATACGCATAAATTACTTAGACTTAGTTTCCATAAGATATAAACAGATTTTAACTTAAAGATTCACTTAATTATGATAGGGTGGAGAAATATAAAATGATGGAGAAATTTAATACAGTTATAAAAACTAATAAATATATCGATGTACTCCACCCACCCAAAAGAAAAGGGATTATTATTATAGCAATAAAAGCCACAGTTGGTTCTGACTATTGCTCTCTTACATTCATGAATTTCTTCAAATTTCTTGAAGTTTCAAGCATGTGAAACGTCCCATTTTGGTTAACCAAAAATCCCTCTAAAAAATTCAAGAAAAAATAATACAGACAATATTTTAAAATTAGGTGTAATTTGTCTAGCCCCCACGTAGTAGGAAAAAGGCATTTGTTGTTATTGTTACTATGACCTTAAGTAGGCTAAAATTTGGGAACTTCAAGGTTTGAAAATCTAATGAATGTCGGCTTATCCACCATAGGGTGGCAACCAAGGATCACATCTTGGACTGTTTAGGTACACTGAACAGTATCTTCATAGTCTGAAATGATTGAGGCAAATGCAAAGGTTAAAAAAAGGATCTGGATCATGCAAATAGTGTTACTATAAGATGGTCTGACTGATAGAAAAGATTTAAATAAGGCTTTAAATTGAAATGAAGGAAGAAGAGAGACAGTCTAGCTTGACTCCTGTGGTACTTTAGGCATAAAACAACTGGGATTTAAGTGCATCAGACAACCAAGAGATGGCAACCAGCTGAGGAAAATCAAAAACCATTTTTTTTGGTAAAACCATTTAGAGCAAGGTCCTTTTTACTGGTTTCTCCTAATGTTTACTTAGGTCTTCCTCTACCCCTTTTAATCGGACTACCTTCCATTTGATCCATCTTTCTCATTAGAACCCTGATTGATCTTCTTCAATTGTATCGTTGATCCATGTCATCAAAGATTCGAGTTTTATGTAGGCTGTCAACTACCTAATACAACCCTCCCCTTCAAGGACCTGCTAAGTAAAGTTTGACAAAAAAAAGTATGACATAGGCAGAGTTTCAGGATACGACTGGAAGTAAAAATTAGGTTTAATTACTCCGTTGGTCCCTGAACTATTTGGGAATTTTTAAATAGGTCCCTAAACTAAAAAAATTTGTAATTGGGTCCCTGAACTTGTAAATAATTTGTAATTAGGTCCCTGGGGTAGGAGAAGAATCTTGTAATTAGAGAACCGTATAAATCTCTTTCGAGGTTTCTTGTCGGCCTTGGAGGTTAATAGAACCATTGGATCACCACAATAGCAAAGGTTTTAAAAATGCCTAATATCTCAGGGACCTAATTACAAACTATTAACAAGTTCAGGGACCCGATTACAAACGTTTAAAGTGCAGGGACCCAATTACAAAGTATATTAAAGTTCAGGGACCCAATTATAAATTTTTTTAGTTCAGGGACCTATTTCAAAATTCTCAAATAGTTCAGGGACCTGCGGAGTAATTAAACCTAAAAATTAAGAAGCCAAACAAGACTAGCATAGCTTCTTCCTAACACAAGTAACATATTAGGACTAGTTAGTTCCCATAAAGACAGCCTACATCAAAATTAGACCATATCAATCCTCGAATCCTTCGTCTCCTATTGTGTTGAGGATTTCTGAAATTACACAGAACAGAATTTCCATATTCACTATGAACAAGTCACCTAGATTTTTTTTTGGGGCGGGGGAGGAGTTAATCGAGCTAATCATTTGGTGGGGGTGTAGATATGAGTGTATGACATCTTCCAAGCAACAAATAACAATCAAACTAAGGGGTGAAGATGACTCCTTCCAGTTAAAAATGAGAATCTAATAAATTGTACAATATATTGGCACCAGAAGTCATTTCAGCCAGGAAATAAAAAACTTACATGCTTTTTCAGGAGTACAGGTAATATACGATTTATGTAGCACCTTTCATTACACTTCCTTGGAACACGCATGGAGTATGAAGATAATGTTTTCCCACCCTTTCTTGGGAGTTGCTTGATGATTTTGACATCTTTTGACAGATAGGAGATAAACCAATCAACATCAAAGATCTCTGAGAAGTTACTGCAAAAGGCAAAGTATGACTCATTTCACAATTTAAGCAATCCATCACTGAGAATGGCAAAGCACTTCAATACTTTGATGGCCCAGTCAAATTACAACAGCACAACTGCACACACAGGCCAGACAATAAATGTGTTCCTTCCACAACTGACCTAGAATCTTTCCAGAAAGATTTTTGATCCAATTTCGGAACAACAAGAGTAGCATTCAAGATGCGCGCAGCAACAACAGCATCTGTAATCTGCCAGTCGCAGAAATGGAAAAGTTGGCATCGACAGCTGAGTATGTTGATACTTTGCAACCAATAAGCACCCACAACAGTTATGATAAATTTATCCAAAAAAAAAAAGTTATGATATATTGCAGTAAACTACTCAGGTTTCCACCACCACTTTCAAACAGAGCCATATGCAGATTTTGTTTATTTTGAGTTCATTTCACTTTTTTTTAAACTACTAACTATATAATCATTTTGAGTATATAAATCAAAAGGTTAGAAACATACATTTTCTTATTTTCTTATAGAAACAAAAGCCAAACATATACTTCCTAGACTATAACAATGACAATAGTCTAGAAAAAGTACCCCAGTTCTTTGTTGATTCAAGCCTCCACTTGTTGCAATCATCAAATATCGATTAGGTTGTGCAATGGCTTGAGCTTCTGCCATATGAAAAGCATACTTATAACTTCTCTATAACGATTATATGCATTTATAGATTGAATGAAATCTAAGTAGCAGTTAAAAGCTCATAACTCAGAAGATAAATTAAAGCCAAATTTTCAAAAACTTGTACATAGCAGCACTCGATTACTAAACTGATGAGTATATTGCAATGAAATACGCACTTGGAAACTTGTTGCTAGCATCGCTGCAGCCATGGAAATGCTCGGAGTTTCTAGAACTCCATACATGGCGATCCAGCTTTCCTCCACTGCTCTGGTCATTAAAATTCAAACAAACAAAAAATAAAAACAACACATCTCAGCTATTGAATTGAATTCAGATCAAACCAAGAAACACAAACTCAACAAAAAACGAAAAAAGATATGAACCCTAACCGGAACGCGGAAGACCGGAGTTCCTATTGCATCACCCGTTTCAACATTAAACTGCAAAATAATTCATTCCAGAGAAAACAAACAAACGGAACAGAACAGAACAGGTGAGGAATTCGCATAGTAATAGTATTGCTGTTACTAATAATTATTAATTAATCAGTATGAAATATCAAATTTGATTAATATATATATAAATGAGATGGATAGAGAGAAAGAGTAGTAGTACCGAGGAGTGCGAGTGGAGATAAACGGTGTCGTTTGGAGAAGGAGCTAAGAAAGAAAGGAGAGAGAAGAGAACCAAAAGAGCGGCGGCGATGCCGGAAATGACCGGAATCATAAAGCGGAAGCGTTGGTAATAATAGTGGCGCCGCCGCTGAAATGCCATCAAACCACACCAGGCTCTCTCCTCTTTTACAATTGCTTTGTTATTAGATGAGACCAGAGAAGAGAAGCGAAATTTGACGATATATATATTTATAATTATAAATATAAAATAATTAATTATTTAGCTGTTGTAAGAGCAGCAGGAAAGGAATGTCAATGACTCAAAACACCAGCACTGCTTGTGCTTGAGTTCTCTCAATAATGATACATATAAAATAAAAATAATAATAAAAGCAGTACGCAACTGCTGCAGGTAAAGGTGAAGGAGTGGCTGCAGTGGCTGAAGCGAAATGCGTGTAGATCTGTTTGTTTCAGTTTCAGGTATAGATAGAGAGAGATGTTGATGAAAATGATGATAGCGCACCGCCACAACAGAAATGAGGATGAAAATGCATGCGTTATGGGCTGGCAGGTTCAGTGGCTCTTTTGTCACTCACTCCCTTGCGGAAACAGTTTTCTTGGATTTCACACACAATGTTATGATTCTTTTCCTCTTCTCATCACCAGGGTATCTTCCACTTGCACGTGGATTGTCTCACACAGACACACTATTATGCTTTCTGTAACAAACAAACACGCACCATCTGTGCTCTCTATGTGTTTATCAAGACAGTATATTTGTTCGGCGCAAAATATAAGTTTCCTCATCCACTTGGTAATGGAGTAAATATCTAATTTGTTCTGAAAATTATAAGTTTGTATCAATTTAATTTTTTATATTATCAATATTTTAAAATATTTCTCAGAATTACAAAAAGTTAATCAGATTTATCCTTTCATTGGTATTTACATGGACTATAATGATATTAAGTTGGTAATGTCAGTAATGCATTTAAAACTCTCGATATGTTAAATACATAATTTTTCAATGAAAATTTACCTCTTTAAACTCCTTAACCAATGTCACTAATGTCGTAAGAGGCACTCTTTAACATTCTCCATCTATTAATACACAACTTTATTATAATTTTGCAACTTTAATTGAGGTAAGAGATGTGCACAAAAAGTAAGTGTTATTTTATTGGTGGTTGTGTTGCTATTTTCTAATAAAAATATGATATGTGTAATAATTATTACACACGTTATATTTTTATTGATGATTTATTACATATGTATTTTTTTTATTAAAAAAACAGTATCATAAATACATATCGAACTACCAATAAGGTCCAGTACAATTGGCAGTAGCTGACTTCCTTAAGTATGATGTTAGAGGTTCGATATCTGTCGTGTGTATGAAAAAAACTTTGTTGAAAGATACAAAACTCACTTCGATGATCTCTACGCCTCGAAAGAAATTAGTCTCCGACTATCGGTCGAAGGATATCCCTATCCACACAAAAAAATACATATGGAACTGCATCTAAATTTTGTCCCAAGAATTTTTCAAGGTAATTAATGGATGAATTAGGGTGCGTTTGGATATACAGCTTATTTAAGCGTTTATGCGATAAGCCCTTTTTTAAATAAGTTAAAAATAGCTTATTTTGTAAACTTCTCTGAAGCAAGTTTAAGGAAATAAGCTAAAAAGAGTTTATGAAAAAAAAAAACTATTTGCGTAGATTTATTATCATAAGCTATTTTTAGAAAGCTCTCTATAAACTCTTCCAAACACATCCTTACTAATTAGTTAACGTAATTAAATACATTAATTATTTATTAATTAATTACCTTAATTTGCCTGATACGCCTAGCTTGGTTATCGTCTTTTGGAATAATTGGAGCCTATGAGCGGCCTTGACGTGTCGATGATACCGACAATTAAGTGTGTGTTTAGTTTCATTTTTGAAGATACTAGAAGAGTTTTTGCACATGTCAAACATAATTCTAGAAAAAAAATTAGGTATTTGGTTACACGTTTGGGAAGCAATTTTGCGTCCAAAATCGTTTCTATCAGAAGCAGCTTGGAGTAGCTTCTAGTTTTGGATTGAAAAATTACATTAAGTTTTACATCAAATTTGCTTTCAAAATAAAAACATCCAAACATAAATCATTTTACTTCAAAATCAATTATATTGAAATTAATTCTACACAATTAATTTTATCCAAAATCACATTTATCACATGATCATTCAAACACATGCTAAACAAGTTTATCACTGGGCAATTTTTTATCCATCGAAATGCATTTATTTTAATAATTAATTTTAGCTTTAATTTATGAAATTATTTTAATTAAATAAGGTTAAAGAAATAATTTGGTCCCTATAGTTAATACCGATTCTTTATTTAGTCCATATATATAAAAAATTATTAAAAAAATTCTCATACGTGCAATTGTTACCTATTTGGTCCATTACGTTACCTTGTCATCTCTAATGATCTATTAACTACTACATATAAGGACTAAATGAAAAATCTGTTTCAGGTATAGGAACCCAATAATTTAGGTTAAAATAATAATTTGATCCCTATCATGTGACACAAATTCTTCATTTAATCTCTATTTGTAGAAATTAACAGATTATTAGAGATAATAAAATAATAAAAAAGATCAAATAAATAATGATTGAACATATAAGAACTCTTTTAATAATATTTTACATATAATGACTAAACTGAACAATGGATATCACTGATAAAGGTCAAATTATTACTATAACCATTAAATAATTTCTATTTGAATCGAGGGTTCCGTAATGCGAGATGTTGAGCCAGAGAAGTCTTACACTCGATGCTTTGTTTAATGCTGTTGGATAATAGAAAAACTTGCCTTGCATTTTTAAACTGAAGATCACGCTTTTATTTTTTATTGTAGCTATCCAGATATTACTTTATTGACCTTAGCTTATACATAAATTAGATCGAGCTGTCATTGAAATAGAAAAATCATATACATCTTTGATCTTGTAAGTTTTCCACTTTTCAAAAATTATAAAATCCAAAGGTGATCTAGTAGTTATTAAGGAGATAAACTTAATAATTAAAGAGATGTGCTACTTGCATTCATTATTCAAAACTAAGCTTTATGTTAACATCAAATAAATTAATTAATTTGTGTCAAATATACTTGACAATAAAGAAGTTGTTCCCTTAATATATTATTAAGATAAGGAACTTCTTAATGGGCGATCGAGTGTATAAATGCTCGACATTTTACCATCACAACTTTTGTTTTTGTTTTTAAATTTACAAGGCACACATTCTGTTGCTTTTTATCTAATTCAAAGGTGAAAATGTTCAAACATTTATACCCTAGAACTTATAATAGCAAATTTCTTAATATAAAAGTCTGATGTCAATTAACGCATAAACGGACCTGAACATATCCAAAAATAATATTATAATTTATATTTTAAAAGTAACTAATGAAGATTTGTTTAAATGAAGACTAAAAACACTTTATTAAGGTATTTTTTTCATCTTGATCAAGTATCTCTATAAATATTAGGAAAATACTAACGAGGGTTCTTAGAACATTATTTAAGAAATCAAAAAGAAATTCTATATGAAAAAATGGTTTATTTATTATTTATTATATTAAAAAATATTACACTTAGTTTCCCAATATAAGTTTTTCTTTTATTGATTCCTTAATCGGTGTTTTTAGGACACTCATTAACAATACCTAAATATTATTGTGAGACTAACTTTCAACTGTTGCCACTAATAAGCTCCCTGAATAATCATCTTTCTAATTTTTGAACTTTGATTCTATTCTCATGAGTATAACTCATTTACGTGTATACCCAACTCTTTTTAGTATTTTAAAATAGTTTCTTAATTATATGTCTATGTTTACCGGAATACTTGGATAGCCGGAGGCTAATATCTTTAGAGACAGAGAGATCATCGAAGTGAGTATAATTTTTAACAATTTTTGTCATACTGAATTTTCATTATAAAAGTTCATTATCCAAAAATAAAAAAATTCATCTATATTTGTAATATAGCAAGCTGCTGCTCTTGACTGGGGTTGGTTGAATGAAAGGGGGGTCATCATTAGTGAATAGGGATATTAAAGTGGGTCAATCCGTCCCGTTCCGTCATTAACCCACCTTAAACGGGATGGGGCGGACCAACCCGTTTTAGTCATGTGTGTGACACCCTCAAACCCAGTGCCACTTTCGTAACTCAAAACCCTTAATGAAACGATAAATAAAATTTCGCTGGTTTTACTTTCGGAAAATATATCTTTTGTGTAAGCAGATTCTGGAAATCGTGACCAATTTTTTTCTCATTAATACATAAACTCACCACTCCGGATAACAGAACTACTCATATACAATAATTAGAATAAGATATATATATATACATATATATAATGGACAACAAGCCCCTTTACAAAAGAACGAATGATTACTAAACTTTCTAAAAAGCTATAAAACTAGGCAGGGGCAGTCTGGAACCATATCTCTAAAACCTATGGCCATCAGTAGCCGTTAACAGACTACCCAAAAACCACTACCTCAAAAAAAGGGTCTACACCCTAAGCTGGTCCGACTAATGGAAACCATTGGACAATCCCCCGGAGGGAAGTCCAATGCTGGAACCAGAGGAAGAACTCTGGGAACCTACATTCCCGTTCCCCTGTGGATGGGGATCGGAAGCATCCGAAGAATGATCCTCCGGGTCTTCCTGAGGATCCTCCTCAGGGTCTTCCTCCTCCTCCTCCTCCTCCACATCTTCCACGACGTGCTCGCCCGCTACCAAAACAAAAGGCGGGGGAGGCGTCTGGGGTAACTGTTGCTGCGGGGACTGTGCAGCGGGGGCGACCGACTCGATCACACCCTGCTCCATAAGGGCCTGCAGCATCAGCCCGATGGGAGGGAGAGGCACCTGGATGGTCTCCACTGTCCGAGTACTCTTCCGCGGTCCCGTCTCCGTCGTTCCGCTTACAGTGCAAACTGGTCCAGTATACGCCGCACTTTCCACCCCTGGGTGGATAACCCAAGCGGCTGGGTCTGTCCTTCGATCAAACGCTAGGACGCGCATCCCGGAGTGCGCTAGGTGATCCGGCTCTGGCTCCATCTGTAAACACGATACAATATATATCCAAGGACAACCCGTCCAAAAACATGCAAGGGTGAGAAACCAATATATGAATCCATAAACAACAACTATATGCCCAATCCACACAACAGACCCAAATCATCATATAACATGGCATATATCATTAAATACAAAAGGCAGTAAATGCACAAGGGTTTCGTACCCCACAATCAACGTTATCTCCTAAACGTATGCATGGCACTTCCATATATCTCAATATTCACACTAGATTACTAGATTTCCGGAAATCCCATCACCATTCGAAATGAGCTGATCAGGCTCCAATATTTGGCCCAAAAACGAGTACTTTGAATCCCATGACACTACGCGATTCTCACATGGGGGCGCAATCAAGTACTCCACAAGAAAACGGTCATACTGCATTGTCCAACTCAAGGCACAATACGTTCCCAGAACACGTATGACACCATTGTCCATCAAGGCACAATGTTATGACAAACAAGTCATCTCAGGTTCTCCCTGTTTATCAAGGTCCCCCGTATCACGGCACGTCTGCCCCGCATTTAATGCATGAGAAACCTATCTAGTTTCCGATAATGGATCTTTGTCGCATCAATATTTCCTCGTTGTAGCATCAACGCTAACAACCACCATAATGTCTTAGACTCTTTAAGCCTCAAAACATATTTTCTCAAAACAGGACACTTAGCCCAAAAACAACTTAAATCCCAACACCCCTAACCGATGCACCAGTCAAGGACGTTGGATTCAAGATCATAAAAACATCCTCAAGCTTACAGGACCACAAAGATTGTCCCTAAGCCGACAGGACCATAACTAACACGGATCCTTGATCCACGTGTTCTGCAGAACCCTAGAACCCCGACGTCTCGGTTTCTAGTTTCTAAGCTTTAAGCTTTAAAACCACTTTCCTTGAAAACTCGAAAACCAAAAACCCAAAATCTCCGATACTTACACAAAGTCATCGGGATCGGTTTTCCATAAAACAAAACTTGGTCCAGAGACCATTTCTTTTTCTTTCGTTGTTTTTCGGTAAAATACGAACTTAAAACAAAACTTGCACAAACTCATTTTTCTTGAATAAACTCAGTATGACTTCGGAAACCACATTACTCAAAAGGATTTTCTTATCAAATTAAGACATATTGAAGGTTTCTAATGCCCTATTCGCTTTTAAACTTCACTTTTTCTTATCAAAACACATTTCAGACTTTTAAAGCTTTTAAGTTACACGATGTCGGATCCTAATCAAAATTAGGTCCTCTAATGCCTAAATCCCACAGCAGGGCACACATTACATCCATATAACCATTCAGCAAGTATAACATGCATTCAACTATATCAACAGTTACATCAATACATCAGCACATCAATGCATATTCCAATCAACAACAGTCAATCAAGAAATTAACTAACATCATGATATAACTATTTAAATACAATACAAATACAGTACAAATACAGTACAAACACCGATGCAGCACATAGCCGTCGGAAATGGAATTCCTCAGGTTTATCCCCTTACCTCTTGTAGCTTCTAGCTCAACTCGGAACACCCGATCAACTTGTTTCTCGTCCCAACACGCTGCCGATCACTACATACACGTAAAACATATCGGCATTAACTTACAAAACGAAGATTTCTCCTAATGCACCACCCCTAGGGTTCGGCTCTACTACTCTAAAAATAGCTAGGGAGCTCCAAAATTTCTCATTTTCTGGATAACACCCTAACTAAGTGTGACAGCCCTAGATATCAGATCAGATCATCAAAAACCAACCAAAACCCTACCCTACACCCATAGGGGGGTTTCGGCCCCTACCTAGAAAATATAGCTAGAGGGATTTCTTGGCTCTAAGCTCTTAGATCATACAAGTATGTCATGAACCTAGGCCATAGAAACTGGTTTGGTACAGATACGATTTTCCTACAATTTTTCATGGATTTTCAAAGATTTTAGGGACAAAACCCTAACATCCTTGATCATGAAAATATAAGGAGAGAAAAGAGATATTGAGAGAGATAGAGTTGAACTACTACCTCCTATGAAGCTTTCCTCCAAGATTGGTGAAGATTACTCCACAAAAACTCAAGCTTTCTACCTCCAAAAATGGAGATTTTGAGAAGAAAAGAGAAAGAAGAGAAAGGAAGAGAAAAGAAGAAGATGAGGTGACTTTGGGGGAGGGGGCTGCCGAAAATGAGGGAAAGAAAATGAGAGGATGAGGGTAAAAGTTGTTAGATATTTAGGGTTTATTAGTTTAATAATAGGAAAGGTAAATTGGTAATAAAATTAACCAAGGGCAATTTGGTCAATTCACATCCCGATATTTGGAATCGTCCCGACACTCGTATGAATTCCTCAAATTACTTGATACAATTTTGGTATGAAAAACATCTGATCGTGGGTCTCGAAAAACCCTAAGACAGCTCGAATCGTCTCCTCGATCGATTATCGGCCCGAATATAAAATATTATTTATATTTTGGACGTCAGGACACATTTTAGGAAAAAGATAGAGGAATATATTCTAAGACTAATGGTTTCGTTCGTTAGTCCAGATTAGGTCGTGATAGTAGAAAATACTATCATCTGAAAAACGTAGATCGGTTTTCGTTCGAGTTTTCGGCCCAAAACTTAACCGAAGGCTCCTATGATTTTGTGAAACAAGACTATGATCTTAGTTTTCCCAAAATCATTTTCTAAAACACAGATAAAAATATAAACTCATTAATTGAGTTTATCGTCCTTAGAAAGCATGAAAAAAATCGGGGTGTTACAATGTGGGTTGAACCCCCCAACCCATCCCGCCTAATGGTGGGTTGGCCCGCCAAACATATGAAACTTTAAATTGGGTTGACGGATTGACCCATTATAAAAAAAAAAAACAAAAATCAGATAACATTTCTTTTTTTGGACAATCTTCATAGCCTTTATTAAATTATTATTAAAAAATTGAAATAATCTTATCTTATAGCATATAATTCGTGTTATAAAAGTAAAGATATTATTTTTTTAGTATGAAATAATTTCAAGTAACAATTAAATTAAATTAAATAATATTAAATAAGTAATAAATTAATATAAAAAATTTATTTTTTAATATGGCGGGTTGACCCGCCACTGACCCGTTTTTGGATGGGTTAAGCGGGACGGGTCCGAGTGGGTTGGTGGGTTGAGGACCCCAACCCACCCTCCAAATTTGGCGGGTTGGCGGGTTGACTCGCGGGTCACAACCCACTTTACCACCCCTATTAGTGAACACATACAGTGATTAAGCTTAATTCGGATTCAGAAGCAGCATGGATGTGCTCACAAGAGGCTTAATATTTAGGATAAAACTGGATAAGATTCCTTTACAGTAAACTTTAATCTAATGTGAATAAGGAAGGGCGTTTGTCAAAACTCAGTAACTGAGTTTTTCAATTATTATTTTTATCATACTACCCTTAAAAATTAATCAATTTTCATACTCATCTAAAAGTTGAAGGATATTTTGGTAATTAAACGTTCTAAAAGTCAGTTTGAAAGATACAATCCAAATAACATTCATTCTACGAAAACTACTTTTAATAATAAAGTATCCAAACGTAAATCAATTATTATCAACTCAATTTTAATCAAAACTCAATTTTACAAATGTAAACAAAGCACATTCCCGTTAGAGAAGTTTTTTCTTAATATTCATGAGCTCCTTCAAAGTGCAACGCTATCTAGTATCTAGCAAGCTAATTTGTAGTCTGAGACAGCAGAGGTTCGTTGATGTTGAGTTGGAGCGGGTCAATTCTATATGGGCCGAGTTGGGCTTTGAAAAACATTAGAAATAGAGTAAGAAGAAAAGAAACCTCATCCCATCCAGGAAAAAAACAAAAAAAAGTGCTTTTGCTTCTTTCACTTGCTCACGAGTCACCATCTCCGCCACTCCATTTCCAATGGAAGCAGAAGCAATTTTTTTGTTTTTGCTTTGCAACAAAGTATTGACCTGAATCTGATTCTGATTGAGGCAAATATTTTAATTTCATAATGTATTCATTGAGAGTGAATCAGTACTTGATACCTCAATTACATTTATCGTGTTGTTCTTGTTCCTCATCTTCAACAACTATTGTCTCCTTCCCAATTCGGTCGATTAGCCTCTCAAGAAATTTGAAGCATAATGGAACTTTCGCCTTGAGAGCTCAACCACACGATTCATCCAAAAACGTCACTTCCAACGCCACTCTGGTATCTCTTCCCTTCTCGCCCTTTCTCTATCTTAATTTTATATGTATTATTATTTATTTATTATTTATGATTTTGGGAATACACTCGCGCAATCGCATCATTCTTGGCATTCTCAATTGTCTAAAATTTTGATGGGTTCGTAGAGAGTGTCACAAGTTCAAATCCTCGAAACAGTTTATTTCTTTAGTAGAGAGTGTGAATAGGCATTAATAGCCTTACCCCTGTCCTCATTATTATAATAATAAAGTACAAATTGATTAACTTCAGTCTAACTAGTTATATGATTGTGTTACGGATTATACTTGAAATTGCCAAATGCCAATCAAAGAGCAGGAGAGAAATCTTACTGGAATATGTTAAGAACGTGCAGCCAGAATTTATGGATTTGTTTGTTAAAAGAGCACCTCAACAGGTATGCCTATCCTCTTATCTTACTCTTTCCTTACCATGATAATAATTACCAATGCATTCCGACCAATATGTTACTTTTTACTGTAAATTTATTGATTTTTCATCCCACACATACACAGTCTTAGTGATGAAACTTCTGTTGGTCGTTAGGTTGTGGATGCAATGCGACAAACCGTGACAAATATGATTGGAACATTGCCCCCTCAATTTTTTGCTGTAACAGTTTCCACTGTAAGTGTTTTATCAGTTCCTCTTCTTGCTTCCTTAACCTTCTGTTATCATTTTAGGATAACCATTTTTGGAATCGTTCGTCAAATAGCAATTATGGAAGTTAAAGACATTTCTGAGTCTTTAACAGGGTTCTCCCCCTTACATTTTTGTTGTTGTCTGATTCCTTTTTTGTTTTATCTGCTGCTGTGCATCTTAAATATTTCATTGGTATCACTTGGCCTTTATTTAGGTAGCTGAAAATCTTGCACAGCTCATGTACAGTGTCATGATGACCGGATACATGTTCAGTAATGCACAATACCGTTTGGAGCTGCAAGAAAGTTTGGAACAGGTTGCTCTTCCTGAGGTGCAAGATAAAAAGGTAACATTATTTCTCTTCCTTCATTTTTAGGGATTATGTTCAAAAGCACCACTGGAAGTGTTAGGGCCCAACCCAATGTAAATAATAGAAATATGACCTTGAGGGTACACACCCGTAGGCCCAAGATAGATAGCCAGTTAGAAGTCAGTTAGAGCATGAATAGAGAGGAAAGCTGTAATAGTGGAGTGAAAATTAGTCTGAGGAATTACCTAGAGCAGTTTGCTCGGTGGAGGGGATAAGCCCCTTGGGGAGAGTTATCTCCTTTGGAATAATCAACCATTCTTTCTTTCTCCTTCTTTTCTTTATATTCAGAATTATAGTCTAGGTTCCTAACAGGAAGGGTTCTTTTGGTGGTTGGAAGATGATTAACAGGACCTATTTGTCCAGTAGTCTCCTTTACTACCTTTCCCTTTTTAGATTTTCAGTTGGAGTGGCTCAGAGGATAGAAAAATTATCAGGGGCTTTTTTCTGGTGTGGGCAAGGAGAGATAAGACAACTTGTTGTTTAGGAGGTTACTTACTTACTTCATTAGGCAACCCCAGTAGATACTTATATGATGTATATATTGTAATTTTAAAATGCCATTCCTTTACTTCATTAATTGTCTAGACAACTTAAAAAATTATCATTCTATTCCATCCATTAGAAACTATTCTCATAGAAGTTCCAAACATAGCCTAGTTGTTTGGGATGTTGTGTGTCTTGAAAGAGTAGGTGCTAGGATTTTATTTTTGAAAGAGTTTGTTCTGGCTACCATGCTAAAGCTAAATGAAGGTTCAATTTCAACATTTAGCTTTTAGTTTGTACGTTCTTTAATTATACTCTTAACTGTTGCAGGATATGCCAGACTATGCACCTGGTACACAGAAGAAAGTTTCAGGTGAAGTCATTCGGTGGAACAATGTTTCTGGTCCTGAGAAAATAGATGCTAAAAAGTACATTGAATTACTTGAAGCGGAGATTGAGGAGCTGAATCATCAAGTTGGCAGACAATCTAGCAATGCACAAAACGAACTGTTGGAATATCTAAAGTCTCTCGAGCCTCATAATTTGAAGGTCAATTATACTTTCCTTTTGTCAATGTAAAATGCTTCTGTTGCCTTTATTCAGTTGATGAGTGATGACTACTTTGTATAAATTTCTACATCTCAATCTGTACTGATGTGTTCATTGGAATTAATTGAGCACTTTACGAGCTAATACACATTATCCAATTGAACATTGATTTCTGCAATTGTTAAATTAGTATTGAGACATTCTGGAATTGCATTTCTGTTCAGAACAAGGTATTGGTTGAGTGTTAGCGTAGTAGTGTGTACTCACCACTGAGGTGTATATCCTTGGTCTCATAGATTAGGTGCTCTATATAATGCAAACGTCGCTTCTATAACCTTGATTTGACATTCTTTTTCATTAACTACAATTGAAGTTTTCCTCTCAACCTCAGCAGTTAGAATTTAGAAGCATCATTTATTGAAATATGTCAATAATGTGACATCATAACCTGTTATTTAATCGTGTAGGACTTGACTGG
This sequence comes from Ammopiptanthus mongolicus, assembly GCA_039655645.1. Classification (NCBI taxonomy): domain Eukaryota; kingdom Viridiplantae; phylum Streptophyta; class Magnoliopsida; order Fabales; family Fabaceae; genus Ammopiptanthus; species Ammopiptanthus mongolicus. The sequence continues at coordinate 26,079,451 of CM077346.1, read as the reverse complement.
TAGTGCTGGGGAGGATGTTGTGCTTGCAATGAATACATTCATAAAGCGCTTGCTGGCTGTTGCGGATCCTAGCCAAATGAAGGTTTGTCTCCACAGTAATTTTTATCTTTTTTTTTTTTTTTTTATCATTTTTCTTCACCCGATCACCAGAAGTTATCTAACTTTTTCAACAATACTATTGCTCTGCTCCATTAAGTTATTCAAGATATATGGGTTAAAATTGAATGCTTTAGCCAACGTGGAATTCTTTCTTTCTTAGGGTGGGTATGCATGTGTTATCGTGGAACTCTTTTACTTGAATGGAAAGTTGCTCAAAAGCATGAACTTTTGCTTGTAACTACTCTACAAATTACTTTCTAGAAGATAAATAGATATTAATTTGGGAAAAACGCAACCCCTTGAACTTAGGCCCATGTGCAATTTAGTCCCTAATGTTTAAAAACATGCAACTTGATCTCTAAAGTTTTCATAATCTGCAAATCGACCCTTTCATCTTAATTTCCATCAATTGCTAACAAAATTGGTCATGTGCAACTCCACATGCCTTCTTTTGAGACCAAATTACTCTTAAGTGAAGCACATGCCACTCGCATGCCTCTCCTCCTACTTCTAACCCTAACCCTAAGACCTTTTCCCCCAAAATAATTTGTAACCCTAACCCATATTCCCTCCCATTCCTATCAAAATTAGGTCTCGTTTGGATTAACAATTTATTTAAGCGCTTATATAAGAAGGCCTTATGTGAAAAGTTTTTATAGCAAAAGTTTTTTTTAAATTAAGTTATTTAGTGTTTGGATACATACTTGAAGAAACGTTTTTAAATGTGCGAATCAGCTTCCAATCGTGCTGAATATGAGTTTTGCACGGGCTTTTCTTAGAAGCTTAAAAAATTGGCTTCATAAAATAAGTTAAAAATAGGTTGGGGGGTAATAAGTTATTTATTTAAGATTACCCAAACACTATTTTTTTAAGTAAAAGCACTTATACCGGTAGAATAAGCTATGTTATCCAAACGGGGTCTTAATCCCTAACCATCACAATTGATCCATATTGAGCTCCTCAATTCTGGCATGGGTAATGGTGGAGTATAATTGACTCTGTAAACTGAATGTTAAAGAAGCCATAAAATATAAGATTTTATTACTAACGATTTTGGTCATGTGGTATCCTTGATTTATTTTTATGAACTGGGGTAATCAGAACTTAGGTGACCAGAACTAGATTTCTTTAAAGTGATTTATAGACCCTGTATTTGATTCTTGTGAGGGGGTGAACAACCTTCTCTTCTTCGCCTGCTATTGAGACTTTTGTGTAACTTGCTTCAATTCTGCCTTTATAGACCAGCGTGACTGAGACTAGTGCACCTGAACTTGCCAAGCTGCTTTATTGGTTGATGGTGGTTGGATACAGCATTCGCAATATTGAAGTTCGTTATGAAATGGAAAGAGTACTTGCAACTCCTCCAAAGCTGGCAGAATTGCCGCCTGGTGAAGTTGTTTAAGCAGTCTTGATAAAGTCAGTCATCAGAATACTGTTGTCAGCCAAGTTGGAGCGAAATGCCCTTACAGATTTTGCACTTTTTAGTTGGTTGGTTGAAGGCTCTGTTCGTCAATGACCTAAATGATAAACACAGCATTTTTCAGCAGCCCTGAACATTTGGTCTGCTAATAATTGATATACTTGAACATTTACAATTGTACTGACAAGTTGTTAAGTTTGATTCCGGAGATTTGCTGTCCTCATTTTCATATAACTACTTTAAGATCCTGGACTGCAGAGACTTTTTTTTGTTGACAGCATTGAATGCTTCTCCATTGTAGCTTGGAGATAGGTCCTGCTGCAAATCTAAGAAATCCTTAATGTGGGAATAGAAATATATATTCCTGAGGATTTTATTTATTTATTTAATATTTCGGGGGAACCTAGTAGATTTGATCCTAGTGCAGAAGAATTGGGTGTAACTTTGATCTACGGTGTTATGTCACAAGTGAAATATTTAGTTTACACTTGTTATGGATTAATTTTGAAAGTCCTAGGAAGAATCCATCCCCATGGTAGATAAAAATATTGTTTATTTTTATTTATTATTTTCAGCTGATTTATTTTTAGTTAATAATTATAAAGAAATAATATTGTTTTCATTTTTTCATGTTTTTTTTGTTTAGAACCCATCGTAATCAGGACCTTTAGCTTCATAGTGAGTCTATCGAGTGTCTCCACTGCTTTGGCCTTTTAAACTGGTTATAAGACTAATCTCCGGTTCGACAGTGACGGACATTCGATTTTTTACACAAGAAATTGGACTACCTCCCAAATGGACGACTCCAAAAATCAAACTTACATCCTTTTTTTTGGAAGAGAGTCACGTTACTAGCTCTCCCTCATTTTTTTTTTCATGTTTTCAACAATTTTAAAAAGAAATGATAAAAACAAAATCTTGTTTTCACCGTTACATTAATAAAATCTTAAAAAGATTGAACTAATCATTTGTTCCTTATATGACACATGACAGTGATTTTGAATTTGATCTGTATACATGAAAAAATTTTAAAGTGATTCTTATATGTATAATTATTTTTTATTTTATCCTTGTCATTTATTGATGTTATAATACATTTTGATGGAGTTAAGTATGAGGACCAATTTCAAAATGAATTTCAAATTTTTTTACCCCTATGTGATAATTATTTTGAATTTGGTCTTTATACGTAATAATCATTTTGAGTTTGGTTTTTATATTTTAACTTCAACAAACGATATCATAACACCAATAAATGGAGAATACCAAATTAAAAATAATTGTACATATAAGGATCAATTTCAAAAACTCCCGTATAGACCAAATTAAAAAACAATGTCATATATAAAAATCAAATAATTAGTTTAACCTCAAATAGTCAGATAAAAAAATGTAATTATTAATGAACATACATCAACTGTAAATAAAAACAGTAAATCAATCAAACATCAAATTGTTTTCATCATTTTTTCATAGAACTTTGGGAAACAAAATAAAAATAATGTTAAGTTTTTATAATTAATTATAACATGTCAACTAATTTTTTCATAAGACAACCCGTAAACTTTTGGTAAAATTTATAACTGTCAAATCGGATATTAGAGCTGATAGAAAAACAATAAATCATTCAAGATAACCCCATGACTTGTAACTAATTTTCACGTTTAGTAGATAAGGTTTTATTTTTAACATATTACCCATATGTGACACCCATGTAAGTAACTCCATTAAATGGAACAACCCATTTAATAATTTCATAGTTTACAAAAATTCAGTAGTTATGTGTTACAAGACAAGCTTTGTACTCAAACATAAAAATGGATTTTGATTAAAAAAAAAAAAAAAAAAAACATAAAAATGGATCGAATTTACCTTGGTCATAGCTCAGAAAACTATAGCGTCTCCCAAAATGATCAGAATTTGCATCCTAAATTATCTTTTAAAATTTTACCAACTGCATAGAGCTTGAGCAATGTCAATGGTTACGTTGACACCTGACATGGTATTGCCTCTGCATGTGTTTCCTCAACCCTTTTTATGGAAGACTAAAACAACTATAATCAAAACATTTGCTCACTAGATAGGATTTGTTACATGGATCAAAACCAATGTGTTCTATAAAAAATCATTGTGGATTAAACTTAAGGTTTAATTACTCTGAAAGTCCCCAACTATTTGGGAATTTTTAAATTGGTCCCTGAATTAAAAATTTGTATTTGGGTCCTCGAACTTTGATATACTTTGTAATTAGGTCCTTGCATTTTAAACGTTTGTAATTGGATCCCTGAACTTGTTAATAGTTTGTAATTAGGTCCCTGGGATATGAGACATTTTTAAAACCATTGCTATTATGGTGATCCAATGATTATACTAATCTCTAAGACTGCCAAGAAATCTCGAAAGAGATTTATACGGTGCTCTAATTACAAGGTTCTTCTCTTACCCCAGGGACCTAATTGCAAATTATTTACAAGTTCAAGGACCCAATTTCAAACGTTTAAAGTGTAGGGACTCAATTATAAATTTTTTTAGTTTAGGGACCTATTTAAAAATTCCCAAATAGTTCGGGGATCAAGAAAGTAATTAAACCTAAACTTAATTTCTGGAGGCCTCACAAAATAAAACTCACCTATACCAGCATATTTCGTATGTATAAGGAACCGGTTGGGTGTCTGGATAACTTGGAGATTCACAGTTGCTCTCGTACTAAGGAACCAGCTGCCTATTAAGGAATTGTAATCGGAGTCTTTCAGCCCATAGACTTTGATCGGTTGACTCGCAGACTGGGAACCCAGCCAATGCACACCATCTTAAATTCAACAACCCAGCTGCAACTACTTCTTCAGCATCATCAAATAATTTAAGTATCTGTGACTCAACAGCCAAATCTTCAGCAAGGATGAAATCATCCACAAAGTTTTCCTTCTCTTGAAGTATGTTACCATGTTTAGACATCATTCGCAAACTTAAAACCTGCAATGCTTCGACTGCTGTATTGTGAAAACCAGCGTTTACATATGCAGAGAAGACATAGCCGCATGTTGCTGGAGTAGGCTGAATTTTCTCTTGGTGCATACACTCCACAATAAACTCAATTACATCAATCCTTCCCTAAATCATGTAAAACAATTAGGCCACATTCTAAATTTTTATTCACCAATGGAAGAAATTATGCAGAATAAGCCCCCACCCCCCGTCCAAAAAAAAAAAACACAAAGTCACAATTTCTTAAGAAAAATACTAGATAGCCGTAATTTTTGCCAGAATAAGTTGCCATTGTTATTGACTCGTGAATGGATGAATGGCCCCTACCACTTTCACTTATCCAACAACTACGCTTAAATCTTGACAACTTTTGGCTGAATTCTGTCAAATTTTTCTAGCAGTATAGCATTACATATTTCTTAATCATATATATGAGTTTGAAACAGATTGCTTTTCTTCTACCTTTCATCCTCCTCTTCAGAAATGTATTAACATGAAAGATAAAGTACCTTGTAACATGCTTGTCGAAGAAATGTGTTAAACAGTAGTACATCAAGTTGAATGCCATCCAATCTGACTCGTTCCAAAAGATACAGGGCTTCATTGAAGTTCTCATCTTCCAACAAAATCTGATGCAAACAAGCTCAGTATCAAGTTGGATACATCAAATTTCCAAAAACAAATTAAATTTATAATTTGTAAGACTGATATCATGAAAACACATGAAGTTATGAACAAAGATGATAGAAACTTGGACTTCTTTAGGAAAATATGGAGATAAACCCCTTACAGCGGAGGTTCTCTCAAAAACTAGATGAAAAAAAGAAAACACAAAATAGAAAGAAAAAGATAGGTAAACACTGCAGAACTTCGAGGGTCTGCTTCCTCCCTGCCCAAAGGCCCTAATTCTTAAGTCAATGACCGGACGCCTTCTCCAATACCGTTTCCTCCCTTATATATTTGCTCCTAATCTTTCCCCTTCCTTCTCACCCACTTCCCAATTCCCTCTCCCCTCTAGCTGCTACATAATTGCTGCAGCCCATTAACATACTAAATAATCGCGACCTCTCTTCTTCCACTAAGTGCCACAAATTCTGCAGCTCTTCTTCCACTCAGCTGCCAACCCATTAATATCCACCTTCTGGTGGTGATACCACAATCAATTATTTCTATTTACTTTTTACTGTTAACAATATTTTCATTTTGTCTTTATGTCTTTTTGTCTTTACTTATTCTTGACTGTCATGGGTCCATCACTACTCCCTCCCAAAATATTCACCTTGTCCTCAAGGCGAACAACTTGGGTTAGCTGAAAATGATTTCCCTCCGGGATCCCATCACCAGCTTGCCGCCTGAATGTCTTCCTCCTTTTGAACCAATTCATCCATCAACATCACCTGGAACTGTTTGTTCTTACAAACATGGTTAGGACTGTATTTTTCATCACATTTGAAACATGATCCTTTCTCGATCTTCTCCTACAACTCTGCATATGCGAGCCTTTTGATTCCTCCACCTCTACTCCGATATGCGCCATTTGGTTTGTTACGCAGATGCCATTTCTGACCCACCCCCTAATGGAGCATTTGATGCACTGGTCTTTGATCCCACGTCATAGGCGACAGTTCTAGAGGATGGATGGCAATTGTGAGGCACTATTGATTTCCCTCTCGAGTATAATTCTCCTTGGCCCAAAGCTTGGCTCTCATCAATCAGTTCGGCATAATCCATCATCTCAAGTGGAGATGTTACCTAATGTAATTTCAATTCAGCCCTCACCTCCTTCAACCCGTTCAAAAGAATTCCATGTAGATACTCTGGGCCTGTGAGACGCAAGGGTTTAGCATAGAGCTCGAATTGCTCACGATAGACTTCGATAGATATCATTAATTTCAAAGACAAAAGTGTCTTATACGGATTCTGCATCGTCAATGGCCAGAACTTACAAATCACCACGTCTCATAAATCTATCCAAGATGGGTTTTGCAAGCAAGACTCTCACCATTGGAACCATGATAGTGCTCGCCCTTCCAAAGCCACCATCACAACTTGCACCGTTTCTCTATCAGTCATTCCCTTGAGCTCGAAAAAGTGTTTGAACCTACTGACCCATCCATACGCGTCTTCTCCCGAGAAGAGGAGAATCTCCGGCCTCCACCATTGCTCTTCTCCTCACTCTGATCCTGCTCCTCTTCCCGCCTCTTCTGCTGTTCGGCTACCTTTGGTTGAGTTCGCAGGGGATTACCTCGCTATTGGACCGTTGTGACAACCGCTCAAGAATTTCCTCCAACTTCTTATTCTTGCATTTCACAATCCCTCCTAGCTTGCTGTTCGTCTTCCTCCACCTACTTAATCAACATCTTGAAACTACTCTCGACAAATTCCAAACTCGCTTCCATTCTGTGTGAACCATGAAAGAACTCCGAAGATCGGGAGCTCTAATACCAGTTTGATAGAAATTTAGGTTTGTTTAAAGAAATATCGAGATTAACTCATTACAGCAGAGGTTCTCTCAAAGACTAAATGAAAAAATGAGAATAAAAATAAAAAGAAAAAAATAGACAGACACTACACAACTTCAAGGGTCTGCTTAACCTAACTCCTAGTATATATACGAGTTAGTGCTTTGTCTTTTTTATCACATCAAATCAATATCAATCACAGATTATTCGTTAGCTAATTTCTCTCTTTTACTACTTCTCTACCAAAACCCGATATACAATTGCAAAAAAATTGACAAAATGATAATAATTTGGACTTCACTATCAAAGATTAAAGAAGAACCTTAATGAGAGCAGTATATGTACAAGTCACTGGATCAAACCCTTCACGTATCATCATTGAAAGCAGCATAGAAGCATATTTGTAACTTCTTAGGATGCCACAACAGTCAATCATTATATTGTATGTTTTGCTATCAGGGTGGCAGCCACATAACTTCATCTTCTTGAAAACTTTAAATGTCATGTGACTCTGCATATCAAGTGGAAAACATCATATTCCAGCTAGACATGCATAATAATACACCGACTTCACAAAGTAGGTATCAAAATGGAGAAGTAATGATGAGTCACTCACTTCTTTGGCTTCAACAAGATAATGCAACGCAATGTTGTACATATCTGTTCCCAAAGAAGGGTCTCTATAAATGAAAAGATTCTCTGCCACATGTAAATACTGAATGAGCTCTCTTATCATCCCTTCTTCTCCAAGGGCTCTCAACTGAAAAAAAAAAAAAAACGAAGGACAAAGCTAAGTTATAAGCAGTGTATATGAAGATTATGGTCGATTCTGTAATTAATTAGGAGTTATTGTGAATTATAGCAGATATTCTATTTCAGGTATTATTGTATTTGATACCTTTAGGATTCCTTTTATTTACTAGACTGTTATTCTTTAATAGGCAGATCATATCTTGATCTTTAGGTACCAGATTTGGGTCCTAAAATCATGGGAAAAGATACAATTTTCATGTATATATTTTGTACCATTCTACTGCAATGAGAATCAGAGAATTCAATCATCTGAACCTTTATGGTATCAGAGCGCTCTCAAACACAAACAAACCTCTAAAATCCCTGCTATGACTTTCGAAACCAGCAGCACCACCAACATCATCTCTCCAATAGAGGACGTTGTCTCCCAATCCCATATGAACTCTGTGGGTTCAGCTATGCATTGCCCATCACCAGGCATAAACTCAATGGCAAAAATTATCTTCAGTGGTCCCAAATCCGTCCTCATGTTCATTACTGGTAAAGGAAAAGATGATTACCTTACCAGGATTGATGCAACTCCCTCCCAGTGTGAACCTAAATACAAGCAGTGGAGGTCAAAGAACCACATGGTCATGTCAAGGTCGATCAACACTATGAACCTAGAAATAGGTCAAAATTTTATGTTTTGCTCAACTGCAAAGGAAATCTAGGATGGTTGGTGTCAAGGAAACATACTCTGGCATGGAAAATACTTCTGAACTCTTTGAGATCAAAGGTATTCTCCACAATCCTCAACAAGGTGAAACTTCTGCGACTAATATTATGTCCTTACTCGTTACTGGCACCAGCTTGACATATCGGAATCTTCCAGTTGGCACTACCAAAATGATAAAAAGACATATAATACAATTGTGGAGGAGAGAATCTTCAAATTTTTGCTAGGTCTCAACAAGGAATTTGGTGAAATACGAGGAAGGATTTTTGGAACCAAGCCCTTGCCTTCCCTCCAGGAAGCTTTTGCAGCAGTTAGAAGAGAAGAAAGCAGAACGAAGATCACGATGGGGAGTCAAGGACCTTTCAATACAGCCAAAGGTTCTAGCCTTGCAGTTCATGGAAGCCAAAGGCATGGAAGTGACAAGATGGTGAGTCAAGGACCTTTCAATACAGCCGAAGGTTCTAGCCTTGCAGTTCATGGAAGCCAAAGGCATGGAAGTGACAATAGGTCTTGCAAAGGAAGACCATGGTGTGACTTTTGTCGACGTCTTGGACACACGAAGAAGACATGCTGGAAAATTCATAGCAAACTGGGTGACTGGAAACCCAATAAGCCTTTGTTTGAACCATAGTTATCAATTCAGATAGTGGATTATAGTGGCCGACCCCCAAAACATCTCTAGCGGGATAGCTGCTATTGCAAAAGGGGGGAGAAGAAGGAAAAGAGAGGGAAAGAAGGAAACGAGGGGGAGAGGGTGGGTTTCGGCGAGGGTGGGTTAAGAAGAAGAAGAAGAAAATCAATCCAAGTGTTTTCGGGGAGATGATGTTCTTACAGCAGCCCATCTCATTAATAGGATGCCCTCAAGGTTCGCATTTCAGCACCCTATTCAGGTCATCCTGGATGCTTACCTCACCAATAGACGCATCTCTAAATACAAATTCCAGTGTTCATGAGGCTATGAAAGATTCAAAATGGAGAGAAGCCATCAATACAGAAATTCAGGCTCTAAATAAAAACAGCACTTGGGATGTCACTGACCTTCCAGAAGGAAAGAAACTAGTGGGTGTAGATGGATATTCAATGATAAGTGTAATGCAAATGGGAGTCTTGACAAATTCAAGGCAAGACTTGTTGCAAAGGGTTATACTCAAACTTATAGGATTCACTACCAAGAAACTCTTGCTCCTTTGGCCAAGTTAAATACAATCAGAGTCCTATCTTTGGCATCTAATCTCGATTGGTCACTTCACCAATTAGATGTTAAGAATGTCTTCCTAAATGGGAACCTAAAAGAAGAAGTTTACATGGAAATTCCTCCTAGGATTGAGAACAGAGCCAATGCCAACACAGTGTGCAAGTTGAAGAAATCCCTATATGTTCTCAAACAGTCGTCTAGAGATTGGTATGACCGATCCACACGAGCAATGAAAAGGTGGGGTTATATTCAAGGGCAATCTGATCACACACTAATTATCAATCATTCATCCAAAGGTAAAATCACTCTCCTCATTGTTTATGTGGACGATATTATTCTCACACGAGACAATCATGACGGAATAAAGAAATTAAAAACCATTTTAGCCAATGAGTTTGAAATCAAGGACCTTGGAGAGCACTTAAACATCAAAGTTTTACTCATAATATTAGCTTTGTAGTTGGATCTATCATTAGTATGCTCTCACACAAGTGTGCACATTGTGTATATATGGAAGAAACTAGAAGCAATTTCAAAAAACAAAACAATGACAACTACAACAAAAGCTTTTTCCCATTAGGTAAGGTTAGCTACATGGATGAAACGACACGATTGCCTTCTATCAAAAAGCAAGTTTTCGAGAAGGCCATTAACATCAAGGTGTCCTTTTACTGATTTCTCGTAAGAGTTTTCCTTGGTCTTCCTCTATTTTTATCAAGCCATCCTTCATTTGACAACTCTTGTTAATAGGGCCTTTATTGGCCTTCTTCTCACATGGCCAAACTATATTAGGCAAGTTTCTGTTATCTTTTCCTCAATAAATGCTAATTCAACTTTCTCTCAAATACAATCATTCCTAATCACATGCTCTTGTTGGCACTTTATCGCTAAACACTCAGCACTCTAGAGCAGTGCTGATCTTGTGACTGTTCAGCCAAATTTTCCTTTGACCTTGGGAGGCACTTCTGACCACAAATAATGCCTAAAGCATTTCTCCATTTCAACCACCCAGCTTGAACCCTATGACCCTATGGTTTACATCTCCCTTAATTACTAAACCAAAAAAAAAAAAAAAAAAGCATGGTTATGACACGAGGAGTCTAACAAATCTGCACTCAAATAAAAATGACTGCAAAATTTTTTTATTTACATTATCAATAATCACTACTGGGTTGAAAGATACCCCCCCCCCCTCAATGACATATTTCAATTCTACATAGATTCGTGCAGAAGGAAATCTTCATGGAATTGCACCATCCGTAAGTTATGTGCAAAAAGGAATCATGGATTAAACTCACCAAGGTTTTCATTGAAAGATGACTGTGCTGAATGCCATTTTTGGCCATATCCTTTTCTATAGCATTTATTCTTTTAGCAGCATCCACCTGTGACAGTAAATTACCGTCTTCGTATGGAGCATTTACAATACCAAACAATGAAAACAAATGCTCGTATGTCCTGATATCAGGTAAAACTTTTTTCTGCTTCATCTTGGCAAACACTTGCACAGCACGTTCAGGTTGATTCTGCAAATTTTCATTGGATAAATAAAAAGTAAGCCATTATAGGTTCCAAACCAAACCTTTAACTAGGAAATATAAAGAGGAATTTGCCAAAGATAGATCAGTTATAAACTCAGTTGCTCATCCTTATCGATGCTCTATTATGCAGTCCATTGATGAAATAAATTTGTTACTTAACATGCTGTTGCAACAAATCTAAACCAAACAAACAATAACCAACCACATAATAGTAATAAAAGGGCATTCATTGTCTGAATGCTCCTATTCGATTAACTGTACTAGAAAAATATCCAAAGTGTAGAAATATATTGCAGATATGTATAGAAATATGTATAGTGATAGATACCCTCCTATTGCTAGAGTCTATGTGAGGATAAATAAAGGAAAAGTGATAGGAACTGAAAACACAGAACAGTATTGAACTGGAAAATTGTAGCTCAGCTCCTTACAACAGAGGAAATTCCTCTTTAAACCAGAAAAAAACAAAAAACAGCAATCACCACCTAGAACATGTGCAGAAACCAGTCACAGGAAAACAGAGAAAGCGAGAAAGAAAAATAAGAATGGCCACTAGAGCTAGTGAACTATCCTCCCCTAGGCCAAGGCATCCACTCACTTCAAATCCAATTCTTTCAGATACCCCCTACGCTTCCCTGCCCCCCCTCTATATCATTCCCCTGCCCTCATGGTTCCCAAATCCTCTCCCCCCATTCTCCACTTGCCAGCCATCCATTATGTTATTTTCCCTCCTTCGTCCAATTGATTCCTCCAGTCCTATTCACATGAGTCAATGGCCCATAAATACTCGTTAGAGGGCCATCAATACCCATTAAAGGCCCATCAAAAAGACAGTTGGTTAATGACTTCATGTTTACATCACTACCAGGAGGTCTAACAACTGAGTTTTTATGTAAACTAATTTGTCTTGCATACAATAAAATGGTAAAAAGCACAATTGTGTTTTGAAGTTTCGCATTTGAGCTCACCGTTGCGTCACAAGATGCTAGCAAAGCATTATACGGATGCGGATATAGACATTCAGAAATGCGATCCAGCAAAGCCTCAGCTAAATCTAGTTGTAGTGCTTTGCTGCAACTGACTGAAAGTGTTGCTAGAGTTGAATCATATGGCTTCAAATTCTTCTGATGCATCTTCTTTAACTGCAAATTGTATATAAGAAAATAATATAAGGCCAAAAAAACTCACTATTACCAAAGTGAGTATCAGCAGGCACAAGGTCATAGAGCTCTGTGTCACACTAGATCTCATTCAAATTCCAATTTCACTAGATTTGGTTTGGGGGTCTATTTGACTTAAAATTAAGTGGTTGGAATTTCCAGATCGAACTCTCACTGAAAGCAGACCGGTCAAAGCATAAAGAAAGATACCAAAAACAAGTGACTCCAAGGATTGTAATAGAACTCACCAATCTCATGCCATCCCTAAAACTTTGAGAAACAACAGCTCTAACAATGGCATCATATGTGTGGCTGGATGGCTGCAAACCAAGATTTTGCATCTGAATAGAAAAGATTAATCCAAATGAAGGTGGTAATTAATAAAATTCCCATAAATTTTCATAAACATAAAAAAAAAATTTATGCTAAAAAAAATTAAAAAAGGAAGAATCTAAAAGGACACAGTAACAACAAATTCATGTGTTTGAGGATCAACTAATAGAAGCTTTCAATAATTGAAATCTAAGAGGTCTGAAGTCTGAAAATTTGGAATTTGACATAATACGACAGTATAGAGAACCTTTTAAGATTACAAAGTTTGGGAGAACAAATAATTAAGTCTACAGATCCTGTACTACATGGTCCATTACAAATAACATAAACAAGCTTAGTTGAATGTCTACCTGTAATATAAGCTTCCTTGTAAGGTAATATTTTTTAAATTTCGCACACCCATGTATTACATCATTAAAAGACCACCTCAAAACCTTCATAAGCAGCGAGTGTTTTTGTCCATTCAGCCCATCTATTTTGGCACTCTTAGCTTTTTTATTTCCCATAAGAATAATTTGCTGCTCTATACTTGCAGAAATAGCATCTGGGATATTCACAAAAGGATGGCGTCTATAGGAGTCCTGTTGTTTGTGATTCAAGTCCAATATGGTTGAGCCTAGCTCTCTATTTGAAGGTACGGGGATGTCCAATCTAGTAGAATACAGCTTACCATGAACTGTTCTAGCGATAGAAATGTTTTCCCTCATGGCTAGTGACACCATTTGTTGTAGCGTTTTATATGCAGATTTTAAATCTCCCAACCTTGTAAATGACCAAATGAATTTACGCAGAGGAATGATACTCATACTGTAGTGTTTAATATACTCTTCCCAAATTAGATGCACCGCAGGCAAGTTTTTCTGCAAAACTGCAAGCTGAGAAACAGAGTAAGACAAATGATAATTCTCATAAAAAAACATGACAAAAAAAAGACAACACATCCAATTCAGTGGCGGATCTTGAGTAAAAATTATGGGGGAGCCATTGGACACTAGTCAAAATGATGTACTTAAAATTCATATTAATCATGCATAATTTTATCAATCAAATATATAAAGTGAGTAAAAATCCAATAAGCCATCTTGCAATGGTGCATATGCGTGCATAAAAGATTAGGAAGCCTGAAGCAAAAGGAGAAACATAGTGTAGTGAGCTCTAATGGTGTTGAGTTCGAAATAATGTCCGTTTTGGTAGAATTGTTCAGCTATTTAAATATTTTTAAATCAACAGGGTCTAATAATAATGTTTCACAAAATAAAATATATCATAGTTTGTGAGCTTCACATGTAATACAAAGCTTTACATGTGAGCTTTACAAATTATTTTGAAGATGTCATACATAATTTTTTTATATAAAAGAAAATTGAGGGGGGAAATTTGGGTGGAGCTGTGGCTATCCCCGGCTCCCAAAAAGATCCTTCCCTGCATCCAAAGACACAACACTCCCAAAAAGATCCTCCCCTGCATCCAAAGACACCAAAACATGTTCCATAAAATAGCTAAAGAAATAAACTAATCACATTGTGTTGTTACTTGATTCCACTTCCAGACCATTTCCGCCATAAAAGTTGGTAACACATAGGCCCATTTTCTTGAAGTTCTGTTTTAAAACCACTTTGTCTAGATAAATGGATTGTTGGAATAAGAACAAAAACGAGGGGAATCATATTGTGAGGCAATGGTCATGAACCTGCAAGATTCATTTCCTTGACTTCCTTGCCCCTCTCTCTATAAGACAAAGGCACAGAGCAAAACTACTGATGGACAATCTAGTCAAAGACTATAAAACAGTGATGCTTTCCTATGAATATATAATCTCTTCTTCTGATAAATTTCATGGTAATGAAATTGGCTTTGAGGCCAAAGGAGTGAATATCTCCTTTGAGTAGGTTCAATGCTGTGTGATTTCTAGTAACAGCATGCTGGTCTGTTTCAGATGCAAGACACTATTAGATGCATCATTCCAAGAGATAATGAGAACCCCAAGATAAGAATAAGATGTAATAAATTTTGAAAACTAGGAGAGACTGTCAGGATATCTGTATATCCCAAACGGCAATGGAAGAACCAAAAATATATGACCTCTTCCACCTCATGACAAAGCCGACAACAGACAATGTATATGCAGTAGGGGGGAAAAGCAAGAAATCGTGAATACCTCATTGTCAAGGGACGATAGATGTCAATGGCAAGAAAGAAAAGCCTTGTCACCCATCATTTGTAATCATCACTACTCTTAGAATTGAGGAAAGTATAGGTTTTCTTTTGGTAAGAAGAAAGGTTAATATGTAAAATCATGCCAAGGTTGGGAAAGGGATTATACTGATCACAAAGCTTTAGGTTATATGTCTGTTCCGTATACAACAACAAAGCCCAAAATATAGTGCTCCAAACTGAAATTTCACCTAATGAAACAACATCTAGCTATAATATGGAATACAGACCAGCCACGAACTGGTCCTGATGCAAACTAGCATATATTGCAACCAGTACTCCTAAGATGCATCTTATTCCAGATCAAGTGATTATCAATTTCACTTTGAATCCCATATCTACGCGCATGAAAGTGCTTTCAGACTTAATAATACAATAAATATTAACTTGACAGATTTGATAAATTGCTTTAGTGAATAACACTCGGCAGACTGAATATTTATACATACTTGGAATTAATTACAACTTATATTTACAAGACAATAAGAGTACTACTTCCTAAGTACATGCATGATACTATGAAATAATTGCATCTTATGATTACAAGGGAAAATTAATAAGAGTGCTACCTCCTAAGTTCATGATGCTACTTTATATGTGTGAACCAACATATACATGAATCTTAATTTAATTTCATTTCCCACAGATAAAGTCACACTAGGTGACATTTATTTGCGGATTTCAACATATTACAACTACAATAGGTAAACACAAACAATGCTTTTCTCAAAAATAGAGAAACTTTTCCTCTTCAAAAGCAATAATAGAATGATGCTGGCACTTTCTATATGCACACCTTGAGAAACTCTGTATATGTAACTTCATTCTTTCCTACCATCTTCTTTTCCATCAAGTCCAAACATTTGCTTGCATGAATTATACACTTCATTTTCGTGCAGGATGTCAAGAAACTATTGTACAAAGGGAGACCTGGATAGAGGCGTTGACTTTCTCCAAGAAAATCCATCATATTAAAGGCCTGAACAAAGTACAACAGGAAGACAGGAGAAAAATAAAATTCTGGTAACTAAGGTGCAGGTGATTCACTAATGACTGCCTCATATACCATCATATACCACTTGACATGCAATTTAATGCTATCACAAAAATAGCAATATATGCAATTGTAGTTTCAGGAGAAAAAAACTACAAATTTTAAAAAAATGGAAATGTAATGGATCTATTCAATACCAACATCCCCTTTTAACCCTTCCCCTCTCCCCATTGAGAAACCCAAAAAGGAAAAGGAAATATATTCTCAATTATACTATATAGGAAACTAATGTTTTACCTCTTCCAAGTAACCCCCTTTACAAAGGGACTGCGTCATAAGAGAGAAGCATATATTATTAAGGCTAACGTCTTTTGCTTCCATTAACCTCCAAATATCCATAACAAACTGCAACAAATGAAAAGGGGAAGAAATAAATTTCACATCCTCGAGAGATTTCACAATAACTTGTGGTAAGAATTTCGGGGATACTGTGCAGCTACGCATACTCGTGCTAAAAGAAAACTTGAGATAATCTCTTCTGCTTTCTACTCATGCACAGGAGAACATACCGTTGTTATTTGCTGATTGTAACAAACAGTGTAAACGTGATTTAGTTATCTAGACCAGTTCAGATTAGTTGTAAGTTGTAACTATAATTTATAGTAACAGTGAAGTCAGTAGTAGTTAATAAGAATAACTCAGCCAAGTCGTACAAACATCGCATTAAGGATTTAATTGAAATGCAGCAGCTAGAATCACCATTTCCTCCCATAGTTTTATAAAACCAGGCTTTAAACAAATTTTAACAAATTAAAATATTAATTTGGCAAACCTAGAAATAAGGGGGTTAAAAAATTAACTTGTGAAAGATATTTGGAATCCGCCAACAACAGTTGACACAACTGGTAAGGGGAGATCATGTTAACTATGTTAGCCAAGGGTCCATTATCTGTATGTACCCTCGATTTGGGGCCTACCCTGACCCTGGGATAATGGCAGCCACCCTGACCCTAAATTTCTTTACTCATCAAAAACAAATAAAGATATTGGGAATCCACAAAAACACATTGGGTTACCGTGTTATTTAGCCATACCAATGGATCAGGAGACTGTGAACAGTACTTAAAAATATGAACAAAATCATCAGCTCTTAATGAGTGGCTTCTGTGACCAAAATCTGAAAGCAAGTCGGAAGCCTTTCTTCTCTCCCCCATGCGGAGTGCCTCAACAATTTGCATTTGCATAGATCGTGAAGACGATCCTGCTACAGGTTTCATATAATCAGAACCTGCATTTTAATACATACAATCATTCCATGCGTGTGTTTAAGTAACTGATTTACCAATTAATAATATGACAAAACTTAGATGCACGAAGGTACTTTAGTTGTTGTTTTTCAATGGTAATAAGACATATGTAGCAACTCTTACATATGTTACATTTTCATTTATAAGCTGTTACACATATCATATTCCCATTCGAAAACAACACCTAAAGTATCTATTGAACTGAAACTATTTTTTGTCCTTAATAATAATATGTGTATGCAAATTCATACCGTGCTAATGGTGGTGGATACTTCGTAACTATGTCATCATTACCAACAAAAATTCATATAGTCAAAAATGCACATAATATGATCAAAATTTATCAAAACAAATAAATAAAATTATCAAGTCGTAATTGATTTGTTAGGTAGATTTCAGATCAGAACTAATGGTGAAGAAGTGAGTGATTACCTGTACCTACTGTGGTGGTGAGATTTCGAGAGAATTCGAATTCGCCAGTAAGGCTTTCACCTCCCTACAACAATAACAAGGAAACGTTAGGAAAAGAGAGAGGAAAATTAAGAACAAAGGAAATAGGGATAGATAGGAATAAGATACATACATGGTGATGATGCCACTTGGATTTACAAATTGAGCGCAGATAAATCCTTGCTCTTAAACCATGCATTTGCATGCTTAACCTCTCTCTACTCTCTACTTCCCTTGTTACCCAATATCATAGCTCAACCTCCAAGCACCAACCAAAATCACTGCATTCCAATTTCAAGACTCGCGGGGTTATATATGCCCGACCATCAAATCCGACCCGTTTTGATGATCTAATTACGGTATAGATCCGGTTCTCAAAGCATAGCACTCATCCTCCTACTAGGGCTTGGGCCTTCAGGCCTAGAGTTTATTTCATAATCCCTCTTCTTCGTGTCCTTATCATATTTTTTCTATGTAAAACCTTGTCTTTTTTTTGTTGTTGCAATTCACTCCCGATTCGTTCACGGAATATCAATACAAATTTAGATCATTTGGATCTATTATGAGATTAATCTCCGTTTGAATGTTTAGTTACAGTTAAGATTTTTCGTCTCTCCCCAATAAAGTATTTTGTGGGATTCGAATCGCGATCATCCCCACAAATTCAGTCTGCACAACCAACTGAGTCACACTAATAATCCTTTGTCTATATAACTGAATAACCGAATTGCTATTTCCTAGTTCAATAGTTAAATGGATTTACGTCCTCGAGTGAGAGAGGTGCACTTTATTACCTAAAGTTGGTGAAAAAATTAAATAGTTTAATTTTTTTTGGAATAAAAGTATATGTATAATAAATAATAGGGGAAATTACATTGACCTTCCCAAAAATTTGGCCTCATTATAGAATTGTATTATTTGAACATCAAAATCTGGACATCATATTTGACACCATATATGTTTATTTCTATCTCTTATATACTTTTTATCTTCTTAAGTATACATGCATATAAAAAATACATCAAAAAATAAGGGACACCTTATGGTGTCCCTTTTTTGATGTCCAAATATCTTTACCATAATTATATTCAGTATCCTTCTTATTTTAAAAATCATATCAGTTAGCATGACATTTACCTCCTCTGAAAAGTCATGTTGAAATTGCACTAGCCTCTATTAAAAGGGAGGCAAAATAGGTTGATTTGTCTCATATATTTTTTTTCTTTTTCATATTGGTCCTATAAGTTTTATTTTTTTTCAAATAGATCATATACGTTATATTCTGTTGGCACGTTAGTCCTTTCCGTCCATCTGTACATGACAGCGTCAGTTTTAGGACTAACTTGAAAGACAGAACACAACGTATAGGACTAAAATGAGAAACAATGAAATAGAATATGCATTTTATTTTTTTCATTTTGATTCTATATATTATATTTTGTCTTTCATATTAGTCATTTTTGTCAATACCTTCTTGACGATATTAATTTTAGGACTAACGTGACAATAAAACATAATGTATGTGACCAAAATAAAACATATAGAAGCCAAGTGAAAAAAAAAATGTAAAGGATCAATCAACATATTTTGCCTAAAAGGTAAGTGAGTGTAATTTTTAAATAAGAAGGGTGTCGAGTGTAATTGACTCAAACTTTAAGTAAGATCGGTGTAATTTTTCCTAATAATATTAAAAACTACTTTCTTTAACTTTTTAATATTTATTTCATATAACATATTTTATAAGGTGTAATCCTCACTTTAGAGGATCAAAATATGTAGTTAGAATAGAAGCACGGCAAACCCACATTAAGAGCTATCATTTTTCAGTTTCTACAAGCGTTTGTTTGATTGTTAAACAGGATAGAACAGACAAAACATCACTGGACAATTAACTGAGTCACAGGATAACTTTTTGTACGATATGTTGTTTGGTGGTCGATACATAACACAAGCAATTTTGTGTTGTCCCTTATTTGATATCCTTATGTACTGGATAGAATAATGTAAACTTTACTATAATACCCTTTATATTGTGCAATGTTTGGTTTACACTAGGAAAAGATACATAACAAGATTTTGAATTTTTTTCAATTATTTTATTATTTAACATAAAATTTATTATCATGCTTTGCTATTATTTATAATTTATTAATTTATTAATAATGAATAATTTAGATATATTTTTAATTATTATTTTATTTTTATCATTTAAAATAATCATTTTCAATTCTTAATAATGCTAAAATATTTGTATCTAAATTTTATAATTACCGTATTATAAATTAAAATAATTTATAATAAATTATTCAAATCCGTATACTAGGGGATGTTGTACATGGGTGAAAAGAGAGGGGAAATGGTGTTGTATGTGAGTCAAATCCTTATAATTAATTATTCAAATCCTTATAATTAAATTATTCAAATTCAGTGGTGGGAGTGGTGTTTTTCATGGGTGAAAAGAGAGGGGGGAAGGGAAGGGTATTTTTGACATTTTAATTTCATTGTACCATGGAGAAATAGTTATCCCTTTGTTAAGTGGGAGACAATATTTGATGCTTTTGTCGTGTCTTTTAATTTTCATTTTGTTCTGCCCATAATTATTTCTTATATCAAACATGAAACAACCACATTTGTGCTGTACTATCCCTTGATTTTTTGCAAGTCAAACGAACTATAGTGACATAATTATTTTTATTATATATAAATACAAGTGAGATGTCGTATTCTAATTGTTTTATAATAATAAAACTCCTTAATCAGTCAATATAATATTTTAAGATGATATGTTTAAGTAAAGATTCACTTGCCCCGACTGGGGGACGTCTTCAGTCCTCCTATCTTTTGGAGAGGATTAGTCCTCCACCACTTTTTACCGGTTACAATCGGTCCTTCACATCAAACCGTAACCTATTTTCCATCGTCAATCTCTCCCTTCTTCATCGTTCCATTTTCCGCGCCACTCTATCATCTGATTCCTCTCTTCCGCCACCCGATTCATAACCTTTCAGTCTTCCAACGACAATATCTCACCTCTCATCGTCCCTCTCACTAACAACCCATCCCCCATTCTTGGCTTAAGAACCCAACAAAGAACACCTGACACCATGAAGCAGATCTGGGAGGCTCTTAAGCATATCTGAAGCACTTGAAAACTTGGGTCCTCTTTTTAACCTCAGATCGACCCATGCGAATCAAAATAGTTTAATAGTTTAGTTTTGCTATATTTTGGGTTTTTCTTTGTGTCGGTGACTGGATGGTGGTTGTCACTAATATGTTGGCCACTAGGGGATTTTTGGGTGCAATGACTAAGGGTAAGGCCAGTGGAGTGAATAGCCTCGTTGGGTGGTGCTATGCGGCAGTATTAAGAGCCTGTTTGGTAAAATTAGCTGTTAGGGGATAGCGGATAGTAGATGAGGTATCTGATAGCGGATAGCAGATGAGGTATCTGATAGCGGATAGCGGATGAGGTAACTTATTTTCTATGGAAGTATTTGGTAAAACTGATGGTTGAACTAGCTGAAAAATATAAAATGACATAAAAAAACATATTCATTAATGATTTTACATAAAAGAGAGAGAAGAGGATAAAGGTAGAATTAAATGAAGATAATAAGGATAATAGTGAGGGGAAAAATGAAACGCTATAAGCTATAAGCTCAAACGCTACTTCAAGTAGCGTCTGAAAAAAACGTTATAAACTAGTGAAAAAACGCTATAAGCTCGTGACAGAGACGCTTATCAAACGGGACTACTTTCTCATCCGCTATAAGCTCGTAAAAGTGGTATACCAAACAGGCTCTAAGTGAGGGAAGAAAGTTCTTCAATATTAGGATGTGGAGAACAGATTAAACAAGTTCGAGAAGATGAGGACCATTTGTTTTTATTAATATGCATAAATCGACAATTTATTATATCCCAAGGACCCATCCTCCAAAAAAAATGGAGGACCGAAGAACGAGGCACCCCAACAAATCAAGACATGGTCGGGAAATTATACTCTTTTTCAGTCCTCAGAAAAAATATTGATTTTAGTGTGGCAAAAAAGTGAAATTGTTAAATTACATATAAAATATAAAAGTAATGAGGTCTTACTTTAATTTAATTATAAATTAATACAGTACAACGTTATGTATAGAATTTGAGAATAATTCTAAATCTCCTACTTATAGATAAAAAATTATTAAATGTTTTTTTATATTTTCAAGATGTTGAATGCATTACTTTTTATTTAATATTTTCTTTATCTAATACCAGCCGTAGAATAATTTTGTAGTAGAACATAGCAAAAATATTTTGTTACAGAAGCCAACAAATTATGTCGTTCAAGAAAAAAACTCTGAAATAAATAACCTCCTTAGTCAAGCTTGATAATACCAAAACGGTATTTGTATTATTAGAGAGTCATTCGATAAGATTAAATTTTACCTAAATAACTGTTTCTTATGATAAAGGTTAATTTTAGTAGAAGTTGATACGTTTGGATAAACTGATTAAATTGCAAAATAGTTGTTTTTTATAATAAAAATTTGTTTTTAGAGAATAATATTTTTATTTATAATAATATAAAATTCAAAAATAATACTAAAATAATTACAAAATATAATTAAAACCATTTAAGTGTTCAAAAATATTCATAGAATATTTAAGGGAAATACTAACTAGTGTGGATATTGGTTAAAGAATAAAAAAGACAAATTTTTATAGGGCACTAGGTAGCTAATGTATCCAGAAATGAAGTTTTTAATATTTCAATAAAATTTTGTCTATTTTTAATTTTTTTGATCAATACCTTTGATACACTAGCAAGCAAGACCAATATTCAACAAGATTCATCTGTCTATATCTATATCTATATCTATCTATATATTATATACATTTGAGAATAATCTCATTGAATAGTTTTTCATGTATCAACCTCTTAGAAAAACATTATTTTATTCAATTCTAAGAAATGCAGCTCAAGAGCACAACTCAATTAATAATATTTTTTTAAATGAGTTTCGTGATCCATTTTTCCCTAACATTAAACGACATTTGGTATGGAATTAATTCAAATTGATATGGAATTAATTCAACCCAAATTTTCTCTTCCATTATTTAATGATATAGAATTAATATTGGTCACAATCAATATCGAATATTGAGATCATTAAGTGATATATAATCGAATCAGCATTAATTTAAAATGATATGGAATTAATTCTGGTAGAAATTCGAATAGTACCATACACTATTTAAATTCAAAATGTAATATATGGTCACAATTCTACCATATGAATTAATTCATAATCTATAATCGATTTCATTCATTTTTATTAAATGGCAATAATATTATTCTACATATTCTAATAAGTGTTCAAAAATTTAAATTGGGATTTTGAATTCAAAATTAAAGGTTTTAAAATCTCTTCTTATTAACATTTAATTCATATAACATTTCCTTTAACATTCTTTTATTTCCTTTGATACATTAAATACAAATAACTTTTATATCCTTTGGTACATTAAGTACAAATATTTACATATGTACAATTTTATTAAATTGAATGCAAATAAGTTCAAAATTTTGAAAAGTCAATCAACGAACATATCTTTATATGAACATGCAATACTAATGTGATCATACTGCTATTTGTGGAGGTAATTAACTATTTACTCTCTTTAAGAGTAGCAAATAAATTTATAATTCTCTCTCTTTCAAATAATTTTATTTTGTTGAAATAATTTCCTTTCACAATATCAATTTTTATTTACCCTTTCTTTATTGAGATAGAAACTAATCGTATTTATGAGGAAAAAATTCTCTCACATCACATTTAATATTGGATCAGACTTCTATAAAGTGAAGAAGTAAGAATACATCCACCCTTGATTAGTTAAAGTAGGTTGAAAACATTAAAAATAATATGATAGATAAATATATTTTTAAAAAGTGGTTAACTTGCAAGAAAAGAAAAGAAATAAGTCAATTACATTTTCAAGAGAGAATAAAAAAGGTAATATAATAAATAAATGTATTTTTGAAAAATGGTTAGCTTGGAAAGGCCGAGAAGAAAAAAATCAAAATTGATTTTCAGGAGAGAAAAAATAAATTATGGATAAATATATTCTCTTTTTTACTTAATGAATAATTATATTTTCTAAAAATAGTTAAATCACATAGGGAAAAATGGGAAATAAATCGAATAAATTTTAAAAAGAGAATAAAAAAATAATATGATTAATGAATATATTTTCTAGAAATGTTTAATTCACACGGGAAAAGAGGAGAAATAAATCAAAAAAAATTTCAGAAGAGAATAAAAATAGTAATATGATAGATAATTATTTTTTAAAATGATTAATTTGCACAGGAAAAAAAGGAGAAATACATCAAATAGACTTTGAAGAAAGAAGAAAACCATAATGTGATAATTAAATACGATAGATAAATAAATCCCACATGGGGAAAGGGGAGAAACAAAACAATTTTGAGGAGAAAAGAAAAAAATATGATAGATAAAAAAAATTTCGAAAAAAGATTGGCTTGCTCGGGAAAAAGAGAAGAAACAAATCAAATAGATTTTTACAGAAGAAAAATAATATTGTAGATAAATATATTTTCTAAAAAAGGTTAATTTTCACGGGAAAATAGGAGAAATAAATTAAAATATTTTCTAGAAATATTTTTTATCATATGATAGATAAATTTTTTTTGTAAAAATGGTTAACTTGCACGGTGAAAATAGGAGAAATAAATCAAAGATTTTCAAGAGAGAAGAAATTCATATCATACGTAAATACATTTTTCTAAAATCGTTAACTTGTACAGAAAAAGAGGAGAAATAAATCAAATATATTTTGAAAAGAGAATAAAGAAATAATGTGATAAATAAATTTATATTTTAAAAAATGATTTATGAAGTTGAAATGCACTTGTTGCTTTGAAAGTATAAATTTACTATTAAATGTTCGGAGTAAAAATTTTTACACTGTCAATCAATCAGAAATCAAGATATAAGTGACTTTTTAGATAGTTAGGAAAAAGTCACACATTTTAGCGAATGTGGCAATTTCTGATTGATTGACAGTGTAAAAAAATCTTTACACTGACAGTATATACCAACTAAATCCATCTTTTTAATGGTGTTTATATACATAATCTTTTTGTATTGTGGTTAAATTTTCTCTTCTAATAAACATTTTTTTACAATAACAATATTCTTCCTTTATTTATTTTTCTCCACATGCAAATATTTTTTATATCTACCTTTTAATATTAAATAAATATTGTGATATTCCACGGATAACAGGCTAGAGTGTATATTTATAAAATTGCATGCACTTATTATTTACACTTAAGAGTCATCATTTGTATCATAATATCAATAATAGTTATTAAGTTAATATCTGTTACGATTTGTGATCGACGATTCGGACAAAATAATTTTTGGTATATAATTCCTCACAAAAAAATTTAAACAAAAAACGTGAAATCAACAATTATATATTTTTTTTATGAGATTCTAAAATACAGCATATTCCCCATGCATGACACGAGTTTATACACTAGTTTGCTACAAAGACAAAATAATTATTTTAGAGCAGGGTTGAGTCATGCACTTGAATAATTGGATTAGACTCATTTAAAGTGAGTTTACGTGTAAAATGAGCAATTCAATATATATCTATCCTTAAATTATTGGTGGATTAAAATTTGGTTAAACTAATCATTTGATTGTTATACGTGACACTGATTTGAATTTGGTTTTTATACGTGAAAATTTTGAAATAGGTCCTTGTATATATAATTATTTTTAATTTTTAATTTGATCATCGTCATTTATTTGTGTTATAAATTTGAATTCGATTCCAATATATGACAATTATTTTGAACTTGATTCTTGCATGTTACAATTATTTTAAATTGGATCTTCATTATGTGATAACGTTATAACATCAATATATAATAAAAACTAAATTAAAAAGAATTATATATAGAAAAATAGGTTTATGTTTGAAACCAAATTATTAATTTAACAATTCATTTTAAAATTGAATGAAGGTTACGTTAAGTAGTCACTTTATACACAAACATAAGAACTTCTTTTTCCTAAACAATTGTGAGTTAATTACCGGATCAAATTCACGGTCTAATTGATATTCTAGGGAGAGGGAGTAAAAGGGGAAATTTTTCCATTTGTGCGGTCGTGGCAGCATTAGAGATTTGTAGGTCAGCGGGTGGGTGGATCTGGGTGAGTGAGTGTCACTGTCTAGTTGGATATATAAACTATAATACAGACAAGGAAAGATCCAGAACCTACCCTGCTTCCAAATTTCACCCATAAAATACATAAAAAAAAAAAACAAACAAACAAACATGGAATGTAACTGCGGTGAGTCGATGGTGAATTTCTTTTTTTACTGCTTGATTACAGAACTTTTTAATGAAACACCGGTGGTGGGGGGTGGGTGGTGGATGTGGTCCTCTCCTGTTTCTGATGCTGATCCATTTAGCTGACGAGGATGGTCCTACAAATCTTCAATCATGCAAAGATACGCACGACATGACATTTTTAACCTGTTTGCCATGTATAAATCAATCATTTCGTTCATTTTTCTGTTTCTCTTACGAGGATCTTAGTCAGCATAGATATTTTTATTCTGCACTTGGATAAGGATGTGGCCTAGGATTTACATGTCCATCTACCATCTTAATTCTTTCTATTTTCGTCAGTGCCAAGTGGGCATAGATTTTTTCTTTTTTTACCAATTATTTATTACGAGATATGCTAGTATCACATTCTTGGATCACATTACTTTAAAGTAAACAAGAATATATAATAAAAAGATAAGGTTGTTTTTATGTTGACTTAACCTTGAGGTATCAATGTACACTTTCATTAATAGGGGATAGATTCTTATTTTTGTTACTTTACAATTTTATTAATTTTAAATGAGTTTTATCGCTCATTCTTTAATACACACATCTCAACATTGGTTTCTCTCCTCTTTCACCATTTGATGTGTCCATTATGAAAGAGAAAAAAATATAAAATAAAATAATAATATTTTTTTTCCCTCATACTGGACACCTCGGATGACTAGAGAGGATTTCAATCCCTCTCAATAGATGCTTTATTATTAGTTATATTTGATATGAGATTTATTAAATTATATTTGTCTATTCTTTATTTATTAGGTCTCACATATAATAAAATATATGTGGTAACAAATATTATAAAAAGTGTTTTTTTTTTGACCAAACTAGTTCTGTTCTTTAAATTATTTATCAAAATAATTTTATTTTCAAATATATTATTAAACTATTCTTATTTTGAATAAAGTATTATTTTTTGAGTGTCGTTAGTTGGATCAGTGTTACTCCTTTACACGTGACGCTCTCATAAAAAAGAATTTTGCATAACTAGTCACGTGGGACAATAAGAGGACGTCACATATAAAGAAATGACGGTGGTTTAACTAGCGATACACAAAAAATAATATTTTATTCAAAACAAAAATAATTTAATAATACATTTGAAAACAAAATTATTTTAATAAATAATTTAAAAAACACAACTAATTTCATGAAAAAGCCTGTAAAGGGTGTGTCGTTAATACTGCTCTTCTATTGTATTGGGGTCAAGTTGAAAAACTTCTAGCCGCTTCTGGCTATATATATAGGGATACTGATGTTTCATATGTCTCAATCCGTTTTCTGTTCTGATCATACAACATAGATATACGAAACATTAGTTGGGTGTGTATGTTAGGGTCTCATCACACTCTCTGCTTCAGCCTTCCAGATTAAAGATCAAAGATGATGGAAAAGAAAAACAAGCTCCTTACAGTGCCGCCATTCGAGTGCGCGTGGCGAGAGGACTTGAAATTCCGTAAAGCAGGTCGAGGCTGCGTGACTTTCGAAGCTTTCGCCTGCAACGATGTGACATTGGTTTTCCGTGAGAATGTTGGGAGTCAAGGGTACCATTACAAAAGAGATAGCAGTCCTCACTACACAGTTATATTGGGGAGTCATAGGAATCGAAGGCTAAGAATTGAGGTTAATGGAAAAACTGTTGTTGATGCTGCAGGTGTTGGCTTATGTTGCTCTTCATCTTTTCAGAGTTATTGGATCAGCATCTATGATGGCATGATTAGCATTGGTAATGGTAAATACCCTTTTCAGGATGTTGTGTTTCAATGGTTGGATTCTAATCCAAATTGTAATGTTCAGTATGTTGGTCTTAGTAGCTGGGATAAACATGTTAGGTATAGAAATGTTAATGTATTTTCATTGACACACACTCTTTGGAAGCATGTGGGTTTTGGTGGTGATTATCAAGTTGAGGAGGATCAGGTTGATGCTGAGTTTGGAGATAAACATATGATGGATTATGATAAATGGGGGCTCAGTAATTATCTTGAGAGTTGGGAATTATCTGACATGTTATTCATAGTTGGTGTAGAAGAAAGACCTGTGCCTGCTCATAAGGCAATTTTAGCTGCATCTGGAAACTTCTCTTTGTGGTCATCATCTTTTGTCATCAAACTACCCACAGTTTCTTATCTAGTTCTCCATGCATTGCTTCAGTACATTTACACTGGTTGGACCCACGTAAGGCTTATTCCCTTGTTGTTATTTCTGTATCTGCTATCATTGATGTTATTGTCCAGTATAAAAGTTTCTGGTACTCAGTTTGCTGTGCATATTAATATTTCATTTCATTTTAACTGATCATTTTGTTGTTTATACGAGACCCATCTAGCCATCTACTATGGTAAGTTTGTGACTTTGTCAAGCTGATTGATTATCTTATTCTTTCTTGGGTAATTTTTTATTTATGTTGCTGTACTATACTCATTAAACTATGTAGATATTCACATTCTCAAGGTAGTTTTGTCTCTGTATCATGTAGGTTCCACAGGATCAGCTTGGTTCTTTGAGGGATTTAAGCCTACAGTTTGAAGTTATGCCACTGGTGAAGCAATGTGAAGAGATTATGGAACGGTTTAAGCAAGATAAGAAGTTGTTTGACACCAGCAAGAATGTGGAGTTAACATATCCATGCATCCGACCTTATTGTCCAATTTTGCCCTCACTTCCCGTCAGCATTCAGATACTGCGACAATTGAAATTAACTGGCCAGTACAGTGATGTAAACATCTATATTGAGGGTTATGGGCTTGTTGCACAAGCACATAAAATTGTTCTCAGCTTATGGAGTATCCCCTTTGCCAAGGTGAGCCAATTTCACAATCTTTTATCTGATTTAACATGAGCCGCCACTATCCCTCTTGGGGGTAGTTGTAGAAGATTTATAACAGACAGATTTATGCACCTAAGTATTAAGCTTCTACTTTTGTGGAGGAAGTATTAACTTAAGATGAGTTTAATTATATGAGAGTTCAATTCAAAAGTGGTGGACTGTATATCCAACAAAACTTCCAAAGGAAATTTCTGCAAATGTTTCAAGATTTCCCAAATGTATTTCTTCTATAGTGGGCAGGGTCTGAAATATCTACGATATATTTGTTATATCCTAAGGTCGAAGGAATGAATAACAAATATGGTCCAAGGTTAATAAGACAATTATCATTTTTAGCATTTGAGTTGAGAGGTATTCAACATGTCCTGTTGTAAATCTGGGTGCCATAGGCCGGATCTAGTTTTGGTAATATGAATACCTGTTAATTTAACCTTGTGACGTATGAGTGATCAATTAACACTTCAATACCATTGTAAATAGTTTCAACATCCAGCACCTTCTACCTGAGTCATTGCAATGCAAGTTAGCTTATTGTCCAGAAACAAGGATTTGCTTTATTTATCTGTATGTGATTTAAATTTCTGTTTATGCATGCAATATTTATGTAATGTTTGGTAATAATATGTTTTACGTGGTGGTTTTGTATTTTTGTTTACTGTCCATGTGAGCTGTTTGCTAAAGATCTTGTTATTTTTGCCAGATGTTCACAAATGGAATGAGTGAAAGCATGTCCTCAGAGGTTACTTTAAGGGATGTGCCGCCGGAAGCTTTCAAGGCTATGCTTGACTTTTTATACAATGGCGAATTGAATTACAAAATTATAGAGTCTGGTGCTTTGTTGCTCCAACTACTTTTATTGGCTGACCAGTTTGGAGTGACTTTTCTTCACCAAGAATGCTGCAAAATGCTTTTAGAATGTCTCTCAGAGGTAGTTTGGTAAACTTAATAGAAAATTAGGATCATTTATTCTGTGGATGCCACTTGAATTAACTGATCGGAGAAGAGAGTTGCGGTTTTGGACTTCTGAAAACAAAAGAAGAGATCCATTTTAGAATCATCAATTCTAAGATATTGATACTTCTCGTCTACATATTATATGCAGGGATGAAGTTCTTCTATTGGGTGAAGGTCATACAACAGAGTTTTTCTATTATACACATTTAATGGAGGAGGAAGCAGACAATTTTGGCAACTAATAATGTTGTAGCTTTTGAAGCTAACTGTTGAACTTTGTTGCAGGACTCAGTATGTCCACTCCTCCAAGTGATTTATTCAATCCCATCATGTAGAGTTATTAAGGAAACATTGCAGAGGAGAATTTCCATGAACTTTGACTATTGTATCAGTGCGAGTACTGACTTTGTTTTGTTAGATGAGACAACTTTCATCAATATCATTAAGGTGTGTCTCTCTTCAAGTTGCTCAATTTTTTGAATTTGATGGTAAATCCAAGGATTGATAACACATATAATGCTTCTAAGAGGCCTGCATGTCCATTAGCTTACAAGTAAATCAGATAATTTTTGCGAGTAAGATGGAATAAAGAATAAGGGACTGAAGTTATACTTATATGGATATGCCATTAAAGTTGAAAACAGTATTTTAGTGAAGCATCTGCAATGTGGATGGGGCCTGGGTTTTTTAATCTTAGAACTGTAGGTATTATTTCACACTTTCAAAACACTAAATTTCTTTATAGCCAAAAGCCAAAACATAAAGTCCCATGGAGATTATATTAATTATAATTTACTATACTTCTACAAATTGTCTGTACAATCGGTCTTCCTGAAATATTAGCTCATTTGACTGATAATATCTCCATCTATTTTTGGATTTTGTAGCATCCAGAATTGACAGTAACATCTGAGGAGAAGGTTCTGAATGCAATCCTAATGTATGGCATGAAAGCAAAAGAATTGTTTGGGTGGGAAGTGGTGGATGAGTTGATAATAAATTCAAAACCTGAATTACTTTTTGGTGAGAGGCTTCAGTTAGTTAATGACTTGTTGCCATTTGTGCGATTTCCACTACTACAGTATTTCTTACTTGGGAAGGTTTGTCTGCTCTGCATTTAGACATTTATGGGCAGTTTACTGGAATAAGATTTGCCTAATCTAACTATGCCATTGTGTTGTAATTACTGTGAGCAGTTGCAGAATAGCAACATTGGATCGCATATTCCTGTTTTCCAAAATCTTGTAAGTTTGATGTCTTATTCCAATTAATTGTTTCAGGCAATATGTGTAATGTGCTTTTGTAAATGTTGTCTTTGAGTAATTTTTCTGTTATTTTATTTGTTACAGGTTAATGAGGCTATCAACTTTGTTAAATTTGAAACGGCAAGACTAGCAAATGAAGAGAAGTAAATTCTTCATCTTAGTCTGTCTCCTAAGCTTCTTCAATGGGGCATTAAGTCATACATTGCATTTTAGTTGAGTAATTTTTGAAAATTTATATTGTAGCCTCTGTAGTGATAGCAATAGCTTATTTGGTTGTGGAAATAATCTGCATTCCTATCTTTTACTGTACTATGAATTCTGATTCATTAGTTACCGGTTATTCTTATTCTCATTCTTATTCAACAAACTTATGGGCACGATCCTCATTTGGATGTATAGAGGGGATTGTTCTTCAACTTCCATACTAGAACTTGTTTACTTAATCTATTTGATGACTCTTGCATTCTCTCTCTCTCTTTCTATATAAAGAAAGCATTCTCACTCTCTTTCCAATCAAGCCACACACTCTGTCCTTCCTTTTCCTCTCTCCTTCTTTTCTGCCTCCAAGTAAATGGTGAGGCAAAATATTCTATATCAGACACTCCTTGCATTTGCTTATATCCTTCCTTGGGTAGAAGTTGAAACACTGCTAGAGTGGGCGCAATATCAATTTTATTTATTTAAAGTTCTTATTGAAAATGATATTTGTACTTGTGGATAATATTTTCATTAGCATTGACATGGTGGTGGAGTATGGAGTAGGAATAATGGGTATGAGAAATGAATATTAGAATTGTGGAAATGAATAATGGGTTGAGGATGTATCATAAGGTACTCATTGGTTGCTTGGCTGCTTAGTGTTTTCTGAATAAATTTGGAGTTATATTCAAGATTAGGATTACTTTGCTACCAAGTTGGCATAGTAGGAGTTGTTGGGTTTGCCTTCTAAGGATTTCTATATGCTTTCAGTTCGAAGTTTATATTATGAAATTATTCTTATTGAGTTATTATCTCTATTCTCCCTATTACCACCTCCCCTCCCCCCTCCCTCTCTAATTATCATCTATCTTCTTCCCTCTAATGTTGTTCTATCACATGTCTATCGGGAGTTTAACTTACATTTGTTTTCCTTGTAGTGTTAGATTCCAACATAGACAGTCTAGTTACCGGGAGCTCCAGTACATTCGTGATGGGGATGACAATGGAGTTCTGTACTTTGCAGGCACATCCTATGGTGAACACCCGTGGGTTAATCCTCTATTAGCAGAGGTAGATAATCTATTTTATTATTATTTTCCCTTCAATTTTTATGCTAAGTGGTGGTCAGTGAACTGTCTATACATGCTCTCTTCACTAACAAATTTTGTGTGGCAGCGAAAGACAATTACCATTACAGCCAGCAGTCCCCACTCAAGATACACTGATCCCAAGGTTTTGGTTTCAAGAACCTACCAGGTATGCTAAATTTTTTACTGTAATTGACTATTGAACATTTAATTTCTTGGATGGTACCTAAACTTGATTTGGCTGTCACAGGGAACATGTTTTGCTGGGCCCCGTTTGGAAAATGGAAATATCTGTTCCTGGTGGATGGTTGATCTTGGACAAGATCATCAGGTATACAATATGCTGATTGTGTGATACAAGTATTTTGTAATAGTTCGTTGGCATGGTTTTCACCAAGCACTTTGATCAAGTAAAGCGGATATAATTATCAGAACTTTTTCCATTTGTGGGAGCGACTATGTATATAAGTTTTGAATACCATCAAAATTACACATATGACTCTATAGTTAGGCTTTTAATTTGAAGATTTTATTGCCACATTCCAACCTCATTTGACAAAGGAAGTATTCGAAGTTGAACTGCACCTTAATATGAGCAGTTCACATAATCACATTACTCATCAAATGGAATCAGCATTCTGATAAGAAAAATGAATTTTTTTGGATGCAGCTTATGTGCAATTACTATACCCTGAGGCAGGACGGTTCCAAGGCCTTCCCGAGATGTTGGAATATTCAGGTAAACAATCTTTGCTATGGGGACGTTCTCTGTCTTCTTATCTAAGACGAGGAGTTGTTCTGTGCTTTTAAAGGCAATAAAACAAGGATATTTAGGATCCGTTTGGTGGTCAGTATAAGAGAAGCAGAATATAATAAGTTATCATATCGTGTTTTAATTTGTAGTTTGGTGAATTAACATGATAGGATAAACTTATCCTGTTAGCTTATCATATCTTGCTACGTAATTATAATCCTATCCCGATGGAAGGATCGGGTTAGAACCAACAGGATAGGATAAAAAAATGTTCTTTCTTTTATCCCTTACTCTTAATATTATTATTTAATTATAATTTCAAACTTAATTAATCAACCTTATTACTAATTAAAATATGTGGTTTAATTAGCAATTTTTATAAAAGTGAAAAAATATCAGAAGTTAATATTTTGTTTAATTTTTTATAATTTAAAAAATGGATTAATGTATAATTAAAAAATCAAAAATATATATTACCAAATATTTTTTATAATTTTTAATTTAAATGTATAAAAAATCAAATAATATTACATTTTATTTTTGAAAAAAAAATGTAATTTTGATGTAACAGTAATTTTATTATTTGTGGATATTTTATATCATATCCTATCATTATCTGCTGCGTATCAAACATCGGATAGGATAAGAGCTTATCATGTTCATATCATATCATTATCCAGTTCTCATATCTTATCCGTCCTTATTCTATACTGATCACCAAACGAGTTCTTAGTATACAAGGATAGTGTTAACTTGTTAGTTTAATGTTAACTGATGCACTTAGGTACGGATTAAAGAATAAAAAACAGAAAATTTCTATTGAAAAATGATATATTCAATATATTGAAAATTAGAAAGTTGTGATTTTCAGTAAGAACTTTCTATATATTAATTACTTAAAGAGTGTGGGACACTTATTAGCAAGACCAAACTAATTGAGTATTGTGAAATTTTAAGGGTTCACTGGACGGGAGGGGCTGGACAAACTTGAGAGTCCACGAAAATGATTGGACAGTGTGCAAGCCTAGTCAGTTCGCATCTTGGCCCATAATTGGCTCCAATGCTTTGCTTCCATTTAGGTATTTCAGGGTCGTTCTCACGGGACCTACTACTGATGCCACCAATCCATGGAACTTCTGCATTTGTTACTTGGAACTATATGGCTTTTTCCTCTAGAACGTTTTTGGTTTGGTACTTAGCGCATGTCCATACCATAATGTGAAAATCCTTTCATAATTGCGAGTCCAGCTCTGTAATGTACATTATGGTTTTCTTGATCGACTAAATTATTTGAATAAATTTATGGTCTATGGATAAAGGGTTTAAGATTTCATGCTGTTTGCAGTTGACAAGAATTGAACAATACATCAGTGTGCTAGCACTTCCAAACATAACGTAACAATTTCCCGAAGAAAACACTTGTGCACATGCGTTACCATTTACTTGCGAGCTACAACAGCAGGTATTGGTAATCGGATATTATAAGGCAGAAAATTCTACGATGTAGTATGTAAGTAATATAATGACTGGCAGAAAAAGTAAGATTCTGTTGTGTCTTCTCTTCTGTCTGTCGTGTAAAATTTATGAGTGGTCAAAAACATAGGGTAGCAAAAAATTAATGAAGAAGATTGCAAGCGGATCCGGATTCTTTATTATAATGGAAGCACGCAGTTATATATAATGAATAATCTCAATTATTGGTTTGAGATCGGATGATTCATATTACATATTTAGTAAATCAATTTTAAATAAAATCTATTATTAAAATATAATTACGTGACATAATTACAGCAAGGAATCCGTTTTCATTGTAAGCATGTTTTTTATTTTGAAATGGTAAAAGTTACATTTTTTTATTGTTACTTTAAAAAAATTGTAGATTATTCAAAATTATTATAAATGACCTGTGGATATATTATTTTTAATTATGTAAAATAGAAAGTTTCATCATATATATATATATATTACCTTGGTTCTTCGACCATCGATTAAAACTTGAACTACTATTCTTTTCGGTCATCCGGTGGGATCGATTTTTAAAACATTGTTTTGAAGTTGGTGTAATTTTATTTTCATATATTTTATTTTTATTTAACAAATTTTATTAATGAATTGTATTTAACTATTAATTTTTATATACTTCAATTTTAACTAGTTTAGTGACTATGCTTTGCAAGGGTTTGCAAAATTTATTTTATTTATTTTAGTATCTTATTATTTGGGTCAAATAAGAGTGTCATAATTGAATTAATTTATTTTTAATTGATACAATTGACAAAATATTTCAGACAAAATTTTGATTTACTTTCGAAATTGATTTTTATCAAAGAATAATGTGTGAGTAAATAATCTGTAACTCATGTATTTTAGGCAATAATAATAATAATAATAATTATAAGAATTATTATATATGTCAAATTTAAATCGGTTTCATATGTAAAACTCATGTCCTGATAAGAACGTGCAACTGTTTTTTATATAAAAAAAAAATCAAGAGTCATATGATAAGATTTATTTATTTATTTATTTTCAATTGATTCTATTGACAATATTTCATATTAAAAATTGATTTGCTTTCAAAATAATTTTTTTTAAAGAATAAATTATGAGTAAATCACATATAACCAATATTAATGATTTGATTTGCATGGTATGTAAAAATAATAAATAAATCATTATTTTAGGCAATAATAATATATATGACCACTATATATAAAATAAATTCTAATTTTAGGTAATAATATATATGATCATAATTTATAATAAATTGATTTATTTTCAAAATTATTTTTGTCAAAAGAAATCATCTCATGAACTAAATAGCCTTTGCAGGCATTCAATTGACAATACACAATATATTTTAGATTGAATACGTGATTCAATTTACAATATACTTCATATTCATATAGAAAATGATTGTAAAAAATATAAGTTCCGAGTAAAACACGTACAGGTACTGTTAGTGATTTGAAAATAATATAAATAATAATTAAACTAGTAATATAAGCAAGTTTTGAAGGAAAAAATGATTGTGGTGATGTCAGATGGTATGAATCCTACTTCCATAAATTTGTTATTGCCAATATATTTTAAATTGATTTAATTACAAATATACATGATTTATTGACAATATATTTAAGATTAAATATTGGTTTACTCTGCCGATCAAGGTTGATCTAGTTGGCAAGGATATGACAGCTCATATTCTAGAAGGATGTGACTTTAATTCCGTTGCCGATGTGAGAATTTCCTTATGAGCTTCGAGACCCGACTCATCTAGACTTTTGAGAAAAAAAATAATTTACTCTGAAAATTAGTTATTTGAAAGAATAAGTTAGTGAGTAAATCACAACTAGTGTAAATGATTTAATTTGAAACTTCCATAAATAATAAATAACTCATGTATTTATGTACTATATAAATATAATAATTAAATAACATTAATAATAATTACATTTAAAATAGTGTCAAGTTTTGGAGTGGAATAATGAATGTGGTGGACGCCATGTGACATGCATTTCACTTGCATAAACCTTGTTTTTGACAATATATTTAAGAGTGATTTAATTGACAATTATATGTGATTCAATTGATAATCTATTTCAGATTGAAAATTAATTTATTCTAAAAATTAATTTTGTTAAAGAATAAGTCGTGAATAAGTCATGTATAGTTAGTCTATGTGTTTGGTTTCACTTTTGGAGAAATCAGAAGCTTAGAAGTGTTTTTGCACCTATCAAATGTGATTCTAGCAAAAAAAACAGGTGTTTGGTTACACGTTGGAAAAAATAATTTTGAAAAATTACATTAAATTTTATATCAAACTTGCTTTCAAAATAAAAATATTCAAAAATTCAAAGGTTTTTATAAATAATAAAGGAGAGGATGGAGGTATATCACATTTTCTCTCTCTTATCCCAATTGGTAAAAACGAAAAATGTAATTGCTCGATGGTGCAGCCGCCCTAAAGATCCAGGTCCCTCGCCCTCACCTCTTCACTCCCCTCTTTTTCCGATTTTGATTAAGTAACTTTGACATGGAAAAGATATCATGCCTTTCCTCTCTTTTGAACTGTCACATGAAAATATCCCTCAAAAAAGATTAATTTAACACATATTTTATATTTTTGAGTATAAAATAAATATTTTTTATTTTTCAAAGATCAAAATATCTTATTTTTTTTGTAAAGATCAGTTTGAGCCTTTACTCTATAGAATAGATAACACCCACCTCAAAGAAAATGAGCAAACCGTCTCCTGTAGAAGGAAAACAAAGTTTGCAATTACATTGAAGCGATATTCTAGTCGGGGTTCCTTCCATTAAGAGTTAAGACCCATGGCACTATAATTGTCCTGAATCTAAACCGAACACAGAAATGCGAGGAAGTAATCGTTGGAATGACAATGTCCAGAGCAGATTCAATGGAGACTAGTATTAGTTAGGTATAGAATGAGCTAGAATCAGATAGCTAACAGATCGAGAAATGATGGTAATCAATTCCTTATTTATGACAAATATATATTATATCTCACCCAAACATAAGTAAAGCAAAACACCAAATATATTGGATTTTTATTTCAACCGTCAGATGAAAATGTCCCTAGCAAATTAAATATTATAACAATCTATTTTGAAAGAAAATTTATCCGTGCCTACCTATATTAGTTAAATATAAAATTATCCCTTCGACGTATTCCTAGAGTTACACATAGCACCTTTTTTTTTTAATTCCACTTAGGACACACATTGTTCCTACATGCTTCGGTTTGCCTTATTTCCCAAGAACAAAATGTGCAGAAATCATGTTTTGCATCATAAACGCGAACATTGTGAAGGAATGGTTGCTCTTTCCACATAAAGCTGCAAAAGAATACCGTTGTCTTGGAGATAGTTGGCGTGAATGTAAACGAGTAGGGAGCGGAGTTAACTGAAATATTATGAACTGCCAAGTTTTCATCCTTGGATTTGCAATGAAGAGTGAGAATTATGTCATTATCAAGAGTGACATTATTCTGTGTAGAAGGAGTGAGATTTTTGTGAGCTGGAAATCTGTCTAACTCATTCTTAATTTCGACTTTTACCGTAGTTAAAAGCCCTGTGGTCTCCCTAGCCTCCAACTTCGATATAACTATTATTGTTAATAGCAGTGAGAGCCATGTGACTTTGAAGGTGATTTGATTTAGAGCCATAGCTACAAAATGGAATGCAAGATTGCAAGACGTACAATGTAACATCCCAATTTTCAGATCAGTAAAGTATATAAATCTTATCTAAGGCATTGTGGCAAAGTTATAAATATCAAGATATTTTGAAGAAGTAATCATGATTACTCTAGAAAAGTAATCATGACATGGATGACTCATGATGATGAGTCATGGTGGAGTAATCATGATAGTGATAAGTCGTGGTGATGACTCATCCATTGACTAATCACATTCAGGAATTGCGTCTCTCATCTGGTATTTGATTTTATCCCTACGTATCCACTTTTTGGATACAACACAGATATTGTTTTACTCTACATTACTAGTAGAGAATTATGGTTAAGGTTTGGGTTGACGACTCAAACGAAACCTGGTCCGCATACGAGATTATCGGAACCGGTAACGGATAAGCGTAAGGTCGCTTTCACCTTATCCTTATCCATTAGTAATGATGACATGGGTGACTCACCTAGGTGAGTCACTAAGGTAATGATGGCAAGGGGTGAGTCACATGGGTGACTCACCATAGTAATGATTATGGTGTGAAAATTACAATTTTGCCCCTAAGAGGAAATGACATTTTTACCCTTAAGCAAATTTTATACAATCCTTACCCTTCTTTCATATGAAACCCACACCCTTCATATATATATCTTCCATCTCATATTTCTTTCTCCTTCACTTTATTCTTTAAGTTCAAGTGTTGAAGTTTCTAGTACAACTTTTGGTAAAATTCCAATTTTGCTCCTAGGTGAAATGTTCATTTTAACCTTAAGTAATTTTTGAACATCCTTATCCTTTCCCTTTATATAGGCCACGAAATCCCCCTCATCCATTCCTCTAGAACTTCCTTTCTTCTTCATCTTCTTCTCCACTTCAAGTCTTCAAAGCATCTTCAAGCTTCTACTCCAATTTCTCTCCAACTCTTCAAGGATTCTCCAAGAGCTTTGAGAAGCAATCTTGACAAGCTTGATCTTCTTCATCATCTAGGAGGTAGA
Source organism: Ammopiptanthus mongolicus (assembly GCA_039655645.1). Lineage (NCBI taxonomy): Eukaryota > Viridiplantae > Streptophyta > Magnoliopsida > Fabales > Fabaceae > Ammopiptanthus > Ammopiptanthus mongolicus. Next base: position 26,040,110 of record CM077346.1, on the reverse strand, counting down.
GATCTTATCCTTGATCTCTAAATTTTCATTTTCATCCATTGAAACTCTATGTTTTCATGCTTGTTCCAAGTTGATGCTTAAACTTCCAAAATTCATGAAAATTTGTAGAAAAATCATTTTTATGTCAAACCAATTTTATTGATCTAGATTCAATGTTTTCCATCATAAACCTAAGAGTTTGCACTCATAAAAGCCCTCCAACCCACTTGGGTATGGCATGGCCGAATTACCCACTTAATGGAATCTATGGAGTTTTGTTCAAATTTTGCTTAAGAAAGTGTTGATTTGATCCTATCACACTTAGATGCCTTTGAATCCCAAAAGAATTGAAGTAAGAACCTCTCCTAGCTTCATTTACCATAAGAGGGCCGAAACCCTAAATGTCCCAAATCAAGAGTTTTGTTTCAAATTCTTGAATTCCATGACTTACAGGAGTGTTATCTATGCTTAAGGATCATAGATCCAAGAGTTTGTGAAATTTTAACACTCCTAGCATTTTCCTACTTATGGGGCCGAATCCTAATTCTTAAAGACTAAGTATTTTTTGTTTAATGATACTAATTGTGATGATGATTTGTTGTGAAGGATAAGATCGTGTTCAATCGTTCTAAAGCGTGTATGGCTACCGGTTGGAGGTACGGGGCTGCGGCCGTGAAAAGTGTTCGTGAGTTCGTGAGAGTTGTTACATTGCTCTAAGGTGGGGGGAAAGATTCATACTCATCGGGAAGGCAAGAGTAAAGTAGAATACATTAATATGCGTAGGGGAACCCTAAACCCTACTAGAGGTTGAGACCTGACAAAGTACCTAAACCCTCGGTATAGGTATCTTTGGGCTATCACCATTAAGAATACACCCTAGGTTAGAAGATGATAACATGATGAATGATGTGCTATCTTGATTGACGTTGTGTGCTTAATATGTGAATATGTCTTCCATGATGTGTTTGTGAATATATGTTTTCTCATGATTGTGATGAGGTATATTATTGTCTTGATGGGTGTTAGTATAATAATATGCTTATTTGCTATGATGATAACATGTTGTGAAAAGCGTGGTAATGCTTATGTGATTGTTGGTATGCTTAGAGCTAAGCTATGATCATTGTGAATTGGGTGATGCATAAGATAAATCATTTGATGGTAATAAGCCACTGCACTCAACCTGGTGAAATGCTAAAGGACTATTGATAGTCGTGAGCATCCTGCTTAGTAGGGGATGCGGTATCCTGCTTGGTAGAGGATACGTGTGTTGATAGAAGACTGTTGATAGTCGTGAACATCCTGCTTGGTTGGGCATGCGGTATCTTGCTTGGTAGGGATACGTGTGTTCATTGATGGGGTTGAGTTGCAGTGATTGATCAAAATGAGTCGTGAGGATTCATGCTAGTTTTGCATTGTGTTGTTATGTCACAGCCGCGTAGATATGAGATTATGCGAGGTCAAACCGGAACTACAGTTAGATGCTTGGTAGGTCTACCGTGAGCTTCTGAGATCTCCGATGTGCCTTCCGACACCGGGACAGCTATTCCTATCGGGAATGGGGAATAGTGTCACCCTGCTTGGTAGGGGGTGAACATCCTACTTGGTAGGGGATGTAATGTATCCGTGAGTGTAACAGTCGCCTTTCGACACCGGGACAGCTATTCCTATCGGGAATGGGGAATAGTGTCACCCTGCTTGGTAGGGGGTGAGCATCCTGCTTGGTAGGGGATGTAATGTACCCGTGAGTGTAACAGAACTTGCTGCTCGGATGACGTTTGACTTTCATCCTGCTTGGTAGGGGATGAGGTATCCTGCTTGGTAGGGGATACGTTGTGACGTAGGAATGTGGCTGCCGCCTCTTCATATCAGGTCTAGGTGCATGAGAGTGTGAGACCAGTAATTAAGTTTCAAGAAATCTCGAGGATGGTTGTTAGTGAAGATTGTGTATGATTGTGCTACGAGTGTGCTATTAATGTATCTGCTTTACCTTTATCCCTATTTGTGATGAGATGAAATTCTTATCCCCTGTTTTCTCTATGTTGTATGTTTTTCTTAAATTGGTAAAGAAGCAGAACCAGACTACAAAGAGCTAGACAGAACTCTGTACAAGCCCGATGCTGATGGAAGAGTCACAGATCCCAATATTGGGAGGTTCTAAGTGGCTATACAACAGGGACAAGCGAGGAGTATGTAGAGTCCAGGCTGAAATAGAGTTTGTTAGACTATTAAGTATGCACGGCCAGTGTATCTGTCTTTTGATGTATTTTGGGCAAAAAGAGGAAGTCTTTGTGATGTGTTTATACCATGCTTTCTTTTGAAGTTGTGCACTCTGATAATTATACATAGTATGTGTGACTGTTTAAAGTTTTAAAATATCTTCGGTTCTTTAATGAGATTATCCTATGCAAGTGGGGTCGTCTCATACAACCATCTAGTTATAATTATAATTATAACTATATAGTTTAGACTGTTTAGTTACCCAAGCACGAGTTTGAAAAATGTTCCTTATTTTATTTATTTCATTTATTTTTGTATCTTAATATTTTTTTTTTTGGTGAATAGAGTAAAGAGAAAGAAGCAAAAATAAAAAAAACTACACAGAAGTGGAAATTCCTAAAGTATCTTTGAGGAGCAGGGATCCCAGCAAGTGAGGAGGCTTAGTCCATGTCTTCCAACTCAACATCATGCATGAACCCATTTTTGCAAGGAAGTCTGTGCAACAATTGGCTTGTCTTGGAGCATGAGTCAAAAACACCACCCAATCACGTTTCATGAGCTGCAAAATCTGCATAATAATCATGGAATATTGATGGCAGTGAATATGAGATGGGGACTGCAGAAGTTGAACCACCTCCAAAGAATCTGATTCACAATACTCTCTTTTCATATTGTTATCCCATGCAACCTGGAGACCATTCTTGAGGGCCAATAATTCAGCCAACAACACTCCTCCGAAGCCTTCATAAGAAGTGAAACCTGTGAGCCAAGCACCTTGTGCAGATCGAATAAGCCCACCTGTTGCCATGTTCATGTTCTCTGGATTGAAGCTTCCATCAACATTCAGTTTAACAGCATCAAGTGGGGGAGGTAACCAGCGTGGAATCAAATTTCCCCCCATTGTGACCCCCTTCTGCAGTAGAAAAATTTGTAATATCATCATGAAGATGCATGGCCTTTAATATAACACTATGGATATCCATATCATCCTCATTAAAAATCATCTCATTCCTCTAGCACCAAACCCACCAAAGCCCAGCAATGAAGAGATTATGCATGTCACTATTAAGTTGATCTTTAATCCACTGGACTACATCCATTTGTTGGAAGAACGAGCTCCTTCGTCCCGCCCCTAGCCGCAGCCAAATTTCTTTGCTATGGGGGCACTCACGAAGACAGTGCAGAGCATCTTCCACTCCACTTGAACATCTACTGCAATTAGGAGAGCTTGAGAGGTGTCTTTTGTATCGAAAAGCATTAGTAGGGATGGTTTCATGAGCTATCAACCAAATAAGTAGCTGGATTTTTGTAGGAGCTTTAATTTTCCAAACCCACCTCCAATCAATATTGTTGTTGGAATCATTGTTTATATCCACCATCCAAGCATACCCAGATGAGACGCTATAGATCCCATTCGAACTTCCAAGCCAAGCCCAACAGTTTGGAAGGTCATCATTAGCATGTGTTGGAACGTGAAAGCTTGAGAAAAAATCTCTCACATTGTCAGGTAAGTTTGTGAACAAACGATGAAAGCACCAGAGTCCATGATCCCAAATATCATGCTGAAGATTGGTGTATGATATGTGGACATAGTCTACCCACTCGCAAGGCTTCCCTTGCCCTGTCCAATCTGAGTACCACAATGAGCATCTACTTGTATTAAGCTTCCTGATATAGCCTTCCTGGAATACACTAGCTGCCTTTCTAATACTGCGCCAAGTTGGAGATGTTGCTGCCCTATTTATATTTGACCATAGAGAACCAGTCCCCATGTATTTACTGGATAGTATTTTCTGTATCTTAATATTTGGTTCAAATAAGAGTGTCATGATTGAATTGATTTACTTTTAGTTGATTCTCATTCAATTGACAAAATATTTCACATTAAAAATTTATTTAGTTTACAAATTGTTTTTTGTCAAAGAATAATTTGTGAGTAAATCAAGTATCCCCAATATTAATGATTTGATTTGCATGGTGTGTAAAAATAATAAACAAATCATGTATTACAGGCAATACAATAATTTATAAATGGATGGATGAGGTTGGGAATAACTCTCTTAAAGTTACCCTTGGAGTAAGTGGATCCCTCCTCTCTCTCTCTCTCTCTCTCTCTATATATATATATATATATATATATTTATATGAGGAGGGATCAACTTACATCCCAAACAATTTACAATTATTACATCCAATCTCAACCATTAAAATACTTTAAATCTGATGTCTCTTATTTATTCCCTTAAACACTCTCACGTGACTCTCTTATGTCCTTTCTTTTCTCCACTTTCTCTTCTTTCCTCCTCTTTACGCCCTCCTTTTTCTATTCTCTCATTGCAAACAACCACCACCGCACAGCCGAACCACTTTCTCCATCACCTTGGATGTGCATCGTTGAGGCTGGCAAAGGGACAAGTGGGAAGGCAACATGATTGCATTTCATTTCTATTTGATATAGTCACCGCATTTGCCTATTGAAAAACTAACAATTGGAAGCATTTATTACGAGAAGATAGCAATTACAAAAAAGAACAAGGTTAGTTCCGTTTCAAACTTTAAAATCTTATGAGATAAAAATTAGGAAATTCAAGTCTACCATCTAATGCATAGGGAGCATCAGAGCAATTGGGAAGAGCCGACCACTACTGTCCTTTCTTGCTTGTTGATTGGCAATAGGGAAGGCCTAACTCTCCCTTGCTTTCTTGTTTGGATGTATACAGATTTGGTTTCTTGTGCGGCAGAGAGCTCAAGTAAGAGAGAGGATCTGTGTTATGTAACCTGGGTGGGTGAAAGAGGCATAACAAATGTATGAGGTAAGAGAGGTCTCCTCACATGAGTGTTTAAGCGAATAAAAGAGAGCCGTTAGATTTAAAGTATTTTAATGGTTGAGATGAGATGTAATAATTGTAAATTTTTTGGGATGTAAATTGATCCCTCCTCTCTCTCTCTCTCTCTCTCTCTCTCTCTCTCTCTCTCTCTCTCTCTCTCTCTCTCTCTCTCTCTCTCTATATATATATATATATATATATATATATATATATATATATACACACACTAGTGTAGTGCGACTCGTGTCATGCCCAAGTATATGTTTGTTTCTGGATATTTCTATAAAATATTTTAAATTTTTAACATAAAAGAATTTTCTAAAAATTTGTTTTATTTTAATCATGGATCAAAAAGTATAACACTTTTCAAGTTACTGATTATTATTGTCTATTATAGATAGTTGGTTAAATATTCGGTTAACGATCATTTTTTAAATAGAATACAAGGGAAACATAAAAATAAATTATGGGTGAGGTAGGAAAATAATTGTTGTGAAATAATATTTCTACCAAACTAAAATGAGTGTTCCTCCTACAAAAAAAAAAAATTTAAAACAACACGTTTTTGGAAATGACGTTTTTAAATATATAATGTGAATAATGGATGAGGATTTGTTGTCCCAATTTGATGTACCATATCCTGTTTGCACCAACAATATCTTGCCAAATATTTATTTTTAAAAAATTACAAGAAATTTCCTTCGGGAAATATGTTGGGCACACAAGGTGGATTCTCTCCTCCCAAACAGGTTTTCTACATAGACAAGAGTCAGGATTCGAACCCATAACTACTTGCTTAAGGTGTTGAAGTCCCTTATTCTTCGGATCAACCACATGTTGGTATACTATATATATATATATATATATATATATATATATAATGATTTTACAATCTAAAATGTATAAAAATATATATTACACTCTAAGCATATAAAAATATAAACATAAGATATATAGAATATTATAGTTATAGTTTCCATGTACTGTACATCTACGATTGGTTGCAATAAAAAGCCTTCTTTGAGTTATCTAAAGGATAGGATGTTGAAGAAGGTAAATTTAGGAATGGATTTTTTTTTCAAAGCGGGGTCGTGAAGTGCTTGTCAAAACAGTTTTAGAGGCTATTCGATCATATGTTATGAACGTGTTCTTAATACCTCCTTTTATTTGTGATGATCTTAAAAAAATGATGAACTTGTTTTGGTGGGGGAAGAGTGGTCGAGGGTGAAGAGCTATTCATTGGTTGTTTTGGGACACTTTGTTGGTAGGGAAGGAGCACAGGGGTACAAGCTTCTGTCATCTCCATGGTTTTAACCTTGCTATGTTGGGGAAGCAAGGTTGGAAGTTGATTTCCAACCTTGAAGCGATTTCACGTGTTCTCAAAGCTAGATATTTCACAAATGGAACTTTGTTGAGTTTAAACTTGGAAGCAACTCAAGTTACTCTTGGCGTAGCGTATGGAATTCTCAGGTTCTAGTGATGGTCCAAAATCCGTACGTGGTCCGATCTGTGGTTACGTGATCCAAATTACCTACGGTTGCAAGGTCCAATACAACAAAATCATGCAAACCTGTTGGGGGAAAATTTGTTAATGCTTGATGCTAAAAGATGGAACCATGAGGTTATTGATGATTTATTGCTTCCTTCTGATGCTGAAGCAATCATGAACATACCTTTATTTGAGTCAGTGAAATAAGACTCCATTGTTTGGTGGCCTAATCCCTTGGGTGAATATACGGTGAAAACATCCTACAAGCTTTTCTTGGACAAAGTGGTTGACTCTTCATATTTACATCAAATTGGTTTAGAAGAAAGCTAATCTTTTGAATATCATTTTATTGCACCTTGGTGTTGTGGTCAGTTTCCATGATGTCTTCTACACATCTCTGGGTATGTTGGACAATAATATGCTGCAAAGGTTTGGCTGGATTTTGTGGAACGGGAACATGAGGCTTTGGGAGGAAAAAAGTGAAAATCCATCTCAGGTATTTGATAGAGCGTTATACGGGTTAGAAGATTGGAAGTCTGCTAATAGTGTTAGACTTACTAGGGCCTCTCATAATCCCTTGATCCAGCGTTCTTCATGGTCCAAGCCGATGCTTCGGTTTCTTAAATGCAATTCTAATGCTGCATTTTTTGAAAGCAGAAAATCAGACCACAATTGGCTTGTGTTTGAGGAATGATCAAGGTGTTTTTATGTTAGCCAAATCTGAGTGGTTCCATCTCAAGGTCATAGTTAAAGAGAGAGAGAGGGTTGTGGGTTTACGTCATGCCATCAAATGGGCTATTGAGCTGCACTTGGACTATGTTATTTTTGTGTTAGATTGCAAGTTGGTGACTGATCACTTAAAATCTAACTTGGTGGATAAGTATGAGTATGGTGCTATTCTTTCCCACCGTAGAGACCATTGTTATTGAAACCAAACTACAGTGTTGAGTTTGTTAGGAGACAAGGAAACGTAAATGCTCATAAGCTTGCTTGGGCGGTTACTAGGCTACCTAGCCCCCATTTTTTTAGTCTACTCCAGCATGTATTGAGATTTATATTTCTATTGAAATGAAATAAGTTGGTTACTTTAAAAAACACACACACATGCTTATAAAAGAAACTAACGACGTATGTGTTTTTTGTCAATAAAAGTTTAGGTGAGTTGGATCCCGAGGACTCGCCAAGGCAGGTCTCACGATTTAAATAACGCTTACAGAGGTACTTACAGATTACATACCAATGAGGTCTTTACATTGATAGCGGAATTCGAACACACGTTTTTATGGAATATAAGTCGTATCCTTACCAATATGTGTAAATGAGATTTATACTATGAGTGTATATACCAATTAAACTCAAAAAATACTCTATTAATTTTTTGAGTAAAATTTACCTTTTAAATTTCCTAATCATTGTAATTAGAGCAATGGAAACAAAATCGATATAAAAAAAATATTAAATTGGAGAACTTAGAGCATCTTCAATGCAGGTTGCTTATGGAGTTCTTAAATCTATGCGGAATGGTGTTTTCTCCGGTATCCCTAATAATTTTGGGATAAAAATTACCCTGTCCAACCAGAATGCGTCACCTCAATTAAATAGGTTATGCTAATGGGTCAAGTCAAATGATTGTCACCATTTGATTGGACCACTTGAGGTACCAAAGAATTCATCATGTGGAAAGTAAGCAATCAGTGTTTATTTTTTTTTTCATTGGAGTTGATCTATGTGCCAATATGAGTTGCTTACGATAAGATAGGATTGTTTATAAATAAAAAAATAATTTTTGTCTCAAATCTTAAAAATGAGTTGCTATTTTAAATTAAAACAGAATTAAGTGTAAATAGAAAAAGTGTAAAAATGTGGGTTGCTTAAATAGATACCATTACAATAAAAATATGTTGAATTACTTAAATATGACGTGTGAAAGTAATAGAGTTGAATAGAAGAGAGAGAGATTGAAACAGAAAAGTTCATTTGTTATTGAATGAATCAAAAATTGGTTACAAGAGTTAAGCTGCATTACTTATAGGATAGTGTTCAGCTGAAAGTAGAGAAAAGGCGCTCCTTAACTGAATTGACTTGACTCAGCATAATTCAGTTAAGGGTGATGCCTTAAACAACCAAGCCTATGCTAAGCTTACTCTATAAGCCCCCCCCCCCCCCACAAACTCAAGGTGGAGGGTGAGAGTCAGCCACATTGAGTTTGCCTCGCATGAAACATAACTGGGTAGAGGAAATAGGCTTGGTCAAGGAATCGGCAAGCTGCTGAGCCGCTGGAACATGAATAACTTAAAGAGCCTTGGAGAGAACTTTCTCATGGACAAAGTGAATGTCCAATTCTATGTGCTTAATGCGAGCATGCAACACGGGATTGTGAGACACGGCAACAGCACTAAGATTATTACACATCAAAACTGGAGTGGCAAAAGGAACCTGAAGTTCAATGAGTAACGACTGGATCCAGAGTACCTCGGTAGTGGTATTGGTCTTGCTGCGATACTCGACCTCTGTGCTAGAGAGGGCAACCAGGGGCTGCTTTTTGGCAGACCAGGAAATCAAATTGGGACCAAAGAAAATGCAGGACCCGGAAGTAGACATGCGATCATCAGGGTCACTGGCCCAATCGGCATCACTGTAAGCTGTGAGAGAGAAAGGCTTAGCAGTGGAGGCAGGTTGGAGCAGTAAACCATAGGAGGAGGACCCTTTGAGGTAGCGAAGAATGCGCTTCACTGCCTGCCAGTGACTCTCCAAAGGGTGTGCCATGAATTGGCAAACTTTGTTGACACTAAAGGCAATATCGGGCTGTGTCAAAGTAGCATACTGAAGAGCTCCAGCAATGGAACGATAGAGATGAGGATCGGCCATAGAATCAGTCCCAAAACAACTAAGTTTGCAATTACTAACCATAGGAGAAGAGATGCCTTTAGCATCAAGCATGTTAGCCTTAGCAAGTGGATCCTAAACATATTTGGACTGGGTCAGAAGCATGGCACCAGAGGGCAATGAGGTAACTTCAATGCCAAGGAAATAATCAAGGGCACCAAGATCCTTTAAGGCAAAGGAAGCATTAAGCTTCTTGATCAGCTCCTGAATCAAGAGAGGGGCGGACCCAGTGAGTATGATATCATCAACATACACAAGGACATAGAGGCAAGTAGGGCCCTTGGAATAGATGAAGAGGGAAGGATCACACTTGCTAATGAGGAAACCAAACTGCATAAGGGTGCTGCTAAGTCTCTTATACCAAGCACAAGGAGCCTACTTAAGGCCATAGAGAGCCTTGTGGAGACAGCAAACCAAGGATTTATCTGAATTCTCAAAACCGGGAGGCTGCACCATGTACACCTCTTCACGTAGAATGCCATTCAAGAAGGCATTATTCACATCAATCTGTTGAAGCACCCACTGGAGAGAGATAGCAAGGGTGAGTATCAAGTGGATGGTGGCAGGCTTGACAACCGGGGAAAATGTCTCATGGAAGTCAAACCCCTGTTTTTGATGAAACCCTTTGGCCACCAATCTAGCCTTGGACTTGTTCACAGTACCATCTGGGTTTTCTTTCACACGAAAGACCCATTTGCAGCCTATGGCTTGCCTGTGAGGAGGTAAGGGAACAAGAGACCAGGTCTGATTGGTGAGCAGGGCAGAAAATTCAGCCTTCATGGCTTCAAGCCAAAGTGGATTGGTCAAGGCCAGCTTCACAGAGGTAGGCTCCAAGTGGGCAAGAAAAGCCCAGGGTTTACTGGATCCAGTTTTTGATCGAGTGAGCATGGAGTGCGGCTGGTGTGGGGGACCAGAGGTAGAATCAGAAACTGCTGGAGAGGGATTGTAAACAGAACCAGAGGGACTGGGAAGAGGATCCAAGTGAGGTGCAGGAGAAGAGGGGATAGGAGAAGCTGATTGTGGGGGAGAAGTAGGTGAAATAATAGGAGATTGTGAAGGAATAGGGACAAGAGGTGAGGAGAGGGTAGTATCGGGTGAAGGAGGTATAGGAATAGGTGGAAGGGTACCAAACTGAATGTGTGGGCTAGCAGGGTGGAAGGTGTCGGCTGTAACAGGTGGAGAAGTTAAGTGGTGTAGGAGTAAAGCAAGGTTGATTAGAGATAGGGATGGTGGAGGGATATGATGTAGGACGAGGAGTGGAGGGTGAAGGTTGTGGGAATAGTTGAGGATAGGGAAATTTATTTTCATTGAATAGAACATCCTTGGAGATGTAAATTCTCCCATATGGAGCCAAGCACTTGTGGCCTTTGCGTTGTGGAGATAGACCTAAGTACACACATTCAGTGGACCGGTATTGCAACTTGTGCTGATTGTAGGGTCTCAAAATAGGGAAACAAGCACAGCCAAAAATCCATAGTAACTTATAATCAGAACAAGCACCATATAGAGCATGAAAGGGGGAAGAGTACTCGGATAATGCTGCAGTAGGCAATCGGTTAATAAGCTGAACAGCTGCGGTGAAGCTATGATCCCAGTATGTGAGAGGGATAGCAGCATGAGACAGAAGGGAAAGCCCTACTTCAACTATCTGTCTGTGCTTCCTTTCCAATGTACTATTCTGATGAGAGGTATGTGGGCAATTAAGCCTGTGAATGATGCCTAACTCTATTAGGTACTTGGAGAATGGCCTAAATTCTCTTCCCCAGTCAGTTTGCAGGGCCTTAATCTGAGCACTGAACTAAGTGGCTATGAGAGCCTGAAACTGCTTAAAAGCAGTAAGAGCATCTGACTTCTTCTTCACGAAGTAAATCCAGGTAAATCTAGTATAAGCATCAACAAATGTGATATAGTATGTGTAGCCAAGTGACGATGGAAAAGGTGCAGGTCCCCACAAATCACTGTGAATGAGTACAAAAGGAGTAGTGTGTACTGTTGTGGAAGGTGGTGCATATAGTCTATGAGCCTTCCCAAAACAACAAGAGCTGTAAAAATCATTGTCTGTCTTATTTGAAAAGGGAAGGTTACACAATTGCAGAACAGTCCTAACAGTGTTTGCATTAGCATGACCTAGTCTAGCATGCCAAGTACTATAAGAAGTAGAGGCACTAGGTGATACAGAAGTAGCATTGGCAAGAGGAGAGGACTTAGCCACTGTGGTATTCTGAATGGGAGAGTTCGACTGAGAAGCATTGAGCTGAGGAGAACCCTTCAAAACTTGAATGTCCTTGAATGAGTAAAGTCCATCACTCACTGCCCAATGACCCTTCTAGCAGAACCTGATTAGAGTCCTGTGATTTCACAAAGAAAGTATATGGATGAAACTCAAAGTAAACTCCATTACCTTGTGCAAACCTTGAAACTGATACAAGATTTTTAGTGATAGTGGGAATCAGTAGTAAACTGTTAAGTGTCAAAGTGATGTGTGGGTGACAAGGAGATGTAAACTGAGAGGATCCTACTGAGTTAATAGATACACCTTGGCCATTTCCCAGAAGTACTTGCTCAGACCCTCCAAAGGTAATGCCATGAGTCAAGTTCTGAGAATTCGCAGTGATGTGATGGGAGGCACTCGAGTCTAGATACCAAGTCTGATGATCAAAGGACCATGGAGCAGCAAACTCAGAAGTAGAAGGTGCATACTGGCTCAAATTGCAGTTGCTAGCTGCATAACTACTGGAAGCACTCTGACTGGAGCAAAATGATTTTTGTTGAGTGGCCAGATAGGCACTTGGTGGAGCAGACCGTGGAGGCTGAGATGGAGAAGATATAGAGGCTTGGGAACTTTGAGCAGAAGCAGTGGGAGCAAAGGAACTAGTCTCCACTGGAATTGGAGGAGGTGGAGGAAGATCTTCATCAAATCTATACCAACAGTTGTAAGCATCATGGCCATACTTGTGACAAAGTTGACAAGTAGGCTTGGGTCCACCACGACCAGTGCCACCACCACGACCTCCACGGCCTCTACCTCGTCCACCGGAATAGGAACCTGAGGCAGAGCCATGAGAAGAAGAAGAGACCTGAGCTAGATTCAGGCTAGCAAGATTCAAGCTAATAGAAGAAGCTGCTTGATCTTGCTTATAGCGCTCAAATTGAGCATCCTGAATAAGTAAAAGTGCTTCAACATCATCAACACTGCAAGCATCCTTTCCATGAATCATGATAGAAAAGAAGTTATACTCCTCAGGCAAACCATCCAGAATAGTATCAATATGGTCCTCATCAATCACGGTTTCACCAATTCCTTGAAAAGAATCAACTAATTCACGAATTTTTGACAAATATTCAGAGACAGTCTTAGGACCTTTCTTGATTACCTTCAATTCATATCGGAGTTGGTGAATCTTCACTTTGAGATGAGAATAGAAAAGCTTGTGAATCTTCTCTCATACTTGCCACGAGTGCTTGCACAAGATGAAACGTGCTCGTATTGTAGAAGAAAGCGAACTTAGAAGCCAATTGAATAGCATCTGATCCTGAATGAGCCAGTTTCGATAGTCATCAGTAGTAACGTTGAGAAAACGATCAGGTTCAGTCGCAAATTGCAGAGGAATACATGGATTTTCCACAAATCCCAGAAGCTGGTGCAAAATGATCACCGCCTCAACCTGTTGTTTCCAGAGAAGGAAGTTGCGATCATCGAGCTTAACAGATAGCGCGGTATTGAAATTCATCGCCGCCGTAGCTGTGTTCGACGAAGAGAGAAGAAGTGCTAGGTCCAAGAGTTGTCCGCCGCCGTGAGAACCTCCATTGCCATCGCCAGAGTTGTCCGGTGGAGTAACCGGTCGAGAATCCGTCATCGCGCGGAAGAGAGAAGAAGCGCTAGGTCCAAGAAAGAAGTTTTGATACCATATTAGATTTGGGCCTAACTCAACCCCAAAAGCTAGCTCAAGAGGTGAGGGTTGCCCAAGCTTTATAAGCTCTTATGAGGCTATATCTCTAATCAATGTGGGACTTGGTTTTTCCCAATACACCCCCTCACGCCCAGCACTATTGGGCTTGGTGTGTGAATAATATGGTGGGCGGCCCTTTAATGGATCTAGGATAAGCTCTGATACCATAATAGAGTTGAATAGAAAAGAGAGAAGAGAGAGATTGAAACAGAAAAGTTCATTGTTATTGAATGAATCAAAAATTGGTTACAAGAGTTGAGCTGCACTACTTATAGGATAATGTTCAGCTGAAATTAGAGAAGAGGCGCTCCTTAACTGAATTGAGCTGACTTGGCATAATTCAGTTAAGGGCGATGCCTTAAACAACTAAGCCTATGCTAAGCTTACTCTATTAGAAAGGAAGACTAACTTAACTAGACATAAAGAATCCAAAGTAGATGATTTAAATATTGGAGGATGCTAACGTGTGCCCTAAGGGCACTCTTTAAGTAAATAAGAAAAAAAATTCATTGGAAATTAATATATTTAATATTTGAAAAGGTGTTATATTTAGTTTTCTGATGAAAAGTTACTTTTTCTAGTTTTCTTAAAAAATGCTTTTAGAACACTTATTAGGATGACCTAGGGATGACAATGGGTAAGGTATGGATAGGGTGCTATAGTACCCGGACCCATACCCACGTTTTGAAAAAATACCCGTACCCGACCCATACTCTCGTGGGTAGTAACTTCAATACTCGTACCCTTACCCTCTGGGTACCTAAATATCCGTACCCGCACCCGTTACCTGCACTTTAATAAGAGAAATTTTAATTAAACAATAAAATGCCTAAACTCTTGTAAACTCTTGCATTTCAAACTAAAAATGCAATCCATGGATCTAATAATCAATTTGTGAACATGAAATGCAAATGTTTTAATACAAAATATCCAACAATCAATCTTCAAAACATTAAGTAAATATTACTCCCTCTGTTCCTATTTTAGCGTCTTTTAAGGTTCAATTAAACCAAGGCAGTGGGTTTTTGTTAAAAAATTTCCTTTTATACCCTCATTTTTCTCTGCACCATTTATTCTCTCTCTCAATTAATTTTCAGTGTTAAACGTGCAGCAGACTTTTTAACCACACCATTTATTCTCTCTCCAAGTAGTAGGTCATGTGTATTATCTCCACCGGTACATGTTCGATTTACTACTCACGTACATACTCTCTCTCTCAATGAAACAAATGGAACAACACACCCATGCGGTACTAGTATTAGTAACGTTAAACAGATTTTGGGAGAGGAGGAGTAATTAATTTTATGGATAACAGTAAATAGGAGTAAAGAAGGGTATACTTGACTAATGCAACAAAATGATAGTTAAATAGTAAAAAAAAATTCCTAAAATACCAACAATTAAAAGGGAACGGAGGGAGTACAATAAACTTCAGAATATATCAGATTATGTATATATAAAATAAATATTATATATATATATATATATATATATATATATATATATATATATATAGTGCGGATATGGGATGGGGTGGTTACTAACGTATCCATATCCGCACCCATTCTCAGTAATTTTTGTGGATAATTATCCGTATCCTATCCATACTCAATTAACGGATAATTACCCTATCCATAACGGATAAATTTTACGGGTACTCAACGGACCTAGTATCCATTGCTATTCCTTGGATGACCCTTAGGTGGCGTTTGGTTCATGGAATATTTTATTTTCAGGTAAACTACATTCCTGGGAAAGAGATTCCCATTAATGAGACACATGAGAAAATTAACAAAATGTGTTTGGTTGACACTTCACTTTCTCAGGAATAATATACTGCATTCTCAGAAATATAATTTACCTTTTCAAAAATATCCATATAAAAGAAAAAACTTTCACACTTTTGTATATTCATACTGATTGATATTTTTACATGGTATTAAAATTCAGTCTTCTAAATATATATTTATATATTTTAGCAATATTTACTTTTGTTTCAAACAGTGATGCCTGCAGACTTTGGACAAAATTTTAGCTGGTGGTGGAGCTCCATTGTTGTCGACGATGAGGGCAGAAGGAGGCGTGGCACAGCCTCCTGGTCTCGTGGAACGGTGAGGAACTCTGATAGTGAAGGACTCGGAGGAGATAGGGTGTGATAATTGAGTAATTTAGCATCTTTTCCCTCTGGAATATTTCTTTCCCACCCTCATACATAGGAATGAAATGTTTAATTTTCATTCATAAAATATATTCTCGGGTATCTTTTATTCTCCGAAATAATTTTGTATCTCTTATACCAAATATAAAAAAGTTTTATTCTCATCTCATATTTTCGAGAATATCAAAATATCTCTTATCCCAATCGTCACATTAGATATTAGCTATTGGAGTAGGAAATAGTAGTAGGAAAATAAAACATTTCTTATTAAAAAAACATGCTTAAAAAAGAGGATAAGCATTGCATTGGAAACATAAAAATAAAAAGGAGGGAGGCTATATAAAATTGCGCCCAATAGTCTTTTTATTTTTATTTTTTTGATGCCACGCCCAGTAGTCTTTTTAATTGCCACACAAATTGGCATTCAATAATCTCTATCTTCTCTTTCCCGCAGAAAATATGCTTAAAAAAAAGAGGATAAGCATATCATTGGAAACATAAAAAAAGGTTGAGGCTATATAAAATTGCGCCCATAGAATTTGTAATTGCCACACAAATTGGGCATTTGATCATCTCTATCTTCTCTTCTCATCCACTCTCCTATAACCAAACCGTCAAACCATGGATCCCTACAAGGTACCCTAAACATCACTCATCTCCTCCTTTGATTTTCATTTTCAACAAATTCTCCCTTTTGTTCTACTATTTGCTAAATTGATTATTAAAACTGTAGCTGCTTCTAACCAGTGTGAATTATTGAAATATTTGTTGTTTCCTTCCTAACTTGTATTATTGAATTCAGCACCGTCCATCAAGTGCTTTCAATTCTCCTTTTTGGACCACAAATTCCGGTGCACCAATTTGGAACAATAATTCATCGCTAACTGTTGGATCCAGAGGTATCAATTGGAATAAAAAAAATCTTGCTTGCTCTGTTAATTTGATTAGGTTTAGGTTAATAAAACAATCAAATTGTGTTTTTTATTTTTGTCAGGTCCAATTCTTCTTGAGGATTATCATCTTGTGGAGAAACTTGCAAACTTTGACAGGGAAAGGATCCCAGAACGTGTTGTTCATGCTAGGGGAGCTAGTGCAAAAGGTTTCTTCGAAGTCACACATGACATTTCTCACCTCACTTGTGCTGATTTCCTTA
Source organism: Ammopiptanthus mongolicus (assembly GCA_039655645.1). Lineage (NCBI taxonomy): Eukaryota > Viridiplantae > Streptophyta > Magnoliopsida > Fabales > Fabaceae > Ammopiptanthus > Ammopiptanthus mongolicus. The sequence continues at coordinate 26,023,447 of CM077346.1, read as the reverse complement.
GAGCTCCGGGTGTTCAGACACCTGTCATCGTTCGTTTTTCGACTGTTATCCACGAGCGTGGTAGCCCTGAAACCTTGAGAGATCCTCGTGGTTTTGCTGTCAAATTTTACACCAGAGAGGTCAGCTTCATCCTCCTATATGGATATGGATACCAATTTTACCCCAGCTAAAGATATATAAATTTCTAGTTGAGAACGAATATTATGTAGTTAAGGTGTATTATGTAGTTAATACCTAGTTAACGTGTATTATGTAGTTAAGGCACATTTGGGTAATTAGTTTAATTAAACATTTATTCAAATAAGTTTTTTTTTATTTTTAAAATAAGCTAAAAAGAGCTTATTGTAATACAATTATGTAATAAGCTAAAAAGAGTTTATAAGAAGGTATTTTATAAATTATTCTCATAACTTTATTTTCATAAGCTCAAATAAGCTCTTTATAAGCTTTTCCATACGCCCCCTTGATACATATTTATTTCTGAGTAAACCATCATTTGGTCCCTGAAAGTGTGAGGCGCTGTCAGTTCAGTCTCTGAAAGCAGTTAAATTACGAAACAGTCCCTCAATGTTAATTTCATTAGTCAATTTAGTCCCTAAGTTCCTGATAGGGACTAACATGACTAACGAAATTAACATTGAGGGATTAACTTGATTAACAAAATTAATATTGAGGGGCTTTTTCATAATTTAACTACTTTCGGGGACTGAACTGACAGCGGCTCATACTTTCAGGGACCAAAATGATGATTTACTCTTTATTTCTGTGTGTAGTACAATTATGTATTATGTAGTTAAAATGACCAATAAGATTATTAGTCTCATTAACCACTTAATAAACGCTGTTATCTAGATATTTGTACAGTGTTAACCGGTGTAAAGGTGGTGTATAGAAAGCATTTTCGTTATGAGTGTACATACTGCAAGTTAAAATTATCTTTAACTTAAGTCGAGCTTTTAGTTTAGTTTCTGAAATGTTGAGAATTTTTTGAAGGAAGTGATTCCTATTCATAATCTTACTACCTGAAGTGCGAATTCAGGGTAACTTTGACCTTGTGGGAAACAACTTCCCTGTCTTCTTTATTCGCGATGGGATGAAGTTTCCAGATATGGTCCATGCACTCAAACCCAATCCCAAGTCCCACATCCAGGAGAATTGGAGGATCCTTGATTTCTTCTCCCATCACCCAGAAAGCCTTCATATGTTCTCCTTTTTATTTGATGACCTAGGTGTCCCTCAAGATTATAGACATATGGAAGGTTCAGGTGTTAACACATACACCCTTATCAATAAGGCTGGAAAAGCACACTATGTCAAATTTCACTGGAAACCCACCTGCGGTGTCAAGTGTCTATTGGAGGAAGAAGCCATTAAGGTAGGAGGGTCCAACCACAGCCATGCCACTCAAGATCTTTATGACTCAATTGCTGCTGGAAACTATCCTGAGTGGAAACTTTACATCCAAACAATAGATCCTGACCATGAAGACAGATATGACTTTGACCCACTTGATGTAACTAAGACTTGGCCCGAGGACATTTTGCCCCTGCAGCCAGTGGGCCGCTTGGTCTTGAATAAGAACATAGATAATTTCTTCAACGAAAATGAACAACTTGCATTTTGCCCTGCCATTGTGGTTCCCGGTGTATACTATTCCGATGATAAGTTGCTTCAAACTCGGATATTTTCCTATGCTGATACTCAAAGACACAGACTTGGACCAAACTATCTGCAGCTTCCTGCTAATGCTCCCAAGTGTGCCCATCACAACAATCACCATGAGGGTTTCATGAATTTCATGCACAGGGATGAAGAGGTAAATTATTCTTTTCTTATTCTTTTTTGCATTATTCATATGCATGCTTTTTGGGACCTAATTCTTACTGTGGTATTGCAACTTATCTTTTAATTGTTTGTATACATTCCCCCTGATTTGAGTGCTGCTGGTTTATAGGTCAACTACTTTCCTTCAAGGTATGATCCTGTTCGCCATGCACAAACGTTCCCCATTCCTCCTGCTATCTTCAATGGGAAGCGTGAAAAGGTTAGTTTGATCAATTGCTTAAGGTGAAGACATGGAACAATTGTTAGTGAATTGATCCACTATCCATGGGATTCAATTTTGATTACATCTGTTCGTTTTGGTGTTTTTTCCCCTCCTTAGCAAGGACATAATTTTAGAATCCTAACCAAATTTGCTGGAAAAGCTAATGAGATATATACCACAATATCTTTCTTTGACAATTCTTTTTATTTATTTAATGATAAAACAATGCCGTTGAGCAGATACAGTAAAAAATTGATATGAGGAGTTAAAAACAAAAGATAGAACCAATACATTGATAAGTTAAATGGCTGTTAATTGTTAATAAAGTTATGCCAAATCTTATAGAAAAGTTAGGTTGTGTTTATAGTATTACTTTTGGATAGAAGAGATAGATGATTAGTGCTTCTCTACTACCAACTATAAGATCTTGACAAAAATATCACTTGTAAAATTGTTGATTGCTGATTGCTTCATGCAGTGCATGATCCAGAAGGAGAACAACTTCAAGCAACCTGGAGAGAGATACCGATCCTGGGCACCTGACAGGTTTCTTTTGTAAACTACTGATACGATTGATATGAAATATGTTTGGCAATGTTTGAGGTTGGGGTTTCTGCTGTTTTTTGATTTCTTTTTAGGCAAGAAAGATTTGTCCGCCGATGGGTTGATGCTTTGTCTGACCCGCGTGTTACCCATGAAATCCGCAGCATCTGGATATCATACTGGTCTCAGGTGAGATTTTCTTCTAATTTAAATTGTTACTGTAAAAGTTAAACTATAGGGTCAAGTGTGTCTAATGAATCTGCACTGGTGAGCCTATGTGATGTTGTTTGATGTTATTGGTGCACAGGCCGACCGTTCTCTTGGTCAAAAGATAGCATCTCATCTGAACACGAGGCCAAGCATCTAAGTGGGCGCCAACCCCAGCTTGATTGTGAGAGTTGCAGATGTGCAAAGAGTGATATTTCTGTGGGTCTGAATCATTTGAAATTATTAATCGTTTTATTACAGTATACTATATTGTATATCGATATAATAATAATAATACTCAATATATGGAACTCCTTGACCTGTCTCAACTTAATAAATGTCGTTTGCATGTTGTAGTTCTTTATCTGGCTTCTTAAACCCTGTACTGTAATGCTGTGATATTGTGATGTTGACGTTTTCGAGCTTCAAAGTTTATACCTTCCAATTTCCTTACAGCTAACACTAATCATGTGAAAAAATCATTTATCTTGTGTAACTAGTTGTTTGTTTTAGCTTTTGACATTAATGAGATTTTGAAAAGAAAATGATTATTATATAATGTTAAAATTATTTTATATGAAATCTTTTTTTATATCATTAATCAGTTTTTCTTATGGATTACTTCATTGTAGTTTAGACTTTAGATTAGTAGCTAAACCTAGTAAAAAAAAAAAAGATTAGAAGCCCAATGCAAGTGGAAGAATGAGACAGAGAAAGAGATTTTATTAGTTGGTCCACTCAACCTTCCTCCCACCATTCTCATGTAGTTGAAATGACATGAAACAAAGTACAGTTGACTCATGAATATTTAACAATAAAATAAAATTCTTGTTCATTACAATTTATCAATCCACAAGAACGGATTTTCACTGCAGTACTAGTATGGAAACCTGTTTATTTTCACAACTGCTACGGCAATAAGTTCTTTTTTTCCCACTACTGTACTGTTAAGGCAGCAGATTAATTTCCACTGCTGGTTTAGCTATATGTTTATTGTTACTGTTGGTATGGCGATAAGTTTGTTTTCCCTAATGGTTTGGCAATTAATTTATTTTCATTATTGCTATGGCAATAAATTAATCGAAAGCAATAATGATTAACTTCCAATGCTGGCAAGTTAGTATCTTAAACTGATTAAACCTGTACCCAATCAAAAATCTGGTTCTCTGAAAATTGGTTTCAGTCCGTTTGTGATTTTGGTTGCACTGGTGAGCTGCGCACACCACGCCTATGGTGTTCACTGATACTCTGAGAGGCTATGTATTCCAGTGCAACAACAATATCATGAATAAGTGGACGAATATTTGGTTGTTCTTGGAGACACATTGCAGTAACAGCAATTGCATGGTGCAAACTGCGTAAGGGATAGTTTCCTTGCAAAAGAGGATCAACCATTTGTGGAAACTTTCTTCGGTCATTGAGCAATGGGCGACACTGGAAATAAAAAACAACAGTGTAAGAAATAAACTTATTATAAATGAACAAGTCGAATATAGAGATAGTCTTCTACAAAGGTAGGGACATAGTGGCATGACCAAAAATCCTTGAAAAGATTATTATGATTTATTGGGAGGTGGCGTCTAGGGTGAGGGTGTCAAAAAGTCCCTCACCCCCACTTGCTATAACCACATCACGCGTGAATCGATTATTTTTGTTGTGAGTGAATCGGTTACCTACACCAAGAAACCTGTATCAACTTCTCAAGACTAACATTTTAGTGAATAGATTACAAGCATGTTAGTGAATCGGTTACTAGCATCTCAGTGAATCTACTACTAACATGTTAGTGAATCACTTAGTGAATGAGTTACTTGAATAATAGATATTAAAATATAATAAATAGTAAATATTAAATTATATATTTAATTATTGAGTTGGGCCTAACTATTTGGGAATTTTGCAATTAGGTTCTTGAACTAAAAAAATTTCTAATTAGGTAGGTCCATGAACTTATAAAATTTTCAATTGGGAATTCTATCAAACAGTTGATAGGCATTCCGTAGAGAGTTAGAGACGCTAAACAAATTGACCAGTTTAGTGGCCAAGTCTTGATTGTAAGCAATACCCAGTTGGAAGAAACGAGCATGGAGCTGTTTCCCGGGTCTTAACGCATTGGCAGCGATGCAAGATTGGAGTAGTGAAGCTTGATTGTAATGGGGTGGTGCTGATGGTGGTGATGATGGAGGAAAAGAATCAACTTAGAGTTTAGAAGTAAAAGGGGTTGGTTGGGGGGTTTGGATAAGTGTTGTGCTGAGGGATTTGTTGTGCGGCAAATGAGTGATAAGAGACTTGAGGTTGGAAAAAAGATGGTGAGACAGGGAAGAGGTTGAAGAGGTAAGAGGGTAGACAAGGGCACATGGATCTTGAGGTTTCCTGTGTCCTCTTAATGGAACAGAAAGACATTTGGTTTCTCAAATAAAAATGTTGGATTCATTAATAAATGAAGCTTTCATGTAGCATAGCAGTGTTCATGGAGATGTAGCATAATAGTGTTCATGGAGTCACACTCTACGGGTTGTGAATTCCTTGTTATACGTTTTGTGCAACTTCACACGATAGGGCTTTTTTTTTATATGTGGCATTTTCGGTAAGTGTTGGAGTCATTTTGAAAAATTTGTGGATGACTGGAATAGCAGATTGCATTGAAAAGATCTCAGCCACTCACTTATTAAATTATTATATCTAACGATATATAATGCTCCCTCACTCATAAGGGACTTATTTGATCCCTCATGTTATCCGTCACCTTATTTGGAAAGGCAAAAACATCCAATTATCACAAACCAAGCCAGTACTTTTGCAAGGAAACATACTCTACTTCTTATTTTCTTCACACTTTCATTCCTCTTCCCCAATAAATCAATGTATAACGATTGAGGAGTCTCAAAATGCTAGTGGAAAAGACAAAAAGTTACAGCACTTAGATTAGGTATACTAGATCAATTATATAAAAATTTCTTACATAGTATTTGGTTTGGAAAAAATGGTGCGGAGGGATCTTTATAAAAAACAAATTGTTTGATTCAACATTTTGGAGGGGAGGGAAACTTCACTCAATTTTGGTTACCTTCAAATATCAGAAAATTTAGAGAGGAGGGGTTTAAAACATTTTCAATACATTGACGAAATGATTTTACTTGTATTTTGAAATACAAAATTATAAAGATATAAAAGTAAATTAGTCATGTGAATATTCAATGAGGGAAAGGGTTATTTCCCCTCCCCTTGTCTTAATCAAACAAAATACCTAATCAAAATCCCTCATCTCCTTTGAATCAAAGAAAGCCATAGTGAAAAGAGAGATGTAAAAGGAAGAACATAAATAAAAAACCATGATAAGGATAGTTAAGGAAGGGGAAGGACTTTTTTTTGTAATGAAAATCAAAAGTAAAGAAAGTAAATATTTACCCATGCAACTAAGTTTTGCTCCCCCGATCTTCTGGTGAAATCTAATGCCTTACGTCCAGTGATAAGCTCTAACAAGACCACACCAAAGCTGTAGATATCAGATTTAAGAGTTAATTTACCACTCATGGCATACTCGGGGGCACAATAGCCATATGTTCCCATCACTCTGGTTGAAACATGCGTATTGTCTCCAACAGGCCCGAGTTTAGCAAGCCCAAAATCTGATAGTTTTGGGCTAAAATCGTGGTCCAACAAGATGTTGGAAGATTTCAAGTCACGATAGATGACAGGTGGATATGCTTTACACTGAAGATACTCCAGGCCCCGAGCAGCCCCCACAGCAATCTTCATCCGAGTGCTCCAACTTAGTGGTTTTTTCTTTGGGTTTAGATCTGAAAAGAGAATAAAGTGGTCATTGATTTTGGGATATATTTTAAGAGGAATCAATTCCTAATAATGCAACCTAGTCACTTATCTTGAGTACATAAGAATAAAGGCTCAAACTGTATCTCGATAAACAAACACCATCATATTTTGATCTTTAAAAAATAAAAATATCAATTTGATTATCAAAAATATAAAATACGGATCAAAATAATCAGTGATATGGACTAAAATAAGTCTAAAAATAACTAATTTGACTCACATTTTATATTCTTAAAGATCAAATTTATATTTTTCATTTCTAAGGGATAAAAATGTCAACGTGTTTTTTGGTCAAGGACAAGTTTAGGCTTTTATTATTGAGAAAATGAAGGGCATTAGTGTCGAGAGTTAATTGTTAGTTATACATGATCAATCATAAGTATTTAAATTATTATTTGGTATGTGTAAAAAGTTGAGGTCATGAAAGAATTACACTAATGTTTAAAAAAAGTTTAATTTTGTTGTAATATTAATGTAAATATTTTTACAGCATCAAGGCAAACCAATCACATGTTATGATATATAAATGTAACTTTTAAAATAATTATTATGAATATTTTTAATGAATGACAATGAATGATTTTTTTTGTTTGATAAAGATAATAAAACTTCTGCACTGATAAGGAATTAAAATTGAATCTATTTAAAAATGCTTTTACACATTCAATAATAATTTAAGGGCTAAAGAGATGACATAATAATACATCCATCTTAATAAAAAAAATCTAGCCTCGTTAACAAAACTAGCATTTTGAGATGTTTTAGATATATAGATATATAGATGAAAGAGAGAGAAAATGAAAATGAAGAGGTTACCAAAAAGATGACGTTCGAGGCTACCCATAGGCATGTATTCATAAACCAAAAGCCTCTGATCTCCATCGGTGCAATAGCCGATTAACTTGACAAGATTAGAATGGTGTAGGAGGCTTAACATAAGAACTTCGGTGACAAATTCATGAAAACCTTGATGACCATCAAGGTTTAATTGTTTTATAGCAACAACCTGTATATATAATTGAAATGACATTGAGCACAAAACAATGTTGTTACATATATCATAATTGAAAAAAATAAGAATACCATTAAGGTGTATTAATTGATAGATAGAAAGTTGTTTTTATAATTTCTTACTTGCCTGGCCTGTTGAAAGGTGACCCTTGTAAACCTTTCCAAAACCTCCTTCCCCAATCAAGTTATCTTCCTTAAAACCCCTTGTTGCCAATGCAAGTTCATGAAAACTGAATTTGGAAGCCGCTGTGCTTTCTCCACTATTGCCCTTCTTCAACCCCAAATTATCTATTTGCACTATGTTGACATCCTTTTGACGAGAAGCAAGGCAAGAAAAGCAACTCATCTCCCAATCAGTACCACACACCATTGTAATTCTTGCCTTGCCACATTTCCCTTCTCCACACCGGGAAAACAAATTCAAGTAATAATATCAATTTATCGTAATCAAACACTTTTTCCCCGTTGCAAATTGCAAAATTATGGGACTCAAATTAAACTAAACCAACATGTCAATCTTGATAAAAACTATTGAAATAGAAATAGAAATTACAACGTTGCAACATTTGTCTATATGTATTCTTCACGCCAAATTTGGAATGCCAATGAACACTAATTTAGCCGCATATCATGCCTAACAGGCTAAGTATCTCCATAATAACACCTTTTTGTAACTGCTTCTTCCTTCCTTTCGTTTTTTTTGGATGAACAATCATAATTAGGACGTTTGGCTCCCAGGTTGCATCCGGGTATCCCCACGAGCTTTGGCCTATTGGATTGGTTATGAGACTAATCCTTGGTCGGTTACTTAAAGCATCTCCAATCACAAAATTTTAAGGAACCCATTTTAAATTTTTAAGTGGGTCCATATGTGCCAACTCAAATTTATGACACTCACTCAATTTTCACTCTAATGGGGGTTTCTATTGCCAGGTTATCCCTACAATCTTCACTCTCTTTTGAGCATCTCATATTCTTTCTCTCACCTTTACATTATAAAATGCAAAAAAAAAAAAAAAATATATTCAAATGTTATGGAACTCAAAATCAATGTGGCATATTACAATAATATTTTAACCATTGGTTTTTACAACCTCCGAATTGTGTCCTCCTCCTTCTGTGGTCGAGATGCTTACCACTCGACCAACCCTTAGTTTGTTGCTTCTTCCTTCCTTTCTATTACCATCTAAGTAAACAAATATGTTGCTATTGCCTTATCTTTCACTGTATATATAATCGGGGAAGAAGTTTCTTTTTTTTTTTTGTTACAAAAAGTTTAAATTAGGGGAAGACACGTTCCCGTGCAAGGCTAGTGAAGACCACCAACCTCTATGAAGATTTATAATGGAATTTATATATTGCCTACCATCAGAAGAGATTTGAGAATCGAACCCAAGCCACAGCGAGTATGAGCGGAAGGCTCGACCAGATATGACAATCCGAGTTCTATCTTATATATTTGTTCACAAAAAAAAGTTCTATGTTCAATATGACTGTTTCTGATATTCAAAATATATTAATAATTTCTATTTAATTTTATTAAAAAAAAATAAATACTGATTTCTAATATCGTTCTGCATGTTTGTCAAAAAAAATATCATTCTGCATATACCTTAATGAATATGTGAAAAGGATTTAACTAATAAAAAGGAAACCGTTAAACTAATCATTTAATTTTTATATGTGACACTAATTTTGAATCGGATCCCTATACGTGAAATTTTTTTAAATCGATCCCTATATGTACAACTATTTTTAATTTGGTCATCCTCGTTTATTAGTGTTATAACGTTGTTTGTTGGAGTTAAAGTATAGGGACCAAATTCAAAATGATTATGAACCAAAATCAAAATGATTATCACGTATAGGAACCAATTTTTTTTTGAATTTGGTCCCTACATATAACAATCATTTTGAATTTGGTCCGTATATAACTACAACAAATAACATTATAATACCAATAAACAAAGAAGACCAAATTAAAAAATAAGTAATAAGTACCAAATTAAAAATAATTGCACATATACGAATCAATTTTAAATTTTTTCATGTATATGGACCAAATTCGAACTCAGTGTCATGTATAAGGACTAACTGATTAGTTTAACCAAAGTAAAAAAAAAAAAATTTCACCAGTGATTAATTCTTTAGAATATGTTTTAGGTTGTTTTTTTTTTTTTTTTGATAACAACAAATTTATTCCAAATCACTCAAAATGAGTTTAGCGTTGGTATATAATCAAACACCCGGTGACTAGCATAAAATCGTGACGCTCTAGCTAGAGTATGAGCAACATAATTTGCTTGTCTCCTAATAAAACTAACCCCATAGTTTTGGTTAGAGAGAGTCTCTCTTTACAACTAGATATAAGATCCCCATATTTTTGATAGACTATGTCACTAAGAATACTTTCTACTACCATCTTGCAGTCAAGCTCCAATATTAACTTGTCCAGGCTCATTTGTTCCATCCATAAGATAGTCAGAAGTAGCCCCTTTGCTTCAGCTTCATGGGCATGTGGAGCCCCTTGGAAATAATAGGATGTTGCTTTAACAAAAAACCCATTATCATCCTTTAGACAAATCCCCACACCATAATGGCCATGCTTCGCAAAAATAGCTGAATCAATGTTGCATTTTAGCTCTCCTGCACACGGTTTTTTCCAACTAACAGCACCATGATTTCCTGCAATATTTCCTCCTTCATTCTGTTTACGACAAACCTCTTCTCACTCATGCAAATAATTCAGCGCAAGCTGGACAAAAGTCTTGGGTGATTTTTCATTACCGCCCCAAACTCTGTCATTTCGTCTTCTCCATATGCACCAAAGAACCATAACTATCATCTTCATTTGCTGACTTGCAACCGATCCCAGAATTTTGAACATCATCTCCACCATTCCTTCAGCCTCCATTGCATATCTCTCAATAACCACCCACATCGCAGCTTCTTCCCAACAAGACACCGCATGAGAACATTCAAAAAAACAAGTGCCATTCGCTCTCCATGCTACTGTCACACATGGGACAAATCGATGTGCACTGGACCCCCTTGATAATTAAATTTGTTCTCACCGGTAAGCATCCTCTAATAATTCTCCACATCAACAGTTTTACTTTTTGAGGTATTTTCAATTTCCAAATACCTAGCCAATTACCTGGCATTCTTAAGTGGCTATTGTCAATGAGAGTCTCCATGATATAATAGTAGGCTGATTTGACTGAGTACTTCCCATCCTTACTCCATTTCCAAACTAAGGTGTCTTCACTGTCTATATGAAGCAAAGGAATCTTCATTATATCTCATCTCTATCCCTTGACTGAAAGAATTCTTCAAGTATTTCATGGTTCCACCCTTGGCCATCTGCTCCCATTAAACCCGCAACTGTCATATCCTCTGCGCCTGAAGTGGCAGCGCTTTGGATAAAAGAGTTACCATTATCCCTTAGCCAAGGATAATTCCACACCTTTATCTTCCTTCCATTTCCTATTCTCCATCTCATGCCTGATTTAACCACAACCTGGAAGTGTGGATACTACGCCAAACATAACTTGGGTTATGACCACCGGGCCCCCACAAAGTCCTCATTAGGAAAGTATCTAGCTTTGAAAACTCAAGTCACAATAGTATCTTGGTTGGAGCTCATTTTCCAACCTTGCTTCCCTAGCATGGCCAAATGAAATCCATGAAAGTGGCGAAAACCCATCCCACCATGTTCCTTCCGCATAGACAATTTCTCCCAACTAAGCTAGTTGATGCCTCTTCCTGAATTCCTATTAGATCCCCACCAAAAGGAATTGATCATTCTCTCCATTTCCTCACCAAGAGAAATAGGAATCATAAAAACGCTCATGCAGTAGGAAGGTATTGCTTGAGCAACTGATTTCACCAGAATTTCTCTACAAGATTTAGATAGGTGCTTGCCCTTCCAATGTTGAATTTTCCTCCAGACTCTATCCTTCAGGTACCCAAACAGAGCCTTCTTCTTCCTCCCAATCAGGGAAGGCAATCCCAAGTACTTGTCTATGCCTAGGTACTCTGTTACACCCATAATAGCATTGACCTCCTCATGCCAATCAGTATTTGTGTTCTTGCTGGAAAAAAATTCTAATTTTTGCATGTTGATAGCTTTTCCTGAAGCTCTTTCATAAGTACTCAGAATTTGTTTCATTTTATTACTTTCCTTATCAGCCGCCCTAAAGAACAAAAAACAGTCATCTGCGAATAAGAGATGCGTAAGGAGAGGAGCCCCTCTACACACCTTTATACCATGTAAGTCCCCCTTAGCTTCAGCTCTTTTGATTAGGGTGGTGAGACCCTCAGCACAAATAATAAAAAGGTAGGGTGAGAGAGGATCACCCTGCCTTAGTCATCTACCTGGAACAATAGGTCCCATTCCCTCTCCATTTATCATAACTGAGTATTGCATAGATTCCAGACACATACTCATCTAGCTTACCCACTTCTGATTGAAACCCATTTTTGACATGATGGCCTTTAAGTATCTCTAATCAACTCTATCGTAAGCCTTGCTGATGTCTATTTTTAGAGTAACTTCTCCCACCTTGCCTCTACTTTTACACTTCATATGATGAATAATTTCAATAGCCACCATCACTTTATAAATATATACATATACACACACACATGCAAATTTCACTATGATTGTTGTCAGCCTTACCATTCCGTTTGTTTGGATAAAAATTGAGTGAAGAGAAAACGGGAGGAGAGAAATTAGAGAGAAAATCCAATTTTCTCTTAATTGGTTACGAAGAAAAATGGAGAGTATAGAAAAAGAACTGATGTTGGACCCACACAAATTTTGTTTCTTATCTCATGGGAAGAAAACAAACGAAGCATAGGACCCTAGCAGTGTTGTGTTGCTGCAGGTACTACTACCGCTTCTGCCACAATGGGATCCCCCTAAAATTTTAGCCATAATAAAGTGTTAAAAAATCATTACTTATAAAGGGTGTACATATCATTTGACATATGTATATTTTCTTTCTTCTCACTTTTTTCTCAACATCGTCCATCTCTCATTTTACTTTTTTGTCCCTCCCACTCAATACTTCATAATTTTATTCTAATAATAGCTTTATAGTTTCTGGTGAATCAAGTGTGTGTTCAATATGCTAAGCATTTAGTGAGTTTGATGATATATAATTCAACATTTATCATATTATTTTTTCTCACCATAGATATTGTTCTAGGTCGTGATCAGGACCAGGGCCCAATGAGGCCAACCCCATACTTTGGGCCGGACAGAGGCCCAATATGCAAGGATCATTAACAAACCGAGCAGAGGCCCGCTACTATGAACCCTTTAGCAACCCATCCAGCCGACATAAGCAAGCCATCCTAGTCCTGACAGGATTGAATACCTAATCACATACTAGCCGCAAAATAAGGCTATATTGACAGGGAAACTTCTTAGAACCTTTGACAGACGTCGCTGCAGAGCGACTGGAGCAGACCATTCCCCTTGTACACAACTGATCGGGAAGTGACTGACGTCCGACCATCAGTCACTCCCAATGGGCCAATCACGTGGATGACTCATTTAACATGGAAGCATATAAATACAAAGAGTAACTCCCTCATTCATTCATTCATTCATACTCCCACTCTCTACTCTCGCACTCTGATATCTGCAACCCCCTGTTAAATTAGGCATCAGAGTTCTTTGCGAGTGCACCCCTTGCTGTGCTTCAAATCAACCAACCAAGAAGACCAAACGTGAAGGCCGACTGCAGTGCCTGGCCAAATCAGGGTTGTTCCATTAGTGTGGTTAGGCTCCTTATGCTTTGACTTCATGTACTGCTTCTTGGATTTGGATCCATTGCGTCCGAAGGTAGGACTAATATTCTGAGGTGGTGTTGATAATACATTGGTAACTAATGTGTTGCTAGGGCGATCTCATTGACTGTGAGTTGAGAAATATAATTTATTGCATTAGATGTGCCAAGAGCGGTGAAGACAGTGCTTCTAGCTTGATTGTCATTCTAAATTAAAGGGATTTGGATCTTTTTTTTTTCCTCTCATGTTTACTATCATGTTTTGAGAAAGAAAGAGATAAAACCAAACTTGAATGCACCTTACAAACAAAAACAAAATTGGTTATAACAAGAGAGAAAACATGTAGGAGAAAAAGAAATGGTCCAAATCAAAATTAAAATGCTATAAGTTTTTGTAATTTGTGAATAGTTTCCTATTTGCGCCCTAGCTCTTGGTCTATTGTGCTCTCGCCAGAACATTATGAGTGGATGTATCTTATCCCTCCCCTCCATCATTGAAGGAAAGCAAACAAAATTGTTTGGATATCTGGTTAATCATTGAATGATGCTTTCTTCAGTTGGATCATTATGTTGTTGTTAGCATTGCTTGTTGGTCCTTCATCTCAAATCCTACTTGGTCTAACATCAATTTGGAGTCATATCATTGCTCTTTGATTCTGCCTTCCATTTCATATTTGAGTTGGGTTTGGCTTTCCTCGCTCATCGTGATCTATAATTCCAAAATAGTAGCAATAATTACGTAAGTTCCATACCAAAAATCTATTTATATCTTAGAGGAATTAGTTAGGCCAAGGTTGATCTCATTTTTGTGTGGCTTTAGTACACCCATAGTTGGCAATGCTTTAGGTATTAAGCCTCACTTGTCATGAACTTGGCATAGTCCTGTATCAAAAATTGGGCCAACTGTGGTGCAAATATTGTTCCTGATTATAGCTGAACGGGTACCTCTTGGTATTCCCTAACACAAAACCTAGAAAGGTACCAAATGGAAATCGTAATAAAAAATTGCCCACGTTATTTAGTGTGTGCTTGTTTTTGTACAAAAGCAAGTTCATCAACGGAAGCAAAAACAGGCTTTCACATTGGATGTAAATTATGTTACATTTGTGCCACTGCTAAGCAGCAAATGAGGAAACAAACATAGCCTTAATTTTTGTTTCACCACTAGCACTTGTTCCTTTATAGACCAAGGTTGCGAACGTAGTGCAAAATAAGCGCCAAAGTCCTTTTTTAAAGTGGAACATGTATGCTTGACATTCTACCACTTCGCACTAAAGCCATTTTGAATTGTGTCATATACCCGTTAAAATGGACATTATGGTGGTAAACATTGTTCTCGGCAACCATTACCCAAGAGGAGTGAATTGGATGATTGAGTATTTTAAATCTTTTTCAATAAATAAAGAGTTTTACAAATACTTAAACAAAAGATGCAACATAAAGGCGTAATAAAGAGATAAACATAACACAATTAATATAACAGATAAAGGGAGAAAAGGAGAAAGGCAGGAACACCAATATTTATCCTAGTTTGGTCACCAACCACTTGTGATCTACGTCCAGTAGCCAAATCAACTAACCGAGATTTTTCACTAATCAAACAAGTTTTCAATAGGTGCTTACAACCTTTAATAAATAGAATACTTTACATATTCTTATGATACCTCACTCTTAGTATAAGAGCTTCACAACCTCAAGGGATTTAAATACAGAGAATCAAGTTTCTCAATTGTTTTTGTCTATATTTGGACGCATCTAAAATTCTCTATTTAAAGGCATTTGAAAAACTTGTCGTTGGAGACATTAATGCAGCAATACTTTGAAATACAAAGTTTCCATTTTCGCACGACATGATTGATTATGACATCTCATAATTGATTATGGCTTTGCTGCTCATGTTTATGGGTAAGTTCAAGAACTCATAATCGATTATCATAGTCCATTATGGTCTTCCCATATTTCTCAAAACATATTTTAAAACTTTGATATTTGATTTTGAAGTGTCAGGGAGGTTATATCGATTATATGCTTCCTATAATTGATTATGACTTTTCTGCTTGTGACAAAACCGCTTTGAATGCAAATAGAGAATATGTAATCGATTAGTCTATGAGTGTAATCGATTATAGATGATCAAAAACTAAATTTTTTTTAAAAAAAGCATGGCAGTTTTTGAATGATTTTGAAAACCACGTAATTGCTTATTCAATAAAAAGAATATGAGTTTTTTTTTCAAGATTTAAGAGCATGAAAACATTTGAATGATTTTTCCAAAAAGCTTGAGTACAAACCATTTTTAAAAAAAATTCGAACCATTATAACAATATAACGAGTATGCGAGGCGATAAGATGGTTATGGTGGGGTGAGAAGGAGAATAACCAAGGTCGTGGCAAAACGAGTATGGCTAATTTGGTTAGGAGGCAGGACATACTATAAGAAGTTTTGGAAATATTGAGGGACTTTTCATACGGATATGTGACCATCGATAAAAAAGGCATTTCCAGCGACCGTATTTGTTAGAAAATGAGGCGTCATTGAAAATTGGAAGAAAAAAAATTAAAATACATATTTGGCAGAATAATATGTCAGGAAAAGAAACGCTGCTTGTTTTTTATATATCTATTTCTAGCGGAAAATTCATCAATAAATGCATCAATTACATGTTTCGAGGTTTTCTAGCTCATAGTATTCCCCAGAAAATTTCTCCAACTTTTTAGGTATCTATGTCACTGATTTTTTGGCGACTAAATTGCTAGCAAATATTTTTTTCTAGTAAAAGATTGTTAGATATACATCCATGGAAATTTTTTTTATAACATGTACCCCTAAAAGTTTTTGCCTTAGGTTGAAGTCTTTAAGGGAAAACATTATCAAAATAATATGCAACAAGACGATATCTGTGTGAAAAAAAACTCAAGAATTTGAAGAGGGGTTGCTAAATAACGGAGCAAAGTCACTTAGTATGAGGATTAATGTTTGGGGATTGGTCATAACATCAATGTATTGAGGGATAAAAGGTTGTCTATAGATGTTAAGCCGGAGGAAGTTACAAGTATCCAATAATTTTTTTTCATTGTTTGGTTTGATTATAGATGAAGGTTAATGGAATGAAGTATTATCAAATTGCATGATCATCTATCCCGACTCTTTTATGATGTTATTACTTTGCATATGCTAGCTAGGTAGAATATTCATATTTTGTCTAGTGACAAACGATAGAACTTTACCAGTAAGTGGTCTCATCAATTTCTACAAGAACCATTGTTGAATAAGCCTTACAACTGGTGGTATAAGATCTAAGAAGTCCACGTGCATAAAATGGTAAGATGGTTTGTGTGAATCAAGAGTCGTGATAGGTTAATTCATATTCAAAGGAAATAAATGGAGTGTTGGAGAACCTTATCAACATCATTGTAATGATGTTGCTATAATTTCCATTCAAGTGGTGCGAAACTGCCAAGCGACCATTGTTTAGAATCATATTGTTCCTTCATCTAAAAGATCGAGGTTTTTTTTTTATGGTTTGGGTATTTGGATGGTGATGATTTAGTGTATAAATATGTCAAGGAGGAAAGCTCAGAGAGTGGAAACTGGATCCATTAATCCATCTCTCGTCTGACCCAACTCATCCAAATATAAAAACTAAATTTAATAGATTAGATGGATTGGGCCATTTTTTTAATGGATGGTTAATTAATGGGTCATTCGTCATATTTTTTCATCCATCCGATAAAAAAATAATTTGATCCCAATCTAAATCCTACAACCAAGTCCAACCAATAAATAAAAAATTGAATGAAACCCTAATCCTTTTTCTTTGCCTATAGCCTACTTACCTCCAGCCCTCTCTCCCCTTTCTCCCTATGCCTCCTACTCTAAGTTCTTAAAGTCATTTTGCAAATTTCACATCCCTTTCAAATCGAATCATCTATGTCCTTACCGGATCACAAAGGCTAGCATATAGTTTCAGGAATGGAGACCATAAAGGGTGCCAATATAATAAGGGGTAAAATGAAGAACATTGTCTCCAAAACTACGAGCAAGTCTACAAAGGTTTATTGTATTGCCATTGAGAAATTTGTTATTCTTATTAGGCATCGAAGCTTTGATCTATTTGTCACCGACAAATGATGAGATTGATGAAGAAGAATTTTTAAATATTCAAGTAAATTAAAATCTATCTTTATCTTGAAGGGTCTTACACTACAAAATTTAATGTGTGTGTGAGAGAGAGAAAAAAAGAGTCTTTTACAGAGAAAAGCTAAAGAGAGGGGAAAACGAATTAGGCAAGAGAAAAAAGAGATAATAAATTTAAATATAATTATGAATGGACAAA
The DNA here is from genome assembly GCA_039655645.1 of Ammopiptanthus mongolicus. Lineage (NCBI taxonomy): Eukaryota > Viridiplantae > Streptophyta > Magnoliopsida > Fabales > Fabaceae > Ammopiptanthus > Ammopiptanthus mongolicus. The sequence continues at coordinate 26,005,670 of CM077346.1, read as the reverse complement.
TTAAATATTCATCCGATAAAATATATTAGAAGATGATTTGGTTTGGGGTCAAAGCATATTCCTAAAAATTGTTGGGCTAGTCCACTAGGTTTGAGAGGTTTTTGTGCATGAAATCTACCGAGAAGCTAATAAATGTGCGAATCATTTTGCAAGTTTTAGTTCCGGAATAAAGCGTGGTTTAATAGTTATTCAAAATCCCCTTTAGATATTCATTGGTTGTTAATTTCTAGTTTAATCATAGTGCCAACTCCTACAGTTTTGAAATTGTAGTTTTGCCCATTGATTTACCTCCTAAAAAAACCAATTTAGTTGAAGTAGAAATGAATAACAACTTAATTCAAACTTTATGTACAATATCAAGAATTTCAAAAAATAGTGTGAAAAAAATGTCCTGACAATTAAAAATAGGATCGCGAAAAATATAGGAGAACACAAAATGAAAAAAAAGTACGTCTTTTTTATTTTTAGCATACTACTTAATAAGTGGAAAACTAATGTCCCTAAATACGTCCATAAAAACCTAAGCAATAGGTATGTAAGTCGCTTCGGATTGACCAATCAAGCCAATATAATTGGCTATCTGAAAAATTGAACCTAACCAATTAAATTGATCCGATTCATCGGGTCTAATTGGGTAAAATTGGATTAAACCCGACATCCATTTGTTCAAACTTCAATTTTAATATTTCCAAATCCAACGACGCAATGACACGAACCAATCACCCAATTATTATTTTTTATAACTTTTACATATAATATAGTTGTGTGTTGGACTTTTGAAGACCTTCTACATCGTTTATTCTTCCATAATTTTTTTTTTGTTTTACTTATCGTTCATCCTCACACCAGGCCACCCTCAGTCATAGCTTAGTATTGTTGTGTCGCTAGCAATTTCAACCTTCGTTTTGTGTTGACTTGATGAAACTTGTCAACCTATTAATTATTATGATAATTGCGCATTTGTTCTTATCCTCTTTTAGAGTTGGGTCTAACATTAATTCTTATAGTTGTTATGTATTATTATCGTGTTGTGTATCAACTTCAATATCAAAGTTTATGCTATTTAGATATTGACCCATACAATACTTGCTTAATCTATATTTAAATTTTGCTATTTTTCTCTTTAGGGATTAGTGCGTATCAATTGTGAAACTGTTCATTTTTTTTTCTTCCGCCAGCTGAAACTTGTTTATGACAATTATAGAAGTTTAGGCTAAATATGTTTTTAGTCCCTATAAAATGAGCGGGTTTTGGTTTTGGTCACTGTAAAATTTTTTATTTTGTTTTTATCCCTCTAAAATATGAAATTACTAGTTTTGATGCCTAAAATTTCGGTTTTGATCCCTATAAATTGTTTTTCTTTTATTTTCATCCCTCTAAAATTTAATATTATCGTTTTTAGTCCTTAGCATTCATTTTAGGGCAGATAAATATAATTCATTTTAGGGTTCTAGAAATTTTTTAGAGGAATCATATGCTAGCATGACACTACAGAGGTCATTGGATGTCACTTGGGATGACTATATGACCTTTCGTTAGACACATACGTAGTTAATGGATGTCACATAACAGTAGGGATCAAAATTAGTGATTTTAGATTTTAGTGGGACAAAAATCAAAAAAATTTTTTACAGAGATCAAAATCAAAATTCACTTATTTTACGGGACCAAAAACACATTTAACTGTAGAAGTTTTAAGCTGCATTAAAAAACAGGAAAAAAAAATCATTAGACAATCCGATCATCTACCTTGCTTCGAGTTTGATGCCTTAAAATTGATAATTGATAAATCCGAATCGAATGGAACAAACCAAATCCTTTTAATTGTTTCATATAATATAATATATAATAATATAATAATATATATATTTTCTGCCCAAACCAACTATAACCCCTACCGATCCCTGGAGATAGCTTAAAAACAAGGCTGCTAATAAAAATTGGTGGCAGGGATTCTTGACATGGCATCAAAATTTTTGAAATCCCGCCTAAACCCCTGATTTTATTTCATTTGGCATGCAATTGAATTTCAATTTCAATTTACCCAAAACAGGCCACAATAATATCTCTCTGCCTTTTCACATTTCAGGCCCTACCCATCCCAACGAAACCCTAACCTCGCTTCTTTGTGGTAAGCACCCACGGCGCATTTTTCTTCACTTTTCTTATTCTCTTACGCTGCAAAGCAATACTCATCCAATTTTCTGCAATTTCAACTGCAGCTATCATCATGAAAGGTGGAAGATCCAAGACCGAATCCAAGAGAGCCGATACCAAGTGAGTACAATTTCATTTATATATATATTTTTTTCATCGAATTTCAACTTTTTTATTTCGATTCTCATATACGGTTATACTAATACAAACTCAAAATAATAAATAATAATCATAATAATAATAATTAATGATCGGATCAGGACTCTTCAGATCTGAGATCTGGAAATTGAGAAATTGATATTTTGGATTTTATTTATTGGTTTATGCGTTGTTTTCGATTTCAGACTTGCTGTGAGTAAAAGAGGTGCCGTAGCCACCAAACCTGAAAGGAAGCCAGCGAAAGGAAAAGCCGCTAAAGACCCTAACAAGCCTAAGAGGCCTGCCAGTGCCTTCTTCGTTTTCATGTAATTTATCATCATCAATTTTTTTAACCCTAATTAATTTCTTACAAAGGTATATCTCGTATTTTTTATTCACTTTAGCATCTATTTAATAATAATCAATAAGGTAATGGTAGATAGATAGCCAATTATTCTTCCTGTTTTGTGTAATTTATATTTTTTTTGGTGTTTTCTTAAACTCGTGTGGTTATTAAAGGGAGGAGTTTAGGAAGGAATTCAACGAAAAATATCCTGAAATCAAAGCAGTCTCTGCTGTAAGTGTCTATTTGTGTTGCTATTATGTTTTGATGATTGCATGAAATCAGTTGTACTTATGAAGCTCTCAAGTAGTGAGGTTTACTGATGCATCGCTTGTTTGAATGTCTTGTTTATTTAATTTCAGGTTGGCAAAGCTGCTGGTGGAAAATGGAAGTCCATGTCTGATGCTGTATGTAGTCTGGTGTTTGTAAGGCATAGATAGTGCTTGGAGTGCTATTTGATTTATTGTTGGTATTAAAACAATGTTGTGTGGCTTTAGGAGAAAGCACCGTATGCGGCGAAGGCAGAGAAACGAAAGGTAGACTATGAGAAGAATATGAGGGCCTATAACAACAAACAGGTGTGCACATCTTTATGAATTATTATTGTTGTTATTTTTTATGTATTGGACTTGTGCAACTAATATTTTTTATGCTTTCTTTTTTATGTCAGGCTGAAGGCCCTGCTGCGGATGAAGAAGAATCTGAGAAGTCAATTTCAGAGGTGAATGATGAGGATGAAGGAGATGACGATGGAAGTGATGAGGTTTGCTCCATTCTTTTGTCAGTTGTATTAGTTTGTGGCCTTTACAGTTTTTACTTTGTAGTTACTTATTGAATTCTTGTGTGCAGGATGAGGATGATGAGTAGCGGCTGGACCAAGAATAACATTTATTTAGTACTTTATAATGATAATGATTTGATCAACTTTTGTTGTGATGGTCTGGTCATTTCCTGATAAAAATATTTCCTGCTTCTAGAAAATATAATACTGCTTTCTCAGTAAATTTGTTTTGCCCTTCCAAAAAGTGAATATTAAGGGAGCTTACCTTTATTTGTACTTTTAACATCAAGTTTTTAGCTGAAGGGCATTTATATCTTGTAGAGCTTTTATTTAGTTTTAGTTCTTGATGAATTCCGCTTACTTCTGTATCAATATCATCATCAGCTTATCTTTGCCACCCTGTTATCAATGGATGTATATATGTGATGTATTTAGAAGCTCTTCTCTGCGCTTTTGTGATTTTTTGTATTGAAAGCTAATACAATGATGGGCTAAATGCTCTTGTGCCATTGTTCTTCTATATTAGCCCCCTATGTTTATGTCATGTTTGGAAGGAGAGGAGGAAGTGGAGATTTTACTTTCAATTGTTTTTTGTTTTCTTTTTAAAAAAATAGGGCAAGGAAATGACAAATTTTTGTATGATCTTTTTATTAATATTATGTAAAATTTTCTCAATTTGAGGTGTTGGTATGAATTGCTAGGGCTCTTGATGCAAATATATTTTTTTTGCTCGCACATGTGATCTCTGTTTTGCTATTACTTGTGATATTTTGTTGATCTTTTTAGTAGGTCATTTCTTGTAAGAAAAAGTCGTGTGGTTTGAGGTCAACTGATTTTGGATATACTACTTTAGCTATATTCTGCAAGTGTATGATACGTTTATACTTCATAGAATTTGATGAAGTGTGATGTTTCTAATGTCGAGTTATATTATTTGCTTATATTTTGCCACAAGCACATTATAGTTTTTGAAATCCAAATTGCGAATCCTTCCTTCAAATTTTACTGCTATGGTTGTATACACTTGTGACCGACTGGCTGGCTACTTGTCATTTTGCATGCTTTTGGCATTAACCCGGAAGATTCGCCTTAATGGCCATGGCATTTGGTCTTGCATTGTTTTTAGCTTGCTGCTTCCTTTGTATAACTTGTGTGCCAATGCAAGCTTTTAATTTTGTGTTTGCTTCGTCTATGCTCTGTAATCCTTGGTTGTAAATTTATGTGGAATGTGGAATTGAGCTGGTGTTTATGATAGTGAAATTAGTGCTCTCATTTGATTGTTCGAGTGAGATGAGATGCTCTGGTACTGCATTTACTTTTTTCAATTTTATCAGTTATGTCCTGAGTGGAGCACTAATTGCCTATTATCTTGGTTCAGGTGGGGAGTAATAGTTTTGATAGTTCCATGGGCCATGACACCTCTCTTTGGGGATATCTTTATTACTTGTGGTGATCGCATTAAAATAGTAAGAAGTTGTTAATCATTGTCTTAATATAATAGTATCTGCAAGCATTAAAATAATAGAAAAATATAATATTAAAATTATAAATCTAAACCAAGCAGAAACAAAACATTGTTTGTTTGAGCAAAGTTATGAAAGATTTGTGCTATTAAGCGCGAATGCATAAACGAGCCAAGGATACGATATGTGCATGTGCATATGATAGACTTTGATAGTTATAAAATGCTATATTGTCGAGGTGTAACATTTAAAATTACCAAAATATTTGTATGAAAATCCAAATTATATATATATATATATATGCACACACAAATTTAAAGCAATATAATAAATACAGAAAGTTCCCCTTGAGCCTTTGAGGTTGTAGCATTTTCGAGTAAATATTTAATTTGGTTCCTGAAAATGTAAGGTTATATCAACTTAGTTCATCACATTATCAATATTTCAAAATGATCATTGTAATTGTAAATTATAGCAAATATATTCTTGATATTATTCACTTAGTTTTAAATGTATGTCTGATATTATCCACTTAATGTCATTATAGTCCATGTAAATATTAATGAAGGGACGAATCTGATTAACTTTCTACAATTTCAAGGATGATTTTGGAATATTGATAATGTGGGGGACTAAGTTGATATGACCCTATAATTTTAGGGATCAAATTGAATATTTATTTAGCATTTGGCATGTGATAGTACTGGAAGATAAAATAATCGAGTATTTGTACCACAAAATGCCTGAAAATAAAATGATGATTTTTTGTACCAGAAAAATGATGCTTTGGATTGTGTTCAAAACTTATTTTCGTTTGGATTTATGAGATTAAATGTGTTAAAATTAGTTTCTGAATTTTATTGAGGTGTTGACTGAAGTACTAAGTTAGAATTTTCTTTTTTTTTTGAGTTTTTTTATATTTTTTTTAAAGTTATTATATTTTAACATATATCTATGGATATTCACTGATATTTGTGGATATTCATAAATCTATTAAAAAATTGGAGGACTACTACTTGTATGTCCCGTCTCATTTACATCCCTATATGTAAGGGTGGGAAATGAATACGTTTCGTAATATAATTTATTTGATAATAAAATACTTCATGCCTCAAACCTTATTTCAGGTTTTGGGTGGAGGGCCGATTCTCTCGTTCTTAAGGTCCGGTGTAGTAGACCACTACTCATAGGTTCCATCTTAGTGTAGGGCCTCCCCTAAGTCCACTGGAAGTCTGGAACCAAGTACAAACAGTAGATATACACATGTTTTATATATACTAGAAATATGATTATTTATTTAATCATTGTGATTTCCTCCTTGTAGTAACAGTTAAAATATATATACTAAAAATATCTCGAAATATCTAATATAATATTTATCAAATACTGGTCTGATTTTTTTTTTTTTAAGTTATGAGTGCTTTTTAATCGGATATATTCAATTAGAATTTTAAAAGATTTTCAAACCTATTTTGAGACATAAACTTTATGATATTTAATTAAGACTTTTAAAAAATGTAAATAAATTCTGTGTTAAAGAGATAACATAAATAACCTAATACTTTAAAAAGTTGTGAACTCAAGTAGTAGGAGTCTATATATCCATTTCTTTTATATATTTAATATTTTTTGTGTAACATGATATAAGTACAAAATATCCATATCGTTAGCAGTAATTAATCTCTGTCGGATAACCTGCTGGACACAGAAGGTGAATTCTTTCCTCCAACAAGGTTTTTTGATTTTCTCCATATACAAGAGTCAGGATTCGAACCCTTGATCACTTGCTAAAGGTAGATTTCTTTACCACTCAAACTAACCAAATGTTGGTATCCATTTTTTTTTTATATGATTTGCCGATTTACATGCATATGGACATGGTAGAAATTGTGTTTTTTCCTCCTTCAGGGCTAATTTTTTTTTTTTATCGAGCATTTAAATGATTTATTACGATTACAACTTTACAAGTTTCGGCCTAATTGCTCTTATCAAGCATTTAAATGATTTATGTACCTAAAACATTCATTAATACTCTGAAATTGACATACTTGTTTTTTTGTTGGTAAATAACGTTAGTAATTAAACAGAATATAGACGTATTTTGAGGAATATACACTTCATGAAATATGGGTGTTTCACAACCTATCCGAGGAGTTTTTTCCCCCTAATATTAAACCCTCCTCCCATTCCCTTAGATTGTGTTTGGATGGATAAAGTGAGATAGTTGGTAATGGAGTGAGATGATAAAAAAGGTTTGCTCCATTGTTTGAGAGTTCATTCATTAATGGAGTGGAATAGCTGAGGATGGTAACTCCCCATCCCATCCAAACCCTCTCATTTTCATACCATCCAAATTGAAGGTTTGGAATTTTCTTTCATTCTCTCGTTAAACTTTCAAACGATAAAATGATATGTTTTTATCTTTTCACTTCACTCCGTTACTAACCATTTTATTATTAATCATTCTACTCCATCTTCTTCAAAACTCCCAAACATCGTCTTTTTCTTTTTTGTAAATCCGCCCCCTGATTTGCTTATATGTATCCATTTGAACAAGACATGAAAACCCCACATCCCTGTCATCTCATCAACTTTTGTCAATGGTCATAAAACACCTCATCTCGAAGCCTCAATCATATCTTTTTTCATCCACTTCCACTATAACAAACACAGTCACCCAAGAGCCTCACTCAACCAACTTCTCTGCACCTAGAAAGATTGGGATTGTGTCAACTTTGAACTATAATCTAAAACTTTTAACCCTTTTTATTAAAGATTTATAAAATCTCAAATGAAAAAGAAAAACGGGGAGTAAGTATGGAATAAGATGCAAACCAAAATGAAGATTCAGAAATAAAGTGCTGCATTGTTGCCATAGACTTGTATACCTCATGTATCATGTATTTGATCAAAGTGAAAATGACTTTTAATCATCCATAACTACAACAGTTAACTCTCCTAATTATGTTATTAGTCATCATTTAATTGTATAAAATGCTTATTCTATTTTTCAGAAGACTTGTAATCATTGGGTGGTATGAAAAATAGTATTATATTCTTTTTTTCTCTCCTTCATGAAGTCCCATTATTAATTGTTTGGAAAAATGGGAGAGGATAACCAAAGGCAATTCTTAAAAATTTGTACGAAAGTTGATTAGAATAATCAATTTAATGTTGCATGCCCCAATGAAGAGTAGCACATATTTTCAATTGAAAAATAGCAAAACCGCTCTTCAAATATTTACTGCTTGAAAACAAGACAGATGGCTCATATCCATAAGCTAGAGAAAAAAAAAGAACATATCCTAATAAATATGTTATAGCAAGTAAGGAGGTCTCATCTTGGAACATAAATTACTAGAGATCCAACATATTTATCCTTCCTAAAGTTTCTTTTTTACCATAGAAAAAAAGAAATAACATAGCTTCAACTTCAAAATGGACGTAAAACTGTTCTGTTTCGTGCAGTCACATCCACTGACAAAACAATAGAGAAGCCCAATAGAGAATCCCCTTCTGGTAAATTAAACAAAACCAAACAAACCAAGACGGATGCAGAGATTGGGGCATTGAAGACTAAAATCAATTTCAGTCACTGATTAGTGAGGCTAAACATAAAGGAACTTAACTTTTGCTGTTTGTGATGCTCGTCCCATCTGTAACAAATCTTGTGAAATACTTACTAGTGTAGGTGTATCTAATTGTTTTCGGCCAACACCAACCTTGAAAGTAAGGATCTCCAATGATGAGGAATTTGCAAGTAGAAACCGTATCAAGTTCAGTGCATGCTCATAGGCAGTTCCAACTGTGATATTCACTTTCCGAAGCTGACTAAGGCAACAACTATTGCAATGTAACGCCCTCAGATGGTCCGGCACTGGGGCCTCAACCACACTAGAGCTCTATATATAGAGAGAATCAGACCCAAAAGATAAAACATTAAAAAAAAAAAAAAAAAAAAACTAAGCTTAGGTCTTATCACTCACATTTAGTTTGAGAGGATATTCTGGTTCCTTTAAAACAAGTTCGACCAGGATGGAAGAACTTTTAAGTAAAGAAACGATAAACAAAATTTCTCTTGATTGACTGAAATCCACACCATCCAATTTCAGATATTTTAAAGAGTTGATTGACTTTTGCAGCGTTTGCATAATGATACCTGTAGACAAGATCTATGCATCCAAACAACAAAGCTATGAGATATTTGTATACATCCAACTAGAATAACACAACTTTCTACATATAAGACAGGGCACAATATAAAGATACAACCGTCACTCAAAATGCAATGCTTTTTCTCTTTCCGACCATCAATAGATGAGTAAGATATGGGGTTAGAAAATCAAATCATGTGGTCAAGCTAGGTGGAGGTGATGTGAAAACTGTAAAAAATGAGATCATAGATTCAGAATCAAAGACACTATCATGCATGATGTACAGTTAGTCCTTGGTTTCACTTTCATGAAACATATCTTAGTAGCTGCCACCCCTTTGTGGAAAAAGCACTCCTAGTTGGATTGTGTATTTAGAGAGAACAGATCCATATGTTAAATGTATTATTATGTTGTTCTACAATTTTATATAAATCTACCATGCTAGCATAAGGGCAACCAAATCATATCCAACTGAACTACAATAAATAGACTTATATCAGTGATGTTGTATTCTAACCTTGATGTAATTGTAACATCCACTGTTCATACAAAGCTTCTCAATTTTCGGCATGCCTTTGATGAAATCAGAGACATTGACTTGGTCAAATTTCTGACTACAACTTGCTATATAGAGTGTCAGATCAGTCAAATTCTTTGCATTCTTAAAACAAAGTGTCTTGATATTCTCATCACCTTCTATGCATAATACTTTGAGATTTGGGGCAGATACATGAATACAATCAAAACCAAAACAGAATGAAATGGTGAGCACGTTAAGTACCGGACAACCAGAGATCAGTCTCTCAAGTGCACCATAGTCAATTGCGATATCAATCAAGTGAAGCTCGAGCAGACTTTTAAAGCCACAGAAATTGGGCGGAAGTGACAATCCAAAATGTTCAAGTTTCAAGTAAGTCAGTCCTTGACAAGAGAAGAGTTGAGATGGCATTTCACAATAAACATTCAAGTGCAGGATCTCAAGATATTTAATGCCATTCCTTGATAAAAACAGAATCCAGTTAGAAAGGCACGTGATTTCTCTCTGGTACCAATAAGGGATCATAAGAGTAAACTTAGATACCGGACCATTGTGGAGCAAAAGAATTTTTGTGATAATACTAGGAGTTTCAGGCTCTTCATTATCTCCAACATAAAAGTATTCAAAAAAATCAAGTCCAAACTCAAGTTGTGGGACTGAAACCCACATAGACCTCCATTTCCTTGACAGAATACTGGTCCTAACAACATCTCGGATGGGCAAATGCTGTAGGATGTCATCCATAACATTACTTGGTAGGTCACTGATTCTATCAATGTGATCACCACGATTAGCCTTCATGATGATTGATGCCCCAAGTGATAAGTAAACTAAAAATTAAAGCAGATAGTATATATTTATTATCAACATTGTAGAAGTACAATAAGTACATGCATCATATTCAACCATTTATAAACACTCCTAGAGGGAATATACGCATGGATCTCTGATACCTTGATAATTTTATTTCTTTAAAAATCTCTTAATTTGCTCGATCTCCTTTATCAAGACCTTATAATCAGCATTATATCTAAACTCCAAAACTAACAAAGGCAACCTATATTGTGAACGCGGAAAGAATGTGCTTTGGCTTGCTTAAAATGCAGTTCCCCATATTTGTTTACAAACCTAATTTAGAGGACACAAAAAACAATTTTACCAAGATGCTTTAACTCATCTCCGTGTTCATTCTACGTCTGAAAAAGAAAAGAAGTGGTGCTAAACTCATGAAACTTGCATTGAAAACAAACAAACTTTTTAAATAAATTTCCAGTAGCATCATTCCCTTCAATAAAATAGAAATTGTGGTTTATAACATAAAATGATCGTTATGCGGTGCATGGTTTAAAAACAGGAAGCAGAAAAGTCCAAAGCTTTATACCGAACGAAATCTAAAAGTCAGGGCCTCCAACGAATGTTGTAGAATATCATGTTGAAAGAAGTGGCTAAAAAGGCTGAAGAATTTATCTGAAATAGACTCACAAGATAAGCAAATCAAGTTGGCGAAAATTGTCAATGCTGACAGCGTGTTACAGTATTTACATTCCAAAAACCGTCACATAGAGGAGAAAGTAAGAGATTACCTGAGCAACGCAAGAAAATGAATGAGTTGAGATAATAACTCTGCACCTCTTTGCTGCGCGGTTGGAATGGGTAAAGCTAAAGGGAAAAACCATAATGCACTGGTGAGTTTCTTATAAACAAACCAACCCCAATATTCTTTTTTTTTTTTTGTACAACCCCAAGATTCATTATTACTATACTATATAATATAATTTCACGATTTGTTTGGACAGTATTCCCGCCCAACACTATATCATAATTTCAAAAAAAATTCCACCAAAAGAGAGGAAGTTTTTACATTTTTGCTAATTGAAACACTTTGGTGGGGGGTTTCTTTAGTATCTTATCTTATAATAGGTAATATAGGTTGATTGGTCGTATACGTTTATATAATTTTTTACATCGGTCTCATAATTTTTTTTTCTTTTCAAATTGATCCTATACGTTATATTTTCTTTCCACGTTAGTCCTTTCCGTCAATTTCGACATAACGCCGTTAGTTTTGAGCTGACGTGGCCATGATATTAATGTGACATGTGGCTCTTGATATAACGCCGTAAGGTCGAAATTGACGGAAATGACTAACGTGGAAACGAGACATAACGTGTAAGACTAATTTTAAAAAAAAAAAACTTATGGAACCGATGTGAAAAATTAAATAGACGTATAGGAGCAATCAACATATTTGGCCTATCTTATATGATTCTTATAAGAGAAATGTCAGTGACACACTCTCTAACACCATCTTTTCAACACACACTCTTCTATTAGTTGAAATTCATGTGGGACCCACTTGAATTTTGTAGGACCCACATGAATTAGTGGGATCCATATGAATTTCAACCAATAGGAGGGTGTGTGTTGGAAAGAGAGTGTTAGAGAGTGTATTGCTAGCATTTATCTTCTTATAAATATCATTCCCCATAATATTATAATTAGGAGTGTTATTTCTAAACAAATTTTAAAACATGTTTGTTTAGTATTTGATTTGATATTTTTGAAAAATAGTTTTTTCAAAAACATGTTTGGTAGTTATTTTCTACTCTTTTTTTTATGTTTATTTTCATTCTCATGCCATGGGAAAATAATATACTCACCCCTTGTGGTGAGAATAAAAATGAGGGAGATCATGAGAATATGGCTTTCATGAGAATTAATCTTAAGTAGGAATATTTTTCAAAAACTTGTAACAAACGTGTAAATATCTTATTCTCATATCCAAGTATTGTATTGAGGAATAGCTTATGAAACCTTGAAACGAATGCACTCTTTTCTTTCACTTCATATGGGTTATGTTTGAGAGTTTTGGAAAAGATGGAGTAAAGTCGTTAGTAATTGAGGGGTTAGTAATGGAATGAAGTGGAGTAGCAAAAATATATCAACCCATTGTTTGGAGGTTTAATGAGGTAATCCCAAACCTCCTAATTTGGAGGTTATAAAAATTGGAGGTTTGGATGTGATGAAGTGGTTTGGGAGGTACCTCTCTCTCCAATTCCTTCAATTTCAATTGAGTTTCTTTCTTCTTTCTTCTTTAGGTGGGTGAGTTATAGTGACAAAGAGCCTGTTTGGCAAGGCACTTCAACGAGTTTATAGCAGATGAGAAAGTAGCCCTGTTTGATAAGCGCATCTGTCACGAGCTTATAGAGTTTTTTCACGAGCTTATAGCGTTTTTTCCAGACGCTACTTGAAGTAGCGTTAGAGCTTATACCTTATAATGTTTCATTTTTCTTTTCACTTTTATCCTTATTATCTTCATTTAATTCTACATTTATTCTCTTCTCTCTCTTTTATGTAAAATCATTAATGAAGATGTTCTTTTATGTCATTTTATATTTTTCAGCTAGTTCAATCACTAGTTTTACCAGACACTTTCACAGAAAATAAGCTAGCTTATCCGCTATCCGCTATCAGCTACCTCATCCGTTATCCGTTATAAGCTATCCGCTATCGGCTAGCTTATTTGTTAAAAACTAATTTTATCAATCTGGCTCAAAAGCAATACTCCATCAGGGACGTCGAAGCAATTCGAACTAGAAGGCTTGAGGATGTGTGCCAACTTGGCTACGATAGGGTATATATACCCTTCCTTGCACCAACTTTCATGTTTCAGATATTTTTATTGTTTCAGTTTCAAGGTTTTTTGTTTTTTAACTGTAACAGATTATTCTCTTTCAATGTGGACTGGGGGAGAATGCAAACTATGTTATATTTTATTGCTTCTTTGTGCCCAGGCTGCATTGGATCACCTTTCTCGGGGTATGCCGTTCTTGCTGAAAATTGATAGAGTTTTTTATTTCAGTTGTCACCCTCATTATAGTCAGTAGATAAACGTCTTTAGAATGTAAATAATATATGCATCATAGTCCGCTAGATTCACAAGAGAAGGCGTATATTGTAATAATACTGTTCAGTGTAGCTCTAAACTCTGAAGTACTTTACTGAAGTTTCTTTCATGGATAGATTCATGACTCATTTCATAATTATCACAGCTATATTATATGCTAAAATAGGAGTCTGAGAAGGAGTTTGATAGGTTATTTGAAGAAATGGATAATTTGCTCAGATCTGAAGAAATTGATTCCTTGGTAAGTCTCCTTTTCCTAGCTGAAAGACTGAAGAAAAATACAGAAGATTTTATTTCAGTTCCAGTTATTAATTTTCAAGAACATTTAACTTTGATTTTTATGTTTTTATGTGCATTATATGTGTAAGTGAATGAGTAGTGAGTGCAAGAATGGTACTAGAGTTTAGGCTGGCAGGTATTATTATCAATATTAGTGTGTGTTATGTTCTGGATGAAGAGTGTATGGATCACGGATTTTCGGACGATTGTTATTTCTAATAACTTGGCTATGTCCTAATGAAGATCATTTACAGTTCTGCAGTAAAAACCATTTGGGTTTTGGTTTAATCTTCTTAGATGTTTAAGCATTTTTCGGGATTGATCCTAATAATATATATGATAATCAATAATCAATTGGATTTGTAAAAGTAAAAGTAAGTAGATATTAATAAGAACTTCACATGTTATTATCTGCAGCCCGCAGGTTGTAGGAACTATTTGTTATGGCCTGTATCCCAGAATTTGCTCTATTTTGTAGGAACTTAATTTGTCCCCTCTGTGCTGCTATTTCCTTTGCCAAATGTAGCATCAAGTATATTCCTTAAAGAAATGCGTAGTTTCTCGGCCTCTACTCCTGTCCTTTGCCTCATGAGATAGTCAGCTGTGAGCATGTTACTTAAATGTTAAATGAAAGCCTTCTTTCTTTTCTTAATCATGTGCTCACTTATTTTGTTGACACGCAAACCATGTTAAACTATATTTTGTTATCATCATTTGTGCTACAATCAAGTTTGATTGATGGTTTTCATTTATATGGGTATTTGGCCACAAAATCACCATTTCATAGTTATGCTCTTTGTAAGAGATGCGATTAGGTGGTTGCACATGTTTTATTGTGTCCACGCTTCTTCTATAGAAAAATAATAAACAAAATGTGTTGAGCCAAATATTGAAGAGAATAATATGACCTCTTGGTTAACTGAACCATTTTTTGGTTTCTCAATTTGATTTTGCTACACACATGTACACCAGGACTACCATATATGTGTCTCCTTGAGTTTGTATCTTTCGCCTCGTATGTACAAGATGCATTGCCGCCAAAGGAGATGGATCCTGCCGAGAAACACTGCAAAATTGGCGGATATAGTGTTATGCTTGGGGACAAGGTAATTATGGCATACATATATGCAATTCCAAATTTGTAAAATTTTAGTAGTAAGGCATCGACTCATACCCAAAATACAATGATGAAATTAGAAGAACATTATGAATTCTCATATACAGAAACAAAGAGTCATGCATGAAGTTTCAAAATTTGTTGAGAGTTTGAAACACCCCTTGGTGGGGGAAAATGGAAACAAACAGCTGCCATAGATCGTGTGGTCGAGCTTCAGCGTGGGAGTGGACAAGATTGACTTGGAGAGGTTGCGGATTTAACCGTTGGTTTGGTTCTTGCTGTGTTGAGGTGGATTTGCGAGTGTGATCGCTATGTTACAAGTGGAAAATGGAAGCAGGGTGATTACAAGTTGACCACTAAGGTAACTAACTAACTAACTAACTAAACACGAGTAAATACTTAATTTGGTACCTGAAATTGTAGGGTCGTATCAACTTAGTCCTCCACATTATCAATATTTCAAAATGATCCCTGAAATTGCAGAAAATTAATCAGATTCGTCCCTCCATTGATATTTGCATGGACCATAATGACATTAAGTTGGTAATGTCAGGGATGCATTTGAAACTAAGTGAATAATGTCAGGGATGCATTTGCTACATTTTGAAATTCCAAGGATCATTTTGGAATATTGATAATGTGGGGGACTAAGTTGATACGACCTTATAATTTCAGGGACCAAATTGAGTATTTACTCAACTAAACACCCTTTGCTTCAGATTTTTTATTCTCTTCATCCAAATGTGTTCTTCTAACTCAAAATTTGATGGCGGAGCTCAACGCGTTCAGATCTGAGTTTGTTGAAGGCGACCGGTGAGAGCGCCGATGCCTGATACAGAGGTGACGAAGAAGACGGATGTGGGTTCAGATCTGTAACACTGCAACATCTTCATTTTTACAATGGTTCATTTTTTATTTGGTTTATTTTGGATGGTAATGTCTTGGCTTGGGCTGTTCATCTTCGTGTTCTGGGATTTGATGATTTTCATGTTCTTGATGTTGTTGTGGATTGTTCATGTTCATTTTCTGATTTTATCATGATTTTCTGGATTTCTAAGTAAGAGACGAAATTAAAGGTAAAAAAAGTGGCGGTCGAAGACTGTGTGGATGAAGAGTTGAGAGAGGGAACGAAAATGAAAAAAGAATCCTGGAAGTCGAAGAAGGTATGGACGCAGAGTCAGAGAGAGGGGGAAATAAATGACACAAAAAAATAGGTGTGGACATTGCATGGTGACATTTGGTGGGACTACTTAATCCAATGTTAATTAAAAATAAAGCACTGTGAGCGACATGTATTGGTTCATAGGACCAGAGAAACCCTACCTGAACCCAATTTTGGTTCATCTAACCCCAATTATAAACCTGGGAAATTACTCTTGATTGATTGAAATCCACACCATCCAATTAATCCAGGTATTTTTAGGAGTTGATTGACTTTTCCAGCGTCTGCATAATGATACAATAGACGAGTAAGATAAAGGGCTTAAGAAAATCAAATCATGTGGTCATGCATGCTAGGTAGAAGTGACGTGAAAAACTCTCAAAAATGAGATCCGAGATTCAGAACCTAAAGACATATCATGCATGATGTCATTTAACTGTTAGTACTTGGTCCTTGGTTTCACTTTCATGAAACATAGCTTAGTAGCTGCCACCCTAGTTTAGTAATGTTATTATATTATTTATATTATTATAACTTATAATAAGGACCACCTCGAGGGACCATGGTAAAACTGCGTCTACAGTGCGTCACTAGTTTTTTGAACATTTCCAAAAGTACTGGAAGAAAAGCACTATCGTAAAACATACTGTACAAAAATGCTAAACCACAATGAGTCAGATTGCGTCAACCGTTCAGAATTGTGTTCCACAAAAAAATGTACCAACAACCACCCGTTTAAAACTTGTTGTACGGAAGTTTCACTACAATAAGGATTAGGATGTGTTTGGAAAAGCTTATAGAAAGTTTATAAAAATAACTTGTGATAACTTATTTTGTTGGTAACTGTGACATCCTTTTGGGCCACCAAAACGGGTTCATACTTGGTATCCATGTATTGCTGGGGGTGAGCAGTGGTGGCAGATCTTGAAGGCCCGGACAAGATGTTAAAAATTGATCCCAAAATACTAAAACACCATAAGCTCTGCATTTTGTACAGGATACAGCTTACAAAATTTTAAAATGTCATATAGAGCCAAAGTAATAAAACAATCAATAAAAATATTCAGTTCCATGAGTCACCTCTCCAACATCAGCTGAACTTTTTGGATACCTTGTAAGCTTGCTAGCACAAGGTGCAATATAATTTTCTTCTTCAATGAGGTTTATGAATGGTGTCATCATGGGCTTTCTCCTTTAATTCCTTTAGTTAAAGACGTTGGAAGGCTTGATAAATGATCTAAAAAATGAGCAGAGGCCTCGATTATCGTGGAATTAGAGTTGTCATCCTTAGATTAACCAGGGCTACTAGGATAAATGCCGACATCTAAAGAAGGGGTTTCCTTCACAATGGAGGTTTCTTCATTTGTCATTGCCAAAGATAATTCCCCACTGAACCTGTAAGAGAGTATTATGACAGTTTAACGATTTAAAAATGGTTCCTATTTTATTGAAGTTTAGATGATTGCAATTTGATGGTATAAGAAACCACCACTTTTATCAAAACTATTTTACCTCATAAAAGAAGAAATTTATTGTCTAGATGCAATAACCATCAAATCCTATTAGGTAGAGTCGGCTATTATTAAGGATCAAACAATTTTACAGGCCTAATTACTTATCCAATTAGGCATTAGATTTGAAACTAATACTCTGAAAATAACATCCTTGTCATAACATCAGTAATTAAGATCAGAATATAAAGGTGCATGACGCTGGTAAAATACACTTCATCTTATAATATGGAGGTTTCACAACCTATCCCTAAAGAATATTTGCTAATATTAAACCCTCCTCACATTCGCTTAAGGTTTTGAAAATATATTTTTTTTTGGCTAAATTATTCTTTTGGTTCCTTATTTATTTTAATTTATTCAATTTGATCTATTTTAAAAATGTTCAAGTTGGTCCCTTATTTACCAAATGTTAAGCAATTTGGTCCTTTCGGTTAAGTTTCACTGTTAAGTTGAATAAATTAAAACAAATAAGGGACCAAGTTGAATAAATTAAAAAAAAAAACAAGGCATCAAGTTGAATAAAATATAGGGACCAAGTTGAATAAATTAAAACAAATGAGGGATTAAAAGAGTAACTTAGCCAGTACTTAACGGTGAAACTTAACGGAAAGGACCAAATTGCTAACGTTTGACAAGCAAGGAAACAACTTAAACATTTTTAAAATAGAGAGACCAATTTGAATAAATTAAAATAAATAAGGGACCAAAAGAGTAATTTAATTTTTTTTTTTTTTTTTTTTTTGTAATTCATCCACTGATTTGCTTATGTACCCATTTGAACAAGATAAAAAAATCACCCATCCTTATGATCTCATCAACTGTTGTCAATGGTTTTAAAGTACTTCATCATCCGGAAGCATCATTCATCTCTTCTTTCATACACTCCCACTGTAACAAACATAGCCAATCAAGAACCTCACTCACCCAACTTCTCACTCAGATTGAGATTGTGCCAGCTTTCAACTATAATCTAAAACTGATATAACTTCTATTAAATATTTATATAATCTCACATTAAAAAGGAAAATGGGGAATAGTATGGAATAAGATGAAAACCAAAATATCGTAAGATTTGGAAATATGGTATTGCATTATTGCCGCAAACTTAAATACCTCCACTAGTGTGTATGTTTTTTTTGGTGTTTTTTACCTACTGTAACATGTATTTGATCAAATGAAAAGGTTTAATTAAGTTTTTACTTCCCGAAAGCATTTTTTTTCATTGGTTTTGGTTCCTGCAAGTTCCAAAACTTTGGTTTTCATTCCTGCCATCACTATCCATCTGTTAAGTGTTGACATGGCTAACGAACCATCACGCTAACAGTGTTATGTAGTGTAATTTTATAATATTTAATATAATGTATAATTAAATATTAAATTTTTACATTCGTTTATAATATATAATATCACAGAGGTATTCGGAAACTCTAAAAACATTCTTGAATGTTGTTATTTCAGTCTTTCATTCATTTAATAAAAGTATGAAAAACAAATAATAACATTATAATAAAAATAAAAATATTATAATAAACTACATAGTAATATTGACGTGACGGTCCGCTTGCTTCGTCAACACTTAACGGATGAATAATGATGACAGGGATTAAAACCAAAGTTTTGGAACTTATAGGTATCAAAACCAACGAAAAAAAGTGCAGGGACCAAAACCAAATCTGACTCACTTTTCGAAGGACTAAAAAGTTAATTAAACTAATGAAAAATGACTTAAATTTACACCATTCCGAACTACAACAGTTACCTCTCCTAGTTATGTGATTAGGTCATCATTTAATTGTCTAAAATGCTTGTTCTATTTTCAGAAGATTTATAGTTAAACCGCTGTATCAAAATAGTTTTATAAATTCTTTTTTCTTACCTTAATTAAAACCGTATGCAGCGTACCTTCAGTTTACAAAAATGGGAGAGAGAATATTTGTCTCTTGCAGAACCAAAGTCAATTCTTAAAAATTTGTAACAGAAAGTTGAATTGAATATTCAATTTAATGATGCATACCCCAAAGAGTGGGATCCGGATTCTCTCCTGCACTCCACTCTCCAGCCACTCTCCAGCAATTAGATCTGGACCGTCCATTCAGATCTAACCATCCAGAAAAATTAAACAATTGTAATATTAAAAAATTAAACAAAAGTTAAAAAACCCAAATTAGAACCTCTCTCTCCCAATCATGTAGCATTGTAGTCTGTCCCTATCTTCACCCCCTCCTGCAACTTGGTTCACTACCGCCATTACTGGTCCATGTGCATATGTCACAGTTGCTTGCAAATAATACTTGTCCAGGTTTTGTTCATCAAATTGTAGAAATCGACTTAAAACTTTGTTTTTTTTTCATTATTTGTGGGAAAAAAAAATTAATACAACAATATTGAGAGGATGAATGGTGCATAATAATAGAAGAGGAAGACAACCATTTTTGCGCTGAAATTGTGGATTTGGATTGGTTTCTTGTGCTATATGTTGGAGCTAAAGCAAATTTAACAGCACATGATGCAAGGCGGGAGTTTACTTGAAGGCTGGCTGTGAGTAAGATGGTGCAAGGCGGTGGCAGTTGATGTGATTACCATAAACGGCGCGGCGGGGGTTGGCGGTGACGGCACTGCATCTACGGCGGAGATGGGAGAGAGACGCGTGAAGGGAGAGAGAACGAGACCTGGGAGAGAGAGACAGTGACGTCGAGGGGTGGCTGGCCGTAAACGCCAGCATCTTACCTCCACGGCGGCGGGTTGACGATGGTGAGACAATTGTAAATGGTGTTTGACGGTGGTAAAAAACAAGAGACCACGATGGAATGTTCCAAATCAGTTTTTTAAAAAGGATTGTTTGAATTTTTTAATGTTTAAAAAATTCTTAATTTTTTGGACCGTTAGATTTCTGTGTACGATCCAGATCTACTGCTGGAGAGGAGATGGAGACACAGGGCTGGAGAGAATCCAAACTCCGAAGAGTGGCACATGTTTTCAATTGAAAAATTGCACAAACATTAATCTTAAAACATTCAGTACTTGAAAATGAGACAGATATACATATCCATAATCTACAAGAGAAAAAATTAAGACATCACAATAAGTATGTTATCTACAATGCTTTCCATCATCAGGAGGATAGAGGATGTGTTTCACCAAGAAAAGTCTTTCATTAAATGATTCCTTGAGTTGGCCACTTCCCAGAGGAGTTATAGCATGTAAGGTCTCATCTTGGAACAAAATATTACTAACATATTTATCCTTACTAAAGTATTTCTTTTTTACCATAGAAAAAGAAAAAAAACTTAGCTTCGACTTTAAAAGGATGTAAAACCGTTCAGTTTCATGCAATCACATGCACTTTCTAGAGCAAAACCCAATATAGAAGCCCCCACTGGTAAATAAAACAAAACCAAACAAACAAAGATACATGCAAAGATTGGGGCATTGAAGGCTAAAATCAAATTTAATCACTGTTCAGTAGGGCCATCATCAAGGAACTTAACTTCTGCTCTTTGTGATGCTCGTCCCATCTGTAGCAAATCTCGTGAAATATTTAATAGTATAGATGTGTCTGATTGCTCTAGACCAAGACCAACCTTGAATGTAAGGATCTCCAATGATTTGGAATTTGCAAGTAGAAACCGTTTGAAGTCCAATGCATGCTTATAGGCAGTTCCAACTGTGATATTCCCTTTCCGAAGTTGACTAAGGCAACAGCTATTGCAGTGTAAATCCCTCTTATGGTCAGGCAGTGGTGCCTCACCGACACTAGAGCTCTACATACATACATACATTATGTAGAGTCAAAATCTGACACAAAAAGAAAAAACAAACAAACAAACTAAGTAGCATAGGTCTTCTTACTCACCTTTATAACAAGTTCACCAAGGATGGAACAACTTTTAAGTAAAGAAACAATAGACAAAATATCTCTTGATTGAATGAAATCCACACCATCCAATTCCAGATATTTTAATTGAAGTAGCTTTTGCAGCGTCTGTATAATGATGGCTGTAGACAGGATCTATGCATCCAAAGAGCAAATTAAACTACGAGAAATTTGTACACGTCCAACTAGAATAACACAACTTTACACATATAAGACAAGGCACCAGAATATAAAGATCCAACCGTCAGTCAAAATGCAACTGTTTCTCTTATTGACTAACAATAGATGAGTAAGATAAAGGGTTTAGAAAATCAATTCATGTGGTCAAGCTGGGTAGAAGTGATGACGAAAACTGTAAAAAAAAAATGAGATCAGAGATTCAAAATTAACCTAAGACATATCATGCATGATGTACTGTTAGTGTCACCAAGGACTAACAGTACTAATTAGCTATGTTAAACAGTATATGTTCTCTCTAATTACACAATTCAAATGGAGTACCGTTAAACAGATTATTTTGCTGTTATCGAGTTTTATATAAATCTACCAAGCTATATAGCATAAGGGCCACCATATCATATCCAACTGAACTATAAACATAACAATGCTATTATTGTATTCTAACCTTGATGTGATATTTTCCCCTCGGACAAGGACTCTTAATTTTGGCAAGCCTTTGATGAAATCAGAGAAACTGACTTTCACAATGTTATCATGCCTTCCCATAACGAGTGTCAAATCAGTCAAATTCTTTGCTTTCTTAAAACAAATCGACTTGATATCCTCACGACTTTCTATGCATGACTTTGAGACTAGGGGCAGAGACATGAATACAACCAAAATCAGAACATAGTGAAATGGTGAGCATGCTAAGTACGGGACAACCAGAGATAAGTCTCTCAAGTGCACCAGACTCAGATCTAATATCAATTACACTCGTGTTTGGTTTCACTTGTGAAGACATCAAAAATGCTTCTATCACTGTCAAACGTGATTTTGATAAAAACAAAGGTATTTGGTTACTATCTGACAAAATTGATTTTGCCTTGAAACGTGATTCTAGTAGAAGCTACAATTTGCAGCTTCTGAGTTGAATTGAAAAATTTACACTGAGTGTGTGTTTGGTTTTATTTCTGGAGACATCAGAAGTGCTTGTGCCACTGTCAAACGTGATTTTGGTAAAAACAAAGGTGTTTGGTTACTATCTGACAAAATTGATTTTGCCTTCAAGCATGATTCTAATAAAAGCTATAATTTGTAGCTTCTGAGTTGAATTGAAAAATTTACACTTAGTTTTACATCAAACGTGCTTTCAAAATAAAAATATTCAAACATAAATCAATTCACTTCAAACTCAATTGTACTGAAATCAATTCTACATAATTAATTCTATCCAAAATCATATTTGTCAAACGCTCATCCAAACACACACTGAGTTTTACATCAAACTTGTTTTCAAAATAAAAATATTCAAATATAAATCAATTCACTTCAAACTCAATTGTACTGAAATCAATTCAACATAATCAATTCTATCCAAAATCATATTTGTCAAGCGTTCATTTAAATATACAGGCCGATTTTGCCTTGGACTACTCTCCAGTAGTCGTCAGGAATATTAAAAGTAAAGGTAGATATCGGACCATTGTGGAGCAAAAGAATCTCTGTGATAATACTAGGAATATCATGGTCAATAATATAGCTGTCTAAACAGTTATCAAAAAAATCAAGTCCAAACTCAAGTCGTGGGACTGAGACCCACATATACCTCCATTTCCTTGACAGAATACTGGTCCTAACTACATCTCGGATGGGCAAGTACTGTAGGATTCCATCGATAACATTACTTGGTAGGTTACTGATTCGATCAATGTGAACACCGCGATTAGCCTTCATGATACCCCGAGTGATAAGTAAACTAAAAATTCAAGAAAAGAGTACTATACATTATTCTCAACATTATAATAAAAGTACAATAAGTACATGCATTATATTCAACCATTGATAAACACAGACTGAAACACCTCCAGAGTGAATATATGCATGGATCTAGGTCACCTTGATCTTGATACTTATATTTCTTTAAAAATCTACTTAAAAATCAGCATTATATCTAAACTCAGAAACTAACAAAGACAATGTATATTGAAATTGACGGAAATGATCAATGTGAAAACGAAACATAACGTATAGGACTAATTTAAAAAAAATAAAATTTATGGAATCGATGTGAAAATTTAAATAAACTTATAAGACCAACCAACCTATTTTACCTAACATAAAATGATCATCATGCGGTGCATGGTTTAAAAACATTGGAAATTATCCATAATCTTAACAGGGAAGCCAAAAAGTCCAAAACTTTATCCCGAAAACTAAAAGTCAGGGCCTCCAACGAGTGTGGTAGCCAGTGGTGGCCCTAACCATGGTTGAGGTGGACGACCGTCCAGGACAACATTTTTTGTGGGGCACCAGATAGTAGGTAAAATTTTTCTTAGTATATATAAATATTAAATAAAAATTTTATATAATTATTTTTTTACCCATAAAAAATAATTATTACAAAAAAATTAATAATACAATGATAGAAAATAATATGACAAATATATCTGTGTATATTAGAATATCTTTTTAATTTAATATATTTTAAATTTTATTACACTCCTAATTTATTTACTAGTTAGACTTTTCTTTTTACCTAATTTTGTCCTTTTCTTTTTCTCTCTCTATCACAATCTCTCTAACCTTCTGTCTTTCTCTAT
Source organism: Ammopiptanthus mongolicus (assembly GCA_039655645.1). Taxonomy (NCBI): domain Eukaryota; kingdom Viridiplantae; phylum Streptophyta; class Magnoliopsida; order Fabales; family Fabaceae; genus Ammopiptanthus; species Ammopiptanthus mongolicus. Next base: position 25,981,481 of record CM077346.1, on the reverse strand, counting down.
CTTTCGGAATCAAGAAATGAATTATTTGTATATAGAAGAAAATGTTATCCTCTTTCTTTTCACCTGCCACTGCTTCTTCTATTTAGGTGAAAGAAGATTTTCATTCTTCTTCAAAACTTAATGCGCTTTATATCTCTTTATTTCCTCATTTCCTATTATTTGCAATTGACGATTGCTTGGTAGTACCATATAGTGGTTATTATTCTTCTCTATGAAAGAGAAAGACAGGGTGCATTACATTGAAATTGCATAAACAAACTTTAATTTATTATATTATATTATTCTTCTTATATTTTAAATAATGCTAATTACTGTGAAATTGCATATTCTTGTACTAAAGCAAAAGTTTTTTTTGGAGTGCTACAATATATATTTACAATGTATTTTCTTATTCCACGAAGCGTTGAAAAATTTAAGAGATAATGTGAAAGGTTTACCTATTAAACCATTGTCACAAACACATTAGGAAAGGCATGTGAATAGTTATATGCAATTAAAACTCAAGTTTCATACATAAGAGAAGCTTTACTTCAAGTAGATGAACAAGATAATGATCCAAAAATTAAGAGTGAAGTTGAATCTTTAGCAAGTCATGGAATTGGAAAGTCATGTTTTCCTAATGCATGCACAACTTATATAACAATATTAATTATCCCTATTACTGTTGCATCAGTTGAGAGAAGTTTTTCTAAATTAAAATTGTTAAAATCTTATTTGCGATCTACTATATTACAAAGTAGATTTAATAGTCTTGTTTTGGTTTCTAACGAAAATGATTTTTGAAAAAACCTTGATTATGAATGAATTATTAATAATTTTGTAGCAAATATAATAGGAGGTAATCTTCAAATAATTATGAGGACATCATTTTCTCAATACGCATATGACATCAAAAATCTGAGGACCGGCGTTCATGGTAGCAAATCATTTTGAAAGAAATGGCTAAAAAGGCTATCTCAAGTTGAATCAAAGGATGATAAAATCATGTTGGCGAAAATTGGTAAAGGTTGGTAGAGGAAGTAAGAGATTACCTGAGCAATGCAAGAACATGAATTGATACAACTCTGAACTTCTTTGCAGAGGACTCTGAGACGGTCAACGTCTGGAAGGGTAGGAGGATGGTGGAATGGGTAAAGGGTAAATCCCTAATCCTAATAACTAATACGAATTTAAAATTTCAAATATTAAAAAAATATATGGCGGGTTCGGTTCCAGAAATTTTGGATCCCTGAGCCTAACCGATCCCAATTAGATTCTAATAGGTTCGATACGGATTCAATTTCAACATTCAAAAAATTTGAACTAATTTAATGAGATTAATTTAAATTTAGGATTGACAATTTGGATCCTATCCGTTGAATATCGATAAAAAATATACATGATAGATATGATAAATATCCACTTTATTATATATATATATATATATATATATTAATACATATAACTATAATTATATATCAAATTTTAAAAATAAAATTAATGTAACCTAGGTTTGTTAACTATTTTTTCCTTTCAGACTTAATTACATCTTTATATAGTTTCATCTCACTAAATACAGTGCATGCATCAACTATATATTGCTCCACATCTTGAGTACATAGTAATTAGGGAATTATTTATTGGCACATCTGGAATGACGGTCTTTGTAACAAGCTGATGTAGCTGCTTACCAAGGTAAAGATCCACAAACAGTACACACACTTAGGAGCGAAGATAAAGTGTGTCTATCCGGCCTCTCTCCTTCAAGTTGCAACTGAGAAAAGAGCTTAACAGCACCCTTATAGTCTTCATGTTTATCGTAGCCAGCTATTAATGAGTTCCACGAGATCAGGTTTTTGTGGGGCATTCTCTCAAAGAAATCTCTTGCAAGTTCTAAATCATCGATCTGCGCATACCTAGATTTTTTGAATGTTTTTGGATGTTTAATACTTTGGATGTTTTAGAGCAAATTACATCATCTCAGAACAATATTTTGGATGTTTTTATTTAGTTTAATATTTTGGATTGTAATGTTTCATAATAGATTTGAAAAATATTTGGATGGCTTTTTTTATTGAGTTATGATATTCTTTGTGTTATTTTTTTGTTTTTTTACTTAAATGCGGATAATGGGTGCGGGTATGGACACTTAGGTATCCAGACGGTACTAGTAATGGTACTTAAGTTGTTACCCACGAGGATACGGATATTTTTTTCAAATACAGATATGAGGATGGGTACTATAGTACCCTATTCAGGCACTACTTATTTTCATCCCTATTCAAAATCTATATTCTATATTATACATTAGAGTAAAATGATAGTACATAAGATATTAAGTGTGTATTTCTTTTGGTAAATTAAGTGTATATTTAAATTAGCTGCAACAGCTCATAAAAAAAAATTAGGTGCAACGAAAATTGGTCATTTCAATAATTAGGCATACTGATTGATTATAATAGGATCGATTTATGTTTAGATGTATCCGTTGAAAAATTATTGTAAAAATTTAATAAAAAAGGTTATTGTAAAATAATATATTCGTTTGATTTCAGTAAAAGCCGATAAATTACAAAAAAATGTTATAAATTTATTTATATAATTTATGAGTTTAATTGTTATGCACAATCAGTCTAAAGTTTTTTTATATTGTCAATCAATCAGAAATCATGGTATAAATGACTTTTAAAGTAGTTAGGATAAGAGTCAAACATTTTAGCTTATGCGACAATTTTTGATTGATTGACGGTGTAAAAAATCTTTACACTAATAATATTTGTTGATGGTTAGTTTTGAAAGGTGAAATGAGTAGAATATTATTAGTTTTAAAATAGTTTAATTTTTGATTGATTGACGGTGTAAAAAATCTTTACACTAATAATATTTGTTGATGATTAGTTTTGAAAGGTGAAATGAGTAGAATATTATTAGTTTTAAAATAGTTTAATAATTTTTTAAAATAAATTTCAAACTTAATTTCTCTAAAATCGCTTTTTACCGTAAAAGCAACTTTTTTTTATTTTATTATTTAGTCTATTTTGTCAGACATATCATATTAAATTCTAAATGACATTTTTTTTCAAAATAAAAGTTGTTTTTTGGAATTATTCTTCCCAAATATATTCTAATTCACGAAATAACAAAATATTGTGCTTATAAGTACATAAAAAACCGATTTTTTTTTTAAATTAGTGATTAAAATACATTATAAAAATAAGTTAAAAAGTTGTATATACATTATTTATATTAAAAAAAAATTATATACATTATTTCATGTCGATTTAGTGTAAGAAAACTTTTTGAATTTTATTTTGATTTCATAAAAGATTTTCAGGTTGCTATTCAATAATATAGTATCACATCATTTAAAAGTATTTGATTCTCAAGATAATAACTTCAAAAGTCATATATATAAATAGTGTATGGACATGTACCATACACAGAGAATATGCTATTTTTCTAGGATTTTATCCAAAAATATGTAATTGTTGATTTCACATTTTAAGTTTAAATTTTTTTGTAGGGAATTATATACAAAAAATTGTTGATTTATATTTTATAAGGTTAACTATGTCGAAATCTTTGAAAATGTTGTTATGTAAAATATAAAAGATAGATCTCGTATAATTTTAATTATTAGGTTTTTTGTAATCTATTTGATTTATAAACCTTCTCTCTTAAAAGAAAATTTAATTTATTTTTTCTTTACAGGAGATTGCTTTGACATGTCCATGTTAACGGGGATAAAGTTTATCTCCCTTGTCCCATTGATTCATTTTGGTTAATTAAGTGGTGCACGAGTTCAAACCCTAGCAATGTGCTCCACCCCTTTCTCATTCTTTTCTCCTATTCCCTCTCCCTTGTAGGGCCTCCTATTAGCCTCCACTTGGATAAAAAAAAGTATATTTCTCTTTGCTTAATATTTAGAATTCATTAATATTGTATTTGTATTCATAAAAATTTGATAATAATTTAATTTTCATTTGGAAATCGAGTATCATATATTTAACTTATTAATAACAAATTGAATTTGAACTCATTTGGAAATCAATTTTTATGTTTAGAATTTATTTAAAAAATTAATTTGATTTCATTTTATTTATCATTTACCCTTATAAAGTTATAATATAGAAGACCAATATAGAGTTAATAAAAAAATCAATTTATTTAAAATCGAATCAGCATATATCAGAATATGAATCCAAAGCCCATGGAAAGAAAAGACTCTAAAGATATGTTTGAATTAAAGGGAGGTGATGGAATGGAGTGGAATGAAAGAGGATGGAATGAGATTCCATTGTTTGGATAACTTAAAATAGAATGGAATGCAATGGAAAAGAGATGGAACCCATTCCATCCTATTCCATCATTTTATTTCATTTTTCTTCCCCTCCCAATTGGGTGGAATGGGATGGAATGGTATGAGGAGTTGATATTTTAAAAGCTACAAAATTACGGTTGCTCCACAACTATAAGCTAATTGTCTTGGGGGTTTGATGATCTGAACATTATAGAGGTAAGCTTTAATTTATCAATTAATCTGCACAAATATTCCCCTTTGAGAGTCTAAATGAAAGGAATATTCCAACATAAATTCTTCCACAGAAGAATTCCCAAAACCTTTGATGATTGGAATTGAAATGAAACAATTACAATCCCTTCAACGGAAAAAAAAAACTCAAGTTCTCAGTATTCCCCCACGGATATATTACCTTAGTCACTTCGATTTGACACTAGTGATATACCGTTTACTTTTCTGGTGCTACAATCATTCCTCAATTTTCAATGCTAAAACTTTGACGCTAACCTAAAAGATTAAACGTCAGTTTTCAAGTGCGAGCGATACTCTTTTTCAATAAAAACAGAATATACATATATACTATTAGTCGCTTTATCCTCTTTTTTTATTATTAATGAGCTGTTAAAATGATACACATGTCATACACATCTTATTCCTAGCCATAAAGTTGTTTTCTGCATTATGCCAGAAAACAGAAGGACATTGTCACTCAAACTAGCCATGTGATTTAATCTTACCACTTCCCCTGAAGCATCGTTTCCTGAAGAAATTTATTGCCCAGATGCATATGAGGATGAAGATACAATTAACCATAAAATCCTTTTTCCTACTAGATAAGGTCGTCTATAAGGATCCAACATCGCCACTATGTTCTATAAAAAACCAAATCTTCTAACAAGTCATTTAGATCTAAATTATTTCTAACAGTTTAAAAGGTGTTCCTCTCCCTCTAATCAACTCTTCTAATTAGACTGAGATCAATTTGTGTCTTCATTTCTAGTATTACTGTAAAGATTAATCTCTTGCACACAACAAAAGCAGCTACCGATGCTTAAAAGATTGATCCAAGTTTGTTAGACTAGCAGTTTTTACACGTGTTGGACAAAACATTTCAACTTTGAGGAACAGAAGCTAAGAGCATGGAGCAGATTTAAATGAACATAAAATCAGCAGAGGTTCATTGGAAGTTTTTCATTCACCCTAAAGAGAACAAGCTACAGCACCACCATAGATTTTTTGGTAAAACTGTTATTTGTTAAGTCAATCACACAATCAGCTTGCAATTGGCGGTCTGCACTTCAAGCTGTACTGAATAGAAGATTAGTATCCATTGCATGTCTATGAAATTTGAAATAAGGCCAAAATACAAAAACTAGGTGATAGTCCAAAGAAGGATCCCACTCAACACCATTTCCTCAAATCAGACATAAATTTATCATTCAGGTTTAGTTACCAAAAATCATTCTAATAACATAAAATGGTAGCTAACACAAGAAAACAATTACCTTGGCTCTACCTGATTACAGCATTGCAGGATGATATGGTTTGTACAATTGTATGTGTTACCATTTCTTTGAGCTGATGGCTGACTCTCAGCAAGATCTTCACAGCCTAGTATGGGAAAAGTTTTTTTTTTGCTAATATTAAACCCTCCTCATATTTACTTAAGGTTTTGAAAATATTAACTTTTTAATTCATCCAATATTTGCTTGTGTATCCATTTGAACAAGAAAAATCAAACCTCAATGTCATCACATCAACTTTTGTCACTGGTTTTAAAATACCTATCTTGAAACCTCATCCATCTGTCTCTTGAAGAACCAAAGGTAATTCTTAAAATATAGAGAGAACTGTAAAACGATTTAAAAAGTTGCAAAACCGTTCTTAAAATATTCATTACTTGAAAATGAGACAAACAGCACATATCCATAAGCTACGAGAGAGAAAAATTCGAAATAAATATGTTAGCTATGATGCTTCCCATCATTAGGAGAATAGATGATATGTTTCACCAAGAAAAGCCTTCCATTGAATTATGCCTTGGGTTGGCTACTTCACAGCGAGTTATAGCAAATCACGAGGTCTCATCTTATGAAGGAACTTAACTTCTGCCCTTTGTGATGCTCGTCCCATCTGTGACAAATCTTGCGAAATACTTAACAGTGTAGGTGTATCTGACTGTTTTAGACCAAGACCAACCTTGAATGTAAGGATCTCCAATGATGAGGAATTTGCAAGTAGAAACCGTATGAAGTCCAATGCATGCTCATAGGCAGTTCCAACTGTGATATTCACTTTCTGAAGCTGACTAAGGCAACATCTATTGCAGTATAAAATCCTCAGATGGTCCGGCACTGGTGCCTCAGCCACACTAGAGCTCTATATATTTGTAGAGAGAGAATCAATATTTGACTAGAAAGATTAAAAAAAAAAAACTAAAAAGCATAGGTCTTCTTCCTCACCTTTATAACAAGTTCCACCAGGAAAGAAGAACTTTCAAGTAAAGAAACAATGCAAGAAATTTCACTTGATTGATTGAAATCCACACCATCCAATTCGAGATATTTTAAGGAGATGATTGACTTTTGCAGAGTCTGCATACTGATACCTGTAGACAAGATCTATGCATCCAAACAGCAAAACTATGAGATATTTGTACAACATATAAGATAAGACAAGGTGCTAGATTATAAAGTCACAACCGTCAATCAAAATACAACTCTGCTTCTCTTTTTGACCAACAATAGATAAGTAAGATAGATGAAGGGTCTAAAAAATCAAATCATGGAACCAAACTAGGGTAGAGTGATGTGAAAAACTGTTAAATATGAAATCAGAGATTCAGACCCTAAGACATATCAGGTGTGATGTACTGTTATGCCTTGTTTTCACTTTCATGAAATATAGCTTAGTAGCTGTCATCCCTTTGTAGAAAAAGCACTACACATAGAATTGTGTAATTGGAGAGAACAGGTCCATATGTTAAACAGAATATATGCTGTTCTATAGTTTTATAATAAATATACCAAGCTAACATAAGGGCTGCAAAAGCATATCCAACTGAACTATAATAAAGGGTCTCTTATCAGTGTCGTTGTATTCTAACCTTGGTGTCGCCGCTCTTCCTCAGACAAAGCCTCTCAATTTTCGGCAAGCCACTGATTAAATCAGAGTCACTGACTTGCTCAAAGTTGTCCCCATGACTTCCCATAATGAGTGTCAGATCAGTCAAATCCTTTGTTTTCTTAAAACAAATTGACTTGATATCCTGACAACTTTCTATGCATAGGATTTTGAGACTAGGGGCAGAAACATTAAGGGAATCAAAACCAGAACAGAGTGAAATGGTGAGCACGTTAAGCACCGAACAACCAGAGATAAGTCTCTCGAGTGTACCGGACTCAAATCGAATAAAAAGTAAGTGAAGCTCGAACAGATTTTTAAAGCCACAGAAATCTGGCGGAAGTGACAATTCAAAATAGCAAAGTTTCAAGTAGGTCAATCCCTTACAAGAGAAGAGATGAGATGGCATTTCATAATGCCTTCCAAAGCTCAGAAGCTCAAGATATTTAATGCCATTCTTTGACAAAAAGAGGATCCACTTAGAAAAGTATGCGCTTTGATTCAAGAAGGAATAAGGGATCTTAAGAGTAAACGAAGATAAGGGACCATTGTGGAGCGAGAGAATTTCTGTGATAATACTATGAATTTCAGGGTGTTCAACATTTCTGCCATAACAGTCCCAAAAAAAATCAAGTCCAAACTCAAGTCGTGGGACTGAAACCCACATATACCTCCATTTCCTTGACAGAATACCGGTCCTCACTACATCTCGGATGGGCAAGTGCTGTAGGATGTTATCGATAACATTAACTGGTAGGTTAGTGATTCGATCAATGAGATCATCAGGATTAGCCTTCATGATGGCCAGAGTGATAAGTAAACTAAAAATTCAAGAAAAAAGTATATGTTAGTATCAACATTATAAAAGTATACAATGAGTACAATGATGCATCATCTCAAACACCCCTAGGGTGAACCTTATATATACCTTCATACATATATTTGTTTACAAACCTAATTTGACCCAAAGCAGCGTTTCCTTCCACGTCTAAAAAGGAAAATAAAAGGTGCTAAAATCATGAAACTTGCATTAAAAACAAACATTTACCTGCTCGAGTGTTAATTATAGGGATAGTCCCTCAACAACTGCTTATGAGAGCGCTGATCAAGAAGATGAAGACATGGCTAATGCTTGATTCTCGTGGCTAAAGGTGAAGGAGGAATGGAATAGGGTAGCAATAGCAATAGACTAGGGATCCGCTATAGTCCTCCGTAACCTGGGCGGGTATCCGGAGTGTTTATTGAATTAGGATTAGGATTTCAACAGATTTTAAAAAACAACTTTGTGATAAAAATATCATATCATATTCAATAATTTAAAAAAAATTTGTGGTATAATGATATTCAATCAAGATTATCAATGTCAGAAAATCCGAGATATATATATGATAATTTTTTATATCTTAAAATATTTTAAAATATCTTATATGATCTCTTCAGATTTATTTAATATTTATAAGTTATGATTTGTTTTCCTATTTGATTAGGATTAGGATTCTACATTTAGTATAAATAGAACTATTAGATTGTCTTTTGTAATTACATCATCATCATATCAAATCAATATTAGTCTTACTATTTTATAGTTTATTTCTCTCTTTTTCTCCTTCTCGACCTAAAACCTTTCAATTAAGATTTTTTAGACAATGTGTTTAAATTCAAAGGTATTCAATCAAGATGTTTTACAATCTACAAAATGTCTTCTGATATTCAAAAAGTTGTTAATTTTAATGGATTATTTTATAGAGTAGATTTTGTAAGACTTTTTAGTAAGTTATATAAATATCAAACTCAACCCAAAATCCCACCCAAAACCTTAAGATTTTCTTACTAGACTTTTCGGGCCCGTTTGGAGGCAAGGATAAGACTAATAGGATAGAATAAGATAAGTTATCATGTCCTTTGTTTAATCTGCGGTTTGGTGAGCCATCATGATAGAATAAACTTATCTTACTGCTTATCATATCTTGTTCCTTAGTTAAAATTCTTATATTGTGGGAGGAGTTGAGTTAGAAACAAGCAAGATATGATCGAAAACTTGTTTCCCATCTAACCATTACCCTTTAACCGTAATCCTCTAAAATCTATTTTGTAAGTTGACGACAACATTGTGGCTTTGGCGAGGTGGCGGCGTGATAGTAAAGGTGGAGCTCTGACGAGATGGTGGTATAGTTGTAGTGGGAGAACTCAGACGAGGTGGCGACGTGACGGTCACACTTTCCACTCACGCAAAATCAAAACAAAATTATGGGCAATATTAAGAAAAGTTTTACCTTTTCCGACTTTAGTAGTTACTAGTCATGTACAACTTAGTATGCCATTAATGATAGTTAAAAGTTTTTTTTTTTTAAATGCAATTATGATATAAGGGATGACATAAAAAAACCCGGATGACATAAAAAAAAAACATGTTTATATTTTTATACAAAATCTATACATATGTTATTTATTTTAAAATAATTACCACTTTTAATACTTTAATTTAGTCTAAATTATTTATCAACTAAAAAGTTAAATTATTATTTTTTTAGTTTATGTTTTATTTTTAGTTATTTATTTGGTGACATATTTTTAGTTATTTTAATTAAAAAATGAGATAATAAAAATGAAATAACAAGTTGATATGATATTTTTAAAAAAAAAATTTACAGAAAAATATATTATCTATTATTTTGTATCTTAAATATATATCTAGTTAGTAAAATTAGTTCTTTAATATATTATGAGATAATAGAATTAGGATACTTATTTTATTTAAGATAGGATTATGGAGGAATTTAACTAGAATAATAAGGATACAAAATAAAATAAAATAAGAAGTTATAAGTTATAAATTCCAACCCTAATTCAATTATTAATAATAAATATTATTAATAAATTATTCTTTATTAAAATTTTAAAGTAGGTAGAATCTGAAACCAATGAACCTCATCACAATTTTTTTTTTTTGACTAAAAAAATATTCATTTATTCAAATTGGTAAAATACATCGAAAATAACACAAATTCAACATCGCTAAAAACCGAAAAGGAGAAATCTACAAATAAACTCACAGAACCCAAGTTAATAGCATAAAACGACAAAATGCCTACAAATGTGACAAAATCAAAATGACCGGAATACTCATGCCTCCAGATCTGTAACGTTAACGTCCAACTCTTGATTGAATCAGTAATAGATCGAAGCTGATTTACCAATCTGAACCAAACGAACACCACAACAAGACAAGAAACCAAACAACGCCGCACTAAGACGACGAACACAACAACGTCGCACTCAAACGACGAAATCACGGAAAAAACACGAAAGAAAAGCCAGATCTATATGGAAAAATCACTTATTTAGATAAAATGAGAGAAAAAACGATATAGAGGGGTGATTCCAGATCAAAAAATGGCCCAACGGCGGAGACTCATCACAAAATTTGGCATTTGGTATTTTATAGAATTTTTATTTATTTATTTTTTGGGTATTTTAAGGTTGTATCAATTTTTAGCCAATTCAATGTGCTATTCATCGTTACAAAGTTAAGTACAAGTGTTCTTAATTATATCTTTCCAAAACTTTTCTCCAAAATGGAATCTTGTTTTTTTTTTTTTTTGTTTCTCAAGGTATCCTCTGCGCAAAACTGCGGAGACTAATTCCCCGAGGTATTGGACGACATTGAAGGATTGATTTCTCCCAACCAGATTTTCTCCATAAACAAAAGCAAGGGATCGAACCCTGACCGCTTGCTTAAGAAATCCAAACTCGTTACCACTCGGACCAATCACACATTGGATCAATTTTTAGCCAATTGAATGTGCCATTCATCCTCACAAAGTAAAGTACAAGTGTTCTTAATTATATCTTTCCAAAACTTTCTCCAAAATGGAATCTGATTGTCAATATTTGATTGACATTTTTTATTTACCTTAATTGGTATTTAGAGTGTGTTTGAAAAAGTTATTGAGAACTTATTTGAGCTTTATAAAAATAACTTATTAAAGAAAACTTATCTAAATAATATATGAAAATAGTTTATGATATTCATATAAACTTATTTTAGCTTATTTTAATAAGCTTGTTAGAAAAGCTTAGAAAATATGTTGTTTTAGCTTATTTGAAAAAAATTTATCGAATAAACGCTTAATTAAGTTATTTATCCAAACACATTCTTTATTCCAAACAGATAGCCTATTTGTTAGTAAAAAATAGTATATAAAATAAATAAATAAAATCAAATATTGAGAAAAAAATGAACACAAATAAATGTTGATAGCATCAGACATGTTCAAGTCCTTATGTTGGCCAAAGTGATTGAGAATGATATTGATAAGGGGTGGTTATATATATACCGTAAGAAATCTCGTTATTTCTTACGGTCTTTTACTCACGGCCTTGAAGCCGTGTGTAATTTTAACATTTCCTGTGGTCTAAGCCGTGAGAAATCAGACGGTTTGTTTCCTTTACACGTTCATTTCCATGACCTAAGCCCTTGAAACTGTAAGTAAGAAAGTTGGGATGGATAAAAGATGGAACAAAGTGTCACGAAATACTCCCGCCAAATTTCCCACAGTTTTCCCGCGATCTCGTCGTGGGTAAGGGTTTTAGTGATTTCCCATGATCTATACAATGGGAACTTGGCAGTGTAGATTTCGTTGTTTCCCTGGGCTGCTCTTGGGTAAGAGTTTTTTGTGATTTCCCACGGCTGGTTGTGGGTATATCCATAAGTTTGAGTAAATATTTAATTTGATTCCTGAAATTGTAGGGTCGTATCAATTTAGTCCATCACATTATCAATATTTCAAAATGATACTTGGAATTGCAAAATGTAGCAATGCGTCTCTGATATTATTCATTTAGTTTCAAATGCATCCCTAACATTACCAACTTAATGTCATAGTCTATGCAAATATCAACGGACGGACGAATCTGATTAACTTTCTTCAATTACAGAAATTACTTTGAAATATTGATAATATGAGAGACTAAATTGATACCACCAAGGGACGAAATTGAGTATTTAATTGCATAAGTTTTGTAAATGCCGTCCCTTTTCCTCTGCTCTCATAAACCATCACTTCCTTTCTTCTCTTAACCGCCTCCACCAGTTTCTCCTCCTCTCTTCACAGCTGCCACCACCACCACCATGGAACGTCGGCGTCAAGACCCTGTCTACCGTCGCGGCCATTGTTCGCATCAGCCTCGGGCCACCGTTCGCATAGTAGGTAATCTTTTCTCTAATCTTCTCTTCTCATCTCTCCATGTCCTTTCATTTTCACTACCCATTATCTTCCCATTTTCAGTACCCAATCTCAGCCGCTGTTTCTACCTCTGTTCGTGAGAAGCTGCTGTTCGTGAAGCAGGGAGCCGTTGTTTCATTACCCCTCTGTTCATGAATCATTTCAGCCATTGCACTCATACAAGTAGGCACCAAAATCTTCCTTATTAGTATTATTGCTCGCAATTTCAATTCCTTTATCTTTGTTTCATGTTTTCTCAGTTCATGTGTTGTTTTGTTACTTCGCATTGGTTGTTTGATACGCTTTTTTTTTTTTTTTGGAATAACTCGGTTTTTTATTGTGATTTAGAGTGAATGGAGTTGAATATAATTAAATAAATAGGTGCTCTGTTTGATCTGACTGTGCTTTTCATTGTTTTCTACTTATCTATTTCTCATGCAACTCTGAAGTTTTTGAAATGTTAACTCCAATTTTAACTCTTCATTTTATGTTTTTTATGTTTAATTAAGAGTACCTCAACATGCCAAGTTATACCCAAAGTTTGCACAGTTGTGACTTTGCACTTTTTTGTTGCATGATGCACTTGCTGGCCATAGTGATATTATGGCTGGTGTCCTTACTGTGAAAGGTGAAAGGTTGTTACACTTTTTCTCTGTTTCTCAGACTTTCAGATATTAAAGATATTAATTTGTTTGTCGTTGGAACTTGTTAGTGTGTATTTCATTCACAGTAATGCTTTGATTTAAATTTCAATGGGATGACAATTTTTTTGTTTCTGCATACAATGACATGTTTTTGTCTTTTAATATATAAATGGGTCAGGAAATTTTGACAAGCTCTTCTACATGATGAACTGATGCATATTTGAGTTGTTTTTTATTAAATTATTTTCATAAGATTTGTTGCAAAAGGATTCCATAAGCTTGCCTCAAAATCACACGCTAGATCACCATATGGATTTTTTGATAAAAAAATAAATTCTTGTGTTATTACGAACCAAAGGGGGAAGGAACTGATATTTTCTCTGTTAAGTTCTATGTGCTTGATCTCCTTCAAAATTATTAAGTGGTACTCTTGTTGCTCTTTTTTTTTGTTTGTCTTTTATTTGCCTCTTTTAAGCCTCAGTTGAGCTGTTAATGATGTTATTCTTTCATAAGCTACTTGCAATTGTACTTCTAGTATAGTTTTCTTTTTTAATAACTATTGTAATTCTAAGTCGGTTTTTTGCTTTTTTATTTTCGTTTTTATGTGTATGCTACTGAATTACTGTGAATTAATACTTACTCTGCATCTCCCTCCCAAAAACTCACGTGACTTTTCCATTTGACCTGAGTACTTTTAGTTCAATCTATTACTATTATAGTTCATGTTATAAATTGGTAAGATTAGTTTAGTAACTCTCTTATCAAAAGGTTCAATGACTCTGATGCAGAGTGAAGGTGATTTCAAGTAGGGCTTTGGGACTTAGGATTTGAATCTTTTGGATTTTTAATTTGGTTAGTCTGGAATTTTATCGTTTGTTTGGATAGTGGGATAAGGCTTTGTTATTGTTGTATAGGGATATATTCCTTCCCAGTTTATTTCTTGCTCTATAATTACCATATTTTTAGGACTTACTCTTTGTAGAGGATATCCCTCTTTCACAGCTTGAAGACCTTTTGCTTTCATATTGACAATGAAGAATTTTATCAAAATTGCTTGTGTAAATAGTTTTTGGTAAGATTCATCATGCAGAGAAATGTAAATCCACCCAAGTGTCTGTAACATTGGCCTTAATTATGTTGTGTGAAATAGGCCAACATTGGGGAATCCCTTTAAATGATGCCGCATTGTGGGTATAAATTGTGGAAGGTACCTCTTGCACACAGTTTATCCATTGGGATGTAGGTGGAATTTTGAAACTCAAGTCCCTATTACCTGGTAGGCTTCTTCCTCAATTCAACTAGGTATTTCTTGTTTCTGTTTTGATAAAAAGGTGCACTTTATGTTGGTTTAACAGGAATGAATTGCATTGCTTATCTCTTCTGGTATATAATAAAGAAAAGTTTTGCTTTTTGTTTATTACATCTAACAAGAATGAACTTGTCTTCTTTCTTGCAGACGCATGTGAGTCTCCCATGTTAGTGTTTCATGATGATCTGATCTTATTATTGAGAAATAGTTATGACTCTCGTTTAAGACTTTATGTAGTTGACACCGTAAGCAGATATTTATGTTATCAGCAGTGTCCCCATAAAAGATGCCTCTAGTTTTGCAAAATATCAGAAAAGTTATCAAGGTTAGAATTTTTTGTATTTATTACTATGAATTTGTTACATTTTCCATAAGCCTCGCTAGATAACTCATTCCCGTGATTAAAGTCATTTCTATCCTCCATTTGCAGCCAAATGG
This sequence comes from Ammopiptanthus mongolicus, assembly GCA_039655645.1. Taxonomy (NCBI): domain Eukaryota; kingdom Viridiplantae; phylum Streptophyta; class Magnoliopsida; order Fabales; family Fabaceae; genus Ammopiptanthus; species Ammopiptanthus mongolicus. The sequence goes on along the minus strand of CM077346.1, from coordinate 25,966,463 downwards.
ATATGTGCTGTTCCGAGACTATGCTACTAGAGACCTTGCTCAGGTTGCTGATTTTTGTTTTGGGTTGGGGTTGGAATTCTTGTTTCATCTCTGGTTGTTTCTGATTGGTTTGCATATTGTTTATGGTTTTTGTTCTGAATTATTGCATATTGTGCTGTTTCATCCCTCTGCTCATCTATATTCTGATTCTTTTAAAAACAATCTGGTCAATCTTGTGCGTTCTGTTAGCAGTATGCAATAAAATTAATACACTGGTGTAAATCATCTGCAATTATTAAAAGTGGCAATTGACCTAAACTTATCACCGCAACTTTCTCTCCATCTCAGACAAACTCCCAGAAATATGAGCAATAGATGGATGGCTATGTAGAGCGAGGAAGGAAGATGTGCAGTCTTTTTTAAAAAAAAGTAAATTTTTTATTTTGTAGGGCCAAGGCCGTGGGAAAAGCTCTTGGTAAGGTACCTGGGGGCCAAGTCGTGAGAAATTTCCCAGGGGTTTGGCTGTGGGTAATTTACCAGGGTTAGGCCATAGGAAATGTTCTTGATAAATTACCTAGGGGCCAAACCGTGGGAAATTTCTCAGGGACGTGACCGTGGGTTAGTTCCCACGGCCTTTTACATAATACCCGTGGGAAAACATTTTCGATGCTCTTTATTCCGATCGATCCGAAGCCGTGGGTTGTCCATGGGAAAAGTGAGTTTTCCCACGGATTTTGGTCTTTTCCCAGGGCTTTTGGCTGTGGGAAATACCTAATTTTCTTGGACTATTAATCCTATAACAAATGTTTTAGGAAGTTACAAGATGTTGAAACCAAATACTATTGTGATAAGACAATCATTACAAATCGTAGGTATTAATGTATTAATTTTTGGCATCATAAGTTGATCTAAACCATAATTTTTTGCTTTGGTAGGTTTAAGGTACATAATAAATAATCTGTTTTGTACTGCGTCACGTTGGATTAGAATCACGTCCAGAGAAGCTTAACATGAAAGCTGCTCATTGCAGCTTCTACGTTTGATTCAAAAATAATTACCGTTGTACCATTTATCACATGATTTCAATCTAAACGTGATTTTCAAATACAAAACCAAACACACTAAAAGTCATTAATGAGTCCATAACTACTTTTTTCATATTGTTTGATTGTGTTGTATCTCAATAATTAGAGAAGTTTGCATTTGAGATTTGATTGCGTCAATTGATTAGGTAAGCCAAGCTTAATATTGTATATTTTCTGAAGAATTGAGAATTCAGATTATTGTGCTTTTAAATTATCAGACATGTGTTGCATTTTTTTGTGGGGGAACGCGGCTGCCAGTTTTCGTACTTGTTTGACACATTGTTGGGCAAGGTTTTTTTTTTTTTTTTTTGGGCTAAAATATCATTTTGGTCCCTTAATTTATTTTTTAGTTTCAATTTGGTCTCTTAATTTTTAAAAGTTTCAATTTGGTCCCTTAACTTGTCTCTGTTAACACTAGTTAGTTCTCTCCGTCAATGACATAAACAAATGAATTTCAAATTGGTCCTTTAAATTCTTAAAAAGTTTCAAATTTGTCTCTTAACTTTTAAATGAATTTCAAATTGGTCCCTTAAATTTTAAATGAGTTTCAAATTGGTTCTTTAAATTGTTAATATATATGACACTTTCGTCACTTTTGCTTGTGTCATTGGCTGAGGAGACTAACTTGGCTTCACAAAGACAAGTTAAGGATCAAATTGAAACTTTTAAAAGTTAAGGGACCAAATTGAAACTAAAAAATAAATTAAGGGACCAAAATGATAATTTAGCCTTTTTTTGTTTTTATCCTAAGTAGAAATTAGTCAAACAAACATCGATTAAAACTGGCAAACTTATACAATCAAAAGGATGTCCGATGAGAAGGATTAGATTGAACAGTTTAAGATACAGCATATTCCATTGGGGTTATCAAAATAAAAGATCAATTACTTACATGTCCTATAATTTTTGTTATTAAGTTATTATTTATTTAATCATTAATGTGATATCCTACATGTAGTAATACAGATTTTAGAAAATAATTAAAAGATATATGCTAAAAATATCTCAAAATATCCAATATAATATTTATCAAATACCGGTATGATATATAAGTGCTTCTTAGGTTATTTGTGCACGTCCATAGATAACGATAATGCAAGATCCTAACAGGAATATAGTTAAACTTAGGCCATCTTTTCTAGCTAGTATTTTGAAGAAATGGATAATCCGTATATCCAACAAGAGGGTCATGTGTAAAAACGGTGCTTGCATCAGGCTCGTTTAACTCAGCATCCAGCTCAAATCTTGTAGGAAGATCTGGATTAGCCAAAAATAACCTTCCATAAGCGACCAAATCGGCAGCACCGGATGCTATAACTTGGTTTCCTTCACTCCTATTGTAACCACCAGCAATAAAATAACTCTCAAATTTATTATACAAATCAATTCACTCTCTCAATTAGGCCTAAGTTTAAATGCTAATAAGCTTGAGTCCAAATTGTCTAGACCTTTTGGACAATAAAGTAACTCTCAAACTTATTATACAAATTAATTCACTCTCTCAATTGGACCCAATCTTAAATCTTAAATGCTAATATGGTATCTGAACCCATTAAAAAAATTGAGGCTTGTAACTTAAAAAAAAATGGCACAAGCCTAGGCAACCAATAAAAAAAAAAGGACATAAGGCCTCTAAGGTTAAAAAAAATCAAAAATCAAAAATCAAATTGAGCAAGTCACAGCTGGGCCTCCGGTTGGACTTGAGGGGGTGTTGGAGAATAAAGTCTCGCATAGGGTAAAATAAAGACAATTGTAAAATATATAAGTTGGGAAGCTTGAGTCCAAATTATCTAGACCTTTTGAACAACAAAGTAACTTTCAAACTTATTATACAAATCAATTCACTCTCTCAACTGTGTCCAATCTTAAATGCTAATAACTGATGCATCAATTTTAGACTTCCTCAAATACTTTTAGTGATTCATCTAATTATGCATTATGTGTGAATACCGTCTATATCCATCCCGATATGTATCCATGCTTCATATATATTCAATTAAATCATACCGCTGCAATTCTGAAGTCATTGACAATTTTAGGGATTTCATCTGTTCTCAGACGGCGAGGAGGTGGGTATTTATCAGCTGCAGCAGCATTGTTGCTGATATCTTTGCGAAGTCGCTTGTTTGTGCAAGATATTGGTGGTTGACCATGAGGCTGGTAACCTGAACAAAATAAACACTTACTTGGTCTTCGGAAAATGATATTTATACATCAAATTGTACATATCACTTTTATACGAGTGATTAATATGAAAATAGGTATGATCAATGTATATTATATGGTGATTGAATATGAAAATCAATTACTTGCTGAATTACAGAAGCAAGTAGACATATATACAACTATCTAATGATACTTGCTGGACACGCAAGCTCTAACAGAAAGTTAACTAACTAATTAACTAATTGTCTAACTATCTTTCTGACTCTAAATACTATGTAACCGACTAATTAAGTTAACCAAGTTGTAAATTTTGTGGTGAACAATGTATGATATGAGCGTGGATCGATCATATGATACACAAAGTAGTATGTATATTTTGTTTAATAAGCAAAAATAAAGTATATTGATAAAAATATAAGGGATACTCAAACCCACATACAAAAGAAGAATGAAGAATCTAATCTACTCAAATAAGTATGTTATTTACAAAAGCCAAGAAAACAGGTGCTCATGACTATAACTGAACCCAACTAATTACAAAAGCAAAAGGGGAAAAAACCAATGAGGCACCGCTGCCATCCTATATGCCAAAATAAGCCAATTAGCAAATACAGAGTTGCAGCTGGATTGAAACACTCCACACAATTGCAATGCTAATCCTCAAAATAAGCCAAATTGTCATGTGTGATGTGTGTAAATCTTGTAAAAAAAACTTTTAAAGTGAACCTCTATTGATTTAATCTAAAATTTATCGTAATCTTAACAGGTTAATAATTTTTAAAAAAAATACATACTAATATTTTAGAGACAAATTCACAGCAAAGTTTTATTCAAATTACCATGGTTGGAGACTCTTCCTGCATGCCAAAGTTGACAGAAGAATATGCCTTCTTTATCATGAACGGCACTCACAATTGGTTTCCACGCTTCCACCTGTTCTCTTGTCCAAATTCCAGCTTTATTAGGGTACCTATTGGTCATCCAAACAAGACAAAGTGTTGAAATCTCAGGTCTAAGGTAGTACAAGATAATGTTTATGCGGCAAAATCCATGAATTATTTATTCAAAATAATAAATAAAAAAATTTGGTACAATTAAGATAGATTTGTATCCTCTCTTTTTTTTTGTCAGGTTTCCTTTCATGTTATGAGATGGAAATAGATAAAACCAAGTTTGAATGGATTCAACAAATAAAAGTAAATTTAGTTTTATCTTTTTCTACTTCGTAACATGAGATAAAATGAAAGGATAAATAAGAGGATCCAAATCCAATTAAGATTAGGACAAGACTTAGATAATTTCATTCATAGTTGTGGTGTTGTTTTCCAATAAAAATAATACATATGTAATAATTTATCAATAAAAATATAACATATGTAATAACTCGTCTTATTTATCGAAAAATATTTCCACAAGTACGTATATAATATAAGTGAATTCTCTGGTACCTTAAGTGTAACTTTATCATGTCTAGGTAATCTAATCAAATGGTGAGAATCATTTGACTTAACCCATTAACAGACCCATTTAATTGAGATGATATATTCTGATTCCAAAATTATTCAGGTACAAGAGAAAGCACCTAAATATATATCACAACACTTGAGTTTTGTCCAAAACATTACCCGTGTGCTGTTTCGGACACCCCAGAGGCTTCCCCGATTAAGAAGCCCCCCTTGGTTGTTCTTTGAGAATAATATAGCGCAGCATGTGGCTGAGGGACAAAGTTGTAAGACCTGGATCGTGTCAACGGTGCCAACACTATCCTACCATATCAAACATCATAAAAGTAAAACCACAATGGCAAAGATAAAAATATGCATGTCAAAATTCAAAAGTGAACAAAGCTAGCTCTTCCATCAAAATGATTGAAAAACTAAAGATAATTTCAATAATAATCACATAAAAGAAGCAGACCATGCATGTACAAGGGTATAATTTACCTATGGGATAGATTGAAGTTTCCCATCTTGTATGCGGTGAGGAGGGGTATCACCTCTCTTCCCTCCACTACTTTATTGCTTTCTTCTTCTTCTTCTTCCGCCATCGTGTTCGGGTCGGTCATCAACCTCGTCTTTTAACTCAGTTCACAAACTTCGGTAGACAATCTTATAATGTTACTAGAGTATTATTGTATTGGGTGCTTTGCTGGTAAAGTTTGGTTGGTTAGTGCCATATCTAAGGTTCTGTTTGAGAGTTTGGAGGGGGGGAGGGAGGGAAAGTATTTGAGGTGTATGTGATGGGGAATGAGATTGGGAATGGAGGATAATCCTTCACCATATAGTGATTTATTTTTCAACAAAAGAATCAAAATGGAGGAATTAAAAAAATGAATTAGAAAGAGAGTTGTGGAGGGTTTTTAAAAGTTTTTTATATCTTTTTTTCTCTTAAAAAACTCTCAAATATCTTCCCCCTCCCCTCCTTTCCCCACTCAACTCGCAAACAAACCCTAAGAGAAGTGGATGCGAAACTCTAATTATCCCTTTCCTTATTTAAAATGATTAGGACTTAGGAGTTTTATTATATCTTTTTATAAAATTCTCATATTAATTTTCAAAATATTAAATAAAAAAGTACAAAGAAAAAAATAATATTTTCGTCTGTCTATAAAAAACGAAAAAAGTAATATATCCAATCCAACCCGACCTAATACGATTTCAGACTTTATCGAGTCGGACTAAAAAGCCAACTTCAATTTAGTGTTTAAACCTGGACCTAAGTGGGTTGCGGATTTGTTCAGGCAGTGCATACTATTTTAATCCTATACTATTATTCAGAAGACTGGTAATCATACTGCAGTAACAACAGAGTTTTATAGATTCTTTTTTCTCTCCTCCATGGAATCATTATATTAATTGTGTATTAAATGCGTAACTAAAACCATGTACAGTGAACCTTGCGTTTACAAAATGGGAGAGGCAGTGAGAATATTTGCAGTCTCTTGAAGAACCAAAATGCAATTCTTAAAAGTTAGTACGAGAAAGTTGATTAGAATATTCAATTTAATGTTGCATACCCCACCTCAGAGTAGCACATATTTTCTATTGAAAAATTGCAAAACCGTAGTCAAAATATTCAGTACTTGAAAATGAGACAGACGGCACATATCCATAAGCTGCGACAGAAAAAATAACAAATATCGCAATAAATATGTTAGCTATGATGCTTTCCATCATTAGGAGAATAGATGAACCAAGAAAAGTCTTTCATTGATTGATGTCTTGGGTTGGCTTCTTCACAGAGGAGTTATAGCAAATCAGGAGGTCTCGTCTTGGAACATAAATTACTAGAGATCCAACATATTTATCATTGCTAAGGAAATAATATAGCTTCAACTTCAAAATGGACTTAAAACTCTTCCCTTTCGTGCAGTCACATACACTGATGAACCTATCTATTGTTCAATGGGACTAGAGCAAAACCCAATAGAGAAGCCCCTTCAGGTAAATAAAACCAAACCAAACAAACCAAGACACACGCATAGACTCGGGCATTGAAGGCTAAAATCAAATTCAATCACTGTTTAGTGAGGCCATCATAAAAGAACTTAACTTGTCCTCTTTGTGATGCTCGTTCCATCTGTAACAAATCTCGTGAAATATTTAATAGTGTAGGTGTATCTGATTGTTTTAGACCAAGACCAACCTTGAATGTAAGGATCTCCAATGATGAGGAATTTGCAAGTAGAAACCGTATCAAGTCCAGTGCATGCTCATAGGCAGTTCCAACTGTGATAGTCACTTTCTGAAGCTGACTAAGGCAACACCCATTGAAGTTTAACACCCTCAGATGGTCCGACAGTGGTGTCTCAGCAACATTAGAGCTCTATATATAGAAAGAATCAAAATCTGATAAAAAAATATTAGAAAAACAAACAAACTTAGAAGCATAGGTCTTCTTACTCACCTTTATAACAAGTTCGGCCAGGATGGAAGAACTTTTAAGTAAAGAAACAATAAACAAAATTTCTCTTGATTGATTGAAATCCACACCATCTAATTCCAGATACTTTAAGTTGATTGACTTTTGCGGCATCAACATAATGATACCTATAGACAGCATCTATGGATCCAAAAGCAAAACTGAGATATTTGTACATGTCCAACTAGAATAACACATCTTTCTACATATAAGACAAGGCACCAGATTATAAAGATGCAACCATCAATCAAAATGCAACTCTGTCTCTTTTTGACCAACAATAGATGAGTAAGATAAAGGGTTTAGAAAATCAAATAATGTGGCCAAGCTAGGTAGAAGTGATGTGAAAAACTGTAAAAAATGAGATCAGAGATCCAGAACCTAAGACATCATGCATGATGTACCTGTTAGTCCTTGGTTTTACTTTCATGAAACATAGCTTAGTAGCTGTCATCCCTTTGTGGAAAAGGAACTCCATGTTGAATTGTGTAATTAGAGAGAACATGTCCATATGGTAAACCGATTATTAGGTTGTTTTATAGTTTTATATAAATCTACCAAGCTAGCATAAGAGCCACCAAATCATATCCAACTGAACTATAATAAATAGATTGATATCAGTGTTGTTGTATTCTAACCTCGATGTACGCTTCTCCATTCAGACAAAGCCTCTCAATTTTCGGCAAGCCTTTGATTAAATCATAGAAACTGGCTTGCTCAAAGTGATCCCCACGATCTACCATAATGAGTGTCAGATCAGTCAAATTCTCTGCTTTCTTAAAACAAATTGACTTGATATACTCGTCACCTTCTATGCATAAGACCTTGAGAGTAGGGGCAGAGACATGAATACAATCAAAACCAGTACAGTTTGAAATGGTAAGCACCTTAAGTACCGGACAACCAGAGACAAGTCTTTCAAGTGCACCGAACTCAAGATCAATAAAAATTAAGTGAAGCTCAAGCAGACTGTTAAAGCCACAGAAATTGGGCGGAAGGGACAATTCAAATAGCTCAAGTTTCAAGGTAGCCAATCCCTGACAAGAGAAGAGATGAGATGGCATTTCATATTGATGACTTCCACAGTTTAGAAGCTCAAGATATTTAATGTCACTCTTTGACAAAAACTGAATCCACTTAGAGAGGCATGTGATTTGGCTCGAGCGGTAATAAGGGGTCATAAGAGTAAACTTAGATACCGGACCATTGTGGAGCAAAAGAATTTCTGTGATAATACTAGAAATTTTAGGATCTTTTCTATTTCTTGCATAACAAATCTCAAAAAAATCACGTCCAAAATCAAGTCGTGGGACTGAAACCCACATATACCTCCATTTCCTTGACAGAACAGTGGTCCTAACAACATCGCGGATGGGCAAGTGCTGTAGGATGCCATCGATAAGATTACTTGGTAGGTTACTGATTCGATCATTGTGATAACCATGATTAGCCTTCATGATGCCTGGAATGATAAGTAAACTAAAGATTCAAGCAAAGATTATATGTTAATATCAACATTATAAAGGTACAATTCAATAAGTACATGCATCATATTCAACCATTTATAAACACACAAAAAACACCCCCAGAGTGAATATAGGCATGGATCTCTGGTACCATACTTGAATTTCTTTAAAAATATTTCTATAGTATTTTGCTCGCTCTCATATGTCAAGACCTTATCATCAGCATTATCTCTAAACTCCAAAACTAACAAAGACAATTTATATTGTGAATGCTATGTAGTTCCCTTTATTTGTTTACAAACCTTATTTAGAAGGCACAAAAGTCAGTTTTACCAAGATGCTGTAACTCAAAGCCATGTTCATTCTACGTCCGACAAAGGAAAAAAAAGGTGCTAAAATAATGAAACTTGCATTAAAAACAAACAAATTTTTTAAACAATCCTTACCCTCCTTTCTCTGCAAAATTTCCAGTAGAATCATTCACTTCAATAAAATAGAAATTGTGGTTTATAACATATAATGATCATTATGCGCGTGTGCGGTGCATGGTTTAAAAAACAATGGAAGATATCGATAAGTTAAACAGGGAAGCCCAAAAGTCCAAAGCTTTATACCTAAAACTAAAAGTCAGGGCAGTAGCAAATGAGTCCCAAGATAATCAAATCATGGTGCGAACATTGGTAATGGCTAACAGGGCAAGTAAGAGATTACATGAGCAAAAGCAAGAAAATGAATTAGAGATTACTGTGTACTTCTTTGGTAAGGAGCGGAGACGAATAACTAAAATATAGAGAAAAATAATGTCGATCGAGTACCCTAGATATTATTAATTCATGAAATAACAAAAATAATATGCTTAACGTTGATGGTAGGTCGGTCATTAGGAAATCCAGGAGGTGCAGAGTTTGGAGCAGTAATTAGAAGAGGAGAAGGTATCTGGATTCGTGGCGTCGCGGGATACCTAGGGTTTTCTGGATTCAACTTGTCTGGAACTCAGAAATTCGTGAGGTTGTTTATCAATCGGACTCCATGGAAGCGCTTGATTTGTTCAGGATGGATGGCTCCAGGTTCCACAACTATGCTGCTTTTTTGTGGGATATAATAATATAATAACTCTTCTTCTCACTCAGGCAGGAATGGACACTCCAGCGCCAGCACACGCTAAGGGAGTGAGTCCTTCGTGCGGATGCGGGCGTGTTATTTTGTTGGATCCCGATTAATGAAAACACCCCCTTATACGTATTTGAATAATCTATGCTATTGACGGGAGATCCGGTGACTACCAACACACGTATTGAATAATCTACGCCATTGATGTTAGATTAGGTGACTCACCTTACATCTTTATTAAATTAACTTTAAAATACGTAATTACACGTATTGAATAATCTCGGCTTTTAATATAAGATTAAATGGCTTATATTACATCTTCATTAAATCAACTTTAAAGTTTAAATAATATCTGCTGACAAAGTATAAAGCTACATTTGGGCATAAGTACTACATGCTCAGGACAGGAAGAAAAAATCCAAATAATATCACTGATGTATCTTATATACCAATTATGTTATTTAGGAAGATGGACATGTATTCCCGACAGTTAAGAACATTAGTATGGAAAAAAACAGGATCATTTCTAAAACAGCCCAGGCTTGATGGAATGGGTCCAAAATCGTAAGCACCACCCGCAATGACGCGGGCAATAAATCGAACCAACTTGAACATAGTTCGAAACTCGACTCGATAAATAGTTTATTAAACTTGATTCATGAATCAAATAAGCTAAACTTGAGCTCGTTAAATAAATGAGCTGAACTTGAACCATGTATAATTCGACTCGTTTGGTTTATGAATCATAATTTTATATATATATATTGCTTAAATTATATTTTTTTATTATTATTTAAATCATATTTAAATATATAATTTAAATATTAAATTTATTTAAATAATATATTTTGTATTAATTTTTAAAACTATTCAATTTTTTTTTTATTGAGGGAGGGGGGTCGAATACTAGTAAATGCCAAAGATCAAAATTGTTTTGGCTTTTTTACAAAAAAAAATTTTATTTTAACTTTTGATTGATACGAGTCTAGCTAACGAGCTGAACCGAGTTTCTCGCGAGCTTGAGTCAAGTCAAGTTCGTGTTGAAAAAAAAGATTCATGTCGAACTCAAGTCGAGCTACGAACTGAACCAATTCTTATAGAGTCGAGTCGAACCAAGTTCGACTCATTTCCAGCCCTACTTAAAACTACGGATTCAAGCACCACAAACCTTGGTATGGAGCGACTAGGATCCTCTAAAAAGCAATTAATCAATTTAACCTGTCATTGGTTGCCTAATAATAAAAAAGAAGCATATAAGCATTTCTCACGTGCTAAGGTAGAAAGATAACCATAAAGAATGTAATACTTTAAAAATTTGTGAATCCTGTAGTAGAAGTCTTCATATCTATTTCTTTTTTCATATGACTTTGCAAATTTACATGCATATGGTAGAAATTGTGTGACTTTTTTCTCTCTGGGGATAACTTTTTTATTAAGCATTAAGTGATTTATTACAATGTGGCATTAGATTTGAATTTAATACTCTGGAATTATCATACCCGTCATAACGTTAGTAATTAAACTCCACAATATAGTTTTATAATGGGGAAAATGCACTTTATCTTGTAATTTGAACGTTTCACAACCTATTCCTAAAGATTTTTTGCTAATATTAAACCCTTTGCACATTCGCTTAAGATTTTGAAAATATTAATTTTTTTTGTTGTTAATTCATCCACTGATTTGCTTATGTATCCATTTGAACAAGAAATGAAAATCCACATCCTTGCCATCCCATCAACTTTTATCAATGTTTTAAAATACCTCATCTTGAAGCCTCATCCACCTCTTCTTTCATCCCCAGAGCCTCACTTACCGTAGAGCTTCACTCACCCAACTTCTTTGCATTGGGATTGTGTCTCCTTTGAACTATAATCTAAAACTTATAACTTTTTTATTAAATATTTATAAAATCTGACACGACAAAGGAAAAATGGGGACTACGTATGGAATAAGATGCAAACTTAAATACCTCCTGTAACATGTATTTGATCAAAGGAAAAATGACCTAAATTTAAACCATCCCAAACTACAAGAGTTAACTCTCCTAATTATATTATTAGGGAAAATACCATTTGGTTCAAATAAAATTTCATTAAATGACGCACTAATTCAAATTATAATGGTTATATTATTGCGTTTTATTAACAGCAGTATCTAAATGCAGCATTTGTTTTTATATTCTCATTGTGATTGGACCCATGCAATTCATGCATCAAAATTCGCACGGTGTAGCGGTGCTCATTATTAATCATCATTTAATTGTCTAAAATGGGTATTCTATTTTACAGAAAACTTGTAATCATTCGGCAGTATCAAAATAGTTTTATAGATTCTTTTCTCTCTCCTTCATGGAGTCCTTACATTAATTGTGGATTAAATGGTTAACAACTCAAGCCTTGTGCATGTGCCTTGCCTTTAAAAAATTGGGAGGGGGAGTGAGAATATTTCTGTCGCTTGGAGAACGAGAGACAATTCTTAAAAATTAGTACGAGAGAGTTGATTAGAATATTCAATTATGTTGCATACCCGAACGATGAATCCCACATATTTTCAATTGAAAAATTGCAAAACCGTTCTTAAAATTTTCAATACTTGAAAATGATACAGATAGTACATATCCGTCAGCTACTAAGAGAGAAAAATAACATATCGCAATAAATATGTTATGTGCGATGCTTTCCATCATTAGGAGAATAGATGACGTGTCTCACCGAGAAAAGTCTTTCACTGAATGATGCCTTTGGTGGGCTACTTCACAGAAAAGTCTTGGAACATAAATTACTAGAGATCCAACAAATTTATCCTTCCTAAAGTATTTCCTTTTTACCATAGAAAAAAGAAAAAAACATAGTTTCGACTTCAAAATGAACATAAAAATGATCTGTTTCGTGCAGTCACATGCACGGATGAACCGCTCTATTGTTTCAATGGGACTAGAGCAAAACCCATTAGAGAAGCCCCTTCTGGTAAATAAAACAAACCAAGACACATGCAGAGATTGGGGCATTGAATCAAATTCTATCACTCTTCAGTGAGGCCATAAAGGAACTTAACTTCTGCTCTTTTTGATGCTCGTTCCATGTGTAACAAATCTCGTGAAATACTTAAGAGTGTAGGTGTATCTGATTGATTTCGACCAAAACGAACCTTGAATGTAAGGGTCTCCAATGATGAGGAATTTGCAAGTAGAAACCGTATCAAGTCCAGTGCATGCTCATAGGCAAATCCAACTGTGATATCCACTTTCCGAAGCTGACTAAGGCAACACCTATTGCAATATAACGCCCTCAAATGATCCAGCAGTGGTGTCTCAGCCACAATATAGCTCTATAAAAAAAAAAGAGATTTATATATATATATATATATATATATATATAAAATTATAAAATCGAAATCTAACCCCAAAAAAACTAAGAAGCATAGGTTTTCTTACTCACTTTTGGAGCATATAATGGTGCCTTTATGACAAGTTCGACCAGACTGGAAGAACTTTTAAGTAAAGAAACAATAAACGAAATTTCTCTTGATTGATCGAAATCCACACCATCCAATTCCAGATATTTTAAGGAGTTGATTGACTTTTGCAATATCTGCATAATGGTAGACAGGATCTATGCATCCAAACAGATAAAATATGAGAAATCTGTACACGTCCAACAACAATAACACAACTTTCTACAAATAAGACAACGCACCAGGTTATAAAGATGCAACCATCAATAAAAATGCAACTTTGTTTCTCTTTTTGACCAACAATAGATGAGTAAGATTAAGGGTTAAGCAAATCAAACTATGTGGCCAAGCTAGGTAGAAGTGATGTGAAAAACTGCCAAATATTATATCAGAGATTCAGACCCTAAGACATATCATGCATGATGTACAGTTAGTCCTTGATTTCACTTTCATGAAACATAGGCTTAGTAGCTGCCATCCCATTGTGGAAACAGCACTCCATGTAGAATTGTGTAATTAGAGAAAAGATGTCCATATGTTAAACAAATTATTATGTTGTTCTATAGTTTTATATAAATCTACCAAGCTAGCATAAGGGCCATCAAATCATATCTAACTGAATTATAATATCCAACTGCATTATAATAAACTCATATGAGTGTTGTTGTATTCTAACCTTGGTGTAACTTCTCAGGCAAAGCCTCTCAATTTTCGGCAAGTCTTTGATGAAATCAGAGACACTGACTTGCTCAAGCTTCTTCCCGAGATTTACAATAGTGAATGTCAGATCAGTCAAATTCTTTGCTTTCTTAAAACAAATTGACTTCATATCCCGATAAACTTCCATGCATAAGACTTTGAGATTTGGGGCAGAGATATGAATACAATCAAAACCAGGACAAAGTGAAATGGTGAGCACGTTAAGTAGCGAACAACCAGAGATAAGTCTCTCAAGTGCAGCGGACTCAAATGTAATACCAATTAAGTGAAGCTCGAGCAGACTTTTAGTGACAATTCAAATTGCTCAAGTTTCAAGTAAGTCAATCCTTGACAAGAGAAGAGATGACATGGCATTTCATAATGCAGTCCATAGCTCATAAGCTCAAGATATTTAACGCCACTCTTTGACAAAAAGATAATCCACTTAGAGAGGCATGTGATTTCACTCAAGTACCAATAAGGGATCTCAAGAGTAAACTTAGATACCAGACCATTGTGGAGGGAAAGAATTTTTGTGATAATACTAAGAATTTCAAGGTCGTAATAACAGTACTCAAAAAGATCAAATCCAAACTCAAGTCGTGGGACTGAAACCCACATATACCTCCATTTCCTTGACAGAATACTGGTCCTAACTACGTCTTGGATGGGCAAGTGTTGTAGGATGCCATCGATAATATTACTTGGCAGGTTACTGATTCGATCAATGTGATCGTGACGATTAGCCTTCATGATGCCCCAAGTGATAGCTAAACTAAAAATCCAAGCAAAGAATATATTATTATCAACATTATAACAGTAGAATAAGTACATGCATCATATTCAACAATTTATATGCATGGATAACTTGATACTTATATTTCTTTAAAAATATATCTATAGTATTTTGCTCACTGTCATACATGAAGATCTTATAATCAGCATTATATCTAAACTCCAAAACTAACAAAGGCAAATTATATTGCGACTGCTAAAAGTATGTGCTTTGCCTTGCTTAAGATGCAGTTCCCTGTTGCCCACATTTGTTTACAAACCTAATTTAGAAGGCACAAAAGTCAGTTTTACCAAGATGCTTTAACTCAAAGCTACGTTCATTCTACATCTGATAAAAAAAAAAGGGGGGGGGGGCTAAAATCATGAAACTTGCATTAAGACAAACAAATTTGTTAAACAATCCTTACCATTTTTCTGCAAAATTTCCAGTAGCATCATTCACTTCAATAAAATAGAAACCCTGGTTTATAACCTAAAACTATCATTGTGCGGTGTATGGTTTAAAAACATTGGAAATTATCCATAATTTAAACAGGGAAGCCGAAAAGTCCAAAGCTTTATCTCGAAAACTATAAGAGTCAGGCTCAGCAAATAAGTGGCTTAAAAGGCCAAATTTTGATGATATAAATGAAGAAATTATCTGAAATTGACTCACATCACAGGATAAGAAAATCATGTTGCGAAAATTGGTAAAGGGTGACAAAGGAAGTAAGAGATTACCTGAATAGAGAGAACTCTGCACTTCTTTGGTTCTTTGGCGACGATGGAGATACCCTGGATTTATAGAGTATGTTATTTATACGTCTCCATTCTGGACACCTGAGTGACACCTGTTTTACATTGTTAACACAGTTCAAATATGTATTTAATTATGTTCAGTGAATGGTTAATAGATATAATAAAGAGTCACAATTCATTAACCATCCACTGAACGTAATTAACCACGTATTTAAACTATATTAATCACGATTTTTAGGTATTGAATTGCGTTTAGTGAATATAATTAACCACGTAATTGAACCTGAAAATCGTGGTTAATACAGTTTAAATACATGGTTAATTACGCGGATGGTTAATGAGTTGTGATCCTTTGTTACATATATTAACCATCCACTGAACGTAATTAACCTTGTATTTGAACTGCGTTAACCATGTAATTAACCAATCATGCATCCTACATGGGTGCATGCTATTTTTTTTGTACAACTTCAAACTTGGTTCATAGTGTTCACTATCATGATTAATAATGTCTTGAACTTGGTTAATAGTACAAGATATCACAATTCGTCATTAACCATCTACTGAACGTAATTAATCACGTATTTGAACTGCATTAATCAAGTGTAGCAGGTATCACCCAAGTATCCCGAATCGAGGTATATAAATAACATTACTCTATTTATATATGTTTTTGAAATTTTGTATTTGGATTAGATTTTTTTTTTTTTTTTTGTTTCCGTGATTAGAATTTTTTTTTCTTATGTCTATAAAGTTTTCTTTTTTAAGTTTTTGAGATTATAATTTATATTCCTTTAAAAAAAAGACTATAATTTATATGGTATCTGGGCCACTGAATTACACACCAGAGATCGATTGCTTCCCTCTCATGGACGTTGGGCAGTCTAAGAAACCATGAGGTTCTTGCACCGAGCACTCTCCCCACATCATCACGGATGCACAACCCGATGCCAAACCTTCCATATTGGTGGAAGAAGGCATCAACGTTACACTTGACGGAACCATGTGGAGGAGGAACCCAACGAGCTCCAGCAGGTACGCGCCTCTGACTTACTTCGTCATCACTTTTATTATTTTCTTGAATCCATTCAAATAAGCTATGTTTAGATATGTGAATGATTTTTGGTGATTGAACATTCTTGGATTCCCAAATCTCTTCATTTCTATTTGTCCAAATTACCCAAAACACCAAAGCAAAGAGGTCACAGTGCTTGTTCTCCCACTACTCAAGTATATGCCACAACAACCTTGCAAAATTCTCAGTCACATCAAATCTAGTTTCAATCAAATTCCACATATTAATCTGCTGCCAACAGAGTTTACTAGTGCTACAGATGAAGAAAAGATGCCAAGTATTCTCTAGATTGGTTTCACACATAGGGCAAATACCTCTACAATCCATTCCCCTGCTCTGTAGTTTAGTACGTGTAGGTAGACAATCTCTGCAGGCTCTCCAAAGTAAATGCGTAACACGGCTGGGAATCATCAAACTCCAAAGCAAATGCCAATTTCCTGAACCCAAACATCTCTCTCTACTACCATATAACATCTATAAGTTGATCTCACCGTGTAGGTTCTATCCTTATTTAGATTCCATATAATATGATCTTGTGTTGCACTTTCTATTAAGGGAATATTCAACACTGCATCAACATCACTTGGATTCAAAATCAAGTACAGCAACTCATAATTCCATGCATTCTCACCCGGCCTCATCAAATCACAAACCCTCAAATGGAGAACCTCATTAC
Source organism: Ammopiptanthus mongolicus (assembly GCA_039655645.1). NCBI lineage: Eukaryota > Viridiplantae > Streptophyta > Magnoliopsida > Fabales > Fabaceae > Ammopiptanthus > Ammopiptanthus mongolicus. The sequence continues at coordinate 25,949,297 of CM077346.1, read as the reverse complement.
TTGGGACAGTTTGTAACTGAGATCTATCTCTGCCGCTTAACCAGGGATGCGACCAAACATTTATATGGGACTCGAAACAAAATATTATTCATTAGTGATGGAATATATCATGAAGATATTATGTTTATAAATATGTGATTTGTTATAATAATTGCATCCAAATAATAAGATGAATGTGGACACAATCAATGATGTAATAATTTATAATTGATTGACAGTATAAAAATTATGTATACTCACAATGCATACCAAATAAATTCATATTATTATTCATTATTTTAAATTGATGTCATAACCAACCTGGTGTTCGAAGAGTTGGTAACGTGACTCTACCCTAAGGAAAAGGACACAAGTTCGATTCCTGGAGTCACCTAGTTGGGAGATAGCCCAACCCCGTGCGTAAAAAATCGGACGTTCGTTGCTGTCGAACCAGGGATCAGTCCCATAGTCGGTCCAAAGGGCCGAAGCTGTGAGGAGATCCCGGTGGATCCACTGGGGAGTCAAAGGTCCTAATTACGACGGGTTCCGAACCAAAAAAATTTAATATCATAAAATACTTAAAATTTTACTCTAAAAGTAGCAATATATATTGATTATAGTCAAATGAGCATATACATAATTAATAATTATGATTATATATGAAATAATAATCAAATGATAATAAAATAAGCGAATTTGAAAATAAAAGGTACTTTTAGCGGGGGAATGACACAGGATGATTTTACGTGACATGAATCTCACTTGACAAATAAGAGATATTTTGAAGGGTTGAAACACATAATAATTCATATATTTCTCATTATTTGAAATTTGAAAGTTGGTATTTCGAGTGAAATTACTTTAAATACCCAAAATAATTAGTGGAGAAATATATTATGGGGATATGATTAGTAAAAAAAAAAAAATTATATTTGTAATATTAATTACATTAGAAACACAATCAAATGAATATGGATACAGTTAATAATTATTATCCTTATATGTTTAATAAATACCAAATCAAATCATATTAAGAATAATCATCACCGTCTTATTGCGGTATTCGTTTGGTTCATATTGGCAGATCAGCTTCGATCCATTGCAGATTCAATCAAGAGTTGGACGTCAGCGTTACAGATCCGGATACATGGGTATCCCGATCACTTTGATTTTGTTACATTTGTAGGCATTTTGCCGTTTTATGCTATTAACCTAGGTGCTGTGAGTTTGTTCGGAGATTCATCATTTTCAGTTTTTAGCGATGTTAAATTTATGTTGCTTTCGATGTATTTTACCAATTTAAATGAATAAATATCTTTTTTAGTAAATAAAATAAGAATAATCATCAATCAAGTTTGAAAATAGAGGCTACTTTGAATGGAAAATAAATGAAGATAATAGGAACCAAGATGTATGTAAAATTGATACGTGTCAAGCTAGGACGTTATTTTAATAATAGTAAATAATAGAATAGGAATAATGTTATTGTTTTTAAAATAATGTAAAATTTTTTTAATTAAGTTTCAAACTTATAATTTCTCTGGAATCGCTTTTTTATTGTTAAAACAGTTTTTTTTAATTTAATCGGGTTTAAAATAAAAGTTCCATCAATTTGTTTCCTTGAGAATTATTCTTTCCAAAAAATATTCTAATTAATGAAATAACAAAACTAATATATTCATTAAAAAAAACTAATATGCTTATAATCTCAGATATAGAAAGAGTGGTTTACTTTATTTATATTTATTTTAATTTATTTTTCTTATGTCTAAAAAGTTTTCTTTTTTCAGTTTTAAGATTATATGGTATCTGTCCATACGGAAGTCAAAAACAAAAAAAAAATATTAAATAAAAAGTAAAATATTTTTTAAAATAGAGGTTAAAATACATAAAAAAAAAAAAAGAGAAGTGTAAAAGTATTGTACACATTATTTCATACTGATTTAGTGTTAGTAAGAAAATTTGAATTTTTTATACCAAAAAAAATAATTTGAATTTAGTGTTGATTCTGTAAAAAAAAATTATATTGCCATTGAATAATACATTATTACATCATTAAAAAGTATTTGATTTTCACAATAATTATTTCAAAAGTTATATATATATATATATATAATATACAATTGATTGATTATGCAAAAAATATTTATACTTCAATTAAAATTAAACTCAATGTCTTTACAGGAGATTGCTTGTAACATGTACATGTTAAAGGGGACAAAATTTATTTCCCTTTGTTTAATATATGGAATTCATTAATATTGTATTTGGATTCATACAAATTTGAAAATAATTTAATTTTGATTTGGAAATAGAGTTTCATATGTTGAACTTCTTAATAACAAATTGATTTTGAACTAATTTGAAAATCATTTTTTATGTTCTGAATCTTTATATATAAAAGTACAGTGATGGTTGAGGTAAAATTGTAAAATCACTTCATAATGGTTGGGATATATTTTGTATTTTTTTTGCTTAATAGAGAGTATTTAAGTATATGTTTATGTATTATATTCTTTTTTAATTCTCTTAAAAATGAGGCTCCTTAAGTCACTATTTAATGGGTCGTTATTGTTGTGAATACTCATTTTTAGGTCTTATTTAGTTTTTAATGTGTAATTTTAATTTATTTTTAAATTTATTTTTTAATTTTAATTTCAATTTCTATTACAAATTTTCATTTCATTATAATGTTCATTTTAAAATTTATCTCCAATTTAAATTTTATTTTCATTATCATTTTCATATTTTTAATTTAATTCCGTTTTTAACCGTAAATTTTACTTTTCATTTTTATATTTTATTTTATGTCATTTTTTGTTTTATTTTAATTTCATTTATTTATTCAAAAAATAAAAAAGGCTTGAATGCTTCATCTTCCATATTAATAATATTTTTTTTATTTTTTTATTTGTTATTCCATGATGGGGTGGGTTAGTGGGTGGGATTATTTCTCTTTGTATATTAACACAGATATATAAAGATGCAAGAATATGTAAAAATAAAACGATTTAATAAATAGACATTATGAAATAGACACCACTTGCAAGTAGTTTCACTTTGCAGTCTCTTCACTTGCATGCCCTTTCATTTTCTTGCACCTACATTTCACTATTGTCACCTAACACTATATAAAGTCAACAAGCTTACCTCAAACTCATCACATAATTTCAACATCTCTATGTATGTTAATAACTATTATTGTTGTTGTGACCATCCTTCTTCTTGCTTTCATAATAACTTTTGCGTCCAAAGTTGTGAAAGTTCAATATCCCTATCTGTAAAGCTAAAGGATTATTGTGATTCTTTGATGTGGGACATATAAAAGAGTAAGCAAGGGAACATACGAGTAAAGAGCATAGTTTGCCTCATGAATGGATTATACCACGAGCTTAATATATTCATAATCAAAAAATATCATAAATTTTTTTTAGCATATCATAGGTATGGAATTCCAAATGTATCAGTTGGTGTACATCCATAGTTTTTCATTTCACTAACCTTTTATTGGTTTCACTCGGTTGAGGTGATATCTTAATTGTAGTGTTTTGGGTTTTCTTTTTCTGCTTTAGTTTTCTGAAGTTTGTGAATTGCAAGTAGTGAGACATTTGGATTTTTTGTTTTGTTTTCTGTTCTGTTCACAGTGTATTATTTCTTTGTTGTTGATGCCTGGCACATTTTGTGCTTTTTTCCAGCTTCCTCTTTTATTTATTTTAATGAAATTTTGCTTATAAAAAAATACTCACACTCGAAAAAAAAACAATCAAGCTGATCAATTTGATTATGTTTTATCAAATCAAATAAATAAATAAACAATATTATTAAGTAAATTATTTTCTTTTTCAAAGTTCATATTTCCATCTTACGATCTTACTTTATTGTGCTTTATTTTTTTAACTTCTATTACTGCATTATAGTTTCTAATCATTAATCAGAATGATTTTCTCAGTTTCATTGTAAAATCTAATATTGGTTTCTCAAAAATTTCGTTAGATTTTTGCTTAATTTTAATTTGTATCAAAAATATTTATAAGATATAAAATATTTATATGAAAACGTATTAATATTTAGAGATAAATACTTTTTTTTTTTACTAATAGAGATAAATACTTACATCATATAGAAATGAAATTTTACATAAAACACATTAATTTTGAAGGCGTAAAAGTAAATATAAATAAAAGCGTAATAACCTAATCTACACAAAAAATATTAACATATATATTACAAGGTAAAAGTATACCGCATGAAAAAAATATTTAGTTAATAAAACAAAAGACTTTTAAAATAATGTAGCAAAAAAATAGACTTTTAAAATAAATATTGTTTTTATGGTTAGAACTTTTCAAATTACTGAATATTTTTTTCGATACATACAATTGCTAAAACTTTTGGTAAACATATTAATATACATTGTAAAATTTATATCATGGAACAACAATTGATGTTATATAGATTCAATTTTTTTATTTGTTGTATATATATACCATTCTTCATAATTAATTTTCTACATTTTATTAAATATATTCTCAAATATATATTTTTTATTGTATCTTAATATATATAAAAGTAAGGAACACTTGAGTATTTTTTTCATTCAATGGCAAATCTTTATTATGTATATTGTTATGTAGAGTTTATGATTTAGGGTATATTTATTTTAGTGTATCTACGTATGGCAACCATTATCAAATAATTTACATTTGAATATATGGAAATGTCTAATTTCTCTACATTTTATGCTTTAATTATAATAAAAATGTCTAATTATTAATCTTTTATAACTGTACGGACAATAATGTGTGAGGAGTAAAATTATGTAACATTTGGAAAGACAATAAGCTCTTGTAAGTCAAAAATAATAACATGATTAAAACTGCGGAATAATTAATATTTGTGTTTATTTGTACTGATCTAAATAGATCACAAATATCCTAAAGGATGCTTTCAATTTGTTGAAGGATGATTTCTTTTACTTCTTTGGATTTTCTCTTTCGACCCTTCTCAGAGGAAATATTTGTCATCAAGTTACTGAACATCTTTTTCCACTTTCTCTTGGCTGCAAAATAAAATGAATTAGTAAATATATCATAGAATACCGAAAAAAATATTTAACTACAATACTATACGATCATGTTCTGACTGACAAAAGATAATCGACCATAATTCAAGTCTTCAAAGGAAAATAGAAGGGGGAGAGCGAGTAAAAAACTCTCGAACAAAAGGTTGCTTGAATATCATACAATCATTCATAATCTACATATATTCATTAAGACATATAAACGCTCATACAAATAGTTTGAGAAATGCTAAGAGACAACATCAGACATATATTTTTATCAAATCAAGTGATTTATGTTCAACTAGGATATTGATAAGACAACAAAAGAACTTTCATTTTGCACTTCAACCAAATATTTATGTTCATAAGATTGCAAAAGAGTTTCCATTATGCACTTGAACCAAGTATTTTCAAAATATTTGATTTATGTGTTCTGATTTACACAGTGTACACTTAGGATATTGATAATATGAATGTTCTTATAATGAATTCTCTACAATTCGAATAAAATCAACCTTTAGATACAGAACATTGCACACTCAATGGACTAAATTGACAAAAGAACGGATTAGACACTAAGAAAAATAAGAAGAAGAACATATGAATTTTACAAAAGTGTCGACACAATTAAAAGGACAATATGACACCAATTAATCCATGATTGAGAGTTAGAGATAGCAAAAGCATACAACCATAACTTTTATGGTCCAACAAGATCAAACATAGATAGAGGAAATATGGCCCCAACAGAAATTTTACAATTTATTACAACCTAGCAAATTGATGGTAAAATCATTTTTAATATCCTATGGAAAAGAACAATATACTAGGCGACATTCTTTTCTTTTTGGTTTGATTCATGTCTTAAATTATTTTTAAAGAGCAAAGACCGTAGAGATTGTGAATAATGATATGTTAATATTTTATTTTTCTAAGCAAAAAAATTATGATTTTTTTGGGTTTGGCTTCATTGGTCAAATCTGCTATTGTTGTAGATTGCTATTGGAGTTAGTCCCTGTGAAGCTTAGGGTGTTACAAGGACGACCGCTGATTTTGCACCAATGGAGATGCAAGTATTATAAGGGACTGTTCAAACTACGCTTTTTTTGGAATATCCTTTGAATTTTTGTACTTTTATTTACACTGAATGGATAGTCCAATAATTAGAAATAGGAAACTAAGGTTATATCTTATCATTTTTTTTTTTTATTTTCTTTGTATAAAGAAGCAAACATGTCAACAACGATAGAACAACTATTCAACATTAGTGGGATAATCTAATGAGCATATTAGAGAATGACAATTTACAAACCATAACGTCATCTTAAGAGTTTGTTCACAAAGTTACATTTCCCCAACAATTTAACTTTAATGATTTAAACATACAAACATCTCTCTCGAACCATTTAAATACAACACAAATATACATCCGTTCATCTTTTAATATGTCACTTCCTACATTTAAAAAAAAAACAATCAAACAAAAAAAATAGAAGAACATGGCACACCTGTGCATCGCACGGGTACATTATCTAGTTTATTTAAAAATTTAATTTGATTTCATTTTATTTTATCCTTTACCCTTATGAAGTTATAATAGAAGACTAATGTAGAGTTAATAAAAATAAAATAATCAGTTTATTTAAAATCAAATCAACACATATTTGGCAAGATATTTGGATCTTTTTCTTGGATACAATACGAAGCTAATGCCCAAAGAAAAAAAAGACTAAGAAATCATGGGAGGTATGGAAGCTCCACTACTATAAGCAATAATAAGCCCAGCTAATTCTCTCGGGGTTTGATGATCTGAAGGCTATAGTCTGGGCGAAGCTTCAATTTCACAACTAATCCGCACAAAAGAGTCTAAATGAAAGGAATATTGCAACACATTCTTCCACCAAAGAATTCCCAAAACCAGCTTATTCGGATGATTGCAATTGAACATGCTTAGAACTACAGAACAATCACAATCCCTTCAATGGTAAGAAAAAAAAAAAGCTCAATTGTTCAAAATGTACCCCGATCTATATATTACCTTATTCACTACAATCTCTCTTGATACTATTGATACACTATTTAAATAAGCTCAATAGTTCTAAATTTACCCTGATCTATATATTACCTTAATCACTACAATCGCTCATGATACTGTTGATACACTTTACTTTTATAGTACTATAATCATTCCTCAATTTTCAATACACAATACTAGAACTTTGTTGCTAGAACTTAAACGATTAAAGATAAGTTTTTCAAGTGCTAATGATACTCTTTTCCAATAAAAACACAATACCTATACTATATTTTAGTCACCTTATCGTCTTTCAAAATTATTATTGATGAGCTGTAAAAATAATACACGATATATTTCTATTAGAGAAAAGTTTTATCGGCACCTAAATTTTGTCAATAGAAATCAAACTTGAATGCTTTAGATATATAGATAAAATTCGCCACCTCATTGAGTAACGTTATAATATAAGACTATCACGAGGAACCATGGTAAAACGGCATCTACGATTCTACAGTCCGTTACTAGTTTTTTGAACACAGTTCCAGAAGTACAGGACGGAAATCACTATTGTAAAACTTGCTGTACAAAAAAGCTAAACTACAATGAGTCAGGTTGTATAGGCACCAATTTAAAATTTGCTGTACAGAAGCTTCACTGCAATACAGGTTATTCTGTTATCTTGTGGCAACTTTGACATCATCTTGGGCCACTAAACAGGTTCATACTTGGTATCCAGGTCTTGCTGGTAGTGGGCAGTGGTGGCAGATCTTGAAGGTCGGGACAAAAAGTTACAAATTGATCCCAAAATACCAAAACACCACAGGATACGGCTTACAAAACTTTAAAATGTCTTACAGAGCCAAAGTAATAAAACAATCAATAAAAGTATCCCATGCAAATTATGATATAACTAGATGGATAATTTAGCTCAATGAGTAACTGTCAGCTGCGGTCCACTTTAATACTTCCTCAACGGTGTTGCAATTCAGGGCAGAAGAATGAAAGGTCCAGAATGATGGATTTTTCCTGACTATTGCAATCAACTCCTCCCTACCTCCATTTGTGTTCACAACATGGTTGCCAAAACTGCACCAGACTTCCAGTCTTATTAGCTTCCACTTTGGTTTCTTACACAAGGCAAACCACTTAGTCTTTGCTGCATAATTTACAAAGAAAATGTCAACTGACACAAAAGTATGTCTATCAACAACAATGCTTGCAACATTACTAAAATTCTCACCTTTGATTTTCTAGTCTTCCAGACTTCTGATTTCTCAGATTGGGGAAGATAAGCATATTTTTCAATGGAACTTAAGACAGCAATTTCATCCATGTCAGAGTCATTAACTGGCAACAAATCCTATAGCAAAGCCAAAGAGGTTATCATATATTCTTGGAAGAAAAACAATAAGTACAGAGAAAAGTTAAGTTGACCCTTCCTTTAAATTGACAAAACCAGCATATTTCTTTTATGCATTGGAGTAATATGAATAATATCACAACAATCACTTTCTTAAATTCAAAAAAAATAAAAAATAAGGACAATACCGATTAGGAAAAAAAGTAAACATAGTGTTTTATGAAGTTTTGTGGTTCCATATCTTCAGTTCCAATTATGCACAAGTTTTAAAATCATATTCCTAGCCATAAAATTGTTTTTGGCATTATGCTAGAAAACAGATAGGTCATTGTCACTCAAAAGGTAGTGAAGCATTTGCTTTATGGAAAAAACTAGCCATATGAATTAATCTTACCACTTCCTCTAAAGCACCGTTTCCTGATTCCTCATGGTTCTTCACTTCCAAAGAATCAAAGTAAAACAATACCTGGGGAAGAAATTTAAGTAAAGAATACAATTAAAAGAACAGTAATGGAAAAAATTGACATAGCAGGAGCAGGACCGACTGCAACATCAAAGAACCGAACAAAAAGGGCTTTAAGATTCAAGCACATGTGAAACAACATTGCATGACACACTGGCTGTAAATGTCACCTTGTCAAGTAACTGAATATTTGATGAATTGGTTGCCATGACCTGAACTCCTAGCAGATTGTTGGTATTACTGCAGAAGGGACAGAAAATAGTGCTGAAGACACACCCATCTTCTAGACACCAAATACCCTGATCAAGTGCACTTTTAGGTATTCTATTGCAAATACGTTGATCAACAAATGCAGAATCAGTAATAATAACTGATACACTGTCTAATGTATCTGTAGGGTAAGTTTTCAGTTTATGTTGCAAAAGGGATCTTAGGTGAACTTTTGATGATGAAACCAAAGAGCATGTAAGATATAGACGGTTCTCAGGTCGGCCCAATGGGTTTTTGCAGAGTGAACAAAATATCTGTAACCTTTTGTCAATTAGAGGGACAGTTAAAGAACATGGACCAGCTAGATCGGTAGTCAACAACAGAGGAGAATTTGACTTCAAATTTGTGTCAAAACGATATTCAGTTCCATGAGTCACCTCTCCAACATCCGCTGAACATTTTGAATACCTTGTAAGAGTGCTGGCACAAGGTGCAATATAATTTTCTTCTTCAATGAGGTTTATAAATGGTGTGACAATGGACTTTCTCTTTTTCTGGTTATGAGAATTAACACTCAAATTCAAAGACGATTCCATTTCTGAAATATTATTTGCAGTTACATTCTTCTCCGGAGTAACTGTAATTGAAGACTGAGCCCTAGAAGAATTTTTAACTCCATTAGTTAAAGACGTTGGAAGGCTTGATAAAAGATCTGGAAAATGAGCAGAGGCCTCGATAATGGTGGAACCAGAGTTGTCATCTTTTGAGTAACCAGGGCTACCAGGATAAATGCCGAGATCGAAACAAGGGGTTTCCTTCACAATAAAGGTTTCTTCATTTGTCATTGCCACAGATAATTCCTCAGTGAACCTGTAAGAAACATACCTTTCAGCTAGTAATAGTATTATAACTGTTTAATGATTTAAAAATGGTTCCAATAATATTTAAGTTTAGATTATTGCAATTTGATGGTATAAGAAACCACCATTTCTATCAAAATTACTTTACCTGATAACAGACGAAATTTATTGTCTAGATGCATGAGAATGAAGATACAACAACCATCAAATCATTTTCCTACTATGTGGGGTCGGCTATATGGATCAAACAACGCCACCATGTTTTATCAAAAACCAAATCTTCTAATAGGTCATTTATATCCATGGTTGTTAGAATCGCGAGTTGACTCGCTGACTCGGACGAGTCCACGAGTCTGGGTGTGGAAATCGGGTGAACTCGGAGGTAGACTCGCCGGAGGGGTAGACTCGGCCGTGACTCGCTCGGACTCGGCTAGACTCGGTAGACTCGCGAGTCCGAGTCCGAGTCGGCGAGTCTGGTTCGTCAGCTCTGATGCCTGAAACACTGCGTTTTTGGGTCCAAAATTTGGATCCCTTTTCTTCTTCTTTCTTCTTTGAGAGACCGATTTGCTTCTTTCCATCGTTTTCTTCTTCCTCTTCGCGAAAACACAGCACCTCCAACCCTAACAACGTTCTTCCTCCCTGCCGCGCGCCCGCGCCTCCCTTTGGCCGCGCTGGACTCGGCCGCGCCGCGCCTGCCTTCGGTCGCTCGAGCCTCCCTTCCCTGCACGCAAGTTCTCCTCCTCCTCCCTTCTCCTCTCTAGTTCGCAAGTTCTCCTCTCTGCCTTAGGTCGCGCGACGCGCCTCCCTTCTCCTCCCTGCACGCAAGTTTTTCACTTGCTCTCTTAAATCACTTCACTTGCTCTCTATTTCTTACAATGTCTTGCTCTCTATAAAAATCACTTCAGTTGGAGGATTAGATTTAGACATGTGAAGAAATTGATTATGTACTTGACTTATGTTTGTATTCCTAATTTACTACTATTTGGATTTGGATTATGAGTATGTATGACTACTTAAGCTTTAATGATTATGAATTTATGATAATGTTAATAGGCTTTACTACTATTTTGTTACTTTTATGTTATGTATATATGTCATTTATAGGTATTTTTTATCGTAGGTAGACTCTTACGAGTCTACGAGTCGAGTCTACGTGTCGAGTCTACCCCCCCTCCACGAGTCAACCTAGACTCGCGAGTCTAACAACCTTGTTTATATCTAAATCCATTCTAATAGTTTCACCAAAAAAATCTTGGTCTTCCTCTCCCTCTAATCAGGGGCTATCCTCTATCTGGTCAACTCTTCTAATTAGGCAGAGATCAATTTGTGTCTTCATTTCCAGTATTACTGTAGATATTAATCTCTTGCTCACAACAAAAGCAGTTACACATGTTGGACAAACATGTCAACTTGGAGGAACAGAAGCAAGAGCATGGTGCAGATTTCAATGAACATAAATCAGCAGAGGATCATTGGGAGTTTTTTGTATTCACCCTAAAGAGAACAAGCTACAGCACCACCATAGATTTTTTTTGTAAAACTGTTATTTGTCAAGTCAATCACAGAATCAGCTTATTGGTCTGCAGTTCCAGCTGTACTGAATAGAAGATTAATCTCCCTTGCATGTCTATGAATTTTGAAATAAGGCCAAAATACACAAAGTAATATGTCCAAAGAAGGCTCCCACTCCACCATTTCCTCGAATCAGACATAAATGCATCATTCAAGTTTAGTTACCAAAAAGCATACTAATAACATAAAATGGTGGCTAACACAAGAAAACAATTACCTTGGCTCTATCTGATTACAGCATTGCAGGTTGATATGGTCTGTACAATTGTACATGTTCCCATTTCTTTCATCTGATGGCTGACTCTCAGCAAGATCTTGACAGCTTAGTATGGGAAAAGAGTCATTATCCTCAATCACTGATGTTTCTTTCTCACCTTCATTACCAGACTTTTTCAGTTTCTGATTTTTCTTTCTTGTGAACTGCTTATTCTGATCCTTGTTTTGGACACCATCAGAGGCCAAATTCTGCGTCATATTCACTGTATTCATGCCATATCGTTCCTGCAGCCAATTGATCATATAATAAATCTTTTCCACTAAACCTGAAGGGGGATAGGGCAAAATAGGCAAATGTTATTGGCACCCCAAACTGCTTATCTACTCTCCCTTAACCAACCATAATTTTAGTTTTTCATTTTACACAATTATTATTGGTTAATAGGAGTGTGAATAGGTAATTGGGAGTGCCAATAGCCTCACCCGGCAGTATATTTAGTTCAAATTAAGCCAACAGGCCGCGTACCTTGGCATCCTCAAAAAATGATTTTAGTCCATCTAATGACAAATCAAAACTGTCATACACCCTCAAGGTTCTTCTTAGCCACTTCGAAATGGAAGCTCTATTTCTTTCTTCCCGAAAACGTTCATCTAATTCCACAAGAATAGTTACACCAATGATGAAAGGAAAGCTAGTTGAAAGTGCAGAGGTGATGGTAATACAAAGAATAATGTCAAATAAACCCCAAATCAAGAATAAACTGCACTACAAAGACATAGCAAAAGAAAACAGGAAAAATCACTTGATTCTAAACTGAAAGTGGTTTGCCAAACAGAACTGTCTGCTTTCATGGTTGCACCATGGAAATAACTGTCATGAAGTTTTATGTTTCATTTGAGAATATTTCCCAATGATATGTTACCATGAAAATTCAAAATATGCTTAAAGGAATAAATTTCAAACAAACTGATGGAAAAGACAAAATTGTATATTTCAGTCTGATGCTGCTGTATTAACTAGCCATGACCTATATATACTCTTATGTTGCAACCACCGGTGCGCATGTATATGTATAAAGAGGGGGGCAAAGATCTGCCCGAATTAGTTTCTGAATTCTGAACCATAAAAGGAGAAAAACAAAATAGAGAGTGGACAAGAACTGAAATTATCAGCACAATTACCCAATAGGATGATTGCTCCATAATCAAGCCTGTGCCGTATACAACGCCCTACAAAAAAAAAATAGTCAAAATAAACAATAAAACAAGCATGATACATAAAAGTTTGAGCATATATACATGAAGTTCAAAAATATTGGATAAAAGACTACACTAAAGGGGGGAACATATAAAACAAAACGCTTGGGTTACAATATGGAAGGGAAAACTAGAACCAGGCTTTACCTGCTGCTTGATTTAAAGCTCGGAATGCTTGGTGGCAGTACCACTCATTTCCGCTCAAAAGATTTTTGGATGATTTGTATGTGTCATTATATTTTTTCTTGAGTGCAATTTGAATATCATTTCTGATAAAAGGTTATAATATATCAGGCAATCAGAGAAATATATATCATAATAGGATGCTCCTTCAAGAAAATTAATAAGAAAAGAGAATAGAGTCTTACATATTGGGAAATGGAATACCAACAATAATCTGATATTGTCAAGAATATACAATCTGTATTTAACATTCACATAGATTATTTAAAATTGGGATGTCTGTAATCAAACATTCAAACCCATTATAGGCTAGCTACAATTTGATCCCTTTCTCACTGATAATTGTTAATATTTATTTTAATAATCCGAGAATGCACCATCTTTCAATCCTCAAAAGATATATAGCATGGCCACATGGGATACATAGATCACTAACCCACCAAAATAAGTGAATAATAAATTTATAAGAAGAAATAAGGATACAACTACCCTGGCATTATCATCAGAGAAATCAATTCCTTCAGAAACCTGCAAGCATTATATAATGATGATTGAATAAATATGATTGTAAATTGAGGTCATGCACAAACAATTGTGCCAAAGGTAAAATGAATTCATACATCTTTAAGAGGTCATGTCATTAACTCAGATTAAAATAACATTTTAGATAAGGGTGATAGCAATGCTATTGGCACTACCAATTGTTTATTTACACTCACTACAAACTACTTTTAAATGCCATTTCGTATGTTACCCTTAATTAGATGTAACAGACAAATAAAAACAATAAAATAAATACGAACTTTAAAAACATTATTAAATTGAAGGGTATTTAGTAAACTAAAACTAAAAGAACTTAATGGGGAGTTTGAATAAACAATTGTGTGCGCCAATATCTGCACCTATAAAAATGCAGTGCTTCAAAAACTCAAATACTATGGAGAAAATAACGCCAGTGGTTCAAATATGCTTCAAATACTATGGAAGAAAATCACACAGTCTCACTTGTCTTCATATTAGTAGTTACTGATTTTTTTTTTTTTCAAAAAATATATCCATTGCATCCTTTGAGAACAGAGTCTTCTACCAATAGGTAAATTCTATTATGCTAAAATTGACAGCAGCAAAAAAGCAAGATTTGAGAGAACCTATGCCAAAATAGTTCTGTTATGACTGCTTGTAGTGAAGATGGTAGCCATAGTATGAGACAATAGATATGCTCTATTACTATTTTATAGGAGCGTCTCTACATGTTAAGAGGAAAATATAAAATCAGTGGCTACATTATTGAATGCTTAATGATTTTAATCAACTTAAACACTCAATATGATGCCATTTTTATCTTGCAAACTGGGTAAGCAGAACTTTGATTCTGCTATTATAGAAGTCTTGTATACATAATTATTTTATAAATATGTTTTCACAATGGGTTATTTCAATCAAATGAAGCACTAAATTAGCATGTATAACTTACATTAAGATAGTAATGACTAGTATAACTGTAGTACTACTAAAGTATAACAAAAATCCAATTGCCATTACATAACTTTTGCCTGATGAAAGCATTATCTAAAATAAGGGTAAAACCATAATGTACCTTTCCTCGACAAACACCAAGTAAAGCAGCACCTCCTTTATTAGAATGCTCTTGGGAATCAACAGCATGGAAGTGATTCAGATCAACTTTCCTAATCCTTCTTTTCCTTCCTGAAGCAGGTTTTTTGCCATGATGAATTGAGTCATAATACCCCTTTAATGCAAGTTCAAAATCATCTTGGCTTCCTCCTCTTGGTTCTGCATACCAATTACCAGCACAACACAGATTATAAATGCAACCAACAAATATTGCCAAGAGATAACAAGCTCAACTTCAGATCTAAATACCAAAGTAAAGTTCTCTCAACTTTAACGTTTTCATAAGAAAAAGAAAGCATGAAGAACAGAAAAAGCAAAGAAATCAATATAAACTCAATGATCTTAAACTTAAAGAGTATTTGGAAGAGGGTAAGGTTGCTCACCAACAAAAAGGGGCTTTTCTGCATTTAGTCGAGACCATTGACCTGTTTCAGACCAACGTTTACATAATTTTTCCATCAATTTATAACTTGGGAAGAACACAAGACATCCGCCTGGAACAAGCTTGAAGATTTCCTCTAAAGATTTTCCAACTGCATCCTAAACCATAACTTATAATAAACATGTATTCATAGAGGGAACAGAAGTCCATACAAAATGAAAAATATGTATCTAGCATACCTGGAATGCATATCCATCTGCTGTTTTATAACTTGCATTCAGAGGATAATTACCAGGACCAGTTGAGATTACAGCAGACCACGCCTGTATTCAAGAGGTTATAATGTGTTGAACTGGCTCTTCCACGACAAATAGGACTAATTAACTTTAAGGATAAGAGAGAAGTAGCCAAGACCTGTGAGTCAACATCAACTACATGTGGAGCTTCAAGACTAGTTTCAAATTGAACCCCAAGTTCAGAAGAAAAGGAAGTCATTGGTGACAGTGTCCTGAAATACCCAAATCAATACATAAGTGATACTACTTAGAAAATGCTAGGAAGCAGAGATGCAGTGCAGAACTAAACTCAATATGATTTTTGGGGCCCATATCCCAGGTGTTGTAGCAATTAAGGATTCAAATAGAAGACCCCCCTTTAGCAATGTATGATATTGATATTGATCTGTCATAATATATATCAATTATTTGTGAAATATACCTTTACCATGAATGTTTGAGATAGCAATACCTCACTGGAACTGTATTCCAAAATATGCATTTTACAGAACATTACGATGGTAAGCGAGTTACTTCCACCACTCAGAAATACATTAGGGCATAAGTACTACATGCTCCGGACAGGGGGAAAAATCGAAACATGATAGCACTGTTGTATCTCATATAGCGATTATGTTATTTACGGATATTTTACCATTAATGTTTGGGGCAGCAATGAATTAATGGAGTACTGGATGTGTATTCCAGACAGTTCAGAACATTAGTATGGAAAACAGGATCATTTCACTAGTAGCAGTAAAACAGGGATAGGTCCAAAACCAGGCTAATTTGGCCTGAACCTAACTGGCCTATTATCAGTCTGACCAATCAAACCAGCCAATAAAATCCAGCGGCCCTCTGTTGTTTCAATAAGAATGTCCAGAAACTGGCAGTTTGACAGGCAAGTGCCACTCAGGAACACATTTGAACATAAGTATACATGCTAGGAACAGGATAAAAATTACAAAAATTATGTCCTGAAAATGTATAAACTTGGCCCTTGGGTGCTGATGCACTATGCTTACCCAGAAGTCAAGATGACTGATAAAGAAAGATCAGCAACATCTCTAAACACAACTGCTGGATTCAAGCACCACAAACTTAAAGTGTACATCCAGTTTCCAAAAGCTCTTCCTAACATAGAACCAATGAAAGGTGATAATAGTAATGCAGCAATATCCCAGGCAGAAGCAGCAGACACATACCATTATAACCATTATTAGAACCTTTTTTTTGGTATGGAACTATTAGAACCTTTTACAAAGCAATTAATCAATTTAAACTGTCATTGGTTGCCTAAATAAAAAAACAAAAAACAAAAATAGAGTCATCATTTATCATGACAAACTAATTAAAGAATTTTATATATCATTTTAAGAAAATAAGTTCTGATAACAGTAAATAAAGGTTACAGTTACAATCGCAGGAAAACGGAGAACGTTAAGACCATCTGTTTCATTATCACTACCAGGGTCCAATGATTAGAAACAATTTAATCCTTTATATTTAGGATAAAACAATAAATGTTCTCAATTTGTAGATTTGTATTCTTATTCTAGTATAGTTGAAATTAGATAACCTGAAATTTATAATTCATTCATATACCCAAAAGATTTCCAGACCATTTTCCATTCAGTTACATATGGCTAACAACATTGTCATTTGGCGTTCTGATAGTCAGATTGTTTGCAACTACCTACCAGCATCTTTTCTAACACATTTCTGCACAGCAAGCTGGTAATCCAACATGTGGGATCCATCTCTTGAGAAGAAATAAGTTAGTGATGAGAATAAACCTGAAATGAGGTTGATAAAGAAGGTAATTGATAATACCAAATATTGAGGGCAATAATTGTGTGAAACCAGAGACATTTTAAAAACTACAATCCTAGACCTTCCAATGTTATCACTGACAGGCCGCTTAAATGTGGTTCATCTGTCTCCAAGTCGGTAGCAACTTTGATTGCCTTCAACAAATGATCAAGTTGATAAAAGGCATATAAACATAAGAATAAACCAAAATGTCAGACAAATGAGATACCTTAGTAGCACATTCTAGCAAGATAGGGAAGCACTGTTTTGAAATATTTGCTTCTTCGAGCTCTCTTAAAGCCTTATCACCAGTCCAACTTTATACACACAAAAGGCTTATGTCATTAAATCCCAGATATAATTTGCAAAGTGTGACTTAATTTATGCAGAGGTTCTTAAGGATATAAAGGTGAAATGACTTTTCAAAATATCAATTCAAATGCAGCAGAGGAAAGAAAAGTTAAAGTACAAGTACATTAAGCTTAAAGCAACCCTTTAATTCTTACATAGTAAATATCTCAAGTGAAAGCAGACACAAACAGAAATGTCATAATAACAAATACGATCAAAAGGAAATCTTTCTTAACAAATAAAGTGGCTTCAAAAGAATGACAAAAAAAGCAGTAGGTAAGTTCCCAGCAGATTAAATAAATATAGATTACTTGGGAAAAAGAAAACTTCATGTTACTTATAAAGAGTAGAAAAGATATAACACGCAACAAGATAACAGTTAAAACTTAAAAGTACCATCTCGGGAAAGAAAGAATGACAAATATGTGGAAAAGAAAATCGTATGGTGGAAGGACACAACAATAGAGTCTATTTGATGATTTGATCAAACCTGAATATTTGAATTTCCAACCAACTTATAGTTGTATTATAATGTTCTCTACAAAACATGTTTATATCAAATCTATAGCACACCAACTTCAATAATACTTGGGACTTAAAAGTCCCAGGATACAAAATGTACATGTGCATTCACAGAATAATAAGGAATGGAGGCATGCAGAATACATGAATGTTTAAAACATTAACTTACCATGACACATAGTGCTGAAAATCACGTTTTTCTAGTTTATTTTTCTTCTGTTCTATCCAACTAGTAAGCCCCTACATAATTGTAGCACTCATTAAAGATATACAATCACTATGGATATACTTATGATTGAAAATTTTCAAACTTATAATTGAAAATTTTCAAATTTAAAATCTAACTGAATTACCTGTGCCATTTCATATAGTGGTTGGTAAATTACAGGATTTTCAGAACAAAGATGCTGAAGCTCCATTTGTAATTCTTTCAAAGATATGACCAACTAATTAGCATCATATTAATAAGGATGAAAACAAAAGCTATAAGATTCATAACTTACTATCCAAAACATCCTCTTCAATGTCCACACTGCCAGCATCACGAGTAATGTCCTCTATATTGCTGCAAAGTGAAAACATGTAAGGCCAGCTATATAGAGAAAAACACATACAAACTACTGCCAAAGTCTAAAAACTTTTCATTCATCTCTTGATTGGATTGTATACAATTGATGGTATGTGAAAGACATCTTTAATCCATATACAATCTAAAAATTTAAAATAAAGCCAGTTCAATTTGACTGGACTCCTAGAACTGCCTTGTTGAGTCTGCATTTTGCAATTAAATAGAAAGAGATGAAAAGCTTACTGAGCTTCATCAAGAATCACAATGGCTCCTTTAATATCCACATCCATCGCTGCCCGAATAACTGGATTTATGATGTAGCTATATGGACAAAATATCAACTGTGCATCATCTGACATATTACGAGCGGCATAATAAGAGCACCCTGAAACAGAGCAAATGTAAGGCTTGTACCTAACAGAAACTTAGTGGAAACCGAGAAAAAATCATTTAAAAATAAAAAACAATAAAAAGAAACCAAACCTTTAACCAATTGTCCAACTTTTACAAGATCTTCTATGTCATGTACCTCATTGCATCCTCCTTTCTGAAGGGATGGATGACGTTTGACTTTATGTACATTTCTGCTTTGGTTGCAAGTTTCTGATTTCTGTTACTTCAAGAAGTGTGATACAAAAAATAGATATTAAGCATGTATGGATAAGCATACACTCACTTGAATTCTGGACACCCTACTGCTTGATCTTTCAGAAGTAGTTTACTGGGAACATTTAATGAAATATATCAGTATGAAGATCAGAAAGAAATTCTCATAAAGTAAAAATTGTTGAGGTAGACGCAACCATTCTTCATCAATATTCTCTTTGCCACGTATACTTTTATTGGTGCAGTAATGTTTCCGCGAAGCCTGGCAAAAAAGAGAGGGGAATACTCAAAGCCAATTCCATATCACTTTTCAACAATGATATGATACTAAAAGTAGCATATGTCTTCACATATGTAAGGATGATAGTAAAATGCCATACTGTCATACAGACCTTGTAGAACATATTTTTACAAAAAAATCCTTTGTTAAATCAGAACATTTATCATATAAATTGGATATTGATTGGTATCTGTTATCACCAAAAAATAATTCTTATAATAGGAACATGGAGTTAGTGGGAGTTGAATTAATAGGTAGTTATTCATGACAATAACCATGAGTTAGTGAGAGTTGAATTACTGGGAGGTTATATTCCATGAAGTTAGCGGGTAGTTACTGTTGTTAGCCATTATCAATTGTGACAAAGTGGCTAATAGGGGTAGTTTTAGGCCTATAAATACTTGTTGTATATTGTTCATATGAACACACTCAATCAATAACACAAGTCTTTATATTTATTTCTACTTTATCGTTTTCTCGTTATTGCTTTCTTTTATCTCTTTCATGTAACCTTAGTTTCATAGTTCACTTTCTACACTAGACGCTCTTTAGAGTAGTCTAGGAACCCGCAGCTGAGAAACAGAATCCCTTTCTCAGCGTAATTGCCTGAACACAAAGGGAAATCAACTGTGCGGATTAGCCGACCAAACGGCTAAACATCAAATTTCGCACGACGATAACAGTATCTTACCAATATTACTTTAAAATTAACATATAATATGCTTCACAAATATAAGATTAATATCAGCTTATATTAAGTAAGAGTTTAAAAAAATAACATAAGAAATTTCATTCATGGTGGGGAGTTTACAGGATTGATTAGTAATCACATTCTTCAAAAGGCTGCCAAACTATATGACATCCTGCATTGGTTTCATTAATATTGATAGAAAAATGGAAAACAAAATGTAAGCTACTCATGAGAACCCACAACTTATCAGAAAGCCACAAATTTGAAAGAGATTAAATCAAAATGAAAATACCAAAGCAACCAATTCAACCTACCAACACAGCCATCGGCACCCTGTATGAAGTTTTCCGCAATTCACGAATCACTTGAGTAATCTGTGAGTGCGTTCTCCTAATACAAGAGAACAACAAATGATGTAGTTAAGTGATTACACTGATGCCTTAAGATAAAGGGAGCTACATTGAAACTGTGGAACCATCTAATCTAGTGACGGTGAAATAAATAATTGATATCTAAAATATTAGTTTAGTGTACAAATGGGTTAAAAATTCAATCATGATTATGAATTTACGATCCTCTTTCATGCAATCTTCATATGCATATCAGAATGTTTTCCGATCACTCAAACTCATGAATTACTAGCAGATAATTGATTGGTTGCTCCAACGATACAGACATACAGTCTTGCAAGTTGTAATTAACCATTTGCTAAACATACGGCATTACTCATTATGCGAATTGCATGAAACAATAACCACAAATAAATCATAAAAATCTCAATTACTTTTACCTAATGCTACAAAAAAAAAAAAAACCATATGATAACTCAACGGCATAGTGAAACATACGAGGCATATAATATAGTGGGTGCTGCCTTTTTCTTCTGCTTCTTGTTGTTAGCCTCAGGTTCTGTGTGCTCCACATTATCTGATGCTGAAATCAGGATAACTTAATTTGCTTGAGGAAAACATAATATAATACCAAACAAAGGGAATGATCGACATGAGTGGTTTTAGGGTGTGTTTGGATTTACATTTCAACCTAAAAAACACACTTTCCAATGCACACTCAAATGGACGTTTGGGTCCATTTCAACTTAAATCCAAACACACCCTAAAACCAATAATCATTTTTTTAAACACTCACAATAAGCATTTTAATTATAATTTTTTTTGAACATAAAATAAGCTAAGGAGTTACCAGACGAAACCTCCTCATCGGGAAGGAAACCTCCGCCGCAAGCGAGAGGATCGCGGTTTGATTCCGGAGCAGGGTTGAGGTTTTGTTGTTTGGATTTATAATGTTGCTGCCAAGCGAGAGATGAACATAGTAGTGAAAGGGATTTGCCGGTACCGGTTGGTGATTCGAGCAACGCATGACAATGGCCTTCTCTCTGAGCTCGATCGAGTGTGGAGATTACTCTGCCCATAAATGCAAACTGAGACCCGTACGGTTGGTAAGGGAATTCCACTTGTAAACCTCCGATGTGATACACATTTTTAGGGTTCTTACTGTTAGGGTTTTTTGCTGACACCATTTTTTTTTTCTCCTTTACTTTCACTTCGGTTACATACTACTATACTACAGTACACTACACACGCTGGTACATCATCACATGAGATGAGATGCTAAGTGCTAACGCTTCATTTCTGTACTTGGGTTGGGTGGCGTGGATCTTTAAGCGGGAAACCGGGGTCGCGAGTTTTATTACGCGCCAAGTTTTGCTGCTTAAGAATCAAATTATTCGGGTCCTTTTCTTATTTTTTCTTAAATACTTTCTTTTACTCCTGGTTGCATTTTGACTATTTTATACTAAAAAACGTTTTAGTTATTTTCTTTCTTTCTTATCTCGTTTATATTATAGTTGAATTTTGATAGAGTATAAAAATAATAACAATCATAATAATAGTAATAATAATAATGTTAAACTACGGATCAAGGGTTGGTCGAATGGTAAGTATCTCGACCCTATAAGAAGAGAATGCAAGTTCGAATCCGGATGAAAGAGACTCTAATTGGGAGGTTGTGAAAATCAAGGGTTAATTCTCTGCTCTAAGCAACTGACCGAGGATTAATCTCACAACTAGAGTTGTGTATATGGATCTGATTCCGCGGACAGTCCGTTTAGCCCGTAGCCCGTGCAGGCTGGGTTTGGACTAGGCAAAATTTATGTCCATTTAAATACAAGCTTTTTAAATCCGATCCGTTTAATCCGTGGACTAAACGGACTTGGTCCACGGACTCGCGGACCAGTCCGCGGACTTACACAATATAAAAAAAAATCCTAAATTATGAGGACTTAAGCACCCAAAGAATTTAGGGCCCAATTTGTTACCCACCAGATTGCTTTGAATTGTGTTTGATGTACTCATGTTTGATGTACTTCAGTCAAATATTACTTGCTTTGAAGATTTTTTAAATAACATTGCATGAAAATGGTGCAGGATATTAAAGCAAGTCATATTCAAACTTTGCATTTATCAATTTCAGTCTTTGTAGCATAAAAAAGGTTTCACCTAAAGAAAATAAACAAATAAATAAAATTTGAAACTAGCCTACAAAATTTGCTTATCTATTTTTTTGAGTTTATGGACCAGTCCATTTAACCCGTGGACTATGCGGACTGGTTGCGGACTTGATAAATACAAGCCCATTTATTTTGCGGACTATTCCGGTCAGGTCCGTCTAAGTGCAAACTAATGCGGATCGGACCGGACTGGACCAGACTGATCCGTATACCCAACTCTACTCACAACCGATTCAAAGTGTCGAAACTTGTGGGATACCTCGGGATATCATTAGGGAGCCATAGATCCTAATTAGGATGGTTCATAATAATAATGTCAAACTTAAGTTTTGGTTCCTATACGTAACGCTGATTTTGACTTTAGTCCTTAAACGAAAAAAAATTGGAAATGAGTCCCTACATATGTAAACGTTAGCAAATTCAGTCTCAACATATGCAAACGTTAGCAATTCATCCCTACCGTCAGCAAATTAGTATTTATATGTGACACAATTTTTTGATTTGATCCCAAAACCTAGAGAGAAAAAACTGATCGATCCCTATATGTGGAATCGATAATAACTTTGTCCCTGCCATCTGCCAAAGAGCTCGAACCCAACTAAAGATTTTTTTTGTATCGATTACTTTCTATATATTATATCAATCTATTTCTACTATTGAGAGTCAATTTGGATAACTTTCAAAATATAAAACATTTTTTGTTTTTTATTTGAATTTCAAAAATTTAAACTTTGGACGAGGATGAATTGCAAAAATATTATATTATTAATCTTGAAAAGTTTGTAAGTTTTGGTCAGTATTATGATATTAATCATCTTGATTGATTATTCGAATTGAAAGTATTGAAAAAAGTTCTAACAAAAGAAATCAATACCCGATTAAAAAGTATTAAACTATATCAAAAGGATATATTCTTTTCCAAATATTCATACATTACTTGATGTTGCTATAATTTTTATCACAACCACTCCCTATAGAACACTACCTAAGGAATAAAAAAAGTAAGTTTGTATCAGAAATAATATATTTAATAATATTAACCAATTTAATTTTTTTTGACTAAAAAAGATACTCATTCATTCAAATTAGTAAAATATATTGAAAACAACACAAATTCAATATCGTTAAAAATCGAAAAGGATGAATCTGTGAATAAACTTACAGCACTTAGGTTAATAGCATAAAACGGCAAAATGCCTACAAATGTGACAAAATCAAAGTCACCGGAATACCCATTCCTCTGTATCTGTAATGTTGACGCCTAAATCTTGATTGAATCTGTAATGGATCGAAGCTGATCTGCCAATCTGAACCAAACGCACACCACAACAAGACGGGAAATCAAACAATGCCTTACCAAGACGACAAACAAAACAACGCCGCACTCAGACGACGAAATCAAGGAAAAACACGAAAGAAAAATCAGATATATGTGAAAAAATCACTTATTTAGATAAAAGGAGAGCAAAACGATGTAGACATATAAATTTTTTTCAGGTTTAAAAACCAAATAAAAAATTTATGTCATGTTTAAGGACCAATTTGCTAAAGTCGGGGACAAATTTACTAACGTTTGCACATGTAGGGACCGAATTTGCTAACATTTATACATATAGAAACTCATTTCCAAATTTTATACTTATAGAGACTAAAGTCAAAATCGGCATGACGTATAGTGAGGAAAACTTAGTTTAAGCTAATAATAATAATAATAATAATAATAATGAGTTAATCAATAATCGAGGCTGGGAACCAAAAAAAAAACGAATTTAAATCAGAAATGCAAATCAAGGTATTTATGAATTTTTGTTAAGCATAAACTCATTATTTGTCAACTGACAAATTTTAACTTCGAAATGACGGGCATTGTCTCGATACTTTCTTCTTTCTCAGTCTATCTAACACAACGGTTTGCTCGAGCCTTGTGGTAACCAAGTCTGACGAAAAGCCTCATCCTCTATTAGATACAGCTATAGACAATGAAGTATCCTTCTTAAGCTTCATAAACTTTGCATTCCTTGTCAGCTGGATTTGTCTTGCAGAAATCTTCCAATGGGTCTCCACTTCCCACTGCTGGGGCACCTGGCCACTTACTTGCTACTAGATGTGCCAAATCCACCACTCTTTGGCTGCAATCACCAATATTATATATATAACAATCAATAACATGATCCATCAGAAGTTTGAAGGACAAATAATAGTTCATGACTAGATAATCCAATTACATGTACTATATCAAAATATAACTGCCCCACCATTAACTATCTTTCGATTGAAATGTTCGGCTTTAATTTAAAAAAAGGTGTGGGTGTTCTATCCCTTACAAACTTTCTAGGACGGGCTTAAAAAAAGTAAATGATGCTGGTTACACATCTTTTAGAAGCATAAGAGTATTCTATCACACCATATCTCAATCAATAATATCTTATCATATAAGTTAAAATTTTATTTAATATTAAAAAAGTAGAATACATGATAAGATATTATTGATAGGGACATGATGTGATACACCAAAATGGAACAAGAGATCCTTATCTCCGTTAGTCATGTCAACACTTAACGATGGGGACCAAAACTAACGGAAAAAAAAAAGCAGGGACCAAAACCAAAGCTAACTCTCTTTTCAAGGACTAATAACTTAATTCACCCATAAATAAAAGAAAAGAATGAGTGACAACTATGGAGAAACTTTATTATATGTGGACAGTGGCCTAACCTGTAACCCCATTCATTGTCATACCAAGCAACCACCTTGACCATATCATCTCCCATGACCATAGTGAGGGAGGAGTCAATGGTGGAAGAAACATCAGAGCAGCGGAAGTCAACAGACACGAGTGGAACATCACATACATCCAATACGCCTTTCAATGGACCCTCAGCTGCTTTTCTAAAGGCTGCATTGACATCTTCAGCTGTGATATCCTTCTTTTCAACATTCAAGACAAGGTCAACAACTGAAACATTTGGTGTAGGCACACGGAGCGCGATTCCATTAAGCTTGCCCTTCAGCTGAGGCAGCACTAGAGACACGGCCTTGGCTGCTCCGATGCTTGTGGGGACTATGTTCAATGCTGCAGCTCTAGCTCGTCTCAAGTCTCGATGTGAAGCATCTAAAAGCCTCTGCACGAGCACAATTTCACAATGTTAGCTATAACCTGTTACCATTTTCAGTTCAAGATTTTGTTGATGATTTGGTAAATGTTGCTTAGAAATATTTGATCACACATCGGTTAAACTTGTAGTAAACCACCAAATTAACTGTGAGATCTTTGGTGACTAACTTAAAACATTAGTCTCTGAAAAATAAAAATTTGTACACCGTGGCCCATAAAAAATCACATATGTTTGCTACATTAGTCTTTAGGCATCGCACACATTAGCCCTTCAGAAGGACTAATGTAACCGATATTCATAATTAGGGCCACGGTTAATTTCTAAATGATTTGCCATGATGTAAGATTGATTTGATTTGATTATGTTACAATTTGTTTTGATTGTATACTGATTTATGCAGTATCTGACTTGATGATAGAATTGTTCTTGTAATTAAGTATAACTAGTAGGGAGTTTCTTTTATAAATAATTTAGTCCTATAAATAAGACCATCCTTTATACACTTCAACACATTCAGAAAATATATTCAGTTCAAATCCTCCCTTTTTAAGGGGATTAATGTGTGTCTTGCCAAATTTATCAGGGTTTCTTAGAATTTGGATTTGGGCTTAACTCAACCCCAAAAGCTAGCTCATAGGGTGAGGGTTCCCCCACTTATAAGCACTACTCAGGCCATATCATTATCCAATGTAGGACTTCAACACATCCCCCTCACGCTCAGGACTGGACATCTGGAGCGTGAAGTTTGCAAGACTGGATATCTGCGGGTGACCCAACGGATCTAAGAAAGGCTTTGATACCACCTTAGAATTTGGGTTTGTGCCTAACTCAACCCCAAAAGCTAGCTCATAAGGTGAGGGTTGCCCCCCACTTATAAGCACTACTTAGGCCATATCATTATCCAACACGTGGGACTCAAAGAGGGTTTACTCATTTAACTTGTGTTAAATTCCAACAAACACATGGCTAACTCGATCAGGGGGAAAGAGTGGTACCTGGTCTCCTGTATAGGAGTGAGTGGTTGTCATGGTTCCCTTCACAATGCCTGCAAATATAGTATACAGCAAATAGAAAAGTGAGTTTCAGCCCGGAGTGTCGCTCTGCAATATTAACTGCCAGTAATATGACTGTATGAGTGAGTGCTTATACCAAACTCTTCATCCAGAACCTTCACAAAGGGAGCAAGACAGTTTGTGGTGCAAGAAGCGTTGTTGGACATTAAAGAAGAAATTCAACCACATACGTATACATAGATATGGATTCTGTATTTATATAAGATGAATTAAATTTATATAAGATGAATTAAATAATCAAAAAACACAAAGCACAGTCTCAATTGTCAGTGCTAAAGACCTTATAATGTTAGCGACTTCATGGCCGTAGTCCTGCTCATTTACTCCGACAACATAAGTTGGAATATCAGCACCCTTTGCAGGAGCAGTGATAATAACTTTCTTGGCACCTGCTTGGATGTGTTTGCCAGCGCCAGGGCCATCCACGAACACTCCTGTTCCCTGTACATCAAATCATGATTTCAACTTACAATGCTATGTTGGGTTTGGTGGCAAGAAATCCTGGTAATGGTGCATGTATTAGGTGACTGACGTGTAAGTGTATGTAATCAAGGGGTAGCAATACTTGTATAGTTGTACTTATCTAGGTTTAAAGATAGCATTTTCATTCTCTGGTGAATGATTTTTGAGATGTATCAGTTTGTTACATATAATAATAGCAAGGAGTTGTTAGTTACCTCGATAACAATGTCAATTCCAAGCTCAGCCCAAGGAAACTTAAGAGGGGCCCTGTTTGAGACAACCTTGATGGGCTTACCATCAACTGTAATAGTATCCTCATTTAGTATTTTTACATCTGCTTTGAATGTTCCCAGCATTGAATCATATTTCAACAGGTGTGAAGCCTGGATATGTGAAGCAGCAATAGGTCACTAATCACTACCTATACCATTCAATTCAGTGAAACTGAAACCAATTCATTTGTATTGTTCTAACAATTACAATTACAAACTCATGAGCCAAACCAATCTAGAAACTTACATTCTTGACACCACCCCTGTCGTTGACAACAATGACCTCCAGGGGTGAGTGTTTTCTGCCATGCCAGCAGCGGAGGAAGTTTCTACCAATGCGTCCAAAACCATTGATTGCTACCTTCAATTTGGCCACTGTTTCTCCCCTCACAGGAACTGACCCTAGGGTCTGTTTTCAATTTGCAAATTATAAAGTGAACTTATTTAGCTCCAGTTACCAAATAGATTATTTTTTTTTTTTTGGGTTAATGCCTTCGCACATCACAGACTCACTGAGTTACATAGTTATACAAGATTATAGTATTTCTACTTTTCATGGTTTCTTAACAAATACTACATGTTTATGAATCTAACATGTGCTAATAAGAAATTCTGGTATAAATATGAAATACTCGTATTGGGTACACTAAGCCATCACATAGTTTATTATGGTAGATTATGATTGGGCGGCCTCACAAGCAAAGAGGTTGTTTCCAAAACTTGAATCTGTGACCTCCAAATCACAAGGCAACAACCTTACGGAAGGCTCACTCTCTTCATTGTGATGAATTATGATAACTGATTAAACAAAAGGATATGTGAAAGAAATAATTTTTGTATGGAATTCTCATTCGGTACAGTTTTACACACATATATAATAAGTACATAGCTGTCCTAATTATGAATACATTTAACTCACAATAAACTCATTCCATAAATAGATCCGTGAATATCTCACTCATATCACAGGATCCTCTCTTCAATTGATGGTGACAGATTTCCTTTCCTTTAACACTCCCCCTCAAGTTGGAGCATGGATGTCAATGATACCCAACTTGCTGAGATGCGTATGGAATGCCGGCGCTCTTAATGGCTTTGTGAACAAATCTGCAATCTGACTTCCGGTTTGCACATAAGCTGTCTTGACTTCTCCCTTTTGAATTCTTTCTCGAACTGTGTGACAATCTAACTCAATGTGTTTTGTTCGTTCATGATAAACCGGATTTGCAGCAATGTGCAATGCTGCCTGATTATCACAAAATAATTTCGCTGGTCCAGGATGTGGTACTTGTAAATCTTTTAATAAATACCTCAACCAAGTAAGTTCACATGTAGCTGCAGCCATGGAGCGGTACTCTGCTTCTGCTGATGATCTTGAATCCGTCGCTTGTTTCTTGCTCTTCCAAGATACTAATGATTTTCCAAGGAAGGTACAGTATCCTGTTACTGATCGTCGTGTAACTGGGCATCTAGCCCAATCCGCATCACAATATCCAATCAACTATAATGGACTATCTGAAGGAAACAACAGCCCTTGTCCCGGGGCTGCCTTCAAATACTGAAGAAGTCTATGAGCAGATTTAAGGTGATGCATTTTGGGTTCCTGCATGAATTGACTAAGCTTATTTACAGAGTACGTGATTTCCGGCCTGCTGATTGTGAGGTAGATTAGTTTTCCCACCAATCGTCGGTACCTGGTGGGATCTTTGAGTGGCACACTCCCAGTATCAGTCATTGCCAAGTCAGGTTCCATAGGCACGGATGCTGGTTTTGCTCCAAGCAACCCGGCTTCTTCCAATATGTCCAACGTGTATTTTCGTTGGGACACAGTGATTCCTGCTTTGGATCGTGCTACTTCAATTCCAAGGAAATATTTCAACTGGCCAAGGTCCTTAATTCTAAAGCAACTGTTGAGAAATATTTTGAGGTCTTTAATGGCTGTATCATCGTTACCGGTGATCACCATATCATCGACATACAGTAGTATAATGGTGATGGAATTTCCATGGACCTGTGTGAAGAGAGAGTAGTCAGCACGGGATTGTTGGAAACCAAACTCTTGAATTGCAGATGAGAATCTTCGGAACCAACTGCGAGATGCTTGCTTGAGACCATAAAGAGACTTGTGAAGTCGACAAACTGTATTCTCCCCCTGTCGACGAGAACCAGGAGGTGGGAGCATGTATACCTCTTTTGTGAGTTCTCCATGCAAAAAAGCATTTTGAACATCCATCTGATATAAGGGCCAATTCCGAACTGCAGCAACTGATAGAAGATAGCGGACAGTGATCAATTTAGCAACTGGGGCAAAAGTATCCTTGTAATCGATGCCTTCGCGTTGAGTGAATCCCTTGGCAACAAGACGAGCTTTGTAGCGCTCAATGCTGCCATTAGCATTGTACTTGATTTTAAAAACCCATTTGCAACCGATGGGTCGTTGGCCTGGAGGTAATGGAACTGTAGACCAGGTTTGATTTTCCTCAAGAGCCTGAATTTCGGCGTCCATGGCTTGGACCCATTTAGCATCATGACGAGCCTGCTCATAATTCTCTGGCTCAACCAAACGAGAGATATTATGCACAAAAGAACCATATTGACAAGAGAGACCAGAGTAAGAGATGTACCTTTGAAGGGGATAGCGTGTGCCTGACGCGGAGGAAGAGGAGACGTTGGGATCTAGGACAGCAGCATGGTTCGTTTGGTAGTCGCGAAGATGGGGTGGTGGTTGACGGTTGCGGGTTGAGCGGCGCGTGTCGGGGACAGGTGGTGGTGGATTAGGTTGGTGGTTGAGGGGTTCAGAATTTTCAACGTTGTGGAGGTGAAGATGGTCTGTCGAAGTGGGTGGTGCGATGGTGATGTTGTGGTGGTGGAGGAGGTCGGGACAGGCGGTGCTGGGGATTGCCGCTGTTGGAGCGGCTGGGGTTGGTGGGATAGGGATGGTGGGAATGATTTGGTGGGTTGGGCGGTGTTGGGGTCGTGGTCTGTGATGGAAGGTCTGGAGGGGTGTGGGCTGAGGTGACGGGGGTGGGTCGTGGCTTTGGGCTGAGGTTGTGTTAGTGGTTTGGGCTTGTGTGGTATGTTCAGCAGGTAAGATTAGTGGGATATGAGCGTTAGGTGCAGTAGGTAAGGGTGGGTTGGGAGGAATTGATAAAACAAAGGTATCATCATAATTTTCCGGTGGTAATATACTTAAAGGAAAAATATTTTCATGAAAGATGACATCTCTAGATGTGAAAAATTTCTTGCCTTCAAGATCATAAACACGATAACCTTTTTGTCCAAGGGGATATCCAATAAAAATACAACGACGAGCACGATAATCAAGTTTGTTATTTGGTGTGAGATTTGTGGCATAACATAAGCAACCAAAAACCCGGAGATCGGAATAATTGGGTAGTTTATTATGTAAAAGTTCATATGGGGTTTTATGGGAAAGTAGGGGCGTGGGTAGACGGTTGATAAGATAACAGGCCGTTTGGACACTTTCCCCCCAAAAACGTAGTGGTAAATTGGCTTGAAATCGGAGGGCGCGAGCGACATTTAAAAGGTGGCGGTGTTTACGCTCAACTACCCCATTTTGTTGGGGAGTATAAGTGCAAGTGTGTTGAAATATGGTCCCGCTTGAAACTCATAAGGTGTATCCAAGTGAATCGAGTAAAATCATCGACAATAGTTAAAAAATATTGAGCCCCAGTATGTGTATGAGTTTTGTGTGGTCCCCAAATATCACAATGAATTAAATCAAAAGGTGCGGTAGTTTTTATTGAACTTGATGTAAAAGGTAACCGTGTTTGTTTTGCAAGAGGGCAAATGTCACAAACATGCTTATTATTAAAAATAATTTCCGGAAAATTATGGGATAAATGATGGAGAGGTGCTGCTGATGGGTGTCCAAGTCGTTGGTGCCAAAGGTCAGAGATGCGGGTTATGTGGTTGACGAGGCTAGGATTCTGGTTTGGTGTGAGATAGTAAAGGCCATTAAACTGCTTGCCCAGGCCAATCGTCTTCTTCGTATCCGCGTCCTGCACAACACAAAAATCAGGATAAAATGTCACTATACATCTCAAAGCTTGTGTCAATTTGCTCACAGATATTAAGTTCACATGAAATTTAGGCACATATAGTACTCCATCAAGAGGTAATTCCGATGACAATTGAATGGACCCAACATTTTCTATTACAGCTTTGTCACCATTGGGCAACCCAATAAAGGCATGTGGAGCTTGATGTCTATTATGGGTGGGTGCAAGGTGTGAAACATGATCGGTTGCTCCACTGTCCATAATCCATTACAGTGTCGAATGTGCATAATTGTCAAATTTATTATGAGCAGGTGTGAATATACCTGATGCGTTTACTGTTGGTTGAGTGTTACCATTTTTGTTACGGAGCAAATCCATGATCTGCCTGTATTCCTCTGCTATAAAGGTTGGGCTTCCATTGTTTGGCTCTCCCTTTAATTCAATGTTATGTGCTGAAGCTTTCTTATTTCTGGGCCTAACATTTTTGCCATGCCACTTGTGGCCCACTGGGAACCCAAGCAGGTAATAGCATTGTTCCACTTGATGGCCTCCTTGTTCACAGTGTGTACAAAACTTGCGATTGGAAGAAGAGTCATGAGAGGAAGAGGGATATTCACGGCGCTGTGCGTGGTTGCTGCCGCGACCTCCGTCTTGCATTCGGCCGGCGGCATAGGCGGCGGGTGGAGGCTCTCTGCGAATCGCCACTTCCATCTGTCTCTCCTGTTGGAGGATTAGAGCATGAACCTTTTTTGTGTCTGGGAGTGGGCTCATCATCAAGATCGATCCGCGTACCTGAGAATAAGGTTCGTTAAGTCCCATCAAAAATTGCATTACCTTCTCTTTCTCTTCTTTGACAGCGATTTTCTTCAGCATGTTACATGAACAGGGAATGGCTTCCTGATAAGATGACAATTCGTCCCAAAGTCCCTTGAGTTTTGTGTAGTATTCTGAAACTGAAAGGGATCCTTGATGGCATTCTGCGATTTCCTGTCGAATTTGGTAAATCCTCGAGTCATCTCCTTGAGAGAATCGGTCATAAAGGTCGCTCCAAACTTCTGTCGCTGATTCTAAGTAGATGACGCTGCGGGCTATGTCTGGCTGAAGGGAACTGAGTATCCAGGTTGTCACGAGATCATTGCAGCATTTCCATAGGGGATATCTTGCGTCAGTCTTTGATGGTGCCTTCTCGGTTCCGTCAATCAGACTAATCTTGTTCCTGGAGCTGAGAGCGAGGCGCATGGAGCGGCTCCATTCTCCATAGTTGCGTCCGTCCATTGGTGTTTTAACCAGTGTGATTCCTGGTGTGTCTGAGTGATGCAAGGTTAAGGGATCAGGTAATGTTTTCTCCTTGTCCCCCATCGTTGTTTGATGTGTGATGTGGCTGTGTTTGAGTGTTTGTGTGGCGGAAACGTGTAGCTTAGAGACACCAAGATCGGTGCTCTGATGCCATAAACAAAAGGATATGTGAAAGAAATAATTTTTGTATTGAATTCTCATTCTGTACAGTTTTACACACATATATAATAAGTACATAGTTGTCCTAATTATGAATACATTTAACTCACAATAAACTCATTCCATAAATAGATCCGTGAATATCTCACTCATATCACAGGATCCTCTCTTCAATTGATGGTGACAGATTTCCTTTCCTTTAACACTGATAATTAATTATACTAAGAGTATTGCTATTTGGTTCGAAGCCTATGCTAGGAAAACTGACGAAAATGTAGATAATCAACACTGATTGACTAACTACACATGGATGGTAAAAAGTCAACAATAAATAAAAACGTGGAAAGTGATGGTTGGTTCCTAAGCTTTCTTCGAAATTCGTTTCGTACTATAAATCTTTTCCCTTATACTGATTATCCATGTGTTTGGCTTTGTGTAACCAACTTAAGTATTTTAAGATTATGCAAAAATTTCGTACTTATATATTGTACAACCAAGGAAGGAAACTCTAATCCAATCGGATACTAGATAGAAACTGAACCTTGGCAGTGAGTTGAGCAGCTGCAACATCAAAGAAGGAAGATTCTCTAGCATAATTAGCATAAGTCACGCATGAACTGGATCTTAGACCAGAGAATTCTGCTACATCAAGTCTTTGCACAAACAAAGCGAAGTAATTAAGACCCTTATAAGCTTATAAACCAAACCATGCATGCCACAATGTTGGACTTGGTCATCATGCAATTGCAAGAAATAGACAGAGTAGAACCTTTGAGGCGCATTGGGTTGGAAAACAATGAGAGGTCTTGGATGTAAGCCTGCTGATCGTGGGGATCCTTGCAGAAGCTAGAGCTGCGTGGGTAGCCATGGCTGGAGAACAAGTACTTGTGTGTGCATGATATATATACAATTCGATTGTTTTTTTTCTCATCTTGTTTGAAAATTATGGCTGCTGCTGAATCATGAGAATGAGTGGTGAACATATCGCCCAAAAACCAATAAGATAAGATGATGTTTGGTTTGGACATAACAGTTTGCAATAGTTGGACTTCAAATTGTTAGCCACAGATTATTGAGCCCTTACAAATTTCTCAAGAATGTATCTTAGCTCATATGACATAATGTGTTTTAAAAAAAGGAAGAAAAATAAATAATTTTCGTTTGCGGAATGCCATAACCCCTACAAGGTTATATCCACGAACTTTGGGAGATATGCTATATATCATAAAGTGGAGAAATACTTGTCTAGTCCATTCATGAGTGTAGGCTAAACCCACCTGCAACGGAATAATTACATAAAATTTTGTGCCACAATTATTTTACATTAAAAGTATAATATGTCAATTTTGTTGATTGATTTAGTCTAGAGTCTAGACAAATGTGGTCTACACGCACTAGTGGAAAGAATTAGAAGACACTCTCGCATCCTTAAGATCCCCCGTCCCCTTTTTCCGGAGGGGTATGTGAGAAACAATCCGTTGGGAAAAAAGAAAAAAAAAACCGTCAGACATTTTACTTGACGAAGAAAGGATGGTTGAAAATCATTACCTTGTCGTTTTCATCTTCTACTGGGAGGAGACGCTCTTCATGCTTCAATTGCTCACCCCACCCCACCATCACCACCCCATAACACAGACAAAATGGTGCCTCTATGTTATTTTTTCACTAGGAATTAGCAGAGCAAAATGTTTTTCTTAAACCAACAAGGTGTGACACAATTGATAAATAAGTGGATCTTTTAAATATACTTATCTCCCTGGTTGTATGTATGAAAAAAACCTTGTTAAATACTTCGACGATCTCTCTACCTCGAATAGTATTAGTCTTGGGATATTGGTTGAGAAACACCCTTACTGCATTCAAAAAATAATGTATCGGTTGATGCTTACTTATAGCCATAATATCAATTGTCAAAAAAGAGACGACAGAAAAAATGTCGATAGCTTTACTTATTGTGCCGTAATCTCATGTGCTTTAGGTTTTGATTGTCGTAAGTAACTCCTTTATTTTCTATTTAGCTCAAATAGCTTTTGGTTGTGGCAAAAAGTGTGTTAAACCAAGCCACGACCAATTGTGGACCAAGGCACCAAGCCAGTTATGAACAATGCAAACTTCGAATTGGAGTCTTCATTCGTGTTCGTAGAATAGTCATGAAGAATATTTCCACCCTAAAATGCAAAATTTTAGAATAAAGAAAAATACATGAATATGTTTGAACCACATTTTAACTATAGAAGTTTTACTTTATTAGCCTTTATCTTTTTCTTCCAGTATAGAAACTCATCTTCCTCTAAATAAATTATATGACAACATTGACAAGCATAAATAAAACTATACAACAAAGAGAGATGGCGAGCAACTGACATTGCAAAAGCTTATTAGGTCTGTTTGGGAGTTTGGAGGGAAATGGAGGAGAGGAGTTTGAGGTACAAGGGAGGGGAAAGATATGAGAAAGGGAGGATAGTCCCCTATCTTGCATGGGGCTTATTTTTCAACAAAAGAATCAAAATCTTCCAATTTGGGGGAAATAAAAAAATGAACTAGAGGAGGATTTTGGAGGGATTTGAAGGACTTTTCAAATTTTTTTACACCATTATTTCTTCTAAAAAACTCTCAAAATGTTTTCCCCTCCCCTCCCTTTCCCCCCAAACTCCCAAACAAACCGTTAGAGTTTTGTCACTCATTCTTATCAGAAGCATCCTGTCTCGCACCAATGGCAAAGAATTCAGTGATGACTTCAAGGGCATGTCTTTGTTTCTTGAACCTTCAAAAAAGAAAACAGTCATATCCGGGAGATGAAACATCCAACGTTGTGACAGTTTCGTAATTATTTTTAAAATCAGGAAATGAAATAAGAAACTATAAAAACAAACAAATGAAGCCATAAATTTGTAAAGCCATTAAGATATCTAGCGACACTGGTTGGTGTTCAAATAACAGAACTGTGGCAAAGACACTTGCAAGTCCTATGGAACTGAGCATCACGGCAGCGTGTATGTGACAATGATGTCTCCAATCAGGAACACTAACGCGCGGGCAGGTGGCAATGCAGAGGCCACGGACACGAGTGGGAAAAACTTCAGAGCAAATGATGCTTGGAACTGGTACATAGCCCATGCAGCTGAAATAAACCACAACACATACAGTTGAGATTACTGCATGGACAATGGTGCCAAAGTCTGCTATGTTTCCAATGACCAAGATAATGAATGAGTGACACTATCACCACGGAAATTGTAGCGAGTAGTAATTGCCTGCAAATGAAAGAATCTGTTTTCTACAATTGGAAAACAAATCAAAGTAAGCAGAAGAAAACTTTTTCCAAGAAAACTAAAGTAGTTAAAGCAGCTAAAGCAGCTATTTTCACTTCAACACCACCTGTAGGATCTCTCAACTTCCATGGTCTAGCCCTATACTATTATCATCTTGCATCGAATTTAACACGTCCCACTGATTTGCAAGAGACATGACCAGTGAAATTGGTTTTCCCTTGACACCTTGCAACTCCGCACTTGAGACTTCCTTTGAATTTTTACGTGTAGTATCTATTGTAGTTAAGCATTATCTTTAGCACACAATGTATCAAATGGATTTGGATTATCTACTTTTTCCTCTAATGTTCAAAGTCAACTTGCTTTTATAGGTGGTGTTTATTCAAATTTATTTTCCTAATTTTTTTTAAGTAAATAATTTTCTCACTCTAATTTTTTTCTCTCTCTAATTTTAAAGATTTTTTATGAAAAAAAAGGATAAAATTTGAAACTATTAAAAGATAAACCGAAAAATTACATCTATTATCCCCAAAGTACCACCCCAAATTGGAGTAAAGGAGAAAATGACTCTACGGATATTTTGAAGGATTTATAAAATACCTCAAAATATTTTCCTATCTTTTACTAAACTCTCAAACAGGGGTAAAATACAAACTTACTTTTTCTTTTCCTTCCCTTTCCCTCGTGAAACTATCTTGCAAACAAAGCCTAAGTGTAACACTTTTCAATATACTAAGGGTGCGTTTGAAAAAGCTTATGGAGAGCTTATGATAATAGCTTACGGAATTAAACTTATACAAATAGTTTATGATCTTTCCATAAGCTGTTTTTAGCTTATTTCCATAAGCTTGTCCGAAAAGCTTATGAAAATAAGTTGTTTTTAGTTTATTTAAAAAAGAGTTTATTGCATAAGCGCTTAAATAAGCTATATACCCAAACACACCTTAAATACATCATTTACTCGTGCAAAATTTTCTTTCTTAATTTCTTAAACAATATACTAAGGTAGTGTTTGGTACAACTTTTATTTTAATATTCTCGGGAACGTGAACATGAGAATAAAAATTTTCCATGTTTGGTACAAGTTTTAAAAAATTATTCCCAGACATAAAAGATGTACAAGAATACAATTACTGAATGAAAGTGAAAAACTCTATTTCCAAGTGTAAAAGTAGAAAAGAAACATTCCTAAATTGAGATTCCCAAAAATATAATTTTTCATATAATAAAACAAACCAAACATCGCCTAAAGGCACTCCTTTACAATCTCTAACATAATAATAACTCTTCCATGGGGGTGGGGGGTGCGTGGTATACA
The DNA here is from genome assembly GCA_039655645.1 of Ammopiptanthus mongolicus. Taxonomy (NCBI): domain Eukaryota; kingdom Viridiplantae; phylum Streptophyta; class Magnoliopsida; order Fabales; family Fabaceae; genus Ammopiptanthus; species Ammopiptanthus mongolicus. The sequence continues at coordinate 25,911,478 of CM077346.1, read as the reverse complement.
TGCGTGGTGTGTGTAATAAAATTTGGTGAGAATATGAAGCAGGCGTGGAATTGATAGAAGATATGATTAAGGGCCAGTTTGTTACAGATTATGAAAAAATGATTTTCATATAAAATAATTTAGAGATTATATGAAAATCATTTTTTCATAATCTGTAACAAACATACTTTCTCTCTCTTCTGTAGAATCAGATTTTAGTGAGAAGCTAAATAGAATAGCTTCTCATTTTAGCCATAAAAATGATTTTTTTAAAAAAATCATTTCCTAAAAAATCTTAAACAAACACAATTAAGACCATTAAAAAATGATTTTTAACTTAAAAAAATAATTTTTATCAGCAAATAATCTTAAACAAACGCACTCTAAATAGTCAAAGACTTACTGTATCACACTGATGTCGGCTTATATGTATATATTAGATGCGCGTGTGTAATAATAGATTTGGGGAGAATCAGAAGCAGGCGTGGAATCGAAGAGTATCTAACAGATTAGATCAAGAATGCATTTGTGCGAGAACGAAGGGATAGAAGGGAAGTCGTTCGTGGTTACCGGTGGACTCGGATTCGTAGGATCTGCTCTCTGCTTGGATCTCATCAGAAGAGGTGCTCGTGAGGTTCGAGCCTTTGACCTCCGTTCCTCTTCTCCTTGGTCCCATCTTCTTAAACACAAACGAGTCCACTCCATCCAAGGTTCCCTTCAATTCTCACTTTCATTCTCATTTCCTTATTCTATTATTTATCTGGATGGAATTGATAAAAGGAAAGCTCGTATTAAATATTAAGTGTAACAACACTTTTCAGTTAATTTGACCAACTAACCCATCTACTCTGTAACCAAAAGGGGATGTCGTCCGCAAAGGAGATGTGGAAAGGGCCCTCCGCGGTGCAGATTGTGTGTTCCACCTTGCGGCATTTGGGATGTCAGGAAAAGAGATGCTCCAATTCGGTCGTGTCGATAATGTCAACATAACCGGGACTTGTCATGTTCTTGATGCTTGTTTAGAACTTGGCGTTAAAAGGCTTGTCTATTGCAGCACTTACAATGTTGTCTTTGGTGGTCAACAGATCATCAATGGGAATGAGACTTTGCCTTATTTCCCAATTGATCGCCATGTTGATCCATATGGCAGAAGCAAATCAATTGCTGAACAGTTCGTTCTCAAGAATAATGCCCGCCCTTTCAAGTAACTTCATTTCTTTTAAGAATAATGCAAAACACATCTACTTACCATACATATCACTTATATCACGAGTAGACTCTCAATTCGGTCGTCCAAAGATTATGTTATTGTCAACAATTAACTTCTTGAAAGACCGCATTGGTCCTTCGACTTAATTGGTGAAAACAAAACTTTCAATTTAACAGTGTTTTACATCATTCAAGGACTTGATCGATGACAAAAAAACTTTTAAGGACATATCTGGTGATGATACCACAATCTTTCGAGGATTGAATTGAGGGTTTACTCCTTATATCACTTCACATATTTATATTGTATTTACAATTTAATTAAACCGGTCCTTATCTTGTTTTCTTTTTTGCACAACCACACCGTGATTCATCTACCTCACAAAAAGAAATGGAAAATGCTATAGGCATAGGCATGTCCTTTTCATGTAGATGTCTCTCACATCTGCTTAGGTGGTAGAATTAGAATGTAGGTGTGTGGAAAATGAGGTGGGAGGTCGGCTCAAATTGCAAAGATAAGATATGAGGTGAAGTGGGTTTAAGTGTATGTGAGGAGCATTGTTGCAAACGTAAGAATGTCAGGTGATGTGAAGGAATGTGCATAGAGCATTTTCCTTCTATTAATGAGACCCAGACAAAACAAATGATTATTGAGAAGATTGTCAATTAATAAATTGAATGATAGCCATGCTCCTCAGTGCCTTTATTTTCTACATATGGTTACTACTTTCCTGCTGAGTTTGAGTTGCATACCTTTTTCATCCTTTCAAGGAACAAGACAGGGGGTTGTCTTTACACTTGTGCTGTTCGTCCAGCTGCAATCTATGGACCGGGTGAAGACAGACACCTTCCAAGGATCATAGCCACGGCAAAGTTGGGTCTGCTTCTTTTCAGAATTGGGGACAAAACTGTGAAATCAGATTGGCTTTTTGTGGATAACCTTGTCCTTGCTCTTATATTGGCAAGTATGGGACTTTTGGATGACATTCCTGGGAAGGAAAAACGCCCTGTAGCTGCTGGCCAGGCATATTTTATATCTGATGGTATTTTACACACCATTTATTTATTAATTTTCTTTTTTACTTTCTGCTAGCAAAGTATGCTGGAATTTGGAGAAACAAAAAACACCTGAGTCTTCTGCTTTTCAGGTTCTCCGGTCAATTCTTTTGAATTTCTCCAACCTCTACTCAGGAGCTTGGATTATGAAATACCAAAGACATCTTTAGCTGTCAATCATGCCCTTGTTCTTGGGAAGATTTGCTGGGGTGTTTATACAATCTTATATCCATGGCTCAGTCGGTGGTGGCTCCCTCAGCCATTCATCCTTCCTTCTGAAGTACACAAGGTCAGTCCTTTCATTCTAGCTGAATAGTTGAAGCCTTACATGCACTTCTCAGGTCGCTTACTTGAAATAAATAATTCCTGAACATGCTTTGTTCAACTCCATTCAAGAAAATCTTTCCTTTTCTATATGTTGCTATTGCTAATTTAGTCATCCCATGTGTTTCACATGAGAATAATGCTACCTACACATTACGCACATCATTACACATTGTTACAGTTTTCACCATTTCATTATAACTGGTCCGACTTATTTTCTGCACACTTACACTCCGATTTTGTCACTTCATTGTGATGTGAGGTGATGTGCACCTAAAAGTTATGCATCAAGCATTATTCTTTACATGAGGACTCAAGAGAGCAACCATCATGATTTATAAATACTATATTATGAACTTTCATATTTTTTCTTTGACAGGTGGGGGTGACCCATTACTTCTCTTATCTTAAAGCCAAAGAGGAGATTGGCTATGTTCCTATGGTGACCCCTCGAGAGGGGATGGCTTCAACCATATCTTACTGGCAAGAGAGGAAAAAGAAAACTTTGGATGGCCCTACAATCTACGTGTGGCTGTTTGCTGTCATTGGAATGATCTCACTGTTTTGTGCTGCTTTCTTACCTGATGACATAGGAATTGTGTTCCTTCTCAGAGCTATATCTCTGTTCACCTTTAGGTCATTGTGGATGATAAGGCTGGTGTTCCTTCTAGCTACAGCTGCACATATCATTGAAGCCATTTATGCTTGGCACCTGGCCAAAAGGGTGGATCATGCTAATGCAAGAGGCTGGTTTTGGCAAACTTTTGCTCTTGGGTTTTTTTCATTGCGTTTTCTATTGAAAAGAGCAAGGAAATAAGTAAGCACGCATTATATTCTTTCGCAGATGACTTGTACAGTTAAAGGAAAGGTTATCCTGTTCCAAATTCCAAATACCTATCATATATGACATCTTACGTTAATTCATAATTCTTGGTATTTTCTGGTGATGTACATTAGCAAGTTAGCATGTTATTAATAACACGTTATATAGTAATATTGTGTTTAGCAAATATACCTTTGAAGTTTGAACAGAGAAAGCAGCTGTCAAAGACTTGCAACTCCTCCATCCAAAACAGGGCCATCTTAGGGGTACTTAATCGGTTAATCCAACAGTTTGTAGGACTAAGAAAGATGACGGGGTTGTGAAGCAACCCAAACTAGGATGTCAGGGTCTGATCTTAGGCTGTGACCAACACCCATGTTAGAGTTCTCAATGCTTAGTGCTAGGGATGGCAATCGGATCTAGACCCAATGGATACGGTAAAAATTACTTGCAATGGATAGGGTTTTATCCATTAAATAAGGATGGTGATGAGACTGGATAATTATCCGCAAAAAAACTATGGAGATGGGTGCGGGATTGAGTATTATACTACCCATTCTACCCATACTTGTATATTTACGTAGTATTTTTTTTTTATCAATTTTTATTGTTTTTTATAATTAGGATTTGAAAGATCTTTGAATGTTATTTTTAATAGAGTTAGATGTTGCATCTTAAATTAACGTTATTTGTTTTATTTATTTTTCATATTTAATTTTAATATTAAAATAGGATCATTATATTTTATTAATTTGTCAAAAAAAACATTAAAGGAAGAATATATTCTATTTAAATAAAGCGCGGGTAATAAGTCCGAGTTTGGATATATAGGTACCCAAGAGGTATGTGGATGAACATTAAAGTTATTACCTGCACACATATGGGAACTGGTATGAGTCTTTTCTAAAATATAGGTATGGGGAGGGATATTCTAATACCCTATTCAGACCCTATACATCATCCCTAATTAGAGCTTCTAGGAGGCTAATCCCTTATGATACACCAAATTCGGCTCAACTATTGATAGAGTGAATATAGATCTGTCATTTCTTGAAATCTCTCTTCTGATTTAAAATTATGGTGTAACGTCTATTCCACATGTTCCGGTCATGGGATTTCATTCTTGAACAAAAATCTAATAGACTTATGGATATTGGAGGAAGGGTCGCATTAACATGCATCCGATAGGAATTTAACCTACGAATTCGTCAATTATAATCATGATAATTTTGAATCAAAGCTTTAGATTTTATTTCATCCGTAGTTATCTTGAGGTTTGCAGCATAACTTAGTATATTTATCATAAGACCATTAACTAAAATATGCTTGTGGTTAAGCAATAGTCAAAGTCATATACCCAATGCTTAACATCGGTTGTTGAAAATCGAGTACTTTTCCCTAAAAATTGAACAAATAAAATATTTCAATTCAACATGAATAAGAGTGCATTAGCATTACCAATATTATCGTCAAATAAACTTTGAACCATCAGTTATAAAGTGCAAATAAACTTTTAAGTAAATTCTCAGTTAAGTCCTCAAAATATTTTAATGTTGTTAGATAGGTTGACATCATAATCTTTGGAGGAAGGATTTACTGTAAGGTAATCCAAGAACGGTCAATGACCACCAAGGCACCAACTCCCTTGAGTTCACCATTTAAGGAGTGATAAAAAGCACCTTTAACAATCTATTTTCATCATATTTGTATGACGAGTGAGTGAAGGATACCCAAATAGATTATCAAGGAGAAATAAAAACATCTTGACAATATAGGGCCGTAAATTTCGAATAGCCAACGAGGATAGTGCCAGTGATAGATCCAAATAGATTATTAAAGGAGAAATGACAAGTTAAAAACACATTTGACAATCTACTTCAGGTATCATTTATAAAGACAGTAAACTTTCGAATAGCCAACTTGGATAATGACAGTAAAGGATGAATAAATCCACATTCCCGAGAAGGGCCAATCATCCTTAATTTCTCGAATATGTGAAATAAAATGGCAAAAGTTAGTCATACTAAAACAGATTTTGATATGAGCTCGAGAGAAGCATAGTAAATCCGAAACCATAAGTTCCTAACACAACCAAATCTAAAATAATAGTTGTTCAAAGATAGGTCTTGTCCAGGTCATCGAAGTAAGGGTGCTCCATAGCTTTCTTTGCAGAAATCCGGTTGGAAGGCTCATATTGCAACATTTGCTGAAAGCAAAAGAGAGAACAAGTGAGATGAATACAGAAGTAAAAGCAACAGTAATACTAGATGGAGTTTGTAGTAACAGGGCCAACTAACTAACTAACTTACAGATAGTAGATCGAGTCCAAGCTCCTCCAAATTAGGAACAGCAGTTGACAGACTTTGAGGGCTCCACTGAGGGTACTCATGCCAGTTCATGAGTTTACTAACCCCTGGCCACACCTCTTCATTAGGAGTACCCAATAGCCTGAATATATGAAGGAGTTGTTGAAGCTCTGAATCACCAGGAAACAGTGCTTGCTTGGTGACAAGTTCAGCTACAATTCAAACCAGATGAAAAAGTAAACAAATCAAAAAATGTCTTTGATTTGAACAACTGATCCGAATAGTTTCTTCTCGTGACTACTAATAGATTATGAGCCTATTTTGTGTATAAAATCATTAGGTGTCACAACAAATTATCCAAATTAAGTGTTCAAACAATATAGATCGAAACAAATAGGAAGCAAACAAGATAAGATAGCTTACCAAATATACAGGCAACGGACCACATATCCACGGCCATTGAGTAATGGGTAGCTCCCAAAAGGACTTCAGGAGCTCTATACCAAAGGGTTAGTATCTGAAATTAAAATACAAACATGAAATGACACCAAAGTATATAGGATGTAATAATTTAAACAAATGATTTGGACAACTTCATAGTTTACTAGTAAAGTATGTCTACTTTATGCACAAGGCTATCAAGGATTACAATAAGTTAGCCGAATCAGCTGTTCAAATAATTATGATCTATGGCGAAGGAAGTGAGAACACGGTACATAACACAAATAGGTAAGCCATGTTTTATGTATTGATGATTTTACCTCATGGGTGTATTTCTTAATCGGCACAGTAAATGCACGAGCGAGTCCAAGATCAGCAATTTTAAGCATCATAGTTGTTCGATCCATCAACAGATTGTGAGGCTTCAAGTCCCTTCACAAACAATACAACACAATCTCTAGTATGTGTGGAAAAGAGAGAGAAATGAAGAAATCAAGGAAGGGAAAAGTTAGGTACCTATGCAAGATTCCATGACCATGACAAAAAGCAACTCCCTTGCAAAGTTGATACATCAAGCTCTATAACAAAATCCAGAATTGATCATCAAATCAACAAACAAGTCCATCATAATCTAATTATTAAATGAAATTAAATAAATAAATAAATAAAGATTATAGTTACTTTGATGGTTGTAGGTGGGATGTTTTGTCCAGTTTGACGGAAAGAGCGAATGAATTTCTTGAGATCTGTTTCCATGTACTCAAAGACGAGGTACAGCACTGTCTTCCCTTCTTTGTTCTGACCTTGTTTTACATCCATTAACCTTTGAATCGCATTAGAAGATAGATATGTAAGAATTAGGGTAAAATGAATGAATGAATGAATGAAATTGAAGAAACCCTAAAAAATACCTAACGACATGGGGATCGCGAGAGAGCATACGAAGAATGGAGACTTCGCGAAGAGTGGTGGGAGGAACACCTTCATCGTCTTCGTGGAGACGAGTTTTCTTGAGAGCAACGATTTTCCCAGTGGCTTTCTCTCTTGCTCTGTATACCTTCCCATAGGTTCCTTCTCCGACCTTCTCTAATTTCTCGAATGCTTCCTTCGCTGATAACACTACTACTCCTCCTCCTGTCTTCTCCATCTCTCTCTCTCAATTTCTATCTCAATTCTATGTCAACAATGAGTTACAGTGTGTCTTGATTTCAATTGTCAATATATATACCGATCATAAATTGAATCGTTGTGAGCAACGGATACTTCCTTTTTGAAATTCAAATCCCGCTCCCTTCCCTCACTTTTCATTATCCAAATTAGGGATTGCAATTGTAAATGGAATATTGGATATTTTTTGATATCCCTAATAATTTTGGTTTAAAAGTTATTTTGTCTAATCTAAATGTGTCACCTCAAATAAATTGATCATATTAGTGGATTAAATCAAATGATTTTCATCCCCTGATTGGACCACCTAGGTAGGATAAAATTATCTTAGGGATACCATAGAATTCACCTTGGAATATTTTAATTGCTATTTTCCGGGTTGGTGTAAAGAAAATTGACATGGTCTACCATCATAATTTATCATATCAGTTAAATTTTTTTACTCTTATTCTATTATCTTAATAGTCACTCATAATATTATAATTTCTGATTAAATGACAATGTAAAAAGCTTTTAAAAATTAATAAGGTATTTCTGCGTCGCAGAAGATACAATGTTAAGCTTCCACTTTTGACCATTCCAACCCAATTCCAAACATGCACTAAACTGTATTACTATTTATTTATATTTGTTCTTTTTTTTGGGTGTTATTTATTCCTTTTTTTTCTTTTCAAGTGTATTCATTATTATTTCATTTCAATAATATCATAATATAATAATAATAATAAATATGTTATTATTTTATTTGCCATGTCACAAAATCGTGGTCAATATCTCACAATAATTATGAAGCAATAAAATAATATCTCATATAAATGAAAATTATTGTAAAAAAGTTATCATGTAGCTAGATTAATTTTAGAGTTTAATTGGTATATATTATCAGTGTAAAATATTTTATATTGTCAACCAATCAGAAATCATGGTATGAGTGACTTTAAAGACAGTTAGAATAAGAGTCAAATATTTTGGCTTATGTGACAATTTCTGATTGGTTGACTGTGTAAAAAAATCTTTACACTGATAATATATACCAATTAAATCCTTAATTTTATTAGTTATACCTTTCTTGTCAATATTGTGTGTTGGTACTTGGTAGTTGGTACAAAAGCGGCTAAAACCAAAGTATATATTTATTATTCTTTAAATATTTCATTTTATTGTACTACTATTATATTTTTTTTTATTGATTTTCAAATAATTTAGTATTTATTATTTATTACTTTTATCATATTATTATATTATTGTTGACACACATAAAAAAATTAGATTTTACTAGCAAGCTAATTACTAGTGGGCCCTTGCAAAAAAAAGATAAAAGTAACTTAGTACAAGGTCGACTCATTTCCATCAAGTGCAATTTATAAAAATGAAGAAGGGGTGATTCTACAATGCACCTTTTTGAGTTATGATGTATCATGCACCTTATGATTTTTCCGATTACCCTGTAATTTTACAGGTTATTCCATAATTTTTTTTTGTACACAATAATTAGAACTCCCATCGCCATCCCCCGTCATCGCTGTCTGTCGTCCCCTTCCCCCACCACAAACAACCACCCTGGAGTTCGAGAATCATGCATGCAGTAGAACTCCCACCCCCATCCTTCATCACCGTCGCTCCCGCTCCGCAACCACCACTCCTCATGCGACCCAAAAGCTCGAATTTATGGGATTTTGGGAGGCTTGTTTTTGGGAGACTTCATCTCGGTTGCGTGGCATCTTCACCAATTGCGTCCTAAGCCACTGCTCAACGCGTTTCCAATATGTCGCCATCGAGCTCCAATGTCACACCTCCACACCATCATCGCCGCTCGCACCACCTTCTTTAAGCCCAACCATGCATCACGGTAGTCGGTAGGGAAAGAAGCTAAAGGTTCCTACGCGTAGTTCCATCTGAATGTGAAACCCAAACCCAACTCAAGATTCGTGTTCCATTTCGACGGCGAATCCAAATGTAACACTCAAGTCTTCCAGATCCAAGGCAACACCTCATTCCAATGTTTCTGCTTCATATTTCCCATGGGTTTGCTTCTTCATTTCTAGGTTTTCAGATCCAGATGTCAACTTCTGGGTTTGATTTTTGTTTTTCATTTTTTTTCATATTAAATATTTAAGATTGTTGATTTGATACTTTTGCAAGATTGAATATTGTTGAGTATGGTTCAATTTTTTTACTATTGGATTTATCGATGACTATATTCTTAACACACTTGTTTCGTTCGAGTTGTAACTTACATCGTGGGAAGAAAAGGGGCAATCTTTGGCCGCTATTCACCGGGGCTTTGGTCGCTATTCCATTCCTTCACCTTTTCAGGCAATCTCCATAGGTTACATGCCCCCGACTGTAAATCTTAAATAACTTGCATTGTACGATCACCAGCCACGTCCTTTTTGTGGATGCGGGTGGTGGGGAGCAGTGGCAGATCTTAGTAATGACAAGGGGAGCCTTGGCTTCCCCAAACATTAACAAGCCTAGTCCAAATAAAACAATAATCGGTGTAAACAAATGGAGATAAAAAACATGCATTAGAAGTCTTATTGAAGAGGGACACGATGCAAAAATGCATTTGGAAATAAATATCTGTTGTGCGAGTGCTTTGGCGGCCAAGTGACTTTTTTTATTTCTCTTTTTTTTTGGTTTTGTAATAAACATGATTTTCATTTCTATATTCTGGTCCAGGAACAAATAGTGGTAGGTACAAATATAAAAGAATAAATTATTTTCTCATTTTCTCAAATTTTATTTTCACTGTTTAACTTTTTTTTTTCTTTAACAAATTTGCAATTTCTAGTGGAAGTTTGTGAAAAAAATAGAATAAATTAAGATTCTCAAAACACGGTAAATTATATGCATTAGAACTTATTTCGGCTCCCCATTTTTTTTGATTCAAAATCCGCCACGGGTGGGGAAGGTGACATGGTGGTGGCGTATATGGTGACTAATAGAGGGGCCGTGGTTAATTTTGGTTTGGATGACATTTCAAAATTGCAATCAGTTTACTAGGTTGCAAGTCTCCATCTCAACCATTCATTTTATTTCCTTCCAAATCAATGGTCACAATTTAAGGTGCATGGATGCACCCTATTTTCAATGGTGCATTCTAGAATGACCCTTACTCTCTATCCTAATTGAGTGTTTCATTCTACGATGAATAGCATTAGAATCGTATTTGTCACTTGTCAAACTAGAATTTATTAAAAATAGAGGTGTTTAGTTACTTTTCGGTAAAATTGATTTTGCCTTCAAATATGATTCTCACTAGTATGTGACCCGTGCCATGCACGAGATATATGATAATATTTATGCAAATAAAAAAATTGATGGAATAAATTAAGCACATAGATATAAAAATAAAAGAAAAAGGAGTCTTAATACATAAAAAAATCTATGAACAATTGATCTTATATGATCTAAGTTTTGTTGAAAGAAAAGCACAATTGTAGTTAAGGTAATTGACGGCAAAACTACGAATAAATAAAATTCCTTTCTTTGTGTTCCCCCACTCAATTGTCTAAAGCATATCAATCATGTTTTTGGCTTCCTAAAAGCAAATATTAAACCATCAATTACTATCATTACAATGACAGTATAGATAAGCATCCTATATTTTGCAATACAATATAGATAAGCGAAGAATAAAAATTAATTAAGTCTCATTACCAAATCAACTCTCAATTCAAATTTATCAAATGGATATGAAACTTGTAAATGCAAATCACCTAAACAATAATCACTATTTAAACAATCATCAATTATGGACAACAAACATGATATCCATAACCATAACAAAAGCATTACAAAGCCTATAAACTTTGTTCATAGACATAGAAAAAGCCCTTCCTCAAAAAACATATCTACTGAAGCACATGAGTTTGACAAAATATTGGGGGGTTTCATTTTGTTAAGATAGTGATACTTAATAATAATAATAATAATTGATAATATACAAAAGGAATATGTTGCAAATTTTGATCTATACGTAATAATGCAAGATATTCAAATATACCAAGAGCACCCCTTTTGATAAAAAAAAATATATCAGAAGCAGCTCAAATATAATAGATGTAAATGTAAATTTAATAAAGGAACGTGATTTAAAATTGTCAAACTGTTCAAAACCGCATATAAAAAGTACAGATTACCAAAGTTAATCACATGATAGAAAGTTTACAAAACAAAAAAATGAAATAGCATCTAAAACAAAATCAGGTTTGAATTTTATAAAACCGTGTAAAAAAATTTGGTCTTGGCATATAACTATGTCACGTCTTGAATGTCAACTTTGAGTTCAATGGTGCTTCATTTCCTTAGCTTTTGACAAAATGATAGTCATCCCTTGGTGTGTATCCCTTCAAAAGATATATGATAATATTTGTGCAAATAAAAATATTGATGGATTAAATTAATAAATTAAATACATAAATTTCTGATTGGTTGTGAATGTAAAAAACTTTATACTGATAATGTATAACAATTAAACTCTTATTTCAATTTTGGATTGCAAAGTATAACATTTTTTGTTATTAATTATTATTATCCATTATAGAAAGTTCTTTAAATACCTGGTAAATTATGATCTTTAAAATATAATATATGGGAGAAATAATAATTAATTGTGTTAAGTAGAAAGAGAACTTGCAACCACACTGATCATAAAAAAAGAGGTGATAGAAAACATGAACTAATACATTAATATTGTATTCGTGGATAATAATAATAATATTACCTAAAAGATAATTGTAGTCTATTTGACATTCATAAATACAATAATAATAGTAATAGTAATAGCAATATGAGATAAAGCAGTAACTTCATGGTTAAAACAAATGGGTCGAACACCAAAAGATAATCCCTTTCTTGCCACCCATAAATTACGAACACCAAAACACAATAATTTCTTCCGGTTCTACTTGAATTCACAATCATATTATTGCCTCTTATAGACCTTGTGAAAACTAATTATACGCTCACTCCACGCCATCGTTAATAAATACTTAAAGTAAAACAACAACAGTAATTACTTGTCACCAGGAATGTTTAAATACATATAATCATTGTCCAAAAACAAACAAAAATATATAAACTACATCACCCAACAAACTATTAAAAACTACATTAAAAAACTGCTCATAAAAAGGATTGCTTCATTACTAACAACATTGTAGATGAATTCAAATTTGGCATACCACTGTGTAAGATGAGTTTCATCTATGCCAATCACTATGCTACTTCCACCTTTAAAAAAATGAACCCGGAAGGTCTCAATTGTCATTTTGCTACCGCCAAGACATTAGACATGTAACCAACATAAGTACATTCCTGTTACAAAACTTAAGCACATCCCTAGTATATAATATCTTCTTTTCTTACAACTCTTAAAAAGGAGCTTGGTTATATGCATTAGAAGTATCAACATAAAAGCCATTGTGATAGTATGCTGAAATAACACTGCGCAATTTTTTTTATTACTCAATAACATGAGAATATTATATGTTGAAATTATAACTTATAAAGAACGCTTAGACTAATTTGCATTTGATGTAGAAAGAATAATAATGTATTGCTTGGATTTCAGAGTCAAGGTAGGTGTTGAGAGTTTCAAGCTTCTAAGCACATCCTCTAGCAAATGCTCCAATATTTAAGTACAGCTTCCAAGGACCCTTCGTTTGCTTTGGAATCGAGAACAATTTAATATCCTTCTTGAACGGACTTAGCTTTTTCTTTATCTCTAAGCATAGAAAATATTCATCATCAAATATTGAGAATGACTCAAGCTTTAGATATTAACATGCAACACATTAGCAAACATAACTCATCCTTAATCCGCTAGTCATCTCCCTCTCCGAGACCCCACACGTTCATTGCCTTTGTCTGCAAAATATTATGTTTCTGTTCGAAAGTGACAACACAAAATAAAATAAAAAATAAAACAATTAAACCAAAAAAAGGGGGAAAAGTGACAGAGAAAGGCCTTGAGGTTGACCAGGGTTAATATGAACAATATGAACTCTATAAACCTTCAATGTAATCCTTTCTTAGATCCTTCTGGTTCTTATACATGTATAGATTCTGGCATCTAGACATGAAGGAAAATAATTGAAGCAAAACTGCAGAGGTGAGGGGGGGGAGGTCAACTCTGAAGATAAACTCAATCTCAATGCACATCCGAATAGTAACCTATGAGCCAAAACCCACAATGAAGCTATAAAACCCACAGTAAACTTTTCATGCTTATTTTATCCTAATATGTATTTTAATGATCTATGCAGTGTAGAAAGGCCATATGTGTCGCAAATTAAATGGCAAAATCAAATGGCAAATTGCATAAACCAAGTGACGTTAACATTTCCTTTTTCTCTTACTTTAATATTGATTTTGATTTATACTAAAAGTTATTACATCTAGCAAAAGAAATATCCACTAAATGTATCAGTATTGGAATATTGGAATTCACTAATTGCTATAAGAATATAAACCAACCATATCAACTGCCAATCTGTCATTAAAGTGACAGCATATCAACTGCCATGTGCCACAGATAAAGCATAATAAAGATAATGCTACAGTCATGTGTTGCCTTTCTTACCTTTGTTAACATCCCATATTATGCAACAATTATCAACTGATCCAGATATGAGATAAGTGGCATCAGTAGACCACTGCAGGTCCAGAATGTCCTTGTGAGGAGATCTAATTCACAAAAATATCTTTTATAAGCAGAAAAATGATGTAGTAAAACATGAATGTCGAATGAATATTAAAGAAAATCGGTATTTGCATTTTAAATAAACAAAGGAAACTTTATAAATTGTGAAATTTGCAAATTCACAACACAAATCTAAAACAGATTCCAATGCAAAATAGATAAAATAGATCTAACAAAAGAAAAAAGGAAACTTGAATGGTTTAAAAGAATTGCAAATGCATGAATGGGTTAAACGTTAAAACTACTAAAATCATTTTTGTTATCTTCGGATCTAATTTCTATAAATATGGGATTTTCCAGTTCAGTCTCATCCATTGATATCAAAAACACATAAGTCACCAACAATTTTCTCTCTCACTCAATTAAAGTTGTGCAGCACTCATAGTAAAAGGAAATGAGTTATCACACTTTCTCTCAATTCACGGCACACACACACGGGAAGCGTAGAGAATCATTCTTGGACTCTCCATATTAATTGATTCAACACCAATGTACAGAGCAATGTCTTTTATAGGCTAAAACATGACAACAAACAAATAATAACCAAGGCTGTAGGAATCATAAGTAGGAACTAAAGTTAAGGACAATAGCAGTAATAGCATAGAATCTAGATCATTGTTGGACATCTAAACAACGCAACTAAATTTGATATGTTTCTAAGTTGCCAACATAACAAAAAGTGAGAATATGAGAAAAAATCTCAAAGCATAGAAATGGAAAATAATAAGATTTTCGTAAAAAAATTAGAAAATCACCTTTAAATGCGCTTGAAGCGAAAAATGGGAAAGGCTGAGAGGAAGAGCCTGAGGAAGAGCCACCGCATACCACAAACCAAAAGAGGAAGAGACTATGAGAAAAAGAGAGAAGAAAGAAGGGAAGAGGAAAAGTCTGAGAGAAAAAAAGAAGGGGGAAAACGTACCTTCCTCACCTAGCTTCGAGTACCAGTCCAATTCCACTGGAGCAGATGCAGAGAAAAAAACCAATATCACAAAAAAAAAAAATTTGAGAAAAAAGATAAGAAAAAAGGGTGACCAGATACAGAGAAAAGAGGATTTGTGTCATGAAGGAGAAAATTGGAGATGGAGGTGAAACCTGTGGTCTGCAGCGGGCGCGATGGTGGATGGCGTGCTACGGAGCGGTGGCTGTGCGCGGTACAGTGCGGTGGCTCGCGGTGGAAACCGGTTAATTTGAGTGGTGGCTGCAACGGTGGTTTTTTGGGTTTGGGGGAGAACAGGTTTGAAGCAGAAAAAGAAAAAAATAGAAGAAAATGAGAAATTGGAGAAGTAAGAGAGATATGTAGTGAGGAGGAAAAATTGAAGAGGAAAAGAGGAGGGATCAGCATATGAAGAAAGGGAAAAAAAAAGTTAAGTGGGAGATGGAGGGATCAGATTTGCGTGATTGCTTTATTTTATCCCATAAATTGATGCCTCAATTAATAAGTTGTTTCCATATTTCAATGTTCTGTAATTAATAGATGACGTGCAATTTGAAAGGATTTGAAATTTGAATAGCATTGGAAGTTGAAAGATGTTAGTGGTTCGTGTAAAGCTGGATAAATTTGAAATAGGGAAAAAATAAATAAAAAATAAATATAATATTTCCGGAAATAAAAAGTAGAAAGAAGTGTGTTTGAAAAACTATTTCATGAAAACATGATACCTGTATAAATTTTCTAAAACATTGTCTTGTAAATATATTTTATATAGATATAGATATAAATAATAGCTAAAGAAAATAATTTTTGTGTTGAGTTTAAAAATTTTACACTAAATTTTACATCAAACTTGTTTTAAAAATAAAAACATTTAAACATAAATCATTTTACTTTAAACTCAATTATAACCAAATCAATTTTATAAAATTAATTTCATTCAAAATAACATATCAAATACTCATTCAAACATATGTGAATAAAGTGCCAATATTGTCACGTTTTGGGGGACTAAGGCACGTTAGGATGTCGCACCCTACTTGATCACGACCCAATGTTACTATGTTGAAGGTGAATAGTGTTCCTAAAATTAAAGAATGTAGACTTGAGATGACAAGGTTTTGGGGACTTCAACTCTAAAAGATTCTGTTTGATGAATATTGTTGATAAGCTAGGATGTGTTTGGATAAACAGTTTAATTAAGTATTTATTCAATAAGCTTTTATTTAAATTTAAATAAGTTAAAAATAGTTTATTTTCATAAGCTTCTCAGACTAGCTTATGGAAATAAGCTAAAAAGAGCTTATGAAAAGATCGTAAACTATTTTTATAAACTTTTTATATAAGTTTAATTCCATAAGTTATTCTCATAAGCTCTTCCAAACACACCCCTAATTTATGATTGATAAACTAATTTTTAGCTTATAGCTGATAATTGAAGAAGCTAGCTGATAGCTTATAACTCATATTTTTGTTTTTTTCTCAAGGTATCATTACTATTATTATTAATATTAATATTGTTATTATTGTTATTTTTATTATCATATATATTGCTAGTATTATTATTACTGTTTTGTTATTCTAATTATTGGTTTTATTATTATTGTTATTATTATTATTATTATTATTATTATTACTACCGTTCGTTATATTATTATTATTATTAATATTGTTGTTATTATTATTATTCTAATTATTTTTAATGCTATTATTATTATTGCTATGTTATTCTTAATATTATTATTGGTATTATTGTGTTGTTGGGATATTATTATTTTAATAATGATATTTGGGCTAACCATGGACGCAGGTATGAATTTCTGAAGACAAAGATTTAGGTCAGATTAAATCTTTAACCAAGTCAATGTATTTTCAAAACTTGCTACCAGACCTATGATATCTAAAAATCTGACTAAATGCATTGTATATGAAATTATTAATGATGAGGATGTGCGCATTTTAGCATAATTGTTGATGACAATGTTTGAGTTATATGCTGATATTGATGTTGTTAGCAGTTCCACAGTCCTCACGCAGTCGCTTGGCAGTATTTTGAAGTGGAAAAAATATGACGGATACCTTGGATCATTAGGAGAAGATGACGATTGGAATAGTGAAATGGAGGTCAGCTCTGTTGATGACAGAAACGAAGGTGAAATTCCAGATAATGATTCATCTGACATTGAAGATTAAGCTCATTTTGATTCCAATGTAATGATGATAATAATAATAATATAGCTCAAGAAAATATGAAAATATGAGAAGGATGTATTTAAGAGTGTGCGTCTGTGTACGAGAGGAAAGGGGTTTATATAAGAGGGGTTGGTGGGTGAGTGGTTGACATGCAGGGGAAGTGCCCCACGTGAGACGAGGCAAGTGTTGTTTTTTTCCTTCAAAAAATTAGTCAAGACCAATTAGAGATTGACACATGACTTTTTTTTAAAGGAGTGGCACTAGTCCACGTGACGTCAACAAAGACGCCACATGGACTAGGATCATCCACATCAAGGTAAAAAAATGCCACCTTGTCAAAAATAGGGTTATTTGGTTAAATTGTTTTAAAATGAGA
The DNA here is from genome assembly GCA_039655645.1 of Ammopiptanthus mongolicus. NCBI lineage: Eukaryota > Viridiplantae > Streptophyta > Magnoliopsida > Fabales > Fabaceae > Ammopiptanthus > Ammopiptanthus mongolicus. Next base: position 25,893,964 of record CM077346.1, on the reverse strand, counting down.
TCAAATTGGTGATTTTTTTTTTTTTTTGTTTCTCAGGGTATCTCTACGTGCAACTATGGAGATTAATCCCACGAGGAATTGGATGACATTGAAGGATTCACCAACTAGGTTTTCTCCATAAAAAAGAGGCTGAGATTGAGCCTTTGACCACTTGTTCAGGGGGCCCGAGTCTGTTATCACTTGTGATCGGTAATTTGCTTTTAAAACAGGATTAGTCTGGTCAATATGAGGCTTTCTTTTTAAAACATGATTAGTTTGGTCAAAAAGCGTGATGTTGATATTCACACTCTAATTCCTTGTACGCACTTTCCTTGTTGCCAATTCAGATCCACATCTAGGCTATGTTTGGATTTCCGTTTGGAATTGCAAACTGAAATAAACAGATGCAAACACTAGAATGGGTTGAATGATGTTTGACAAATTTATGCGGAATTTAGAAACTTTTTCGCAAGCACAGACGGGTTATACTAGACGAGTAAACACAGACAGGTCAATCAGACTGATAACTCGTCTGAAGGTTTTAACAGAAAACACACAATCATGCAAGATAAAAAAAAAAGGTTTGATAAACACAATTATAACTCCTTTAGTTAGATGATAGTTAAGACAAATAATCAAACTAAAGAGTTAAGGGAAAGAGAGAGATCACTCAGCAGGTTTTATCCTGGTTCACCCCTTAACAATGAGGCTACGTCCAGTCCTTGGCAGCATCAAGTTTTCTCACTATAACTGATTTAGGTTACAAGACAGACAAGTATTATTTTCACATCTAGCCTCTTCAGGCTCCAGACAAGTATTGTTTTCACACCTAGCTTCTCCAGGCTCTAGACAAGTATTATTTGCACACTTAGCCTCTTCAGGCTCAGACGGGTGTGTTTGAGAGAAGTTGTAAAATAGATTACAATTTGCAAGTCTTTCACAAGCACTCAGACGAGTGTATTAAATGTGAAGATCTAAAAGACTGCGTAATAACTTCAAATGATTGAAGAATAAATAATGAAAGAATGAAGATATAAATATACAGAGTAATTGCTCTTTGATTGCTTTGATCGTTCTCTTCTCTACTGGAATTTTCAAAGTCTTCTTTATTAAATAGGCTTCAAAATTTTAAAGCCGTTAGACACAAAGTCTGAAGTCTTGGCTTCTTGCAGATCATCAATAAATGCAGTAGAGTCGTTCTGATCAGCCATTAAAGCATAGGAAACTTCGCTTGTTCTCTTTCATCAGAGTGGTGCAGACTTCTGATATACCTTTGGTCTTAACAGGTCTGTATACGTGCTTTTTGTTTGCAGAGGGAAGACTTTCCCTTTTGGTGTAAGATGCAGTTGTGTTCAGGCAAAGCACTTTGTTGAAGTTCCTTATCAGAGTCGAGACGGCTTTTATCCATTGTATTCTTTAACGTTAGTCATTAGATGGATGAGTGACTTCATTAGACGGGTTGACTCTTTAACAAAGAGATGACGTCAGTTGCAAAGTCTTTTAGACGGGTGAGTCTTCCTTTGATCAGACGGTTGAAAACTTCATTAGACGAGTGAACTTCTCTTACTTCAGACGAGTGAACCTTAGCTAGTTCAGACGAGTGAACTTCTCTTAGTTCAGACGAGTGAACTTTAGTTAGTTCAGACATGTGAACTTAAGTTAGTTCAGACGGATGAACTTATCTAAGTTCAGACGAGTGAACAGTTCCTATAGACACTTAATGTTTTAATCTGCATACTAAGTAGACAAGTTAAATATCATAGACGGGTTCAATTAAATCATTGAATAACTGTTTTAATCTCATCAAAACTAAGGTAAATGCACATCAGACATTTGGAGACTCAACACAAACATCAGTTTACAATGACAATTTTGTAAAATAAAAGTGGATTTAACGTGAAAGGAAAAAATTGTTGCGTTAGGAAAACTTCACACTTCGTTTGGTATGATAGAAAGAGGAAAAGGAAAAAAGGAGGAATGAAAGAGAAGGAAAAAAATCAATTTTCTCTTATTTGGATTGAAAGGAAAGTGGAGGGAAAGGTAAAAAACATGTGGGACTCACTTCAATTTTTTTCCTACTATATTTGGGAGGAAAGCACAAAGATCGAGGAAACAATCATTTTTTTGAGTGAAAATTCAAAAAAAAAAAATCATTCTTTTATTTGCTTAAATATTATTATGTGATGATATTTATGTTATTTCACAAATATGTTTTTCTTTCCTCTCACTTTCTACTCAATCGAACAAGAGGAGAGAAAAGTTTTAGTTTTGTTTTCGTCCATTTTTTTTCATACCAAACAACTAAACAATTCGGTTTCTTTCATTTCACTTTCTTTTCTTCTCCTATCTTTCATCTCACTTTTTTTCTTCTTTCTCTCCTACAATCAAACATAGTGTAAGTTTGCTAACGAAAAAACAAACTCACACATAATTGGTGTCTCCAACATCTACATGGTGTGTCTCCGTCAAGGATAAAAAGAAAGAAGAAAAATGTTTACCTCATCACTCTTTTTTTGTATTCAATCTTATCACTTTTTTATTACATTATTTATTTTATATCTAAATTTTAATCATATATAATTTATCAATTATTTTCAAAATCGAAGTAATTTGATAAATGATAATAAAATAAATATTAAAAAGCGTAAAAAAATAATAGAATAAAAAACATCCTTGAAAAATTATGAGTAAAGGCCTAAAGTGATCCCTGAAATTTTTTGAAGACCCAATTTTAGTCTTTGAAAAAAATAAATTAATTAAATAGTCCCTAAAATTTACAAACACAGGATAAGTTAGTCTCTCCGTCCATCTCTGTCGACTTAGATCCGTTAACTCAAATTAGTGACTCAAATTAGTCCCTCAAATTTAACTCATGACCAAAATAAGTCATTGCGTGTAATGCATGTACCAGAATACGACAGGCACCAGAATTCATCAGTATGCACCAAAAACATGCATCCTTCTCATGTCCTGCTAATATTGTGCAGAACTTGTCAAATGTTCTGTCTCATTACACTTTTTGCATGTGACTTTTCATGTCTTACAAGTCTTGTGTTGTTGGCTGCTAGGAGCTTCTTAAAATTGAATGTCATTCCTCATATTTTTTGTTGGTCTCCTAAGAAGACTAGAAGTTGTCACACAGGTAATGAACAAACATCTTCTTTTGTAGTGAGTTCTTGATTTGGTGAACATTGAAATTGATTTTTGTTTCGGGGTTAATAAGAGACTCAAGATACTGGAAAAAATATTTTTTAACCTCTTTGCAGTTGTTTCTTTTTGAAGTTTTGATCTTGTAACTCCTTTGTAAGCCAGAGTCACCAAAGTTGAAGAGGCCTATTGGAAGGCCAAAAAAAAATATAGGAGGAAAGATTCTCAATCCAAAGAAGCCCATAACAGCAAGCAACAAAAGACTCATAAGACATGATAAGTCACATGCAAGAAGTGTGGTGAAACAAGATATTTTGAAAAGAAGTTGTACACAAGACTCGTAAGACATGAGAATGATGCATGTTTTTTGTGCACACCGGTCCATGTTGCATTCTGATGCATGCACTACATGCAGAAACTTATTTGGTTCACGAGCTAAATTTCAGGAACTAATTTGAGTCACTACTTTGAGTTAATAGATCTAAGTAGACATAGATGGACGGAGAAACTAACTTGTCATGCATTTATAAATTTCAGGGATTATTTAATTTTTTTTTTATGGATTAAAAATGGATTCTCAAAATATTTTAGGGACCACTTTCGACGTTTACTCAAAAATTATTTTGCGAGTCCTCGACAAACACTCTCGGTGACAATTTGCTCCCTAAGAAATGAAAAATATTAATTTGATCCTTAAGAATATAAAATATGGATCAAACTTGTCTCTGACGAAGACTAAAATGTCTCTAAAAATTATCCTAAAAAAATCAATTTAACTTATATTTTATATTCTCAAAAATTAAATTAATATTTTTTATTTTTTATTTTTTAAGGATCAAAATATATCATTATGTTTTTTTTTTAGCCAAGCGTACTCTTATTTTGCAATTCAATAAAACCGTACACGGCACACGGGCACAAGCGGCGAGGCATAGCGAGCGGTGAGGTGCCATGTTTTCGCTTCATCCACAACTGTGTCCTTTCTCACTTTCTTCTTCTTCCTCCTCCTGTTTTCTCAGTGGCTCTCTTCAGTTCTCCCGCTCCCTCTCTGTTAAATCCAGAAGCAGCTTGATAACAGTAACAGAGCATTCTTCTTTCTTCTGCAATGCTTCATGGCAAGAGGTCCGTTCCTACTATTAACTATTCCCTTTCCATTCATACTTTTCTATTTCCCAATTTCATTCGATGATTGAAGAAAATAAAATAATGTTTACGATTGAAGCTTGCGGGAGTTTTAATATTCTCAGCGATTCCCTTCACTGCGGTGAAAGCTATAGCTAATAGTCCGCTAGGGGAGTCGCTTCAGAGGAAAATGCAGCAGACAAAGAAATGCGCTTTACAAAAATCCTCCAAATTCAAGGCCTCAGCCGAGAAGGCCAGAAAGGAGAGGTAATTCCCGGTAAGCAACTATGAATGAATAACTAACTACTCCTTCCATTCCAAAAATAACTGTCTCTTTCACAGTTTACTATTATTCTATTTTGGTTGTTATTTTAAAATATCAATTATCAATTATTATTATTTTAATTATAGGAGCTAATCGATATGCAGGATCCGTGTAAAAAAAATTTATACTATGAACCAATCATAAATTGTCACATCTTTAAAATTCATTGACTTTTATCATAATTACTTGCTACCTTAAAAGTCACACATATGATAATTTGTAATCAATTGACTGAATAAACTGTAAATTTGACTGTGTATCAAAATTAAACTCTTAATTATAATCCTAAGCAATTATGACACTATTTTCTAATATTATTTACAACTAATAAGGGTAATTTACTTCAGGATTAGAATTTTTAATGTTGTTTAATGTATTTTTTAGATAAGGGTCCTCTAATGTGAGCTTCAGTGTAAAGTGAGCAAGTAAGGGTGTCCACCCTTGATTAGTTAAAGTGAGTTGAGATCTCAATGTGGATACGTCTTTATTTGCTCACTTTACACTCAACCTCACTTTAGAGGAACTTTTTTCCGTATTTTTCAATCCTTTTACAAAACCTTAAAAAACATTTATTTTGAAATAGAGAGAGTATAACATGTTATCATTATAGCGGAGACCCAATCGAGAGAGTGGGGGCTGGTTTGTATTAAACTTGAGATTTGCCATATTGTCTAGAAAGTCTAGACAATTTGGACTTAAGCATTTCAAGTTTATATACACTTTTGTTCTCTTTGTTCCAAGCAATGTGAAACTTATTCTCCAACACTCCCCTCAAGTCCAAATGGGCTGACTTGCCTGCCCTTCAATCTAATCTACTTGTTTTTTGTTTGCTTGTTCTTTTTCCTGGGCTTGTACTCATATTTTTAGTCTCAAAAGCCTCGGGTCTACTTTTTGTTTTTTTTTAATTACCTGAGCTTGTGCCTTTTTTTTGAGTCTCAAAGGCCTTAGTTTTTTTCGTAGTTTTTTTCTTTTTACAGGTTTTGATACTATGTTATCATTATAGCACATGCTCAATTGAGAGAGTGTGGGCTGATTTGTATTAAGCTTGGGATTTGCATATTATCCAAAAAGTCTAGACAATTTGGACTCAAACATTTTCAGTTTATATACACTTTTGTTCTCTTTGTTCCAAGCAATGTGGGACTTATTCTTCAACATAACAAGAAATGAAAAATGATTAGAATTATGATTTCATTAGATGATTATTATTCTCGTTGTCACTTGTGTCTAAAAGTTTGTGCTCATTAATACCATGCTACATTCACTAAATTTTCAGCTTTTGGTATGGAGAAGATCGGCCTCGTTGGCTTGGTCCTATGTCATATGACTATCCATCGTATCTTACTGGGGAACTGCCTGGGGATTACGGCTTTGACATTGCTGGCCTTGGCAAGGATCCTGTGGCATTGCAGAAATACTTCAAGTATGTCAAAATTTTGAAAATATGATTTTTCTCATATGATAATATGGTTGATTTTGAAGAGAAATCAGACTGACTTGGCTTGGGGTTTGACTTAATTACACCTGATACTGTTTTTGTTTTAGAAATTACACAAACTTCCTTGAGGTATATATTTTAAGGGGTGTAAGTGGAATGTTATTAGATTTTGGGTCTAACTTAACCCCAAAAGTTAGCTGAAGAGGTGAGGATTACCCAAACTTTATAAGCTCTTACGAGGCTCTATCTTTAGTTAATGTGGGACTTGGGTTTTTTCCCAATACACCCCCTCACGCCCAGCACTATTGGGCCTGGTGCGTGATAATATGGTGGGCAACCCTTTAATGGATCTAGGATAGGCTTTGATACCATATTAGATTTTGGACCTAACTCAATCTCAAAATCTAGCTCAAGAGGTGAGGATTGCCCAATCTTTATAAGCTTCTCAACCCACCGTAACATTGTAAGGGGGTGTGTCAGAAGGTTATGAAGCTTTGTAAAACCCGCCCTCAGATTATAAGGGGGTGTGTTAGAGTATATAATATGATAGAGTGCACCGACTGCAGCTGATTAATGCTCAGCTGAGTCGGTTACACTTTCTATTAGGATTCAGCTACTATAAGTAGCATTCTCTGTTATCCATTAAAGGGCCGTCCACCATATTATAACATATTATCCAAGCACCAAGCCTAATAGTACTGGGCGTGTATTGGAAAAAACCTAAGTCCCACGTTGACTAGAGATAGAGCCTCATAAGAGCTTATAAAGCTTGGGTAATCCTCACCTCTTGAGCTAGCTTTTGGGGTTGAGTTAGGCCCAAATCTAAGATGGTATCTAAGCCTATCCTAAATCCATTAAAGGGCCATGTACCATATTATCCACGCACCAAACCCAATAGTGCTGGGCGTGAGGGGGTGTATTGGGAAAAACCCAAGTCCCACATTGATTAGATATAGAACCTCATAAGAGCTTATAAAGCTTGGATAATCCTCACCTCTTGAGCTAGCTTTTGGGGTTGAGTTAGGCCCAAAATCTAAGAAATGTCAATATACCTCAAGAGGTAAGTGTAATGACAACATAAATCTGAAGGGAGGTCGGTGTAATTGCTGAAATGAGAGGAATGCTGAGTGTAATAAAGCAAAATGTCAAGGGAGATTAGCATAATTTTCTCTTGATTTCTTATTTTATTTACTATTGTCTTTATGTTTATTCAGCACTGGTGCCAAATATAAAATGTGTTATTTGTTATGATGTACTATGGTTGTAGCGTGAAGAATATTTTCTAACTAGTTGATCAACCATCTCAAATGGACTATTGTCAAAATTTTGACAAACGAGCTCATTATGTATAATTAGGATGTTTATTAATGATATCCTTATATTATGTGAAGCTTTGTTAATTTAGATAGCCAAATGATCATTTTAACCTTGTTTATCATTAAGCTTTGAGATATTGCATGCTCGGTGGGCTATGCTTGCATCTGTTGGTGCTCTAATTCCTGAAATATTAGACCTATTGGGAGCCTTCCACTTTGTAGAACCTGTCTGGTGGCGTGTTGGTTATTCAAAGCTCAAGGTAGCGTGTCCTACCTCTTCGACTATCTTTTGTACTGTCTTGCGTATCAATTTGGTGGGCCTCACAAGTAGCAACCGAGTAATATTTAGACCGACAATACAAAGGATCAAAATATGATATCATCTATCATATAGAATGGGGTATGGGAATTCCTCAGAGAAATTCCATGGAAACTATGCAGATATTAACATTTTGTATATCCAAACTGAAGTTAGCTGAAGGACTCAGCTGAATGATTTCACTGTACTTTCCATTATTGTTTTTTATTTTGATAATTGAAACCAGTTGATCAGTTTTTCTTGTTGCTTGAGAAAAAATGCAATTGCATATCCATGCCCTGTGTAGCTGACTTTATGATTAGGCATACTTCTATATTGAGTAAACTAATAAAGATAATTGTGATAATGTAATCGATATTCCTTGCTTATGAGAATTTAAATTTTCACCAGGGAGATACTCTAGATTACCTTGGCATCCCAGGTCTTCACTTAGCTGGAAGCCAGGGAGTGGTCGTGATTGCTATTTGCCAAGCACTCCTTATGGTAATTCCTGTATCTACTATCCACCTTACTTATCTTATGAGCTCTGCTAACATTATTTAATTTTGTGATATTTGTCTTCAAATGATAGCGTTTTTGAGCCCCCGTGTGATTTGAGTGGTGACGTGGTGTAGCACATAAGATTTCAGATTTTCAACTAGGTTGTATAGAATGAAGTGGTCCATTTAAATAGTACAAGTGGAGCATGTTAAAAAGCCTTCTCAGGCACTTCCATTGGCCTGTAATCTTTCATAAATGTTCTTTTGAAGTACCGGAATGCAACTATAAAATCTGAAGTTAAATCACTTTCCCACCCAAAATTAAAGAAATTATACTCACCTTCATAACCAAATTTTATGTTGGCCAAAATAAAAAAGTTTATATTCTGTCTCAGAATTGAAATACCGAGCCGTCCTGGGAGTGCTCGGTTTGCCAGTGTAAGTGATACGAGCCAAGATCGTTAAAAGGCAACCACACCATTTGGTTGTCATCAATAAGGAGGAGATGTCCATATTTGAGGGTCATGCCCTGTATATATAGCGTGAGGATAGCAAGCCATTTATGAGTGATTATGAGCGTAGTTAATGAGAGCGATTACAAAATCGTTGTCTTATTAATTGCTCATTATAGAGAGGTCGATTACGAAATCCGAGAGGTCGGTTATGGATCTTGGCAGTATCGGTTTCAATAATTGGAGCTACTTAACTACAAGGCTTGTTCTTTTTGGACAGTCATTTGCATCTGCATGTCGATGTTCCAGGCATACTAATTAGATGTTATTATCATACAGGTCGGACCAGAATATGCTAGATGTTGTGGGATTGAGGCATTGGAGCCTCTGGGAATATATCTGCCTGGAGATATAAATTATCCTGGTGGAGCATTGTTTGATCCCTTAAATATTTCAAAAGATCCTGGAGCTTTTGAGGAGCTGAAGGTGAAAGAAATAAAAAATGGACGCTTGGCAATGGTTGCTTGGTTAGGCTTTTACATGCAAGCAGCTCTGACGGGTAAAGGTCCTGTGCAGAACCTTCTTGAGCACATCTCCGATCCTTTCCACCACAACTTGCTTGCTGCGTTCACTCAACTTCATTAAAGAAGAAGTCTTGTAATATTAGAAAGAAATTTTACATTCATTCGGTTGCTCTTTTCTTTCTGCGGAGGGAATTCCGGTCAGAATGGTATATAGGCACGGTGATCGTCTGCCCCTCAACATTCAATAGTCAAATATTATGTATAAAAGAAACTAAGCTTCTTCTTTTTTTTGCGAGAGGGCTCTTTGATTTAGTTTTGGTTTGTAGTTTTTAAAAACTATTTTATAAATCAATATAAAAAATTGTTTTAAGAAGAGAATTAAAAAAAAAATGTTTGGTAATCTTATTTTTCAAAATTGTTTTAGAGTTGAGAAAATGAAAAAACTTGTTTGGAAAACTTGTTTTCAAAATATGTTTTGAAAATTAAAAAATAAAAAACTTGTTTGATACATATTTTTAAAATGGGATTAATTGCAAGTTTTTATTCATAATGTCCCATTATTATTTATGTTTCTATCTATTCTACCTTTTTAATTAAGTACCATTGAATAATATCTTGACAAAAATTGATATATTTTTATAAAAGTAATATATAATTCATTTTCTAAAGTAACATATATTACAAGTTAATTAATAAAGTAAAAGTAATTAAAACAACGTTTGAATACGGTGATAAAGTGATATATAATTCATGTCTAAAGAAACATATATAAAGCAACATGTAGTGGTAAAGTCAAATAAAGGTTAAACTAATCATTTGGTCCTTATACGTGATAATGAGTTTGAATTTGGTCCATACATGTTATATGAATTTCATGTTATATTTTAGATTATTATTTCATTGAATTAAATAAAAAAATGTAATAATTTAAATTAAATAATAAAAGTTGTCAAATATTACAAAATTGCCATTAATAAAAAGTGACACTTTTCCTTGTTTTTTTAGTTTTCAAAACTGGAATGTAAAAGTGAGAAGGAAACAACTTTTAGTTGTTTTAGTTTTTTAATTCCTAAAACTAAAAAACAAAATCAGATTTTAAAATTATTTTAGAAAATAAGATTCATCAAACAAGTTTTTTAGTTTTTAAATTTTTGAAAATAAAAAATAGTTATTAAAAAGGGAATTCAAACAGCCCTTACTAATTAGTTTTGGACAAAATACTATTGAGATATTCTTAGCCCCTCATGATGTTAGACAACCTCTTTACTATGTCATTTGATATGTGCCACGTAAATTGAGTGGACAAGAGTAGCATTTCAATAGTAACCGTGACAATTGCTTAATGGTTTAGACTAATCTTATTTTGTTTTTTGGGAATAGAAAGTATTATTAATATCCATACATTATTAATGATCGATTTTATCCTAAAATCAATTGGTATTAAGTGAAATTGTCCAGTAGATATATAAAACGTAACCCAGGAATTGAGTCAGGAGATGTGAAACTTCCAACACCGTTCCTTCATAGATGCCTGACGGAACAGACAATTTCAAACTGGTGATAAACAACGGAAGATGGACTCTAGCTCTGATACCATATTAGATTTCATCCTAAAATCAATTGATATTAAGTGAAGTTATTTAATAGATATATAAACCGCATCCTAGGAATTGAGTAAGGCGATGTAGAACTTCCAACAATTAATTTCCACGCACTAATAATGTTTAGCATCAAGGATTGTTTTAGACGAGATGGACCTTATAATCTCGACATTCTTAGATATATTTGGTTTAAGACAACTACTTTATGTTACTCTATTGAATGTGGAGGACGGCCACACCCATTTATTTATGGTTTTTTTTTTTGTCAAAAGGGGACAAGAGCCCAAACAAAAAACAATGACTATTTGTCTATAGAAACTACTCGGGATATTGACACCTCAGCTAAATTATGATTCACTAAAGAAGCCATCTCCATAGGAGGGGCAAAAATAATATGAACTCCAGGATCTTGAAAGAGAGACTCCAGTTCGCAAACCAGTCAGTGAAGACAATCTCTCAATCTTTCAGAAGCCAAGCTCTAATTCTCCTCACCAAACAAAGCCTAGGAGAATCATCCTTATTAGCCATAATAGAAGAGATAACAACAAGAGAGACGGATTTCACCACTAGCTTGCGAATACCCAACTCCCAAGCCCAAGGATATGCCTCTAAGTATACCACAAAGCTCTGCTATAAAGGCGTTGCAAAAGCCAATCTAGGCACCAAAATCACAGAAACCTCCAGATTCATTACGAATCGTGCCCCCACAACCAGCAAAACCAGGTTCCCTTTAGCAGATCCATCAGTATTAAGTTTGTGCCACCCATTAGGAGGATAACACCAATTCACATACACAATATCTCTCTTTCTGTTCTTCACCGCAACAAAGTGATTGTCAGCACATAAAGAGGAGATCATTGTGGCTTGGTTGCGGACAAAATTATTGGGCCAATGAGGTCTCAAAATCCAAGGATTTTGCTCCCCTCTATCCCCTCTCCTCCAAAATTGAAATATTTATTTATGAATTTAATTGGTATACAGTATCATTGTAAATATTTTTTACATTGTTAACCAATCATGAATTATTATATTATTAAAAATGTTTGACTCTTATCATAATTACCTTAAATGTCACACATAGGATAATTTGTTATTAGTTTTTACATTGACAACGTATCAAAAGCAATCTTACTTGGCTTACAAATCCCCTTCCACCAATGGGAAGACCTAGCAAAGTCCTTCCCACCATTAGCCATCAACATCCCTGATGAAGTATCCGTATACTTTGATTTTAAAACCTCAGCCCAGGAATAGTTCTCTCCTTAATTAGCTTCCATCTCCATTTTGCTAGAAGTGATAAATTTAGCCATCACAAGTTTTTAACACCTAACCCACCTTCAATTTTTGGTTTGCAAACTATGTTCCAACTTACCTATGCAACTTCTCTTACTTCTTCACTCTCTTCCGACAAGAAATCTCTTTGTATTTTAGTTAATTCCTTACAAATCTTAACTGGTAGCTTGAAAAACGGTAGGTAATAAATTGATAAACTGTTCAAAACTGAATTTATTAAAATCACTCTACCCCTGTTGCTAAATTCTTTCCTTTCCGGATTGCTCATTTTTTACGTATCGCTTCAACAACTTCTTTCCAAGCACTTGCTCTATTTGAATTTGCTCGTAATGGAAGTCCAAGATACATAAAAGGAATACTTCCACATTTATAGTTTAAAAACCTAGCTACATACATAAAAAAGGAGTGACCCACGTTTATTTAGCCAACGTTATTTTTATGAAAGTTTACTTTTAACCTAGACACTTAACTCAAAACAATGATACAATTTGTGGTCTCTGTGATACCTAGAGCCGCCTCTCTCTCTCTCAATCTTTTCCCTACTCCTCTCTTCCTTCTTCCTCATCCATCGGAAGGGGATGGTTTTGGGCCATTTTTTGGCTTGGAATCACCTTTCTACATCGTTTTTTTCCTCCTTTTTATTTAAATAAGTGCTTTTTTCACATAGATTTGGTTTTTCTTTCACGTTTTTCCATGATTTCATCGTCTGAGTGCGATATTGTTTTGTTCGTCGTCTTGGTGCGGATTTATTTGATTTCTCGTCTTGTTGCGGTGTTCGTTTGATTCAGATTGACAGATCAACTTCGATCCATTACAAATTCGATCAAAACTTGGGCGTCAACGTTAAAGATCCGGAGACATGGGTATTCCGGTCACTTTGATTTTGTCATATTTATAGGTATTTTTGCCATTTTAAGCTATTAATCTGGATACTGTGAGTTTGTTCGCAGATTCATTCTTTTCTGTTTTTAGCGATGTTGAATTTGTGTTGTTTTCGATGTATTTTAGGAATTTAAATAAATGAATATATTTTTTAGTAAAAAAAAAAACTCAAAACAATGAACAATAGATTTAATTTTATTTATTTATTTTTTGTTTTTCAATTTTTAAGCTTAATAAATTTATTTATTTTTCAAATTTGAACTGAATTGGTTCAATTTTGGATACCCACCGGCGACCAGTCTATCCGAAATAAAGTATGCATAAATTAAAAGAAAATAAAATAGAGAATATAAGGTCCAGTAATTTAAATTATTTAACGATACTTATTTGAATTGTCCAAAAAGTATCAATACGACGCAGAAAAATAAAAAATCCCGCTTTTTAAAATTATTATAAGGAAATTAAATTAGGTTGCAATTGTTTTCGACGTAGCATATTTCACTTGAATTTGACTATAAAGAGACTGGAATTTTCAGAGGTGGTGGAGTCTTCCACTCTATTCGGTTGCGCTGCCCAACTGAAGGACGTGAGAATTCTCTCTCTCTCTCTAGTTTGTATTTTTTCACGGATCTACCACATTTATATTTTTCGTCTGAGAGAAAATATGCGTTATTGATTCCAAAATTTACTTTGTTTCGGTTACCAAGGTATTATTATAGCATTGAGCTTCTGTAAGAGCTATTCTATTTATTTGAAAAATATTGTGTTATTTTTCTTGTTCAGATCTTATTTTCTATCATCATCTGAGCTTTCCACAACTTTTTTTTGATTTAGTCGGTGAATAATAATTCATGTTTGAATTACTTATTGTAAAAAATATTCGTTCGAAATTGGAGCATTCTTTATTTCTCCACCATTAAACACTCCCATGTTTATACGAGATTATATCTATCTAGCCAGATACAAAATTGGCGAATATTGTACTTACCTGGTACTTGCTCCACTTTAACTTTCAACTTAGCATGAGGGCTAGATTAGATCGATTACTTTGCTCCATTTGGAATTTATTAGTGCTTTTAATTTTGAAGTTTTCATCACTTCAGTTAAGGTTTTAAATTGCGGTGTACAATGGTAATTACGATCATGGTTGTTAAATTCTCGAGTTAACTCCACTTGCGAGTTTATGATCCTAGGTCACAAAAACGAGTTAACTGGCATCTAAACTCTCTTTTTGGTAAACTCATCTGAGTTATAGTAAACTCCGATAAAATTGGTAAACTCTCGATTTTACTAGCGAGTTTACGAGGCTATAATTTTACATTGACTTGGCCTTAAAATGTAAATTTTCGGTCAGTATTGTTGGGTACTTGGGTTGAATTACCTATGTGCTCCAATATATATTGGACTTAGAAGGTTAATTTTAGGTTTTCAGTATTATTTTTGTTGTGTTTTATTCAGCTACAAAATAAAGTGTTTGACTAAAAATTATATGACAGTTAGGTCAAATTAGCTCTTGTTTTTTGAAATGTTTTCACTTTAGGAACTTATGTTTTTATGAATTTATGTATGATTTGGTCTTTAATGTAGTATGATATTATCTAGTACGAATGTACTATCTTACTTTATTATTGTTGTTTGCTACTTTGCTTTATTATGGAGTTGGAATGTTGAATTATTGTTGTGTTAATTTGTTTTATAGTATTTATATATATGGCATTTATAGATTTTTTAAGCCACTAGGTAAGCTCTCTCTTAAGAGTTTACAAGCCGAGTCTATGGAAGCTCCACGAGGTTAAGTAGACTCTCGATTTTGACAACCTTGATTACGATTACAATATTGTAGTTTTGGTAGTTTCTGCAAATTGTGACTTTAACTGTAGCCGCATTTTTCCACAGTTGCAATTTAAAATCATGTCAGTTCTTTTGCTGTTAGTTAAGCAACCTGCGGTATTATGGTTCAGTGCACGTCCTTTGCTTTTTATCATGCTCTTAATTTGTTAAATACTCAAGGATTATGCTTAATCATTATTGAATTTCTTTTCTGCATTTTGACACTATTAGTTCCTGTAACAATGCAATCTCTGTCTGCATTACTACTACTACTAATATGTTACTTGATTAACATTATCTGTGGATTTTTTACAGATTGGGTGATGGAAAGTGGAGGGAACTCCCTTCCATCAGGGTCAGATGGTGTGAAGAGAAAGGTTTCATATTTCTATGACCCAGAGGTTGGAAACTATTATTATGGGCAGGGTCATCCAATGAAACCACATAGGATTCGAATGACACATGCTCTTCTAGCCCACTATGGGTTGCTTCAACACATGCAGGTCCTGAAGCCTTCTCTTGCTGAAGACAGGGACCTCTGCAAGTTCCATGCTGACGATTATGTGTCTTTTTTGAGGGGCATCACCCCTGAAGCACAGCAAGATCAGCTGAGGCAGCTGAAGAGGTTTAATGTTGGTGAAGACTGCCCTGTATTTGATGGTCTTTACTCTTTCTGTCAGACATATGCTGGAGGCTCAGTTGGTGGTGCTGTGAAATTGAACCATGGAGTTTGTGATATTGCAATAAATTGGGCTGGTGGGCTACATCATGCAAAGAAGTGTGAGGCATCTGGATTCTGCTATGTGAATGACATTGTGCTGGCTATTTTGGAACTTCTTAAAGTGCATGAGGTTTTTCAAATTTACTTTCCTTGCAGTATCTTATCAACATATGGTTGTGCTGATTTTAATTTAAATTGAATTGATTCTTTGCATGGCCGAAATGTGCTACAATTCCGCAGAATGTGCATACTTAACACTCTTTCTGTGTAAATTTTTTTTTTGTTGCCATTAATTGATAATCCTTATGCCGGACTTCAAATTTTTAAGGGGTTACCTTGGTGATTTTCCTTGTTTTAGGCATGAATTTTCTATTCCCTTGTACATTGATATGCAGTTAACATAATTTTTTTTTTATTTGGACTCTTCTTATTAACCGCATTAAGAGATATAAAACAAAATTACTTTTGGGGCTTCTCCAAATGGCTTAAGATTTTTGGTGAATCAGTTCCTTTACAGTGTGCTTAATAGGTATTAAACTAATAGCACTGTTGTCTATCTTGCAAATGGTGTTAGATAGCTGTTTTTTACTTTATAAGAATTTTGTATTGCAGAGCTTGCACAGTGGTGTTCTTCAGAAACCCAGAGATGATATCTCAAAATAATTAGGAAATTGTGAAGTCTGTATTTGAAATTTTGCTTATTTGAACAAACTGATTAGTATTTGTTTAACGACTTCTGAACTCAATTTCTCCTACATCAACAATCAATAACAATCTCAATCTTCTTCTTCACCTTTCCCATTGAGGATAACATTTTCCCTTCCGTTACCAAAGGGAATTTCAATATGCATTTTTTTGGCTTTAATGAGGCAGACATTGATTGATAGACCAAATGTGACTGGCTACTTGGAACTTCTTTAAGGTGCAGCTTTTTGAAAGACATTGCCTTCTAAAATTCTATTAGCACCTGTTGTCGTAAGTGCTCTTTCATTGTAATGTTTACTTCTTTTATCATCATGCAGCGTGTTCTATATGTAGACATCGATATCCACCATGGCGATGGTGTAGAGGAGGCCTTCTATGCCACTGACAGGGTCATGACTGTTTCATTTCATAAATTTGGTGATTACTTTCCTGGAACAGGTGATGTTCGTGATATTGGTTATGGTAAAGGGAAATATTATTCATTAAATGTTCCCCTGGACGATGGCATTGATGATGAGAGCTACCAGTCCTTGTTTAAGCCAATAATGGGAAAGGTGATGGAGGTTTTCAGGCCTGGTGCTGTGGTACTACAATGTGGTGCCGATTCTTTATCTGGGGACAGATTGGGCTGTTTCAATCTTTCTATAAAAGGTCATGCAGAGTGTGTCAAATATATGAGATCTTTTAATGTTCCACTTCTGTTGCTTGGGGGAGGTGGTTATACTATACGAAATGTGGCACGTTGCTGGTGTTACGAGGTATTGTGTACTCCTGCATGTAGTATTCCTGTTGTGTTGACTCATTAGTTGGATTATTTTGTCATTGTCCCCCTTCAAAGACTGAGTAGTGGCCTGAAAATTCAAGTGCTCAACAATAATTATAGAATTTGGTAATCCTCTTAAATTAGAAAATTACTAGTAAATTCAACTTTTTTCTGCTTGTTTGGACATGGGTAAAATGGAGACTAATACAGGCACTGAAATGTTGTAAAAGATTGAACAATAGCTCATGCCTGCACTTTGTATATAGCATGAAATTTCCCTTCGATTCTCATATAGCCAGTGGTAGACATTAGTTGTATGCCACTATGGGAGAAATACATGCTTAGAATATCTAACATAGCAGAATGAAAAATGGACATATGTCTTCCTGCGGTTTTATTGGTGCTATTGAATGCAACATGCAAATCAACGTGTAGCACTATCTTCTATCGATGATGTGTTGATTTGAGCATGTAAGCTGAATATGGTCAGATTGAAATGAAATATTATCTTTTCTAAGCATGAAACCGTTCCTCAGATTGATAAATTTCTATTTGTTGTCAATCAGACTGGTGTTGCTCTCGGGATAGAGCTAGAAGATAAGATGCCTCAACATGAGTATTATGAATATTTTGGTCCTGACTATACTCTTCACGTTGCTCCAAGTAACATGGAAAACAAGAACTCCCGATATTTATTGGATGATATACGAGGAAAACTTCTTGAAAACTTATCTAAGCTTCAACATGCGCCAAGTGTCCCATTCCAGGAGCGACCACCTAACACCGAGCTTCAAGAGGTTGTTCTGGCATCCACTGATAATAGATTGCTCTGTTTTCATTTCTACATTTCTCTTTAAATAATTTTCTCTGAAGAACTTATCAAAGAAGTTACCTCTAAGATATATATCAAGTAGAGTTTGAACTTCCTTTGGCACTGATACTTTTGAAGAGTGGTTGAATAAATTTTATGGCATAAAATCTGCTATTCATGGTAATGTAGAAGGACAAAAAATAGAATTGCTTCATTATTTAGATTTTAGAAATAGTAGCCATTTGTTTCATACTAGTGGGGTTCCTACTTTTAATTTTGTTTACCATATTTTAACCCAAACTGTCAATGTTGAATTTAAAATGGCAATGTTTTTTCCTATGGTGAAAGTCATAGATATGACTTATCAGGAAAAATCAATCATGAAGATTTTATGCTTGGGCAGACTATAAACATGCATTGATCAATAAGGATATAGCAGTTATATACTTGGGCAGACTATAAGCATGCATTAAGAACCTGATAGTGTCGACATTGCTAAGCAAATCAGGTCTCATGTTGAAATCAGTTATACATAATTAAAAATAAAAAAAAAAAACTCCTGCTCTTTGATAAATAAGGACTGGTTCATATGATCCAAGACCATTTTTTCATTATTATATTTAGATTTGATTCTCTACTTCTCTTAATTGCCATTATGAAATGAGTTGCAAAATGCTTCTGACTCTCTTTTTCCATAAATGCTGATAACTTGTTTATATCTTTTTCATATTTAGAGAGATGAAGATCAAGATGATAAAGATGAAAGATGGGGGGAGCCTGATTCTGACACAGGATTTGATGATGATAGGTATCCTCGTGTTATCGAAGTCTCTTATTGACAGTCTGTCTTTTGAGGCTCCTAATAGGTTTCTTCTCTATATTTACAGCAATCTTGTCCCTAGCAGGGTGAAAAGAGAATATGTTGAAGTAGAGCGGAATGATTCAGTATGTCCCTAACCTGTCATCTTTGCTTTGCAACAAAAAAAGATTGTTCCAAATAATCATCCAATTAAATGGCTTGAAATCTAACAAACCAAACATCAGAATAATTAATGAGTAAAATATATGATGATAACGAGTATTATAGATCATCGTAATACATTTTCGGATGCCTTTGTCAAATGTCAATGAACTTTACTAGTAACATCCATGAAAAATATTTATCCCAAACCCCATTGGATTCTCATCTCAGATTTAACTTTATAAAACTGTAGCTTTATAATCACTTTCATCTTTTTCAAATAAGTCAAGGTATGTCTTGTATAAAACGCTCAGTGTGCGCGCCGGGTAAGTTGTAGTGTCTTTAATGTTTTGGGATGTTCTCCTGATCAGTTTATTCCACATTTTTACTGTACAAAAAATCTACTCTGTCGTGAGATTCTAGAAGGCAGCCGGTCCCTTTCTCCCTGTAGTCATTAGCAATTTATGATTGTGGGGTGGGTGCGGCAGAGGCAGGCAGGGAGGGATAAGTTTGTATACCTTTATTTGTTTTTTAAGCTTTAGTACACTATTTTCTCCTACTTTTAATTGCAACAGTGTTATCCTCGTGGTTTTCAAATTGATGCACTTAAGTTCCCTGGTTAGATTGGCCTTGATGTCGCACTATGCTGTGTCATTTCCATGAAAGCAGAGTCAGCAAAAACAGAAGTGTCACATCATCAAGTTTTATTCCACATCAGCAAAATAAGGCATTGCCATGTCAGCAATGATAGTGTCATGTTAGCATCAAACTACCGGTACTTAATTGTACCAATTTGAAAGTTTTGACAATAACATTGTAGCAATTGAAATGAGGGACCAAACTGAACTTTATTGAAACTAGGAGAACCAAAAGTGTAATTAAGCTTATTGTTTTTATCCCAGCAATGTTATACATGTTTCTTGCTCCTTTGTTTAGTGTGTATTGCTAAATGAAGTACTGAGCTCTTGTCTGGTTAGTTTAAGCCATCTTTATCATCTTTATGGTTTGATGTGCTTGTACAATGATTTGTCTAGTTCCACCATTTTAGGGAGAACTAGTTCCTTCAAGGGTGACAAATTGGGAACTTTTTTAAATTTCAGGGAAGCTATCATAAACATCTAGACCGTGTTAGAGATATTGATATGCCTTTCAAGGAGAATGCATGCCCCAAGGTTGAATGTTTTTTCCTCCATTAAACTAACACTTTATTTTTTAATATTACTTTGGAGGTGTTAAAATTTACTGTTTTCAGGTGTCAGAGGTGGACTCAATGGCAGTGGATGAACCGTGCATCAAAGAGGAGCAGGATAATTTAAACGGGCTTTCTGATCAGCGGTTAAGATGAAGTAATGAGCATTGGTCTCCCTCTTGACAACTAGTCTGTCGACTTGTAAAATGAGTTTCCTCTTACAGTAGTCTGCCATTTTCATTGACTTTTGATGTTTGGTAGTGTTTCAAAATTTTGATTCATATGAAAACTGAAGAGATACTCAATCTGGCCTTGTCTTTTGATGTTAATATTAATGTAACAAGAAGGAGCTGCGTTGCCATTAATGATGGAAATTCGTTTCTTTCTGCCTTTTTTAAGATGATGGTAGAACGCTTTATTAAATTATCTTGTATAGTCTGAGTTACTTCCCCTATAGTATGATACAGGAAATATAGGAAAGCTCAGAATTTTAAGAATCCGAGAACTTCAGAGCAGCTAACCAGGGAGAAAGTACCGCTATAAAAAGCTTCTCTGATGATTAAATGCTATAATTAATTTATGCAATGCAAGTAAAGCATAGAAGAGAGTTTGGAGGAGGATTTTGTAGTCATTCACCTGATATCTATCTTGACACAGATGAAATGCATGCTATAATTATTTTTGTACATAGATGAGCACCCAGAAAATAAAAACCAATTATCAAGAAAGCAATGTTTGAAAAATTAAATGGGAGATTGAATGGACTAGATTGGATCATGATACGATTGTTTCAACCGGTTAACTTTGTAGTTCAATCATGATTGAGACATATGATGTTTTTATACCAAAGATATAACTAATTCACGGTTCGATGGGTGGTGAAACCACTATTTTTTGCGTAATACATAAATTACACGCTTTTGCTTTAGCATTGAAGCAGTTTATATGTATAGGATTTGCTCCTCGAGAAAGTAAGAGATTATCTATCATTGATTTGATTAATTATATAGAGATCTTAATCCACTAAATAATCTAAGGATGGATAATTTTTTATTTTATCACTTTAAAACATCATTCACCTTAGAGGAGTTAAATTCACATGTATATGTAGACAAGTGCAATTGCATAGATCATGAGGTTTTCCGTTTTCGTTAATTTTTTGGAGAGCCACGTCTTACGATAATTTGTTGGGCTTCAGGTTATCTTAACATGGCGGTACTTTTTAATTTTTCAGGAGACCAAGACCTGAAGAAAGTATTTGAGCTCTCAAATATATGAGCCCAAATACATGATTATTGAATTGTGAAAATATATGATACATTGATTTTGAACAAAAGATGTAGTCATCGTGTTGTATAGAGTTAAATTATTTTATCATAAAACCAATAATTTTTCCACTATCAAAAGATTTTAATAAAAGCACACAACACGGTAATTCTTAAAACAAGCAAAATGTTTCTGTAAACACCAAATAAAATCCAAATCAGGCACTACAAAAATATTTTTTCCCTATTTGCTCCGACATTCTCTCCTATTTTGTGAAGAACAACGTTACTTGAAAAACGGTCCATTCACAGTTATGCACAATTACAAAAATGCCCTTTAACATTTTTACATAACACATTTTAATGAACTCACCTAAACTGTGCAAACATGTAAAGAGTATGTATGTGAGTAGTTTGTAATGATACCTTTCTTCATGCAACTAATAATATAACCTAAAGTACACAAATAATATCAGACTATTACCAACTCTTTGCTTCTATCTAGTTTCTACGGTGGATTTTCCAAAATCACTTCCTAATTCCTGTAGATATTTCAAATTCATAGTTATCGTATAGAAAATGTATTACTTACCACTCCTTACAAAATATTTTTTTTTTTTTTACAAATTATCCATGAACTTATGCCCAATTTGTAAATAAGAATTGTATACTGCAAAAGAAACAGCTTGCACACCACCAGGTTATAGAGCGCATAGCGCAAATGCAAGTGATCCACTAGACCTTTTTCTAAAATCAAACTTCATTCACTCAAAACATGAATCTAGACTCAGCTTCAAGAAAATAAGAGACTACATTCATTGATCAGTAAGATCTGGTCAAACACATGAGGGACAGAATCGGTTAGATCTAGGTTAGATCATTCCATCTATTAGAGAACCCCAAGTAAATAGTTGCTTTTCTTTCCACATTTTTTTTTTGTTTTTTTTAAAGGAAGCTGCAAATTAATACACATATAGCAGACAATCTGTTCTTCACTGGTAAACTAATTTTTAGTCATGCCAAATCACATTCCCCTTTCTTTCACGTAAGCTTCTTCCCCTCCTATATTCAACCTCGGCATCAGAGCACGATAACCCCGTCCTATATTTCCTGCAGTTTCTGGATGACCCCATTTTTGAGAATATATCCTCTTCATCCGTGAGGGTATGGTTATCTGGTGTACTTAATCCAGAGCTGTTGCTACAATGCCCTTGTGATTTATTATCTGAGGTGCAAGAAAAGAAGATATTTGATTACAGGTAGATAAAGAAAACGGCATGAAAACTTTGAAGCAAAGACTGGACATCCTACTCAGCTAAATGCATCCAATCATTCTAACACAACATTACCCTCCATCTTTTCCAGTCTTTTACGATAACCCAGATCTAATATTTTACCACCTGAATATACAAATATGACCAATAAAACTTACATCTTACAAGAGAAAAAATTGTTATAACCTTCTTAACCCATTGAACATAAGTACAGCACATCAAGGCTATAGTTTCATACATATAAACCAAATCATAATCAATTAAAAGTGAGCTTCTCTATTTTCTTTCTATTTCCATGTATTCTCAGAATGTAATGAAACAAATCATATTTCAGATCAAGTATTTAGAGCATACCTTCATATCCTTGACATGTTGGGACCTGATTATGTGCTTCCTTGCCAGCAGGACCTGGATCTAATCTAAGGCTTTTCAGATTTGGCAATGCCACCTGCATCTCCTGGGCTTTGAATCCTTTCATCAATGAAGGCTCTATGTTTTCTTCCATTGTTGACTTCCCAGCGGTGAAGGACAGCATAGTAAATGAGTCTTGCGTTACATCAGAAATCTCTACATATTGAGGGGTAGTGATAATCTCATCTGCACTGAAACCAAATGATGCTCGGTAAGCTTCTATTTCTTCCACATCTTGCTTAGGACTTCTAGCATGCCTACTCTGATGTCCATTTCCACCAGTAGATTGAGCATCTGAATCTTTTGAAACACTTAATCTCCCACCATTATGAGGAAATGGAGGATTTTGGTCTAAATAGAACTGTGCATAGGTAGCAGGGCAAAAGAAATTTGTATCTTGGGATGCTATTGTGACACCATTTGTGTCATGCCCAGACAGCCTCCCAGACCCAGTCCTTTCATATTTTCCATTATTGGGAGATAATGATGGATCCCACTGTGAGTGGAATTCCCGTTCAGGAAACGAGGATGATAAACATTCACCAGAGGTCCTTGATATTGGAGATCTAAGGCTACTGGCAGGACTTCCAGGGTAAAGTGAATATGTTGATTGAAGATCATTTGCAGTGATGTAGTTACTCTTGCCACTGTTTTTGAGATCTGCTGAAGATGATAGAAAATGAGCAAAAGGCACATCTGGGGATGAGGGAGTTGTTAAGTGAGCCAACTCTGGCGGAGGAGTGAAAGGAGCAGTAGATGGTTCAGTAGTGAAATTTGAGAAGACTGGAGGAGACACCAGTTGTGTTTCATGTGCATATGGTCCGGTGGCATACATTGTAGATGAAGGACCGCCAGGTGAATTAGCAGATAATGACAAGAAAGAAGTCGGTGATTGTGCAGTTGAAGGAAGGGGAGAATGTGTTAAGGATATTGGTGAAGAAGGCGGGGCCAAGAGAGAAGGAGCTAGTCCTGTGGCTTGATTGGCCAATCCAACCGCTTGAGGCCCATTTGGCTGAGCGGCTGACCCATTACTCTCAGGAATGCGAGACGCAGGTACAATGCGCTTCCCGCCTTTCTGTGAACCAAAACAGGAAAACGCACCCAAACATCCTCCCCATCTCTTTCGCTGTCAATACAGGTCAAGCAATATAGAGTTACTCAAAGGAAAAAGGAAACCAACAACAGGTAGATATGAAAAGAAGTAATAACTTTTGAGAATTCATTTTGAAAATATAAGTTTTTAACGAGAATTCAACCTTCCAAACATCTTTACACCTTTTCACTCTTCAGCACATAATATCAATAAATATTATTTAATTAAATTTTAACAGTATCAGCTCACCAATCCACGCCTAAACTAAATTAGGCATTCATCTGGCATGCAATCCATCTCAAAATGAGATTTACCATATCATAATGATGAGTAATCCAGGTTAGTTGGACATAACACACAACCCAATCACACAAACAAAAGGAGAAAGAAAAAAAGCTACATTGGAAAAAAATCTACTGCCTATTAAAAGAAAGAAAAGAAATTGAATACTCTATCAGTTATTATAAGTGGTAGGCTTTCTCTATATGCCAACCAAAAAAATATAAAAAAAAACTCTATATCAGTTATTAAAAGAAGGGGTTTGCTTTCTTATTTCTATCATATACCGAATATCAGACCCCGATATTCACAAGACTAATGACTACCCATGGCTTCAACATAGAGAATTCTTGGTAGCATTTCAAAATCAAGGTTTACCTAACACAGTATAGCATAACAGCAGTGCTATTTAGCACGAGTTCGTTATCAGGGGATTGGTAACGCGAAAAAAACAGTTAGATACAAAACACAACACAAGCTGGCTCAGTGCATTACTAACTAAAATAATTTTGTATGTTTCAAATTTTCCCATGGCATAAACACAAGTGTGGATGTGATACTATGGATCTAGATTTTAACTAAAAACTTGAAATTAAACATAAAAAAGAAAGGAAAAAAAAGAAAAGATCAATTGCCAATTTGACACCAAAGGAATTAAAGTAGATCGCTCTTTATTCACTCGGAAGAATTTCTATAAAAAGCTTCAATTTGATGATAAAATGTGGTATCTTTGTAAAAACTAATAATTGAGCCATCAGATCCATCCAAATTTAGTTAAAAAATGAGGCACTCGGTCTAAGGTGGAACAACAATATCAAATCCTGAAACCATAACATTGTAAAAGACTAATAGATGCAAGTGAAAGCAGAAACAGTAACAAGTATTTATGGTGGTTTTTTGATATGAGATCTGAGAAAGAGATATGGTCATAAGAGTAAAAAAATAAACAAAAGTGGAGATATGCAGTTAGGTTATGTAATGGGTATCTCAGATCTAACCCCAAAAAACCCTTTCTTTGAGTCGCAAAGCAAATGATGTTAGTATAAAGGCATAATTTTGAGTCATTCAGAAATGAAATTTAAATTGAAAGATGCATGAGTGAGTGAGAGAGAGAGAAAGAGAGATACCCTTTCATGCTGCTGAGGAAACCGATTTTGCTCAGAACCCATTAGGATTAGGATAAGATAATAGGAAGGAAGGAAAGAGTGTGAATGAACTTAAATAGCAACACAAGATGGATCCTTCTCTTCTTCTCACAGACTCACATTTCTTGTTCCCAAGTTGACACTCTCACATGGAATGGAGTTCTGATGTTGTTATAAGAGAGAAGATGGAGGAGACTATTAACTAGTAATTTATTTTAGGCTTAAATATATTTGTTGTCTATATCATGTTGGACTCTTTTGCTTTTGATATATAGAAAGAAAAAACGAAATTGTTCTTTAATTCTAAAAACAACATGGAAATTCCTCAATGTTAACTTGTTTATGTTAAGGGTTGATGCGCCCCATAAAAGATCACATCAGCACTAATATATGCATGATCACTTTTTTACTTTTGATTTCTATAAATATACTTTTGGTCCTAGTAAAAAATTAGAGGATAATTAGAAATATGACTTAAATATATTTTTAATCCTTATAAATTATGATTCTTTTGCTTTTGGTCCTCGATGACAGTAGCTTAGCAGAAAGGAAGAAGGTATCACGTATCATACCTTACCTGTATCTCAATTGATTTGATTTTAAGTAAATAATCAATATCATTCCGATACTATCAACTTAATCTTTTATATTATTAATATTTTAAAATGATCTTTAAAATTGCATAAAGTTAATCAGATTTGTACCTCCGCTGATATTTATATGGACTATAATAAGATTAAATGGAGGGACGAACCTGATTAACATTTTACAATTTTAAGGATTATTTTGAAATATTGATAATATAAAAAACTAAGTTAATACGATCCTATAATTTTTGGGATCAGATTGAATATTTACTCATTTATTTTTGTGTTTGTCACATCCTCACCTAAGTTAACGTTCAAGACTAAAAATATATATTTTCCTATTTTTAAATATATTTTTTTCTTTTTTGATATATATAATTTTTTTTTTCTAATGACCAAAAACAAAAACAAAACTAACTAAAAACATATTTAAATCCGAGGACAAAGAAAGACAAAAGCGAAAAAGATTGTGTGATAAAGATAGAGAAAAAGCGACACGGAGAGAGAAATAGACACAAAGAGGAGGTGATGCTTTTTCTTTTGTTTTTGTTATTATACTATTATTATTACCAAAAAAACACGCATACTAGTTGAGAATAATTAATAAGGTAGGATTAGAACTTGAAGTAGACATACATGATGTACTCTTGAATAAGCGTTTAACACAAAAATAATGGAAAAATGGAAACGGTAGAAGTTGGAAAAGTTAAGGAAGGGAGTAAAAAGAATGAGATAAAATTAAACAAAAGAGTGCAAGTAATATGTGAAGTTATCCAAAAATGATTATTATGTATTTTTTTTATTACTATTAGCAACGAAATGAAATAATTAAATATAATAAAAAGTTCTTCTAAAATTATTATTATGAAAAAAATGAAAGGATGCTATATGGAGATAACTCCAACCCTACGAAAATGGATCTTGAAATAAAAAAAAGTACATAATTACGTAATTTATTAAATACGGATCATTAAATCAATCATTAAAAATATTTTAAAAAATCTAACATTCATCCAATAATACACACTTAGTAAACCTGTGAACAAGAATTTTTTTTTGATCGTGGTGAATCTAGATCCCAAATCCCAACTCTACCTACATGTATGCTTTGTAAGATCTAAATTAACGACTCAATCCCACACACAAATTTTTTTAAGTATAGGCAATCATGATCTCTCAATCATTAGTTTGTAGTTTTGCAATTTAAATTTATAATTATGTTATTGGTTGTGAATAATCTTTCACCAAACCGTTTACAAAAACATAGACTCATGTGCTCAATTAAACTATAAAAAGTTATCTAAAAATAATTATGTATTTTTTTTACGAATTTAATTTATATGTACTTTCATTATAAAGATTTTTTTTTATACTGTCAATCAATCATAAATTATCACATCGTTAAAAATGTTTGACTCTTATCACAATTACTTTAAAAGTTACTCATACCATGATTTGTGATTGGTTGACAGTGTAAAAAACTTTACTCTGTCATTGCATACCAATTAAACTCTTTTTTTACAATTAGGGACGAAATGAAAGAAGCAAAAAGAAGAGTAAAGACCCATTTAAGTCCTCAATAATTTTTGAGGTATCACTTTTCGTCCCTGAGAAAAAAAAAAACTTACTGAATAGTCCCCGAGAATGACAAAAGATTACCATTTTAGTCCTTTCATTTGTTTCCATCTTAAACACGTCATTCGAGTGTTGATATCTATCGTTAGTATGTCAGGTGTCCAGACAATAGTCTTTACATGCATAAAAGATCATGAGGATAATTATGTATTGACCCAATAAAGTTCCCAATTATTATATAAGTAACCCAATTTAGTCACTAATAATTTCTATCGTGGGACACATTAATCCCTATATGTTACAAGAAACACACCACATGCGTACCAACACAGGTCATATAGACGAGTTTAATAGACACGTGAACACACTAATGATATATATCAACACTTTAACATTATGTTTAAGATGAAGACAAACGGAAGGACTGATATGTCCCTCTTTTGTTATTATCAGAGACTATTCGATGAGTTTTTTTTCCTTAGAGACAAATATGATACCTCAAACATTGTTAGGGACTAAAATGACTTTTACTCCAAAAAGAATAAAAATGTCCCTCCAAAATTATCAAGAAAGAGTGAAAGGATACTATTTAGAGGTCACTCTAGCTCTACCTTCGTAATAACTTAATTACCAAGTCAGCCTACACACTATTCTTCCCATGAAGTATGAACAAACACGATCTCTCAGTCATTAGCTTGTAGCTATGCTATTTAATTTTACAGTTATACCATTTGTCGTGAACAACCTTTTATAAAAGGAAAATGCTACTTACATGAAATACATCTCTATGCTATTTAATTCTCTCATCAATTTCTATGTAAAATGTGCTATCATATATATGTACCTCAGGTGCTTCATGAAATGCCTGAACAAGATGTCGTGTCGTGGATCGCATTAATTCAAACAAGGTTTTGTGGCTACCACGCCGTGCATTGTTTGGCAATCAAAAGTGGTTGTGAACTAGATAACTTCCTATGTTTCAGTCTTATAGATATGTACTCCAAGTGTGATTTGGTCGGTGATGCATCAAAACCTTTTTTTATGATCACAGATCATGATGTAGTTTTCCTATAGTGCAATGATCGCTTGCCTCGATCGACAACGTCACAGAAGAGAAGCAGCTAAGTTATTTTACTTGATGGGACATACCAGTGTTGAATCAAATATCCGTTTGGTATTGCGTCAGAAAATTGCGTCCGAACTAAAATCATGGTAATAGTTGTTAGTAGGTAATTCGGTTAAGAAATGTTAGTTAGTTTAACTAACATTGTATGAGTTAGTTGGAGTTAGAAAAAGAGCAGTTAAGGTCCTAAGTGTAAAAGGACTTTACTAAATAGTGTATAAAAGGCCTCATGAGTATTGAATAAAAAGAAAGTATTATTCAGTGCATTATAATTTTCTACTTTCTCTTTATTCTACAATATTCAAACTGTGTATTCTTTCTGTTCTATCAGTGGTATCAAAGAGCTCACGTTTTTGAGGGACCTGTGAGAATTGGTGAGTGATGATGGCAACAAATGGAAACTTCCCTGCCTCTCGTCCAGTGTTGAATGGGAAGAATTTTGATCGATGGTGTGTCTAAATGCGTGTAATTTTCAGATTTCAAGAAGTTGCTGATGTTGTGCGAACTGTTGTTCAAGATCTTGATGAAAAGACAGCCACCGAAGAAGAGAAGGTTGCTCATCGAGAAGCAACAAGGAAAGATGGGAGAGCCTTGTTCATAATTCATCAATGTGTGGATGCTGATAATTTTGAGAAGATCTCAATAGCCTCTACTGCAAAGGAAGCATGGGATATTTTAAACAAATCCTATGCGGGTGCTAACAAGTTGAAAAGGGTGAAACTTCAGACCCTGAGAAAGCAGTATGAGATGTTTGAGATGAATGAACAAGAGAGTGTGGCAGAATTCTTCACTCTCGATTGGTGACTCTGACCAACCAAATGAAAAGCTGTGGTGAAACCTTGACAACTGTAATGGTTGTGGAGAAGGTTTTGAGGTATTTAACTTCAAGATTTGAGCACATTGTAGTGGCCATTGAAGAATCAAAGGATCTTGATGAGATAAAGTACGTTGGAAGAATTACAAGCAACTCTTGAAGCTCGGGAAGTGAGGCTGAATACAAGAAATGGTTCTAAACCAGCTGAGCAAGCTTTGCAAGCTCAGATCAACAAAAGAAAAGGCAGTGAAAAGGGAAAATTCAAGAAAGCAAAGGGAAAGTGGAAGAACTTTGGTGATAGTAAAGGTGATGCATCAGAACAGATCAGTGATGGTAATTCAAAGGCTGAAAAGAAGAAATTCAGCAAAAAAAGGAATCCAATGTTACAACTGTCGAAGGTTTGGACATTTTGCAAGTGAATGTAGAAACAAGAAGGTGCCAAGACAAGACAATGAAGCACAAATGGCTCATGATGAAGGTTCTGATGCAAACAATTTAATTCTGATGGCAACCACAAAAACAGATGAAGGTGAAACTGATTTGTGGTACTTGGATACGGGATGTTCTAATCACATGTTTGGACATCGAGAATGCTTTGGACACCTTGATGAAAAGGTGAAAAGCAAGGTTAAATTTGCAGACAATAGCATTGTAACTGCAGAGGGTATTGGGATGGTGAGGATCTTGAAAAAGAATGGTCAGCAGGCTACTAGAAGTGATGTTCTTTATGTTCCTAATATGAGGAACAACCTGCTGAGTCTTGGACAATTGTTGGAGAAAGGTTATTCTATGGAAATGATGGACAACATGCTGAAACTGTTTGACAGCAAAGGGAGACCGATATTGAAGGCTCCACTAGCCAAAAACAGGACCTTCAAGATTGGAATTCAAGTTGTTGAACATCACTGCTTGGCTTCTATTAGTGATGATAATTGGAAGTGGCATCATAGATTCGGGCATCTAAATTTCAGAAGCCTACATATGCTGCAAACTAAGAAGCTAGTTGATGGACTTCCTCCAATTGTGGTGCCTAAGCGTACTGAATGCAGTGAGTCCAAGCAACCAAGAAGTTCTCACAAAGCCATCATACCTTGCAGAGCAAAAGAAAAACTTGAGGTAGTGTGTTAAGATGTGTATGGACCTTTTGAGGTAAATTCACTTGGAGGTAACAGCTATTTTGTTTCTTTCATTGATGAATTTACTAGAAAATTGTGGATTTACTTAATCAAGAAAAAAGTGAAGTGTTTCCTGTTTTTAAGAAGTTCAAACTGTTAGTGGAAAAACAAAGTGGCAGGTTTATTAAAGTATTCAGAATAGATGGAGGTGGTGAGTACAACTCAAAAGAGTTTCATTCTTTTTGTGATGAAGAAGGGATAATTCACGAGGTTACAGCTCCATACACACCCCAACACAATGGGATTGCAGAAAGAAGAAACAGGACAATCTTGAACATGGCAAGAAGCATAATGAAAGGAAAGGGAATGCCTCATTATTTCTGGGGTGAGACAGTCTCTACTGCTTCCTACATCCTCAATCGATGTCCCACAAAGAGGCTTGATGAACTTACTCCTGAGGAAGCATGGTATGAAATGAAGCTAGATGTGAGTCATCTCAGAATATTTGGCTCAATTTGTTTCAAGCATGTCCCAGAACAACTGAGAAGAAAACTAGATGATAGAGTTGCACAAATGATTCTCTTGGGTTATCATCCAACAAGTGCTTATAAGTTGTTTGACCCAAGGGAAAGAAAGATTCAGTTCAACAGTGATGTAGTAATTGATGAATCAAAAGGCTGGAAATGGAACACTGACAGTGCAAATGATGATAATAGTAGTGTACTAGTAAATCTAGACAATGAACAAAAAGAAGAGAATGGTGCACACAATGTGACTAGATCAGAAATTGTAAGAAGAAGGCCAATTAGAGAGAGACAATTGCCATAAAGACTTCAAGACTATGATTTGTTTCCTGATACAGCAGTTACAACAGAAGGAGACTTAGTTCATTTTGCACTTCTAGCTGAAGCAGAATCTGTAAGTCTTGAGCAGGCACTTCAAGATAGAAACTGGAAGCTAGCAATGGAAGAAGAATTGCAGTCTATAGAAAAAAATCAGACATGGGACCTGGTTGACCTGCCTCGACAGAAGAAACCCATTGATGTTAAGTGGGTTTACAAAGTGAAAGTAAAGCCGAGTGATGAAATAGCCAAATATAAGGCTAGACTGGTGGCTAAAGGGTTTTTGCAAAAACCTGGACTTGACTACTATGAAGTTTTCTCACCAGTTGCAAGAGTTGAGTCAATCAGATTGGTGGTGGCCACTGCAAGCTATAAAGGATGGTCTATGTATTAGTTGGATGTAAAATCAGCTTTTCTCAATGGACCATTAGAAGAAGAAGTCTATGTGAGACAGCCACCAGGCTATGAAGTAAAGGGACAAGAAGACATGGTGTATAGGCTGAAAAAGGCCCTATATGGTCTAAAGCAAGCTCCCAGGACCTGGAACATGAGGATTGATTGCTTCCTTGTGCAACAAAAATTCAGTAAATGCACTGCTGAGCATGGAGTCTATGTCAGGAAAGGTACCAATTCTAGTTTGTTGATCCTATGTTTATATGTTGATGATCTGCTACTAACTGGTAACAATGAGGAAGAAGTTGTAGAGTTCAAAAAGAAAATAATGGCAGAATTTGAGATGTCAGATTTGGGGGTGCTATCCTATTTTCTTGGACTCGAATTTGTAGCTACTAGCAAAGGAGTGATCATGCATCAAAGGAAATATGCTGAAGA
This sequence comes from Ammopiptanthus mongolicus, assembly GCA_039655645.1. Classification (NCBI taxonomy): domain Eukaryota; kingdom Viridiplantae; phylum Streptophyta; class Magnoliopsida; order Fabales; family Fabaceae; genus Ammopiptanthus; species Ammopiptanthus mongolicus. The sequence continues at coordinate 25,861,753 of CM077346.1, read as the reverse complement.
TATATTGAAAAAATTCAATATGTGGGAATGCCAGATCCTAGAATCATATTGCAGAAGGAAGGAACTGAACCATCTGTGGATGCTACACAATATAAACAAATGGTGGGATCTCTGAGATATTTGTGTAATACAAGGCCAGATCTAGCTTATAGTGTTGGACTAATAAGCAGGTTCATGGAAAATCCTAGACTACCTCATCAATTAGCTGCCAAAAGGATTATAGGTATGTCAAAGGAACACTCAATTTTGGTATTTTGCACCCCAACAAACTGAAGAAAACAAAGGCAGATACAGACGCTAATATGGAGGCAGAGGTGAGTGGTTTATGTGACTCAGATTGGTGTGGGGATAAGGATGATAGGAAAAGCACAGGAGGATATGTTTTCATGGTTGGTGAAGCACCAATTTCATGGTGCTCAAAGAAACAAAGTATTGTGGCACTGTCAACCTGTGAGGCTGAGTATGTGTTTGCATCTTTAGCAGCTTGCCAAGCCTTATGGCTTAGTACATTGATGAAAGAGTTAAGTCTAAGAGAAGAGAAAGCACTGCAGTTGTCTATTGACAACAAATCAGCAATAGACTTAGCTAAAAATCCAATAGCACATGGAAGATGTAAACACGTTGAGACAAGGTATCACTTCTTAAGAGATCAAGTGAGTAAAGGAAAGCTTGAGCTGAAGCATTGCAAGTCTGCAGACCAAATTGCAGATATAATGACTAAGCCATTAGAGGCTGAAAGGTTCAACTTACTTAGAGAATTGTTAAGTATAGTATCACTGTCAAAATTGACTTAAGTATGATATGTTGAAAATGATAGTTGGAGTTTAAAGTGCCAACCTAGTTAGGATGTTAAACTCCATAGTGATGCAATTATGCATATCATACTTGATTAAGTGGTCTAATGTTAACCGAATTAAGGGGGTGTGTTAGTAGGTAAATCGGTTAAGAAAGGTTAGCTAGTTTAACTAACATTGTATGAGTTAGTTGGAGTTAGTTGAATAAGAGTAGTTAAAGTCCTAAGTGTAAAAGGACTTTACTAAACAATGTATAAAAGGCCTCATAAGTATTGAATAAAAAGAAAGTATTATTCCGTGCATTATAATTTTCTACTTTCTCTCTATTCTACAATATTCAAACTGTGTATTCTTTCTGTTCTATCAATAGTGACATTGTTATAAAAATTTAGGAGCAAAACGTGAAAGCTTCAAAATGAAGCTTCCATGTCCAGACCTCTTTAGACGTGATTTGTTCAAATAGAAGTTGAACCAAACACCCTACAAACCAATTTACCTTTGAAAGTGTTGTTACTGCTAGCACTTAATTAATTAGGGGACTTGGATTGTGGAAAAAGTTCCATGCATATATTTTTTAAATATGTGTTTGAATTGGATATCTTAGTGAGGAAAGCCTTTATCAGGATGCATGTGTTATAAAAATAATAAATAAATAGATAAATAAAATAAATAGAGAAATATATGAAGAATATCAATAAATTGTTTATAGTCTGAGATGTGTCGAATCACACTGTTCTTAAGGATTACTTCGTCACAATAGTATTAATAATACGAATATCCCCCAGGATTTAACAGACTCTTCCAGATTATTCTGGGTTTACAGAACAGTAAGAATGATATTAACTCGTACACAATAAAAAGAGAAGAGAAGAAAAGAAAGAAATGCTTAAAACTAAACACACATAAAACAATGTTTCTTTACTATTTTCCCTCCAAGCAAGAGGTCAATGACCAAAGAAGAAGAAATCTCCTTGTTCTCTTGCTCTCTCTTTTTCTCCATAGAAAAACAACCTATAGCCATAAAAAATGAATGACTATCTATAGTACATAGTCATCATGTTCTAAGTTGCAAAACAAAAGAACATGCACATTCAAGATCAACAATTTAAAGCAATTAAATTGTTTTCCATAGGTTAGAAATTAAAAGGAAACTGACCAAATACTTAAAACCAATAAAAAGCATTAAAAGACAATCAAAATCATTAAAACAATAACATGAAATTAAATGATAATAAAAAGAGAATTTAAAACCTTTTAACTTTCAAGATAAATTATTTTAAAATAAAATAAAATATTCAACAATCCCCCACATATTTTAAAATAATTTGTGAAAAGAATAAGTAAAATTTAGAGTTGATCACATAGATGTTAATGTTTCAAATCTAGTGTCTTTTGGACTATAAACCAGACCTAGACTGATAGACATACCATACAAGTGAGTCGGTGAAGTAAACTTCTATGAACCAAAACACTTTGGTATATGTTAGAGGTCTACCAATCACATTACACCCCCACAATTTCTTGCTATTACGCTGTTTTGCGCTAATAGGCCATCCGCGCGCCTGGTATTTCACGAGTGCTCTAGAGATTATGCCACAATCTCATACAAGCGGCCTCACTTGACACTCATATAGGTGATTTCATCAAGTGTAAGGGATATCAAATTCATTAAAAGCTTTCGCCTTATCCTCTCAATAAATGCAATGTAGCACTTCTCATACTATAGGAAGGGACAAAATTATTGATGCTAGCAGAACTTGTAACGGCCCGGACTGCTTTAAGGATTGCTGACTGTCCCCACAAACCAACACGAGTCTCTTCAGCGTGCTTTGTCCTCACTCACACGCTTCCTAGGAAAACTTCCCAGGAGGTCACCCATCCCAGAATTACTCCAAGTCAAGCACGCTTAACTTTAGAGTTCTTAAGCGATGGGCTATCGAAAAGAAGATGCATCTTGTTGGTATAGGTAGTACCAATCAATTCTTATAAGCTTTCCTTCAACTATACAGTCCCATACCTGCACAGTCTCAGGATCCCTCTCATTCCGATGTGAGTGATGGGCTACCGAAAAGAAGATGCATCTTGTTGGTATAGGTAGTACCAATCAATTCTTATAAGCTTTCCTTCAACTGTACAGTCCCATACCTGCACAGTCTCAGGATCCCTCTCATTCCGATGTGAATTTGGTTCATTCATGTATCCCTCCGCCTAGAAGCCTGCCGGGAGCCTCTCCTTATCCGTGCCTCATGCACCGGCGATCACTCCCCGCTCTCGTCAACCCCGGGTGTTACAGAACTAACAAGTGACTTGTTTTTACCCATATGAACCTTCTTCATGGGATCTCCAATCACAAAGGTTGGGTTACCATCACCGTTAATTTCACATAGGCTCACATCTCATTCCCCTCGATGCTTTACTCACTAGCTTTTTGCTTTGTGAGAAAATCGGTCAAATTCATTTTTGACCTCTAAAAAATTAGGCCTCATCATTCAGTAGCTACTTTCCAAAATTGTAACACATACATATGTCTCTAAAATATATTCAATTTGCCACTTGGCAATCAAAATATATAAATACATAAGGAGTTAGTTTAACTCACAATAAAATATTTGCTAAGAAATTTTTCAACCACTCAGCCTCATTATCAGCCAATTTCAGAGCAATTAACTCTGACCCCATTGTATATTTAACAATAAATTTTTGTTTGACTGATTTTCAAGTACTTACACCACCATAAGTGTGAACACATAACTCGAGTTCTGGTTATCATCATTGTATCTTTATAATACAATGAAAAATCTATAATTGGATATCATAGTCCATCCCCCACAAAAGTGTAGGAGGTAAAAATGTAACACCCCGATTTTTTCTTAATCTTTTTATTTAACTAGTATTTAAGTAATTGTATTTTATTTGAGGGTCTAAAAAATTAAATAAATTATTCCGAGGCCATAGTCACGCTCTACGCTATCGTAGGAAGCTATGATTAAGTTTTGGGTCGAAAACTCAGATGGAGCCCGATCTGCGTTTTTCCTTGACAGTAGTGCTTTACTACTATCGAGACCTAATTTGGACCCGTGAACGAGACAGTTAGTCTTAGAATCAAGTTTCCTATTTTCGAAAAGTTCGTCCTGACGTTCGAAAATGAAGATAATATATTATAATCGGACCGATAATCGGTCTAGCAGACGATTCGAGCTATCTTAGGGTTTTTCGAAAACCTTAAGCCAATAATTTTCATACCAGGGCTATGATAAATTATTTGGAGACTTCTACTAGTGTAGTGAGGGTTTTCAAAATATCGGGACGCTAAATGACCAAATAGCCCTTGATCTTTTTACTAAATTACCTTTTTACCCTTTTCTTAACTCTTAAGTTACCTCAAATGAAAATATCTAAATTTTCATGACTTACCTCACTCTCTCTCCATAATTTCGTGCAGCCCTCTCTCTCTCGTCCCCTCCAACTTCTTCTTCTTCCTTCCTTTCTTCTTCTTCCTCCATTTTCTTCCATTTTTCTTCATCTCCATTTTTCTCAAGCTTCCTCAAGCTTTTTCAAGAAGGTTTGTGAAGCAAAGTTGCTCCTCTCATCCTACTCTATCACCTAGAAGGTATAGATTTTATCCTTGAGCTTTCAATCTTTATTTTCTCCATTTATTTTCATGAATTACAATTTCTAGATCTAAACTTCAAAAATCTCTAGAAAATTGTAGAAAAATCATTTTGAGACCAAACCAATTCCTATGAGCTAGTATCATCCCCTAATATCATAATCCAAGATATTGTAATGAAATAAAATCTCTAGCCTATTTTTCTAGGGAAGGCCGAATGGGTTATTTTAGGGGGGAAATGGGGTTTGTGGTTCATTGTTCTTGATTCCACATGTTTCATCCCTTAATCATGTAATCCAAGTGATTAGGAGGTCAAATCAAACTCTCACCTATTTTTCATGGTGATGGCCGAAACCCTACTTTGTTGGTTTAAGGGGTTTTGGTTCAAATCTTTGATAATTGATCATTGATTATGCATTACGTATGCTTAAGGGTCATTGATCCAAGAGTTGGTAGAATTTCAATACCCCTAGCCTATTTAATTAATTAAGGACAGTAGCTAATCCTAGAGATTAGGTAGATTATAGTTTCATTATTTTAATTTCTGGTTGTGTTTTATTGTATAGAATCTGACAGGACTCGAACGCTCGATCACGCACTCGATTGACTGCTGCGGAGCTGCACTCGGAATCTCCCGGGAAAATCACAAAGGTGGGGGAAAGAACCACAATATCGTCGGGGAGGCAAGCTTTAAATAATATATACACTACAAGAAAATGCATTTTTAGCGACCGAATTTAGCTACCGAAACACATCTGTCGCGATTAGCTACCGGATTAGCTACTGATTTTTGAGTTTCTTAAAAAATGGTTTTTGATTTCATTCCGCTACCGAATTAGCGACCGAAATGTTGGGTAGCAAAAAAATCGGTAGCTATTTCTGTCGCTAAATATATAATTTTGAAAGTCAGACTTGTTGACCTTTTAGCTACCGAATCTGCGACCAACTGGGTATTATTTTTTTGTTTGCGACCGTTATCGTGTCGGTAGCTAAAAACTTAAGAGATTAGAGACGCTACTAGCGACCGAATGTGTTCGGTAGCTAACAAAAAACCTAAATCGAGTCCCTTCCCCCCATTTTTCACTCTCACTCTCTATTCTCTATTCTCTTTCTCTCTGCAAAATCTGAAGCCTCCATCGTCACTCTCCCTCGGTGCCCATCCACGCCGCCGTAGCTGCATCACCTCTGAACGCCATCCTCGTCGCCGTAGCTGCATCAGCCGCACCAATATGACCAGCACAGCTCAAGCTCGTGACCGGACCTCTCCAATTTCTCACCACCACCACGCCTTGCCCAACCACCGTCGTCGCTCCTCTTGGTCTTCTTCTACTCAGACCCAACTCGCGCCGTTCAGAGCAACCGCGCCTTGCCCAACCACCGCGCTGGTATTTGGTCAACCGGCGACCACCACCAACCCCACCACCAACCCTACTCAAATCAAATCTTGAATTTTTGCCTCTGTATGTTTAAATTTGTTAAGTAACACACTTCTCTTTAATCCTTATCTGATTCTTGCCTCTGTATGTTTCAGATTTTCGTTGCTATTCTTCTCTGCTTCATTTAGGTATCTGCTTCTTGCCTTCTCCCCTTAATACTCTTGCTCTGATTCTTGCCCAATGAGTTATGATTAAATTGTATAGAGAAAGACACATTGGATGAATGAGTTATTTGATACAGATGCACTATATTTGTACCCTTAGTCATGAATGGGATTATATTGAAGAGAAAGACACATTGGATTATTTGATACAGCTACATATTTTTTCTAGTTTATTGGTTATTGTTTGTTGTTTTGGGTTTAATAGAGGAACATCCTCTGTTTTAGGAGATGAGCTCCATTTTTCTATTGAAATATCAGTTAGCATTTTCTAGTTCTTTTGGTTATTGTAGGTTGTACCTTCTTCTCTTGTTGTTTGGTTTGGGGATCTGGGTTCTCGCTCATTTCCTCCCTCCCTCCTAAACAACACACCAATTACAAACAAACTAGATAGGAACAGGAATAGGAGATAGATAGTAAGTAATTAATTGTAACGCTTCGGATTAGGAGGTAAAGAATTGGATCATTCTCAATTTGCAATTCATTGAAGGGGGTGGGGGGTGTAAATTGGTTATATGGGTTGTATATGCTCCAAAGGAAAATCTGGAAATGAATATGTTAGCAGCGAGGCGGAGGAGGAGGAGGAGGAGCATGTGATTGTGGATGATGAATTGAAGGCGTCAAAGTCCGTGACCCTCCTCATCTGGGGAGAGAAGAATGAGGGCGCTGCACGCTTGATATCCAACAATGATCCCTCTCTCTCTGGAACACCCGATGAACATGAAGGTGACAAGAATGGGGGAATCACTTCTGCAACTGCAAAACACGAGCAACAAGCTAGGGTGTCTAGGATATTTAGTGTGACCAGAGGGGAAAGAGGAGCACAGGTTCTTGCTGGATGGCCTTCTTGGCTCACTGCAGTTGCAAGGGAAGCTAATAGTGGTTGGATATCTCGCAGAGTTGACTCCTTCATGGGTAATTCTGATAAATATGGGTCCTATTTTTGACATAATAATAATCTCTTATTCCTGGCACTATCACAACAAACAAATATAGAAGGAATAAAAAGTGCAAGCCAAACTGTAGAAACCGGGTTTCTCTCTCTCTCTCTTTGGTAAAATTAAAAGTAGGGTTTTTTTTATCATATGCAAGTTATTATGTATACATGTTAAGAAATCAATATATAAAAAGTTTTTATGGAAAATCATACTTTTAACTTTTCAATATATTGAATGCAACATTTTTCAATAAAAAACTATTATTATTGATTTTTTAACATGTGCAAACTTACACATGATAAAAAAAATCCTTAAAAGTATCAAAGAATTATCTTCATCTCTAGCGAGGGAAGGTAAGGAACATTTTCCATATAATATTGTAACTTCTGAGAATCATAAAATTCCTGTATTAGTTTTATGTTAGTGTGAACCCTACAAAACTACAACTTACATAATTTAAATTCAGTTCATTGTGATGAAATAGAAGTGATCACTTATTTCTTCCACCTGCTCTAGCTTTGCAAAAACACTCTACAACTTACAATATGACTCTTTTCTTTCATTTCATCCATTCATCACTCTCCTATCCTATCCTATGTAATGTAATGCAAATAATGTTTTCATCGTACTGCAGATTGGCCAAGGAACTTACAGTTGTGTTTATAAGGCTCGTGATCTTGAATCAAATAAAATTGTTGCATTGAAGAAGGTTAGATTTGCTAATATGGATCCAGAAAGTGTTCGCTTCATGGCAAGAGAAATTATTGTGCTGCGAAGGCTTGATCATCCAAATGTCATGAAGCTTGAAGGCATGATTACTTCAAGGGTTTCTGGCAGCTTCTACCTTATTTTTGAATATATGGAGTATGATCTCGCAGGGCTTGCGGCAATACCTGCCATCAAGTTTACTGAACCACAGGTACCTTACCCAAGCTTCTGATTATGTATGTGTCCAGAGTCTAGATGAGAGCCTTTTTGTCATTAACAACTGTAAATTTCTCCTGCAAGTATTAAAAATTCACTTTATGTGTTTTTTATTTATATCAACTTTCTTACCGAGCAGATTATTGTTTGTATGATTAATAGAAGCATGACAAAATTTCTCAAGCCAGATGTAGAATGAGTTGCTAACTTGTGTACTAACTAGTAGCTTAATTAACCTTGTTTTTTATTATTCTGCATTCTCTATGTCTTTAGATTTGCTGTTGTGCTTAAAGGGTGATATGAGAAAATGTAGTTTCTGAGCGAACTCAAGTGATTCCTCCATTCCCAGAGGACAGGTTCCTTTGCAGCTTTAGTCATATATTTGCAGGTTTGCTATGCCTCTTATCTCTTTGTAATCATGAGGGTATCGCAACAAAACTTAAAATTTGTTTTCTGGATTTTGCATTTGTTAGGTGGGTATGCAGCTGGATAATATAGTTACAAGGTATATTTGCCATTGCATTATTAATAATAATGGACATTTCTTTTATCTTGAGAGTCTATTATCTCCACTTCTTTACCTTTTCTTTTTTTGGTTGATTAGTTTACTTCTTTTCTATTCCGCTTTTACTCTATCCTTTCCCCATTGAGCTCCCTCTGTCCCTCCAACAAGGAAAAAAATAAAACTGTATCTTATGGTGAATTTGTTTGTTATGCAGTGAGTTAGGCAATCTGCTCAAGTTAGACCAGTGATGGGCGACATGAATGTGATCATTCTCTGGATTTACTTGTGTAGGGAGCTATAATGGCTGTTAGAGTGTCACAGCCAACTGTTGTAGCTACCAAGGATGGTCGCATTGGCATGAAGAATCAAATGCAGGTACGTGAGTCCAGATCTTTATATATCTAGGAGTGTGATTTATCTTTATATATCTCCATATCCAGCCTTCTGTTTTTTTGTAACTGAAGAAATGGAAAATTGCAGGTCAATGTTACTGCTGATCATCGGGTGACCTATGGTGCTGATCTGGCTTCATTCTTGCAAACCCTGTCACAGATTATTGAGGACCCTAAGGATCTTACTTTCTAGTCTCATTTTCCTCTATTCAAATGGTGCATTTTCTTGGTAACAAAGTGAAATACTTTCTTTTCTGGGTATGATTCCTCTCATCATGGTTGTGGGAATATTAATCCTTGACAAGCAGAAATTGTGGAGCCGATTACTATCTGCTCCGGATTTTGCAAAGAACAGGAGGGGAGTTTTGATTAGGGATACTGAATTGTAGTTTCTTAA